>OU862921.1:0-654976 GCA_917880885.1 Limnephilus marmoratus
ATTTATTCAATTTAGGCTGCGGGCAGTGGGCAACAGGCAAGCGGGAGGTGTGTATTTGATATGTATTCAAACTAACAGATGGCGTTGGTTATAAGTTATAAAGGTTGGTTAAGCCATAGCCACGTGTGGCTGGGTCTGCTAGTTTATTATAAATGTCAATAAGTTTACTTCTTTAAAATTTTATGTTTATTCTATTTTAAGTACTTTAATTCGAATATTCGTAGATGTGTATATTTTAGAAAATTTACATTTCCAATATAAAAATTTTAATATTAATAACCAAAATTGTTCTAACAAGGAAAAATGATTTTGTCTATAGTTTAGAACAATTTTGTTTTTTGCAAGAGGGTTAAAAAAAATAATAGAAAGTAACCTTTAAAATTCATGGGAAGAACCGGGAATTTTGTGCACAAACCTTGACAGGCAAAAGTTTATAGATATAGATATCATCACTTGTTCGTAGATATCATCACTTGTGATCTTGACTTCATGTATTTAGGCTATTTTCATGATTTACATCATCAATTCTCATTGTTTTTTTCGACAGTAGTAGAGTATTATTTAATTTTATTTGCAAGGTTAGAAAGTAGTTGTATATAAAGAAGTTGTTAATAAAGTCAAGAAGTTTGTCTGGGAGTTTCTTAAAAGATGTGGGAATCTCATCAATATTTAATTCTTTAATATTTTTGTCTTTACGCGAGGCTTTAGTATTTGTAATTTTATTTATGATCTGCCAGAGTTTACGGGAATCATTTATTGCATTCATCAATTTTGTTTTTATAGAATGTTTCTTTAGCGTAACGAATTACATTTTTACATGTATTACGATATCTTTTGTCGAATCGAAGTGTATGGACATCATAAGGGCTGTTTTTTTACTTTTCTGTACAGTTCATCTCTTTTTCTGATCGAGTTTATAATATTCTGACTGATCCATGGTTTAGTGTGAATATTTTAATGAGATACTCGTACCTTTTCTTCTGTGGTTTTGGTGTTTGATAGAATACTGTGCTGTATAATTTCTATAAAATATCTCCAAGCATTATCAGTATCATATTTTTCCAGAAAACCAGTTCAGTCATTCATCGTTGACTTCCTTTTGGCGTGATCCCAATTTGTTTCAGACTTCGTTAGGAGTGATTTCGTATTTTGGTTTACATAAAAAATATTTTTTGTTATCGATAGAATTATTGTGGCATGATCTGTTAGTGTGGTAGTATTAATAATGGCTTGAGTTTTTTATTAGTTTTACTAAAGATATGATCAATGCAAGTTTTGCTTTCATTAAATACACGTGTAGGTTCCTCAATTAGGCTTTTATATCCATGGTATGCAAGAGTCTGCATGTAATCATATTTTGTTCGGTGACCATTTTTAAGGATATCAATATTTATATCTCCGATAAAAAATACATCTTTAATGTTTTTTAGTAAACTCAGTTCAAAGGATAAGGAGTTTAGAAATGGCTCCAGATTTTTTGTAGATGCAGAATTTTATCTTAAAATTGCGTGTATTGTTGTATCATTGCCGATTGATATTCTTAGACAGTTCGCATTATTAAGGAGGGAATCTCTTTGTCTTTTCTCAGAGAAGGTGAAAAGAAGTTTGGTGGAGCTAAATTGCGTCTGTCTGGGTCTCGGATGACTTCAGTAATATCTGTTTTTTTTTATAGTTTTCCCAACTGCTTCAGCAACTTTCCTCGTCAATTCAATAGGTTGTTCTCATATTTTTGGGGAATCCCATTTATTTCTTAAGTATTACATTTTGAAATGGTTTCAATTTTTACCAGTTTAATTTCAGGTTTTTTATTGTTTTATTTTTTATTTTCCGATCTCTTTAATATTTTCGAAATCAGTTTGAATAACTTGGTATAAATTATTTGTAACATCAATTTTTTTAGTATTTCATCGTATTGAGTTCTTATAAATTCAATGCTTTTTTTGTTTCTGTGGTCTGAGATACAATTTTGATAAAAATGTCCCTATCCAAAATTTCAATTTTTTTTATCTATATAATCAATAATTTTGTCCATGCTTATTTTTTCATCAGAAATTTGGTTTTTGTTTCGAGTGCTAGACATCACTAAAATCTTTGTTCAGAAATGCCCCTTAAAAAATTAATTCTGTCAACAATGTTTTGTTTATTGTTGTGACTTTATTGCATAGAAAAAACTTAACGTACAGGTAGGTGATTTGCAGTTTTTCGCAAATTTAAAAAATAAATTGTCTGTGACTTTTAATGACAAAGATTTGTTGTTTAGTGAAAAAAATTTGAAGCACGATGTAAAGTTCCGTGGGTTACTATTATTTGGGGACTCTAACGCATAATCAATAGTACTTAAGTTAAAATCTACCTTGCGTTTGAAACAATGTGTAAATGTTCGACATTCGAAAACCTTTTAAATGGATACCATTCTCGATTTCAGACAGCAGTTACATAAATAGATCGAAATAAAAAAAAATTCTACTTACCCCCCCCCCCCCCCTCCCCCCATCACTCGCCAGCGCTTCAAGTACCCAAATAAGGGGGCGGTGAAAAATTTCTCCACCCCAAGCGGCCGACACCTATTTTACGAAGAACCTGCCTTGTATTCTAAACACAGGGTACCATTATCAAATTTGTAGTTGAATGACTTTTATTGGAAGAATACTCGACACATGTGATATAAAAATTGGCATCAAATGAGGTCGTAATAAACAAAAATATTTTGACTTCCCCCCCCCCTCCCCCCCCCGGCGATTTAAAATTTGCTGTTGAAGAACCTTAATAAGGGGGCGGCGAAATTTTCCGACACCCATGCTACGCCACTGACGGTGTGAGATGTCTTCAAGAATTCCTTGTGAAAATTTTGCAAACACTTAGAGCCGTTGATATTCTATTCCGCCTCAACGACTCGCTGCCGCCGTTTGCAATGACGGTATTGTGGTGATGATGGAGCTTAAGAAATCAAGGAACCATCGAATGGCTTACTGGATTTGTAATGAATGATGATTATTATCTGGGTACCGTACCTTCAACAACTGTCGATAGAGGGCAGCAGACATTCTGAACGGAGCCCTTTACATCGCAAGTCTGAAAAAAAACAGTTGTGTTATTATTTATATCATTGAAGTAAAATGTAAAATTGAGTAGCTTTTGAAGTCCACAACAAATGCAATGCATTGTTTGTAAGTAAATAGGTAATCTATATTTATTTATTTGCACCATTTCCATGAAACTGTTCATTTAAATTTTTTTTCATTGTTTATTTAAAAATGTTTTGTAGTTATTATTAATAGTTAGTAAAAGTGTTGTTTGTTAGTAAAATAAATATGTTGTTATTTTTTTATATTTTACATAATGGCTACAACAGTTACCTGTGGCAGAATGCCTTTATTGGCTGCCTCCTTCGCTGTCTGGCAGTTGGCGAAGGGTCTGCACACTCCCGCCTTTCCCGTGTCCGCCACAATACAGTCGTCACCTTCAAACAAACAGACATATCAGGGTTGCACGACAAAATATGACTATGAAGATTCAACCGACAATCCAGAAATAAGTGATACAGTGGAATATTTGAGGGTTGATGTTTTCAGGTCTACGGTGAGAATTCCTAGTGAAGATTTTGCAGACAGTCAAAGCCGTTGGTGTTCCATCTCAACGACTCGCTGCTTTTTGCAATATATAACAGTTTTGTGTTGATGAGGAAGCCTATACAAACAAACTTACCATCGCCTACTGGACTTATAATGATTAAAGAATTGTGGCCAAACCTTCAACAACCCCCTCGCAGCAGACGACTGGGACAGAGCCATCTAAAGCGCAAATCTGAAAATAAAAACAAAAAACGGTATTAAAATAAACTTATTACAAAAAATAAAACAACACTTTTTATTTAACCACGAATTTATTATTTATATATCTACCGGTTTCGCTATGACCAGGCTTCCTCAGTATAAAATAATAACGTTATTATTTTATCTTGAGGAAGCTTGGTCGAAGCGAAACCGGTAGATATATAAATAATAAATTCATGGTTAAATATAAAGTGTTGTTTTACTTTTAATAATATAATGTGTAACCACAAAGTAAGTGCTTTTTATGAAAAAAATAAACTTATCTTTGTATACCGTTTGAATAATTTATTTTGAAACATCGACCCTTTGGAAAAAAAAGGTTCCATCTGTTACGGTAAGGTCATTCGATAATGAACTCTGAAGTAGCTTAGTATAGATCCCATGACGGATGGCTTGTTATTCTAAATTTTTCAGGGTCAACAAGTTAATTTTTTCATTAAAAATAATGATGTGTACGAAGACTAAATCATACAAAAAATTTATTTATTAAAGCTGCTTGTTTCATTGTGATTTTTTTAATGGAAAAATGTTAATATGATTTAATTTATGTAAAAAAAGAAAGAAGAGTGACATATAGTGGTTATTATAAGAATGATAAGTGGCAGCTTCACCTGAGGAGTTATTCCCTTCAGGGCTACCTCCACGGCGACGGGGCATTTCGATATACGAAGGCACTTGCCAGCTCGCCCTGTCTCAGCTGCCGAGCAATTATCACCTGTAAAAGCAACATGACCGTCATACAAGTAGAGAGAATGATGAGTAAGTTCTGGGTAATATTATTTGAATGAAAATTGCCTACCAATAACATCCAAAAATAGTTTCAAGTATCTGGGTGTAACTGTAGAGAGACACTTAAAATGGACCAAACAAGTAAAAAATACGGTAACCAGAGTTAGAAAACTTATTAACATATTCATTAGATTGAGAAACATCCTATCATCTAGTATTATTAAAACTATTTATTTCCCTTTTGCCCAATCTAATCTACAATATGGTATAATCGGGTGGGAAGAAACTTTGAAAACTAACCTCCAACCTGTAGAAAGGGTATAGAGGTTGATTCTAAAAGTCATCACATGAAAACCATCTGTTTTTCCAACAATACAACTATTTAACTCTTTTAGGGTTTATTATTTTTAGGGGCTATTATTTTTTTTTCCACCTGAAAACAACCAACTTTATTTTTGAAAAAATATAATAAGCAGTAATTGTTGAATGAAACACTAGCATATATTGAATCATTTGGCGGGTACGAGATAAGCCGCCATAGCTCAGTGGTCAGAGCAATCGACCGGCAATCGAGAGGACACGGGTTCAAGTCCCGTTGGCGTCATGTATCTTTTCTCGGAAGATTTTTTCAATGTGGATGAGTGTTTCAGGCTGATAATTATTGCTTATAATAATTGTTACACTTTGTGCTATGCATAAAAAATCTTGTCTTAAAAACGTTAGTTTTACAATTAAAAATAATAATAAATATTTCTTATCATTGTTAAGTTTATTTGTTTCTTAATTCAAATAAATAATAAGTATATCTTATTTATTTATCTTTTTCGGTAATGACACAACTCCCAATGTTTTTGACACGAAAAATGTTTTTCTCTTTTAAGAAGTAGATTCATTAACAAGAAATTACTTTGTTTGTAATTATTTTTAAGAACCATGTATTTCCTTATGTAAATCTGTTGTATGTATGTATATTTCAATAAATAAATAAATAAATAAATACCTTCAGCCACTGTCACTAGAGGGCAGCAAATAATCGGCACAGTGCCCTCTAAAGCGCAAACCTGAAAACACAACGGGCTGAGTCTCCATTGTGATTTTATTTTAAGGTACATGACAGAAAAAAGACAGAGAAAATAAGCGATGAGATCAAGTGGCTTGAAACAAGTACCTCAATGTTTACTTGATGCTTGAGTCCAGCATCTACGTTCTTGCCCCACTATCTTGAAGAGATTCTATATTTATGACTTTATGGCTTGATTAAGCATGTGTAAAATGGTATGTAAACTTGTACAATTTTTGGCCCTTAATTGTTTTCTTTTTATATATGCTCAAAGCTAGAGTTAAGAAAGCTTTATCTCCTTTATATCCTATTTCATACACATTCATACAAAATTCATATTGTTTGACCAACTGCACGGTGAATGAATCGGACACTATTAAAAATAACCTTGCGTCGTTAGCTGGAAATTTAAGAATCCGACTTCAAATACATCTCTTACGCAAAACCATCTTCGTATTTGAAGTTTGTTAAAAATTACCCTTGTAATAGAATCAAATTCAAACAAGTAGCCAATAATGCCAAAAGATGGCGCCTCTAACGTTAACAGCTAGCGTGAGGAGCGTCAGCTAGCAGGCATAAGCCCTATTGGTTTCGTACTTTCGTACTTTCGTCGACCTCTCTTGGTATGAAGAGGTGAGTGGTACGGTTTGATTATTATTGTAACTGGAGTTGTTGTGAATAATGATACAACGTTGTTATTTCTACCATGCGTCTATATATTATATATGACGTCATTGACAAGCGTTCAATGAATCCGAGGAACCAGTTCCTCTCGGATGTATAAAATGGTCACCAACGCTCAAACTGGAAGAAACCGAGCCAAAAAGCCTTTTGAACAGGATACTTGACGTGTTCATCAAGTAACTTGAGTATGGAAAGCAAATCGGAACCCCTTATGGATTTGGGATGAAAAAATAAGGTCTTCTATGTTTGGTACCAATTTTCGAACAGTTTACGATGGCGGAGATTAATTTGACGCCTGTCGTCTCTCATTAGTTTACGCAGGTAACTAACGACATTAAGTGAAAATGTTGCAAGCTTTTTAGTTTTATATTTAAAATATTAATAGAAAGACTACAACATTTGTTTATTACTGTTTGTGAAAATATGATACCTTTGTTTATTATGCGCCATTTTTATGAAATTACTAATTTCGCAATGTTGTCTTCTGAAACTCCTGGTTTAAGTAGATTGATTTTAAACGGTTATATATACTTGCAGGTTATATTGCTGCGACTGTGAAAACATCTTATTTTACATAAATGGCGAAACACCTGCGGGGAAAGGCCTTTACTGGCGGCTTCTATCGCTGTCTGGCAGTTGCCGAATTGACTGCACACTCCCGCTCTTCCTGTGTCTAGCATCTTACAGTTATCACCTTAAAAAAACGGACATACCAGAGTTACACAACACGACAAGTGAAGTTGAATAAACTGTTTGAAATTAAAGTGAAGTACCTTCTCTAGGTGTAGTTGTCTTTGCCTGGTATCTGGCTTGCAGTCTTGTCTCTTGTCCTGGTACCCAAGGGCAGCACACTATCAGCCTATTCTCCGGGGAGGCGCACATCTGAAAACACACTACGTTGTATTACCTATTCTTTTATACTGATATCTTCCCTTCCCTGATAAACATGCTGATCAGAACTGCAATGTCAAATTTCGCTGCTATATTCTTGTTCACAGAAATAAAACATCCTGATTTCCATATTATTGAACACTAATTTCTAGAATTAGATCATAACCGTTTTGTGTAGTGGACAAAAAGTTTTAAGTGGTGAAAGACATGTCATAAGTCATAAGACCTGCCATGTTTAATATTTTATTTTATTAAATGACATTACTTTGCGCACACTTTTTATTTGGTCGACATGTTTCAAAACCAATGGTAAAGAACTATCGGCATTAACATTAAAATATATTATAGTATAACTTTAATAATTTTATTTTTATACAGTACTATACGTGTATTCCTCGTCAATATTGTATTTCATTGTGAATTGAACAAAGTTATACGTTAAGTTTCTTAAAACAACTAACCAACTACGAAAAGCAGATGCATACCAGGTTTTTTCTTTGAAACATTCAATGTTTTCAATTTAGTGTTCATAAATAAAAAATAAGCTATTTGCAAGAATCGAGTGCACCAATATATAATTCATGTAGGTTTACATAATATATGTAGATAATTATAAGCATAGGTACACAAGTACATAATAATGTGTGGGAAACGATATGCAGTAACGCAAACTATTATTCGTGCACTGGCAACCCCAGCTGACGTCACGCCGCGGCGTAGCTTTAGAAACTCCGAAGTGATCGTCATTCGCTTTCCAATTGCTTGGCAAGTTACCTCGTGTCCGTGATATCGTTTCTCACATAAAAAATCCTTCTGATATTCTATCGTGTATGTTATCATATTCAATAAATCAATATAACTACAGAGTTAAGACTTTCTCTATAATTATACGATATTTGGTGTACCCTCGCCGTGGATCCCCTAGTTTCGAACGGAGTAAGTATCTGCACAAACTAGCCACCAAGGGTGCCTACCAAACTGGTGACTCCTTCTTCACACGTGAAAAAACAACGAAAATATCAGCACGAGGACAGTCGGGCAATTGGAGGGCGGGTCCTGAGAAACACATACCCGGTGAGCCAGTTTTCATTTAAAAAAAAAAAACATGTCATTTAATTTAGCTTCCATTTCATTCTTATTGCCACCGGGGGGGTACTCAGTAATTTTATCATATAATGTGCATGGCACATTCTGTCGATTATTACGATAATGACAGCAAATGGCCCACGGGTTTATAAAAAGATATTGAAATATACTACATTAATAACTTGCTTTGATTTTCAGCTACAACGGAATGTTTCCTTACATAAATAATACCCACATACCCCAAATTAAAATCATGCAAACAATCTTGAATTGTAAAATATATTATTACAACTTTTTTGACGTATGACGGTCTTAAATCGTTGCGATCTATTTTTTCGAAATAATCTAGCCGCATCTCATGAAATGTCTAACAAATCATGTGTATGTAAAAATGTTATTCCAATAAAAAGGATTAAAATTGTTGGTACAATCTAATTCAGCGCAAGTTCTCATGACATGCAGCCGACGGAATTACATCGCAATTCATCACAGATCGAGAGCACCTGTCAACAGCAAAAAACTCGGCGTAAAGGCCGATTCACATCAGCGCAACTGCAGAAACCCGGCGTAAAGGCCGATTCACACCAGCGCAGAGCAGAATCCGAGTGCAGAAATCATCAGGAATCTAATCTCATGAAAAAGACGTCACATCAAACAAGTGAAAGTTAAAAATTTCTTATTAATCTTATAATTTTTTTTCCAGCATTTTTAAAATTGTTACACGAATTGATGCGTACACAATATGTTACAACTAGCATTATGTTTTCGTAAAAGGGTCTGCAGGACTCATGTAATCCAATCACATCTCGAAAACGGAACTACCTACAAATAAATTTACCATAATTTAAAATATTTAAATGATATTACTAAACATTAGCACCTTTCGTTTTCGGCGATGATGTTGAATTTATGAGTTTTGTAGATATTTTTCCAGGCAATAAATTTGTTGAATAACTTTTAAAATCTACGGATGATTTAAACATTTTTATTTATACTGAATACTTTCATCATCCAAAGTAAATTACTAGAAATATCAGTTATTTTTTAATTTTTTTAACAAAATTTTAATAAATTTCACAATTTTAACTTTTAATAAAAATATCAATAATTTTAATAAATTTTAAAATTTTTAGTAACGATTTATGAGATGAATTTTAAATTAATATGGGTATAAATTAAATTTAAAAAACAAATATTTCATACAGACATTTTTCCTTTGCTATTGCCATACGTATTTGCCACATCTGCTGTGATTTGTTTTGATCGAAGTGGGAAATGAATACTTTTGAAAAGGAATCTAAAGAAGAAAATACCAACGAATCAAACCCAAGTAATATCATCGTAACCAACGAAGGAAACGCCAGCGGATCAAGCGCTACTGATCCTCCCACAATTCCAAGCGGAAAAATCAACAAAATCATCATGGAAGAAAACAGCAGACCAGCATCGGACGTACACCCAGTGTCAGTACGCTTGCCAAGCTGTTGGAAGTCAAATATCGCTCTCTGGTTGGCCCAGGCCGAGGCACAGTTCGTGAATTCTCGGATAAAAGACGACTTTACCAAATACAATATCGTAATCGCCGCTCTTGATCCTGACACCCTGCAGATAATAAGCGACATAATAATTAATCCACCAGCCCAAGAAAAGTATATACGCGTCAAGACAGCCCTCATCGAACGTCTTCAGAACTCGGAGGAGAAGCGACTAACTCGACTTCTCACCGGCATCCAGTTGGAGGACCAAAAACCAACTGGCCTACTAAGGCACATGCAGGAGTTAGCTGGACCCGCTTTGGCAAAGAGCGCCATCGTCAGAACACTATGGTTGCAGAGACTCCCACAGCATGTCCAGGCGATACTGTCCGCACTATCAGACAACGATCTCGAACAACTTGCTTCAGCGGCGGACAAAATTATAGATGTGTACCAGGCAACCGAATGTACCGCGGTTGACCGTAACAAGCGACCAAGCACATCGCGAGTCGAAGAACCTGAGAACTCGATACTTCTAGAACTTCAAAAACAAATACTCTCACTTATTAGAGAAATCGAACAACTGAAGTTGGACCAAAACAACGTCAATCGACAATCCAACTCCGATGGACGAAATAGACAAAACTTTCGCCGAAATTCGCACGATCAATCCCCATCAAGACAAAACCCCGCTAGAAGACCAAGGTCAGAGTCTCGCGGGAGATCTCCGAACAGGAACCCTGAGGAATATTGTAAATGGCACAGTATTTATGGTGAAAAGGCATACAAGTGCTACCAACCATGTTCTTTTCCGAAGAAAACACCAGGGAAACGAAAAAAGACCACAGTAGAGACATGTGAGCTTCCTGCTAATGGTTGTCGTCTCTTTCTATTTGATCGTGAGACACGTCAGAAGTTCCTTGTAGACACGGGTGCTGACGTCTCCATAATCCCCAGAGATTTTAACCACAATAAAAAATGCATCACCTCGGATAGCTGCACACCAGCTTTGTACAGCGCCAGTGGTAATTGCATTAAAACCTACGGCACAAGAATACTAGAACTCAACTTGGGTCTACGTAGGACAATGAAGTGGAAATTTATAGTGGCAGATGTTTCAAGAGCTATTCTGGGAGCCGATTTTCTGCACAACTTCAACCTTACCGTCAATCTAAAAAAGGCAGCGATCGTGGACTCGTCTACAGGATTGCTGATTCACGGCCCAAAATACAAGGGAACCTCTTCAGGCATTTCAACAATTTCTAATACCCTGAAGTATAGAGATATCCTCAGTAAATATCCAAGCTTGACGCGGCCTAGTATGAAGACAACTGACTGCAAAAAACATACAGTAACGCATTGCATCGAAACAAAAGGACCTCCTGTGACAGAACGTGCGCGCAGATTAGCACCAGCCCTCCTAGAAGCAGCCAAACGCGAATTTAAATTCCTAATGGAACAAGGAATATGCCGACCTTCCAAAAGCAATTTGGCCAGCCCACTCCACATAGTAAAGAAACCCAACGGTGAATGGCGTCCGTGTGGTGACTATAGGCGGTTGGACGCGAAGACTGTCCCGGACAAATATCCCATTCCGCAGCTTCACGACTTTGCCCACAAATTATCTAAGGCAACGATCTTTTCAACTGTTGATTTGACGCGAGCGTACCATCAGATACCTGTCGAACCAGAGGACATTCCAAAGACGGCTATCATCACACCATTTGGATTGTATGAATTTACTTCCATGCAATTTGGTTTGTCCAACGCGGCACAAAGTTTCCAACGCTTTATGCACGCCATTACCAGGGATCTGGATTTCTGTTTCGTCTACTTGGACGATATCTTAATTGCTTCAGCAAATGAAGAAGAGCATCAACAACACTTGGACATTTTATTCAAACGTCTAGCTGACAATGGACTCATCATTAATATACAAAAGTGTCAATTTGGTGTAACAACTGTAAATTTTCTTGGACATACAATTACTCCAAGAGGCATGACTCCTATCAAAGAGAAAGTTAAAGCCATAACAGATTTCCCACTACCTAAAACTGCGAAAGGTTTACGTCGCTTTTTAGGTATGTTAAATTTTTACCGAAAGTTCCTACCTAAAGCTATAAACCTTCAGGCGAAACTATTCGAATGCATAACTGGCTATAAGAAAAATGACAAAAGAATACTTACCTGGAACCAAGAATTAACAGCAGCGTTCGAAGATTGTAAAAAACACCTGGCGAATGCAGCGCTGCTGGCTCATCCGAATCCCAACGCGAAGATTGCCATCATGGTAGACGCAAGTGACACAGCTATTGGAGCATCTTTACAACAATCCAACGGCGACACATGGGAACCACTTGGATTCTTTTCTAAAAAATTCACCCCAGCCCAGCGGAATTATAGCACCTTCGACCGTGAACTAACAGGTGTATACGAAGCCATAAAATACTTCCGTAATAATGTTGAAGGACGAAATTTTATAATATTTACTGACCACAAGCCGATCACCTTTGCCTTTTGCAAGAAACGTGCCTCTAGCTCTCCACGCCAGGAAAGACAGCTGGATTTCATCGCACAGTTCTCAACGGATATCAGACATATCTCCGGAGACCGGAACACCGTAGCTGACGCCCTATCTCGAATAGAAGAGATTAATTGTCCTACTTCTATTGACTATAGGCAGATGGGAATAGAGCAATGTCATACTGACGGTACTTTGAAGGCAAAAGATGACAGCGCCCTCGCCTTACGTCAATTGGTGATTCCTGGCACGGATTCTGCAGTATGGTGTGACATATCGACGGGACACATCAGACCATTTGTACCTGACAGCATGCGTGATCAAGTAATCGCAAGTATACATAATGTTTGTCATGCTGGCATTCTAGGAACAACAAAGACAATAAAACAAAGATTTGTGTGGCCCAACATGGCGAAAGACATAAAAACTTTCGTTAGAAACTGTATCCCTTGTCAAAAAGCGAAAGTCTCAAAACATACAGTAGCTCCACCCTCAGCTTATGTCTTACCAGAAGACCGCTTTCGCAACATACATATTGATTTAGTCGACCCCTTCCAGCATGTAATGGATACCAATACCTGTTGACAATGATTGATAGATTCACCCGATGGCCAGAAGCAGTACCATTGAAAGACATGTCTGCAGAAACCGTCGCAAATGCACTGATGGAACACTGGATAGCTCGTCACGGGACCCCGGAGACGATAACGTCAGACCAGGGACGTCAATTTGAAAGTTTTCTTTTTAAGAAACTGACGGAGAAATTGGGAATAAAACATACAAGGACTACAGCATACCACCCACAAGCCAACGGCTTAATAGAGAGATGGCACCGTACACTGAAAGCCTCTCTTATGGCAAGCGGTGACCCGAACTGGTTGGAGAATCTCCCGCTTATACTACTCGGATTGAGATCTACAGTTCGCGAAGACTTAAAATGTTCCCCAGCTGAACTCACATATGGTTGAACATTGAGACTACCTTGTGATTTCTTCACCGAAACACCTAAAGAAGAGCCCGACACTTATGTAGGTCGACTTCAGAGGAAATTTGAGAACATGTTACGTAACAGAATCGGCTCCCGAGCGGAAGGTTAAGTGAATCGTCCCCACTACACGTGCCTACCGTTTCCTCTCCCCGCACCGCGCGACCACCCCGCGTCAGGCGCGAAGCGCCGGGCGGCCCGCCGGCCGCCATTCCTTCGCTGGCCCTCGGCCAAGCGACTGCGCTACGCGCGATTTGCGCTGTTTGTGCTCTACGATATTAACTCCGCGATGTATTGTTTGCAATTGTGTTGTGAACGGAATCCAGAAAAGATGGCAGACCACGCATCTAGCTATGTGAGTACCAACTCGCTTCCTCCCCCCCACCGTGTGCTTTGAACCGTTTGTAACTTCCTTTAAACGCATAGAGAGAGGGAGAAATCCTCGTTAGGTCAGTAGGGTAGTTTAACTTGTGTTTTGTGCCGACACTGGCCGTATGTGTATCACCCTGTTCTGTTTATTGAATAAACCCTTTAAATGCAAACACTGTGTACTGATTGAAGAGGGAGTCCCGGGGATTTTGAGGAGAGGAGGGGAAGGAAGAATTGACCAAGCGAACCACTGGCACTCGCCCTGTTTTTAGGAGGAATCATGTTCGAGCCGGTTTGAGCTAACCGACGGCTGTTATTGTGTGTGTTTTACAGGAATAGGGCCTGGGGTAGGCCGCTGCTGCAGCGCCCCCAGCACTGGCGTTCCCAACTTAGGGGCAATTTTTTTTTTCCTCCCTCTTCACAGTCGCTCGCCTCGTTCTTCAATCAGCCATTGTTTAAACTGTATAATCTATAATGTTTTGTCTTGTTTCTTTCCCAATTTGTCTAGCATTACCATCAAAAAACATCGACGCGAGTGTAACTTCGAATTGCAAATTTAAACTATCGCGGGCACATTCCTTCATTTTCGAGTCGTCACTCGACAAAACATTATCACCGGTATTCCTACGTAAAGTGCTCAACCAAGAAAGTTGCCGTCGTGAATAATATAGTGTTTACAAGTGTCGACCGACTAAATTTGCTAGTTTCAAATACAAGATTAATAGTGGAAATGTACACAAATATTTAAAACAAAGTTATTCAACAATTAAAATCCTGTATATGATAAACCAATTACCCGCTTCGTTTCCCGAAAGTTAATTAACCAGTTTTCATTAATAAACTTATTCCGCAGTGTGCTGGTCTGTATTTGATATCGACATATACTGCGAATAGGGGTCTATTTCGCAAAATACTGGCCTGTACATATAACGGCATATTTTGCAGCTTAAGGGAAACAAGTGGATTAAATTCTTTCTACCTTTTGACAATTGAGCATTTTTCTAATTTTGCCGCCTGTTTCATCATTTAGCTTTTTTTTCTTTCGTAAGAAACAGACGACATAATTTGAAAGACGTTCGGTTCGCGTTGACGTCGTTTCCTCGAGTCAGGCATTACATTACGTATGCACATCTGCATATAACTTGTTATGACAAGAGGAAGTCGGCGGATAAATACCAGTAATGGTGTATGCTCAAATCAGGCTGCAGTATAGCCACGTTAAATAAAGAACAATTCCCCAAGACATTGTTGAATTTTCAAACATACTTCCACGAAAACTTGTATAAAAGAAAAAATATTTCCTTTCCTTTCTAAAGAACCCCCCCCTTTGGAAGGCTAATCGAAATATTCCAAAAAACATGTTCATTTAAGGCGAACCTCGTTTCCGTTTTTTTATTTTTTCTTTTCCGGACTTTTGCTTATTTGCAAACCTTTTTCAAAAACATCGGGATTTTTTCTCAAAATTACGTTTTTTGAGGGAAACCGCTGCTCAAATTTTCTCTCATTCCGGACTTAGAAAATTTTCAACAAATTTTCAAAACATCGGGATTTTTTCTCAAAATCACGTTTTTGTAAGGGGAACCGCTGCCCAATTTTTTTTCTCGTTTTTGGACTTTGAAAAATTTTCAACAAATTTTCAAAACATCTGGATTTTTTCTCAAAATCACGTTTTTTGAGGGGAACCTCTGCGCAAATTTTTCTCGTTTTTGGACTTTGAAAAATTTTCAAGAAATTCCCAAAACATCTGGATTTTTTCTCAAAATCACGTTTTTTGAGGGGAACCTCTGCGCAAATTTTTCTCGTTTTTGGACTTTTAAAAAATTTTTCAACAAATTTTCAAAACATCGGGATTTTTTCTCAAAATCACGTTTTTGTAAGGGAAACCGCTGCCCAAATTTTTCTCGTTTTCGGACTTAGAAAAATTTTCTACAAATTTTCAAAACATCAGGATTTTTTCTCAAAATCACGTTTTTGTAAGGGAAACCGCTGCCCAAATTTTTCTCGTTTTCGGACTTAGAAAAATTTTCTACAAATTTTCAAAACATCAGGATTTTTTCTCAAAATCACGTTTTTGTAAGGGAAACCGCTGCCCAAATTTTTCTCGTTTTCGGACTTAGAAAAATTTTCTACAAATTTTCAAAACATCAGGATTTTTTCTCAAAATCACGTTTTTTGAGGGAAACCGCTGCCCAATTTTTTTTCTCGTCTATGGACTTTGAAAATTTTCAACAAATTTTCAAAACATCAGGATTTTTTCTCAAAATCACGTTTTTCGAGGGGAACCGCTGCCCAATTTTTTTTCTCGTCTATGGACTTTGAAAATTTTCAACAAATTTTCAAAACATCTGGATTTTTTCTCAAAATCACGTTTTTTGAGGGGAACCTCTGCGCAAATTTTTCTCGTTTTTGGACTTTGAAAAATTTTCAAGAAATTCCCAAAACATCTGGATTTTTTCTCAAAATCACGTTTTTTGAGGGGAACCTCTGCGCAAATTTTTCTCGTTTTTGGACTTTGAAAATTTTCAACAAATTTTCAAAACATCAGGATTTTTTCCCAAAATCACGTTTTTTGAGGGGAACCGCTGCCCAAATTTTCAAATAAACCAAACACTTATAAAAAACGCGTTTTTTTTCAAAAACTTTTTGTAAAAATACGTCCCCAGTGGTCAATCTCTGCCCAATTTCTTTCCAATTGCGAGTCTAGTTCTCACTTTTTCCAACATAAGGTCACTCTGATACGACCTTATACACCATGGAAGTTCCTCAAGTCACGCTGGGTATAATCCCACACATTTTTACTTCAAAAAAGGAGGAACTACTACAGGCCCTGAGAAATAGAAAGATTTCTCCTAGGAATAAATCCAAAAAATGCCTCACTCTATATGCTTCTTTCTACAACAAAAAATATATCAGGAGGTTGCAATTTCAACCGGAAGTCACCTCGGAAATCATCACTACCCCCCTCACAGTCTCCGAAGCAAAACCCGTGGTAGTGCAAGCCCAAGAACCAACAAAAATATACGATCTGACATCCTGGAAAACAAAATACAACGGACTCACGGATGTAGAGGATTTCATCAACAGAATAGAGGAAACAGCTCAAGTCAGAGGAATTCCCGAGAACATCCTACACAGAAATTTCATAGACCTCATCGCTCCTGAAATGCTTACCTGGCACAGGATACATAAGAGAAAAACAAACTCATGGAAGGAACTCAGGGCGGCACTTTTAACGAGTTTCGGAGAAAAAAAGGCCCAACACAGAATCAGGTTATCCTTACTCGCTATCAAGCAACACCCCGGAGAGCCTGTCGCTAGATTCACGCAGAGGGCAGAGGCCATCAATATTAAGCTCGCCCAACCCGTTCCTGAAGTGGAACTCCTCCCAGTTTTGATCGACGGTCTCCTGCCCAGATATGAGAACATCATAACTTCCCAGAAAATTTCCACGCTGGAGCAACTTAAGGACGTCTGTCAGCTACTGGAGGCATACCAGGATCGGAAGAGAGACGAAAGGTTCCCCAAGGAAAACTTTCGCCCCAGCACTTCGTCCGGCATAAAACCAGAGCACAACGAAAAGAAATCCTGCTCTTTTTGCCACAAGGTTGGTCACTCCCAAGCCTCTTGTTTCAAACAAGCTAAACTTTTATCTTCAAGAGACCCCCAATCTAACAAAAGGCGATCTGTCGATCGTTCTCCAAGAAGAGATGAAGGGAGGAAGTTTGGCAAAAGACCACGCCAAGACAATACTGAGACACCCATCCCGGACCTCAGATTCATCAAACCCCCTACAGATTTCTCAAGGCCCCCTCCCAATTGGACAGTCAAGAGGCCAAAAAACTAGAACCCAACCTCCCGGGCCATCCCCCCCATAGGCCGAAGGAATGGTCGGAGTGGTTGGAACACGTCAAATTCTTCAAAAAGGCCTTACCCCTCTCTACAGTTTGCTGCAAACAGGCAATAGACGGTAGACCCTTCGCGCATTTTTCTATAAACAATGTGGTTTTTTCTGGTCTCCTCGACAGCGGCGCGTCTGTCAGCTGTCTGGGCGACAACGCTCACACCTTATTCACAAACTGTGGTTTTAAAATGGAAGAACATTCTTCACATGTCACCACAGCAGACAACACTTCACAACGTGTCATTGGTTCTCTTACCCTGCCGATCAATTGCGACACAAAAACAGTTCGGATCAAATTTCTGGTTGTACCTACAATCTCGCAAAAATTTATCCTGGGAGTGGATTTTTGGATGGCTTTCAAAATTGCTCCACAGTTGTTTAACAACCCCTCCGTTCCCCCCCAAGTGAACGAAATCCGTACAGTAATACCGTACGAAAATTTGAACCCCCTGCAAACAGATCAGTTGGATCAAATGATAAACAAGTTTGAATCAATCTCATTCGAAAAGTGTGGTTTAGGCTTAACCAACTTAGTAGAACACCATATAAAAACAACAGGCCCCCCAATCAAACAAAGGTATTATAACCTCGCTCCTCAAAAATTAAAAATATTAGAAAAGGAATTGGACGATATGTTAAGAATGGGAGTGGTGGTACCCAGCCGCAGTGCTTGGACCAACCCCACCTTAATAGTTTCAAAGAAAGACGGCTCGGCACGTTTCTGCCTCGATAGCAGACGCCTCAACGCATGTACAGTGTCAGACGCCTACCCCCTCCCTTTGGTTAACTCCATCCTCGACAGACTTCGAAACGCTAAATACATCTCATCTATAGATTTGAGCAAAGCTTTCTGGCAAATACCTTTGGATCCCAGCTCCTGCGAAAAAACTGCCTTCGTAGTGCCTGGCAGGGGCATGTTTCACTTTAAAAGGCTACCCTTCGGTTTAAAAAACAGCCCAGCGGAGCTACAAAGGCTCATGGATAAATTGTTTGGCCCAGAGTTCGACAACAACTTATTTTGCTACCTGGATGACTTGATCATCATCAGCGATACTTTTGAAAAACACATACTCATTCTAGAAAAGGTTTTTCAACAACTCAAACAAGCCGGTTTGACTATAAACCTTAAAAAATCGGAATTCTGCAAACATCGCCTACGATACTTGGGCTTCATAGTAGATGAAGAAGGCCTAAGAACCGACCCCGCAAAAGTTGCAGCTATGACAAACTTCCCCCGGCCCACGAATGCAAAAGAGGTAAAAGCTTTCCTCGGCCTCACCGGTTATTACAGAAGATTCATAAAAAACTTCTCAACACTCGCGGCGCCGCTCAACAAAATCACGGGCGTCCGCAAAGGTACCAGTAACTTTGCCTGGTCCGTAGAGACCGAGTCAGCATTCAACTCCTTGAAGGAAGCCCTTCAGTCAGCCCCGGTACTGAATTGTCCTGACTTCAGCCTCCCCTTTACGATCCATTCAGACGCATCAAACGTCGGAATCGGAGGAGTCCTCACTCAGAATTTTACGGACGGCGAACACCCCGTGGCATATTTCTCTCGAACCCTAAACAAGCACGAAAAAAATTACGGAATCACTGAGAGAGAATTATTAGCAGTCATGGAATCCATTCAACATTTCCGCGGATACATTGAGGGCAGTAAGTTTACCGTGGTTACGGACCATAGCAGCCTAAAGTGGCTGATCTCGCTAGACAATCCCTCTGGAAGATTGGCTCGCTGGTCGTCCCGCCTATCTCAATACACATTCGATGTCATCCACCGTAAAGGCGCGGATAATATCGTCCCGGATGCCCTTTCTAGAATCGAGATTGCGATACTAAACACGGTATCATCCAATTCTAGTCTCCCCACAAAAGATTTATGGTATCAAAAAATCTTCCAAGGATGCAGTAACAACCCACAAAAGTTTCCGAATTTTACAATTAAAAACGGACAATTATACCGCAACTGCAAGCCACCACTGTCAATATTAGAGGATTATGCCTGGAAAATGGTAGTCCCTCTCGAAAATAGAGAACAGGTTATTATCAATAACCACAGTGCCGTAGATTCCATACACCCTGGAACCTTTAAAACATATAAAAAAATATCTCTGAGATATTATTGGCCTGGTTTATTCAAACAAGTACGTCTATTCATCTCCAAATGTGACATCTGTAAGGCTTACAAACACAGCACGGCACCACCGTCTGGCCTAATGGGCAACCCCAAGCGTGCCGATAGACCACTTCAATCCTTCTCAATGGACCTCATCGGACCTTTCCCTAGAAGCTACGCAGGTTACATGCATATACTCAGTGTGGTGGACGTTTTTTCCAAATACTGCTGGTTGTTTCCTCTGAAAAGGGCGACCGCAGCAGCAATAACCAATCTGTTAGAAAAGCATATTTTCATACCCTACGGTATTCCTCGTACTATAATATGCGACAATGGCAAACAATTTATAGCTCTAGAATTTAAAGAGTTTTTGTCTAAATATGGTATAAAGGATATATTCTACAATACCCTTTACACCCCACAGAACAACACCGTCGAACGATACAACCAGACCATTAATACGGCTCTGGCAATTCTGGTCGGCAAGGACCAACGTACATGGTGCAAAAAATTAGACAAAATACAAGCAGCCATGAACAACACGGTGAACCTCGCTACAGGCTATACACCATTTTTTCTCAAACACGGCATGGAGCAAGTAGTTCACGGTTCATTACACCCTGACATTTGCCTTCCACCCACCCCTTCCGCCACAGCAGACCCCGCAGCAAATTACGCTCACCGCTTGGAGGAACTCTCCGCTATCTATAGCGAAGTAACAGACGCTCTACTATTGGCCCACCAAAAGAGTGCCGACAGGTATAACCTTCGCAGAAAGCACGTCACGTTCAAAGAAGGAGACATCGTTTGGAGAAGGAACAACACCTTGTCGCAAGGTGCGCTATACTTCTCTGCCAAATTGGCACCCCGCTTTGTAAAAACGAAAGTTCTAACAAAGATCTCAGACCTCGTTTATCGATTGTCTGACATCTCTGGTAAACACATCGGAAATTACCATGTGAAAGACATTGTCAAAATTGGGAATATGGAATCAGTAAATTCCATCACATCAAGTACTCAGGCGTTACCAAATCGGCAAAACATGCATCTTGTTAACCCTGATCATTATTACGTCCCTGACCTCTCTTGGCCAGTCATCAATCAGTGCGATGCGGTCTCTTTAGAAGTCTTATAATTCTCGTCATAAACGACGTGAGTCATGTGTAAATATTAAATGTAAATAATCACCCACATGGGCATTCGTAAGGAAATCCTTACACCCGAAGGCACATTAATGTCAACGGTAGCCTAACTCCTGTACTTTTTTTTGTGCATAATTTTATATGTTCTTTTACATCCTGCGCGCCTTGCCTGCTGTACCACAAGAGCACCTCTTGGGGCACTGTTTTCATGCTTGTATGCATCCTCTTCCTGAAATTGATCACTTCGGGAAAGGGACTCCTTTTTCCTCCTACCATCAACGGTTCCAGAAAACTCTTGCTCCGAGACGTCGTTTTTCCTTTCACAATTCTTGCAGCATCCGCGCGTTTTTTTCTCACCTCATCGCCTCATCTTGTCATATCACCCCTTTTTTAATTTTTTGTTTTGTGTCGGGTTTTGTCGTACCAGTACGTCCCTACCCTAATGTTGTAAATATAAAATCATAAGCACAAGTCTGTATAATAACCATTGGTTTCAGACCTTTGCCGCGGGCTCGCTACTATGGTCACAGCACCATATTGTAAGAATGTCGCGACGATTTCTGTTATAATAGGAAATCCTCCCGTTTTTTCTTTCTTTCTTTTCCCTCTTCACCCCATCCTACACATTCATAGTAATGTTGTATATTGGGAATCGTTTCGAATACACCCAATGTACTCACCTATCAGGTCACATTCGCTGGATTCGAGACAATTCAAGAGCAACCTTGTTGCTATTTGTGGTTTTTTCTTCTTTTTCCAAAAAATTAGAATGGCGCTCAACCCAATTGCTCTCATTTTTCTAGAATCATATTTTGTCGGATTCGGAAAATTTTTTTTTTGTTGTTATAAAAGTGACAATATGTTTTGTCCCTTCATTAACTTTGTTCCTTGTACATATACAACTTCATTATGAGGTACATATTTTATCATGACATCAGTTTCTTTTGTCCCTTATTGTACCATTATTCTAGTTTGAAGTTTAAAATCTTGGCCAGATCTTCAATAAAATTTGTGTTTATCGCCTTTTGGCAAGTCTTGTAACGTATGCTAATATGAAATTATTAAGCTACAGCAGTGCCGTATTAATTACATCATTGCAAAAACCGCCGTCTGTATTGAATGGGGACCCACATTTTCGAACGTAATTGGGCTACTGTCTTTCAATACTGGGCAAATTTGTTGTAAATCGTTCATCCCTGTCACGTGAGACGTGAAAACGTGACAATATCTACCATCATAGGAGAGATCCTCAAAACATCCGCCATGATACGAGAAGTTCGTCATAATTACTTTATACTCTTAACTAAATGTTATTGAGTTGGTCGTGTGTCTTTTGGCATGAGAACCGCTTAATCCGCCGTCTGTATTGAATGGGGACCCACTTTTTCGAACGTAATTGGGCTACTGTCTTTCAATACTGGGCAAATTTGTTGTAAATCGTTCATTCAACCCGCCGTCTGTATTGAATGGGGACCCACATTTTCGAACGTAATTGGGCTACTGTCTTTCAATACTGGGCAAAATTTGTTGTAAATCGTTCATTCCTGTACATGAGACGTGAAGACGTTACAATACTCACCATGAATCGTGCGAACGAAATAATATCTACCCCATGTTTGTGTGACCTACCAAGCGTAGATCACACGCCTTTTATTTTCTGTTATCAGAAAATTATTGCTTTTGCAGCAGAGTACTCATTAACATGCCCGTGGACTTCCTGTCACAAGAACCCAGGAACTATCCACTATCTCAAAAGGACTAATCATACGCTTCACTCATGATTATGGGGCATCGTGTCGTAGGAGTTAAGTTGATGGACACAAAAACACCTAACTCGTTGTCTGGGGGACGAACAAGAAAACCCCCAGGTTTGTGAGATTTGAGCAAGGGTCTGTCATTTCTCGCAAACAAGTAGGAGAATAAAACGACCTTCTAATCTTCTGCCCAATACACGTAGTGGATTAGACTCTTTTTGTCAGTGTATCCCTTTTGTCCCACTCTACCAATTGTATTGTAATGTGCCAGGAAAGTTGCTGTAGACCTTGTTTCACCTTTCACTCAGAGGTCGAATTTCGGAAATAGCCGAGTCCTCAGCAGTTTTCTTCGTTCAAATGTTCCCAATTGTCACTCTTTCCTTTCCTCGAAATTATCCGTGAATGGGGATATATGCGTTACGCACTTGGCGTTTCGTTTGTCAAATGGGACAACCTTCATTCACGGATCTTTTCAACTTCCTACTCCTTTCCCACTTTTCATAACTTATTTGTACTCAATGTTTTGTTCTTCGAAAGTAGAAAAAATGCTACCGTATAGACGTGAGCATAGGTCATGGAAGACCAACTTCTTTCGAAAAGGGGCATTTTGTCATACGTACAAACCCTTACCTACGTGTTCTTGGAAATGTATTTAGTTTAAAAAAAAACTAAATGGGTTAAACAGAACCTTCCTTGAATACGTACCTTTGTAATATGTATAAGTCTGTAGTTACACTTAGTTAACTCTCTCTCCGTCTCTCTCTCTCTCTACGCGTCAAACAAATCCAATTTTTCTCAACATGCACACCTTGTTTCTCTCCAAACCTTTTCATCATTGGTCTACCAGGCAGGTAAACTTCAAGAATTTTGCTCTAATAATAAATTTTTCCCGGATTAATAAGAAGACCAGCAGCTCTTCACCCTATCTACACCTGCGCCTCTCTTCATGCTGCCTTCACTACCGTCACGGAGGTCCCATGCCTTCAAACCCTGCGTACCAAAAGCACCCGACCACACCTAACATAACCTAGTGTGAGTCGTGCGTGTAGTTGCGAATTGTATCATCACAAAACCATCACTCAAACAAACCCGAGCACGTCAGCTCTAAGTTGGTTCATGTTCCTGTTGCCATTGTACAAATGTTCCTGCGGCATCTCGCAAATGTTCCTGTTGCCATTGTACAAATGTTCCTGCTGCATCTTGCAAATGTTCCTGCGGCATCTCGCAAATGTTCCTGTTGCCATTGTACAAATGTTCCTGCGGCATCTCGCAAATGTTCCTGTTGCCATTGTACAAATGTTCCTGCTGCATCTTGCAAATGTTCCAGCTGCACCTTGCAAATTGCTCTGTTGCCACCATGCCAATGCTCCTGTGCCTTTGCGCAAATAACAATACCAACGATTGTTCACACAACAATCCCACTGTATACAAACCAGTGTACCAACCACCATCACAACAACGGCTGTCATGCACACAAACCACCTCCTCTATAAAGGACCAACCACCAATTACAATTCCACTCTCCAGTACCTCAATGACGTCATACTGGCCCACCCACAGGATCCGGAAGCAGCTACCTTTTTGACCTCTGTGACAGGTAGAACCCTCTCCACCACCAAGAAGCCTCATCCTGCGTTCTCTTCTTCGTGTTTTCTTTAAGGCCCTAGTGTTCCTTGAGTGTAATCTCAAACGGGCCAGGTTACTGTGACAAAGTAACCGTGTAACTTCAGTGCAACGTCCCAACACCCCAAACATCCTACGCAAACCACGCTACGCAAACATAGCTCACAGACCAATGATACAATTAGAGTCATTTTTTTTCTATCACTGCATAACCCTTGTACCTTTCTCCAACAGGTCCTTGTTTATATTTATGTATGTCACTGCTCTTTCTTGTTCATTCATGTATAATTCCTTGTTCACCATGCTTTTTTCTCTTTTGTTTTTGTTTCTACTATTTTGTAGCTAGCAACCTTTTTTTCTCTCTCTCTCCTTTTTTCTCTTAAATTTTTTTTTGTTTTGTTTTGTTTTGGCACAAGTGCTAGAAGGGTAAGAGGATTTCTTAGCCCTACTGCTCCATTACCACGTCGCTTTTTTTGCGGCGAGGGGGGAAGTGTTACGTAACAGAATCGGCTCCCGAGCGGAAGGTTAAGTGAATCGTCCCCACTACACGTGCCTACCGTTTCCTCTCCCCGCACCGCGCGACCACCCCGCGTCAGGCGCGAAGCGCCGGGCGGCCCGCCGGCCGCCATTCCTTCGCTGGCCCTCGGCCAAGCGACTGCGCTACGCGCGATTTGCGCTGTTTGTGCTCTACGATATTAACTCCGCGATGTATTGTTTGCAATTGTGTTGTGAACGGAATCCAGAAAAGATGGCAGACCACGCATCTAGCTATGTGAGTACCAACTCGCTTCCTCCCCCCCACCGTGTGCTTTGAACCGTTTGTAACTTCCTTTAAACGCATAGAGAGAGGGAGAAATCCTCGTTAGGTCAGTAGGGTAGTTTAACTTGTGTTTTGTGCCGACACTGGCCGTATGTGTATCACCCTGTTCTGTTTATTGAATAAACCCTTTAAATGCAAACACTGTGTACTGATTGAAGAGGGAGTCCCGGGGATTTTGAGGAGAGGAGGGGAAGGAAGAATTGACCAAGCGAACCACTGGCACTCGCCCTGTTTTTAGGAGGAATCATGTTCGAGCCGGTTTGAGCTAACCGACGGCTGTTATTGTGTGTGTTTTACAGGAATAGGGCCTGGGGTAGGCCGCTGCTGCAGCGCCCCCAGCAAACATCAAGCCAACACCTACCACTGCCCATGGATCAAGGAAATGCTTCGTACATAAAGACTTATCTCTAACTACCCATGTCTTTCTTAGAACAGACAGTGGAAGAAGGCCTCTTCAAAATCCCTACGAGGGTCCGTATAAAGTGGAACAACGCGATGAGAAAACATTTGTCATTAACATAAAAGGCAAGAACAAACGTGTTTCCATAGATAGAGTAAAACCAGCCTTCATCCCAGTAGAAGATAACGTACCAGCTTCCAACCCTGTCCAGGAACCACTCCCAGAAATCAAAACAACAAGATCTGGTTGCAGAGTCCATTTCCCCGACAGATACCGGTCGGAAAGCAAATAATTGGCAAAATTAAAGATAAATAATTATTTTTCTTCTTACTGATCCCATATCAAATTAAAAAACGACTAACAAAGTAAATTAAAAAAAAAAAAAAAAAAAACTTATACAATACATATCTTAAACCATATATTTGTAAAATTACTGATACTGAAGTCTGCAATTTTGAAAGAAATTTTGAGCTCTGGTACCAAAATTATTTGTTTTATATAATACATATCGGTCATCATAGTGATGTACCATTTAACCAATGGATATTTTTCATTTAAAAAAAAAAAAAAACAACTAAACCATGTTGTTATGTATTTAGGTCATCAGAGTGATGTACCATTAAACCAATGAATATTTTTCATTTTAAAAAAAAAACAACTAAACCATGTTGTTATGTATTTAGGTCATCAGAGTGATGTACCATTAAACCAATGAATATTTTTCATTTTAAAAAAAAACAACTAAACCATGTTGTTATGTATTTAGGTCATATTTATTTATGTCATCAGAGTGATGGACAATTTAATCAATGAAAGTTTTTCATTTAAAAAAACCACGAGAATCATGTAACTAGTTTTAAGAAAATTTAACACTATATTGTGTAAAATAAAAAAATAAAAAAATGTACTTAGACAATATTCGTTTTCAAACTTATTGTGAATAGAGCGTAATATGTCTTGTATTGACCATATACTCAATATAATACATATTATTGTAAAAAGTAACCTTATACATAATCTAGTTAAAAAAAAATAAAAACATTCCGCAACTTGCGATGAATATTTAAATAGTAAATCTAACCACTCCGCTATTTGCGTTGAAGTTTTTATAAATTTTCAAAATTCTATACAACTTTTTCCTTTTAAAAAAAAACTTTTATAGAATTTTATAATGATATTTTGATATGTACCTAGTTTAAGATACTTACCAAGTTATTTGCTATAAAAATGTCCACCTTTGATTAATTTCAGACGTCTTCGGTCAGATGTGCCACAACGCCATATCTGAGTGGAGGTGTGGATGAAATTAACTTTACTAAGTTAATAAGTTTTCCAAATGCTTACGGAAGCGTGATAGTGTTAGTATTGATTCAGTTAATATACAGTTCAAAGTTAAATAATTCAACAGTTTCAAATGACAAATTAAATAAAATAGTAGTTTTTAATAGAGATACTAACATCACGCTCCGGTAAGCAATTGTTGATAATATACTCTTGTCTGTTCATGAAACCTCAGTGATACTCGAAGAGAAGTACATTATGGATATAACTCTAAACATACATAAATAAAAAAACTCAAGTTTCATGAACACAATATTATATTTTCTAAATTAATATAAATAAAAAATGTGACTTAAATCTTATTACCATATTTAGAATAGGAATGTGTCATATTTCAGTGATAGGAAAATGACTTCGTATGAATAATTTCTAGATAATCCTATATCATACTTACCTTTACCACATTAAGAGTAATAAATTTTTCATATTTCAGTGATAGTAGATTACTTTGTATGAATAATTGTAGAAATTACTATATTACATTCACTGTTACAGTAGAAATTATTTTTATATTACAGCGTTAGGAAGATCACATCATATGAATATTTTAGGATATTTCCATTGTATATTATTCAATATAGGTACATACTCATTCAACTCAAACAGTCAAAAACAATAAACTAGGATGCAGTAGCGATTTAAACATTTTTGCCCCAAACATAGTGTTTGTCGAGGCAGTATACTTAAGTAATTTAAAGTATTTTACATTTATGCTAATTTTAAGCAGTATTATTTATCAAGTTTCAGAAAATATAACTACGAACTGTGTAATTTAAACAAAATATGACTCAAACCTTGTCGTCATATATGTCACTCACATTATGTTTTCTGAAACACATTGAATGATCCAAGCTACTGTCATATATATATTTTTTTATCGTTAAAAAACTGGGCAGGAGGTATGTGGGAAACGATATGCAGTAACGCAAACTATTATTCGTGCACTGGCAACCCCAGCTGACGTCACGCCGCGGCGTAGCTTTAGAAACTCCGAAGTGATCGTCATTCGCTTTCCAATTGCTTGGCAAGTTACCTCGTGTCCGTGATATCGTTTCTCACATAAAAAATCCTTCTGATATTCTATCGTGTATGTTATCATATTCAATAAATCAATATAACTACAGAGTTAAGACTTTCTCTATAATTATACGATATTTGGTGTACCCTCGCCGTGGATCCCCTAGTTTCGAACGGAGTAAGTATCTGCACAAACTAGCCACCAAGGGTGCCTACCAAAAATGCAAACATCTACATTAAGGTGGTCCAGGACTGTATAGTAATTTTTTTTGTTTCAAATATAGATGTAGCCACCCATTTTATTTGTTATACCTATCATTCCTATTATGTGTAAAAAATTTCAGCCCCCTATCTTATAATATAGAAGGGGGTGCTCATCGAATTAGAAGTTTCTGACAAAAGTTCTGGATTTTAAGTAAAACACGTAATTTAACCCTTAACGGTTTTGTGGTATCCCTGTGAGCACACATAGAAAATAATTATTTCCTAGAGGAGCAGTGCGCTTTTTAAAATAACACGTATTTATTGAAGTAACTGATACTGCCATCTATTGATCGCTGCCAAAAAATTTCTTCAAAATTTGAATATCATTGTGTTTACCAATATTTTTGTCATACAGTTAGAGATTTTTCGACTGTTGGATTTTGGAGGAGATCAGTGTCACAAAAAACCTCTTTTCTGTGCAAATATTATGGTAAAAATCTAATTTTCTATTCAAATACAATGTTCTTTTGTGATTATTTTGAGAATTATATCGAAGTATGTAAATTACCACTTGTGAGTTGAATTTTTCATGTGTTACTTCAAGTGTACCACAGCTCCACTAGCGAAATCTGCACTGACCCTAAATTTTTTTTTTATGTTACTGCATTTTGCTAATAAAAGTTATTTTGATGTTTTTCCAAATGGAAAGGCTGAGCGATTTAGAAATAAATGCATATGTCATAGATTTGCCGTCAGATCCCGAATCTGAAGTTGACGATTTGAGTGAAGATGAAATAAATCCAGAAGAAATCTTTAATCTTACAGAAATCGAAGATTCAGATGACGATTTCTGTGAAAATGATAATGCACCTTTATTGTCATTACTTACGGTTCAAACAAAGACATCTGAAAATATACCCGAGAAGTATGAATGGGTGAGGAATATTGACAAAATTAAGAACATTGAACCATTTACGGAGGAAACAGGTGTACAAATTTCAAGGCTTGTTGGAAAATCCCCAGTAGAGATTTTTACGATTACCATAAAAAATAATGTACATATATGTAACAGGTTTCACATTGTTATTCACCATTATTAATTATTTTAAACCATTATTTTTATTTTTCAAAATTAACAAAACAAAATGCTACTGGAGCAGTGGTACTCTAGAATAACCACATCAATTTTTTGAATAAAATTTTCAAATAATAACAAATATTTTTTTTATTTTTTTTCTTCATTTATTAACATCCAAATGAATCAAAATATGCAAAAAAAAATTTGGAATTGAAAGAAAAGGTCAAAAGTTCCGCTAAGGGTTAAGGTTTATTAATATTACAAGTATTTTAGTCAAATAAGTATAAAACGTATTTAAATTTAAACACAATTTGGTAGCAAAGCAATAATTAACATAATATTAGTCGCAATCTTTCAAAACTATGTTTGTTAACTCCATTTTGAATGTTTCAGTAGAAACGATTTTTCTGTTTTGTTCAACGATTTGAAGTAAAAATTGCTTTTCTTCCTCATCCTAGTGAGTATCGTGTTGTAATCTTCAAATAGTTTAACACCTCTCTCCGCTGTATCATTAACAACACGCAAATTTTTGATTCAGCTTTTGCCTTGAAGGTAATCAACATTGTTATTCCAAGTCTTAGGAGGTAATTACAAGAAAGAGTCGTTGATATCAAGAACTAAGAGCGTTTTCAACGTTATTTGTGTTGTAAAAGCTTCTAATGTAACCTTTGAGGCAAGCTTAGCAGAATCACCTCGTGCTGAAAGATTACCGCCATCAGAATTTATTTTTTGAACAATGACCTGTTTCTCAGCATCAGACAACTTCTCAGAAAACAAGGTAAATGAGACTAGTTCATC
Source organism: Limnephilus marmoratus (assembly GCA_917880885.1). Taxonomy (NCBI): domain Eukaryota; kingdom Metazoa; phylum Arthropoda; class Insecta; order Trichoptera; family Limnephilidae; genus Limnephilus; species Limnephilus marmoratus. Next base: position 29,828 of record OU862921.1, read on the forward strand.
TGACAAATACCATAAGTGACGCTCTAAGACACCCCTAGCTGCTATACTGATTTCGGAATCAATGGTTTCGTACAATTTTAAGCTATTCCAAAGTATTAAGTCATTTACTGGTGCATCTGCTGCCAAAGACGCTTCGATTCAAACTTTGGTGTAGATGATAACTAACAAATCGAACAATTTGTTTTTCTTCTCTCTTGTTTAGTTTAAATCTTATTACGATCAAGCGCAGTGGTAACGTATTGTGTAAATATGTCACTTGTAGACAGCTCAACGCACTACAAACTCATCTTTGGACTTATCCTTTAATATGCTAGCATTACTAGAAGTGCTACTGAAGTTGCCCTCAACTTCTAACTCTTGTCTCGACACCACCGAAGATGAAGCATTACTTTCAGCAGCCATTTCTTTCAATTCTTCAGATCTTTGTTTCCGTTTTAGAGAACTTTCTTTGACCTTTTCTAGTTTCTTGTCGATTGAGGTCATAATCATCTTACGTTCTCATCTTTGATCGATGAGAAACGCTCTGTCTTCCGCAATTTTTATCAAATTCAAAGCGCTTGCATGGGCAATATCAAAAAGTTTGTCTAGTTCTTTTTTAAACAAATACTCTCCTTTTATTTGAGCTTCAGAATTTCTTCCTCTATTTTTATTCAATAGCAGCCAGTTCTTAAGAAACTTAATCAGTTTTTCAATGCAGTGATTTTGTTGTCTGGTCGGAATACTAGATTTACTCCTTACTTTTATAAGTTCTTGAATAAGAACATGCGCGGAATCTTTCAAATTTTTGGAATCATTTAATATGTAGTGATAACGGAGTAAAACTTGCCGAAGAGTAGGATGTTGGTTAAGTCTCATCAATGGCTCAATATCTCGAACCCCAAATAGAAAAATTTCGTATTTTTTTCGAGTGGTAGAACACATTTTACTACACTGATTCACTTCACAGTCTACTAAATAAGTATCAAATACCGTTCAAATTTGTCTATAAAACTCTTCAGTAGTTTATTTTAATATTTATTTAATAGTTTAACACACGAAACTGGCCTGTAGCAAAAAGTAAAAATTAAGCATTTTTACAAAAAATTCAAAAACAACACTCGATTGAGCACCCCTTTCTACTTGAGCTATCTCGCTGAAATTTTACTATGTTATTTCTAAGAATACGTGTAACAAATTCACGGGGTGGCCAAATGAAAAATAATAAAAAAACATTTTTGGACCACCTTAATCTACATAGATACATAAAACAATAGAAATTATAATATTACTGGTTTTCCAGAAAATATTTAAAGTAGAAAGAAGCAACACCTAACTTCATTGTTGATCCTTGGAAATTCAAAACAAATGTTTGCATTGGTGGCGAAAAATATTTATTATATATTCATCCAGTGAGATCAACAGGAATGCTTCGAAATAAAATAACTGGTTCGGTTTATAACATGATGAGTTTGTTAATTTGCATCGCGAACTGCAGTGTTTTTGATTGTAAAAAATCCATAGACAAATATATATAATAAATAACAAGTAACTTTGATTGGTAAAATGAATGACGAATTAACTTGATATGCAGAAAGATTAAATCTATATGACTTCACCTGATATGGCAATCCGTGGAATGCAGCTTCCAAGACGACGGCGTACCTCATTATGTGTCTGCAGACACCCGGCTGAATGGTTCCCGCCATGACACAAAGATCTCCTGTAACGTAATACCAGAACCAAGTTTAGTGAGGGACATGAGAGGAACCGCGACTTCTGGATTGAGGATTCTAACCCTCGACTACGGAGGCCGTCACAGTTAGTCATTAATGATGATTACAGGTGGGTTGTTATTTGACCATCTCAATGTTAACTTTTAGTTCTCGAGATATTTCTTTTACATAACTCCACACAAGATAATTTCACAAAAAATAATTTTCCTCCGGGCCTAAGTAATCTTTTTGGATGCTGTGTAGAGGGCCTTCTTGAGGGAAAATAGGAATGATCCTGGATCTTGAAGAAAGCCATGTTGTAGGAGGGAGGGAGAAAACTTAGGGGTTTACGAATAGTTCCACAACTGAGCTGTGAAACCAATCGTAGAAACTACCCGTTCTCATGATACAAAGAAGTATATAAAAATATCTCCTGTCTATTCTCAATATCTTATATATTATGATATGTACTTCTGAATATCTACAAGATATTAAAATGAATAATTCTATGGTCTATACTTAAAAAAACGGTATGTCTTTCATCATTCTACATACTATAAAATCAGTTTATATTTATATATAAATTATTATTTTTATTGTTAAACTAACGTTTTAAGACAACATTTTTATGCATAGCCCAGAGGGTAACAATTATTATAAGCAATAATTATCAGTGATAATTGTTACCCTTTGTGCTATGCATAAAAATCTTGTCTTAAAACGTTTGTTTAACAATAAAAATAATAATTAATATTTGACAAGTTTAAGTATTTCCCCAATAAATGAAGACATAATTTGTCTCGACGCCACCTAGCGAGGGATTTTAACACTAACAATGTCTCTCTCGCAAAAATAAAGTTGGTTGTTTTCAGGTGAAAAAATATAATAAGCAGTAATTGTTGAATGAAATACTAGTATACATATATTGAATCATTTGGCGGGTACAAGATAAGCCGCCATAGCTCAATTGGGAGAACAGCTGACCGGCAATCAGAAGGACACAGGTTCAAGTCCCGTTGGCGTCATGTATCTTTTCTCGGAAGATTTTTCAATGTGGATGACTGTTTCAAGCTGATAATTATTGCTTATAATAATTGTTATATATTTAAAACTAAAATCTTTAACTCATATTCTACATTAATGATAAAAAACCTGAATATTTTCTTCGTGATAATACATTTCTACATACTACATTTTTACATATCATTTTACATTACATTACACCTACTTTCTACATTTCTACCAGAAAATAGATAACACAATACCAATACACAGCGGCGGTTATCGAAGGCTAATAAACTATGAACTACTAAAGACTAATTAGCAGATAGATAAAAAAGTTATTATTAAATCAATTAGCTTTGTTTTAAAAACAAGCAAATAAAATGATATATTTTATATGTAAAGCCATTAAAAATATTTTTTAAAAAAAAGCTGACTTAAGTCAAACCAAAACACGGACTTGATTCCTTCTGCTTCTAAATGAAGTGGAATATTTTGTTATGACATGTGGTGTTTCATGAAAAGGTTAATGTTTAAAAATTGTGTACTTCCATGGAAAACGTAGTAATGTATAATTTGAGTCACAATACTACATAATACGTAGGATTTGAGTCATAATACTCAAAATGCAACTGAATCATTAAAATCCAGTCCATGGTACGTCCTTCTGCTTCTAAGATAGTTGTTGCATCATGGTAGTGGCATCCACATACATTTTTTAAAATCCTATTTTCTCTTCATTCTTCTTTCATGATAGGACTTTTATCTTTCTGCCACTGATAAACATAATTATTAACTTCAAGTCTACATATATAAAAAACATTTAGTCAAATTTTGGACTTGCATCCGTATGCTTCTCGGGTACAGATATAAGCATTTAAAAATGTTAAATAATTGAAAAGAATTATTATAAATACCGCCATCATCACCTTTTTTTTACTTGAGCTCCACGCAGGTGGCCCTGAGGAAAATAATTTCCCTCAGGGCCTATTTTATCTTTGGGGATGCTGTGTGGAGGGTTTTTTTTAAGGAAAGGAAGGATAGGAAAATTCTGGGAATGAAAAGGGTTTAAGGGGTGGGTAGGAATCTGGGGTTCAGTATGTCCTGGTCATCCGCCTCCAAGACCTAGACAAACCTCACCCCATTCACCCGTGCACCCCTGCTAAATCACCGAACGTAGCGAAACACTTGGGGTGACCTATGGCAGAGGTGTTGGTTATCCAATAAAGGTCCCAAATTGTAACACACAATTTACGTATTACAATATTCTTTTACATTTTTTTCAATTTGGGAGGCGGAAATGGGTACCGCCGCCCCGGGAACCTTTATTGGACAATCAACACCTCTGCCATATAGGTCACCCCAAGTGGTACGCTACGTTTGGTGATTTAGCAGGGGTGCCCGGGTTCATGGGGTGAGGTTTGTCTAGGTCTAGAAGGCGGATGATTAGGACACACTGAACCCCAGATTCCTACCCACCCCTTAAACCCTTTTCTTTTCCAGAACTCTCCTCTCCTTCCTTTCCTTAAAAAAACCCTCCACACAACATCCCCAAAGATGACATAGGCCCTGAGGGAAATTATTTTCCTCAGGGCCTCCTGTTGAAAAAAAACACGTTGATGACAAAATTCCATGTGAGTAGGTATTTACATTTATTTTTAAGGATAGTTTACGTAAATATATTATGTATACTTATATGTACATCAAAATATGTATGTGTACATTAAAACACATGCATAACCACATTTTTCCAGGCATAATTTTTTTAGGTTTCATTATTTGATTTTAATTTGTGAGGCGGGTATGGGTACCACCACCCACGGAACCATTTATTGGACAACTTTTTTTTGCCACAGGTCACCCCAAGTGTTCGCTATATTTGGTGACTTAGCCGGGGTGTCCGGGTTCACGGGGGTGAGGTTTGTCCGGGTCTTTGCGGCGGATGCATTTGCCACCAGCTGCATGGCATGGCAGATCGAGAAAGAATGGTTGAGGGAGTCCCTTTGAATTGTCACCTTGAGCCTACCTCTCTCGAAACATTGCCTTGCACCGCAGTAGAAGGGATGGATTCATCACTAATGGATAAATTGAAACATAGATTCCTACCCACCCCTAATACCCTTTTTCTTCCCAGAACTTCCTCTCCTTCTTTTCATAAAAAAACTCTCCACAGAGCATCCCCAAGGATGACAATAGGCCCTGAGGGGAATTGTTTTTTTCAGGGGCTCATGTGTGGAACTAATGTAAAAAAATTGAAGTTCGAAAACATTTCATTTTGGCAAATTTTGGATATTGGAAAAAAAAATGTCTGTAATTTTTTCTAAAAAAACGGAAAAAGTTTAAATTAAAAAAAAAAACAAAAATTTTCTGAAAATTGTAAGATAAACGAGTCGAAAATTTTTCAAAAACACATTAACCATTTATTTTATCATTATAATGCTTTCATCATTGTTTCGATATTATGTTAAATTTGGATATTTCCTGCTGGGAAATTTAATTTTCACTGAAAATGGGTCGGGAAATTGTTATTAATAAATTTATGATGCCTTCAGATGTATTTTTTTATTTATTTATTTTTTTTAAAGAAAGACAAACATTCCCGGGTTACGAATAACCCAACAATGTTTGAAAATCTCTTACTACCACCACAGAAAGCCGAAAATGTTGCTTATGTTGTGTTGGAGGACTTAGTCAGCCGAGGAATCGAACACGCGACGCTCGGGTGGGACCCAAGCGCTATGCCCACTCAACCACTGACCAGTCAATTCAGATGTAAACACAAGCATTTGCTTTATTAGGAGAGTATATAAATATGTAAGCTATATTATGTTATATTATGTAAATGTAAAAGATATAAATATTAATAAAAAAAAAATGTTTATCGACTTTGCATACTTACTTGAAGACTACTATATTTTAGTGGATCAACTGTCCGTGGGATCAATTGTCCGTAATATTAACTGTCGGGAAGGGGGGGTCAACTGTTGGGAGGATCAACTGTAGGGGGGTCAACTATCGGTAGGATCAATTGTCCGCCAGATCAACTGTCGGGGGGATCAACAATCCGTGGGATCAATTGTCTGCCACATCAACTTTCAGGGAGAGAGGGTCAACAGTCGGGGAGATAAATTGTCGGGGGGATCAAATGTCGTCGGGCCAGCTTTCTGGGGACCAATTGTCGGGTCACCGTTTTTTTAAATATATAACATGAGTTGTTTAAAAAAAAATTTAAATTAAAAATTTATAAAGTTAATTTTCACGATCTGTTAGAGTTCTATTCAAGTTCTGTGATTACTTTAGTTTTATGAAACTGGGCTATTTTTATATAATAATAGAACTTGTAGCGTGCCGTTTTTACGCTTGCCAATACACCATCTCTTTCCCCCGTACAGCGCCATTCTGCTCATCCACCCCTAAGCAAACCAGGATGCGCCGACGCCTTCTGCGCATCTCCCACCCTCGAGCTGCTACATAAACCACACCCCGCAACAAGGAATGGGCTATATAACAGGCTGCGCGCCCTAAATAACAGTTCGTCTGCAGCTCGCTCTTGGCTAGTACGCTCTCTTAGTTGCGCTTCGTCCTCTGGCACGACCCTCTAAGGAGTATTCTACTACCATAAGTAAAGCACCAACCAGACCCCCGACTGCTGCCTTAGTTGCGCTTCGTCCTATGGTACGACCCTCTAAGCACAACCACAGTCAGTTTTGTTGTTCCCAAAGCCTAACGGCAAGGTTCCCCCCGATCCCTTGCTCAGTTAATTAGTGAATTGATACATTGTGACTATTTTTTACCATATTATGTGATCTGTGAACTTACTTACTTTAAATAAATAACCTTTTACCAATAACTGCGTTATAAAACTGGCGCCCAACTTAGTGGCCAGACACATAAAATAAAAAATTAAAATCAGTGCATCTACAAAATTTCGTCGCTACCACGTCGAAGTCCTCGTTTCACAATGCAGGCCAAGGAAAGTGCTGGCATCTGCTTCACGCAGGAGCAGTTCGCGGAACTAATGAACTCCATGAAGTGGATGCAGTCGGAACCAACACGTACGGGTACATTCACCACCTGTACGGCATGCTTCGGTGGTACCAGAGACAGGAGTGCGGTCGAGAGTTTATTGCCGCCGCATCCATCTTCAAGTGCGCCGAGAACATCGAAGACGCAAGCGCTCTGGAAGGATTACCACTGCTGCTTTCGAAAGACGCCGCCGCTTGGTGGCTCGGCATAAAAGGAGAAGTACGAGACTGGGAGAGCGCAACGACCTCCTCAGGCATGCTTTCGCCCCTAAGAAGCCAGCGTACAAAGTGTACACAGAGATATTTTTATGCAAGCAAGACGCATTAACGTCAACCGATGTGTTCATTGCTAAGCAGCGGATGTTACTCGCGGAGCTACCACCGCCCAGCCATCCAGAGAAGGTCCAGATAGACCTAATATTCGGACAACTGAATATCCGGATACGAGACAGAGTGCCGCGCGAAGCGATCAATACCTTCGCCGAACTACTACAAAAAGGCCGTGCAGCGGAAGAAAGCCTGTACGAGAGCACGAAGACCGTCCCACTACGCGCAATGGAAAACCGAACAGACGGCCGCCTACGCTGCACTAACTGCCGCAGATTTGGGCACCGTTCCGAGGAGTGCCGTTCCCGCTACGATACAGGAGCGCACGTAAAGTACACTCCTCCAGTCAAGAAGCTGGAGACACCCAGTGATGCGAAGTTCGCATGCTACGGTTGCGGTAAACCAGGCGTGGTAAGAAGCAAGTGCCCGCAATGCAGCCAAGGGAGAATAGACACCCCTCACCCACGAGCCGATTTTTGCTCGATACATGAAATAGGCCTTCCCCGAGCGAGACCTATACTACACATCGGGATTGGAAACTTCCTGGGCACTGCTCACGTAGACACCGGAGCAAAATTGAGCGTAGCATCAGCTGAGCTACACCGGCGGCTAATCGCTCAAAATTTCAAAACCCAGCGAACCATCATGGACATCGTATTGGCAGATGGTGTCCCTAAACGTCAGGAGGTCGAGACAATAGCCGCCACCTTGACACTAAGAGGCCGACAGATACCCACCAGCTTCATCGCGCTCCCAGGAGGACACGAGAATCGAACACTCCTAGGCGTCGATTTTATCGAAGACGCGGGGATCGATATAAACATTCCCCAGCGCGCATGGGCATTCACGGACAGCCCCGAAGTACGGTATATGCTGCATATGGAAAATGACGCCATACCACCAAACCGAGGTATTCGACAACGTCAAAAGACTGGCGAGATAGGAGAAGTGAGAGCACACAAACTCCCTAAGGTTTGCCTACCCGCCCCACCAGTACAGGACAATGAATGCGAGATCTACGTGCCACCGTTCATGAGCCCTCTCTCACAGACACCGCCTCGCACTAACATTTGGGCTAAGATGATAGCCCTGAATGAGCTGTTTCCTGAGGACGCGATGGAGGAAGACGCCCTAAGGGAGGTAATGATACGCTCCTATCGGCTCTTCGATGACTCCCCAAGAAAATCCAGAAATGAAGTGGAGCTCTGTGCCTTGGACGCCGAAATACTAAGCCTCCGACCAGATGAAGCCACCCACCTTATACCTACCCAGAGGGACCAGCTGGACCGCCTGCTGTGCGACAACGCCGCTGTCTTCTCGGCCACCCTGTCATCTACGACAAAAATTGAGCACCGAATCGAGACCGGACAACACCCGCCGATTTCAGTAGCCCCTTACAGGCTCTCGCCAACCCGCCAAGCAGAACTCCGCGCCGAGATTAACAGTATGTTAACCCAAGGGATTATAGAAGAAGCAGATTCACCGTGGGCCGCACCTGTGGTCATGGTGCCCAAAAAAGACGGAAACAAGCGCATCTGTATTGATTTTCGCCTTCTCAATGCGATAACGGTACCAGACGTGTACCCCCTGCCCAGAATGGATGACCTGCTACACTCGGAAAAGCAGTCAAACTTTATGTCTACAGTTTCTTTCAAAAGATTTTTAAACTGGTTGAATGTCAAAGAAAGAAGAGAGATAAGTAATATTCTTAATATCTAATATTATATATTTTCTATTTTCTACTCTGTTTTTAAATTCTGATTTTCCTCTTATTTTATTATTATTATTTTTACTATAATATATATTTTTCTTTTTTTTATGTTTTTACCACTTATTTGTTTTTATGTAATTAGAAATTGTTAGTTACCAGCCTCAGAACAGACTCTTTGTCTAGTGAGGAGGGTAAGGAAAAAAAATCATGTTGTACATAACTAATAATAAATAAACGCCCGGGTTGCCGGCACTGAAATTGAAACAGTAGACCTACGATCTGGCTACTGGCAGATCAAGATACTGGAGAAAGACCGTGACAAGACGGCCTTTATAACCCCATTCGGACTCTACCGCTTCTTGAAGATGCCATTTGGACTTCGCAATGCGCCCGGGACGTTCCAGCGCATGATTGACCGACTTAAGATCGAGCTTGATGAAGTCAATATCCTAGCATACCTGGACGATATAATCATACTTTCGACCACCTTCGATAAACACCTCGCCGATCTACAACAGGTGTTCACCAAGCTACGAGAATTTAATCTCACTGCAAATCGAGTTAAATGCCACTTCTGCTGTCCAAGCATAAAATATCTAGGACACGTAATAACCCCCGGAGGAATCAGCACCAATCCGGAGAAGATAGAGGCGATCTCTAAAATGAAGGAGCCAAACAATGTCAAACAGCTACGGACATTTCTTCAGACATGCTCCTGGTATAGGCGATTTGTACCCGAGTTCGCCAAAACCGCCAAGCCACTCAGCGACTTGATAAAGAAAGACGCCACCTGGGAATGGAAATCCCCACAGCAGAATGCTTTCGACACCCTGAAAGCACTACTCACTAGCGCCCCCATACTACGACAAGCCGATGGAAGCAAGGAATTCATCATAAAGTCGGACGCAAGCAGCTACGCAATAGGAGCAGTTTTGGTCCAGGGGGAGGGACTAGAAGAACATCCGGTAGAATACGCGAGCCGCCTGCTACTACCAGCGGAGAGGAACTATTCTACCACAGAACGAGAAGCCCTAGCAGTCGTATGGGCAGTTGCAAAGTTCCGAGGATACATTGAAGGAACAGCAATCACCGTGGTTACCGACCACCAAGCGTTGAAGTGGTTAATGACGTTAAAGTCTCCCACAGGTCACCTTGCAAGATGGGCCCTGCAGCTTCAACCCTACAACCTGAAAATCCAATACACACCTGGACGCTCAAACCTGGTGGCGGACACACTATCACGACCACCATTACTTGAAGACCCACCCTCTATTTGCGCACTATGCACGATAACCCTCGACGTTCCAGTACGCAACGCGGCTGACATCCGCAGAGAACAATTGAAAGACACTGCATTGAAGAAAATTATCGAGTGTTTTGAAGCCAACAATCCAAACGAAGACCTTAGTTACTGGACAACTACTAAGGGCTACCTGATGCAAAACGGTTCAGTTTTGTTCTAGCTTTCAGCCGGACAAGTTCATACTAAATCGCTCCCGCTATTTTGCAATTTAAAAATACTAAAAGTTAACCTAGAGTTATAAATTTAGTACCATCAGGTGCGCCTTGTCAAGAGCTACCTGCTCATAGTTTTAGTTTTTAAATTTAAGTTATCCCTAGTGAAGTTTTTAGTGAAAAAGTGAAAAAAACTATAATTTCGCCCTTTAAGGGTGGATGTTGGTACATCCCCCAACCTAAAATACTGTTATTGTGACCATACCAATGTGCCTCGTAAACCTTATAAGACTTCTTATCGAAGTAACGATTTTTTAGTGACTTTTTTAGTGATAAGTGAAAAAACAGGGTTTTTATATACTATTAGTTCTTTTACATCTACTTACAGTGCTTAAACTATTACCATTCGACGGGGAATTAAATTCCGCGTCGTTTGACACCCCATTCTCTAAGTTCCATTCTAGTTTTGTGCCCTATTATTTAAATTTAAATAATTTTTTTATTATTTTGAAATTTTTTTGTTTTCAACAATGGCGATTTCTGATATTAATGGACTGTCAAAGGAGGAAATGACAAAATTATTAATGGATCGTGAGATAGTTCCGGAAGCAACATTAGCCAGTATGCGCGAACAGGCTCGTACTTTTAATAGAAGTTTGAAAGAAGGAGGTACTTCCAATATGAATATAGGTGATGATAATACAGGGAGTGGTTCCAATATGAATATAGGTAACGATAATACAGTTAGTTTAGAAAAGACTACAACCGTAATTAATAATTATTACCAGTCGCCTATTCCTCCATCTTCTTCTTCGTCCGTTCATTCTTGGGGTTTAAAATTTTCTGGGTCTTCGGATGTCAGAGATTTCATTTTACGCATAGAAGAATTATCCAGATGCCGGAAGGTGGAGTTGTCCGCGGTTGTTACCTCTTTCTCTGACCTCCTGGAGGGAAGGGCACTTTCCTGGTTTAGAACTATTTTTGATGATTCTTTGTCTTGGTCAACTTTGAAAAAGCTCCTCATTTCTCGTTTTGACGTTTGTACCAATCAAACGGAAGCTTTAAAAGCCTTGTTCGCTATGAAGCAAAAATTTAACCAGGCTATAGTGGAATATGTCGAAGATGTTCAGTTAGCAAACTTAAGGTTGGATGTTCCACTTTCTGAGGAACAATTGGTGGACTTAGTCTGTGACAGTCTACAACCGAAGTATGCCTTGGCCATTGCCTATTTCTCGGAAAAGAATCTTTCAGCTTTAGTAAGTGTATGCCGTAAATTCGAAAAGCTTTCGGTAGACAAACCTGTACCTCAATTTAATTCTTCTCCGCGAGTTCCTTTTCATAAAACGTCGTATTCTCATCGGGTTCCATATTCTCAACCGTCGCACCCGCCACAAGCTCAAGGCTCGTACTCTCCCCGCGCTACTTATAAACAAGCTTCCTTTTCTCCACGCGCGTCTTCTCCTAGTTCTGCTTTTAATAGTAAGAAAACTTTTAATTGTTTCTATTGTAAGGAACAGGGGCATACGAAACAATTTTGTCAAAAGTGGAAAAGGGATTCTCTTAAACATAATGAAACAAATAAGTTTAATTCAAAAAACTAGACGACGATCTTTTGCGTTCTGTGCACAAGAATGACAGGAGGTCGTCATCAGTTCCTAGTAATGTATCTAAGTTTACCACGCACAACATGGACGCATGTGTGCCGTTAGCTGATTGTGGACGTGATGTTAGACCACATGTTAATATTAAAATTAAGAATTTGGTTTTTTCAGGGCTTTTGGACAGTGGAGCTACTGTCAGTTGTTTCGGGGGTTCTGTGTATAATTTTTTCATAAGTTTAGGATATAAGTTAAATAAGTTAGATTCCTACGTTACCACCGCGGATGGCAAACGTCAGGATATAATTGGTACTATGCGAGTACTAGTATTGTATAATAATATTAAGAAATATATTAAGTTTTTCGTTATACCGTCTCTGTCCTCTTCAATTGTTTTGGGAGTAGATTTTTGGAAGCAATTCGACGTGGCCCCTCAGTTGTTTCCAAAAGTCGACAGCAATGTTAATTTTGGGAAGGTTGTCGGTGAGGTTCGTAAATTAACATCAGCTTCCTTGCTGTCCCCCCAAGACAATCTCAAATTAAATTCTGTTATAGTTAAGTTTAAATCAATTTCTTTCGAAGAACGTGGTTTAGGTAAAACCCATTTAGTACGTCATAAAATAAATACAACAGGGGATCCTATTAAACAACGTTACTATCCTTTATCTCAAACTCGCCAGAAACAATTAGAAGAACAATTAAAAGAAATGTTGGATTTAGGTGTTGTCCGTCGTTCTCGTTCGGCTTGGTCAAACCCAGTTTTGATTGTTCCTAAGAAGGATGGTTCTGTCAGGTTTTGTTTGGACTCGAGGCGTTTGAACAGCGTCACATTGGCAGATTCCTACCCCCTCCCTTACATTTCGCGTATTTTAGATAAACTAAGGGGTGCTCGTTTTATTTCTTCTATAGATTTGAGCAAATCATTTTGGCAGATTCCCTTGGATAAGAAATCATGTCCTAAAACGGCTTTCGTTGTACCAGGCCATGGTTTATTTGAATTTGTGAGGATGCCGTTCGGTCTTAAGAATGCTCCCAGCGAATTGCAGCGTCTGGTGGATGCTCTTTTTGGTCCTGAGTTTGACGAGAACGTCTTTTGTTATCTCGATGATTTAATTGTTATTTCGGAAGATTTTGAGTCACATTTGAAGATTTTGAATAAAATTTATGAACGATTAAGAGATGCGGGTTTAACAGTTAACCTCAAAAAATGCGAGTTTTGTAAGGAAGAATTAAAATATCTAGGTTATATCGTAGACGCGAAAGGTCTTCGTACAGACCCCGTTAAATTAGAATGCATTCGTACTTACCCTACCCCTAAGAATTCGAAGCAAATTAAAGCTTTTATAGGTCTTTGCGGTTATTATAGGCGTTTTATCAAAGATTTCTCTACTATTGCGGCCCCGTTGACAAAACTCACTGGTTCTAGAATGGGAATAAGTAATTTTTCTTGGACTTCAGAAGCGGAAGACGCGTTTAAAAAATTAAAAAAAGCTTTAACTTCTGCTCCCGTTATTAGTTGTCCAGATTTTTCTTTGCCCTTTACTATACATTGCGACGCGAGCAACGTTGGAATCGGCGGCGTGCTTACTCAGGTGTTTGACGGTGAAGAACATCCTGTCTCCTTTTTCTCTAGGTGCTTAAATGTTCACGAACGAAACTACGGCGTTACGGAGCGCGAACTCCTTGCGGTGTTAGAATCAGTCAATCATTTCAGGCCTTACGTAGAAGGTGTTCATTTCACAGTGGTGACGGATCACTCCAGTTTGCAGTGGTTGGTTTCGTTGTCCAATCCAACTGGTAGACTTGCGCGTTGGTCTACGCGTCTTTCCCAATATTCTTTTGATGTGGTGCACAGAAAGGGTAAATTAAATACTGTTCCAGATGTTCTTTCTCGTAAAGACGATTTTACTGTTGCTGCCATAGATTCTTTGCCTACAACTTCGGATAGTTGGTATAGTAATTTGTTTTCCAATTGTATGAATAATCCCCAACGTTTCAATAACTTCCAAATTAAAGATAATTGTTTATTTCGACATTCTAAATCTCGTTTCGCTTTGCAAGAGGATACAGCCTGGAAGCTGGTTGTGCCTTTTGAGGACCGCAACGCTATTTTAAGTAAAGAACACGAATCTATTAACTCTTGCCACCCCGGTGTTTTCAGAACGTATAAGAAAGTTCAACTCCGTTACTTTTGGCCGGGTATGTATAATGACGTCAAAAAGTTTGTCAGTAAATGTAAAACGTGCAAAGCACATAAAATAAATACATCTGCGCCGGCGGGTATTTCTACGAATCCAAAAATAGTCAACAGACCGATGCAAATGTTGTCTATCGACCTTGTAGGACCTCTTCCACGCAGTTACGCGGGTTTTATGTACATTTTATCGGTTGTTGACGTTTTTTCCAAATATACATGGATTTTTCCGCTCAGAAATGCTACTGCGAAAAGCATTGTAAAAAATGTTGAACAATTTATATTTCTAGTCCACGGTGTTCCGCAAACCCTTGTGTGTGATAATGGTAAACAATTTGTTTCAAAAGAGTTTAAACAATTGTTGGCCGATTATAACGTTCCTATGCCTTTTTATAACGCCTATTACACCCCGCAAAATAATGTAGTGGAGCGTTATAACCAAACTATCGGGACTGCCTTGTCTATCTTGACCGAGTCTGACCATCGTAATTGGTCCAGATTTCTGCCTCAGATTCAGTCAGCCTTGAATAATACTGTTAATTTTGCAACAGGTTTCACGCCTTTTTTCCTTATGCACGGCAGGGAACAAATTATTGATGGCAATTTACACAAAATTAATGTTTCTTCTAGTGTCGTGGACATACCTTTGGATCAGTCTAGAGCCGAATTTGCAAAAAAATTGGAAGACTTAGTTCCTATTTACGAACAAGTTTCAAATGCATTAATACAAGCCTTTAAAAAGAATGCCCAACATTATAATTTACGCCGTAAATCCGTGGTTTATAATGTAGGTGATGTCATTTGGAGGCGGAATTTTGCTCAATCCAGTGGTCCGGATTACTTTTCCCATAAGTTGGCACCTAGATTCGTTCGTAATGTGATAAAAAATAGAGTCTCGGATTTGGTGTACACATTGGCAGATATGCAAGGTAGAATTGTTGGTAATTTTCACGTCAAAGATATTGTTCGGATAGATTAGTCTTTATTTTTTTTTCTTTAAGGAGACCTATGTTGTAGTGTGTAGGCCTACCAACCCTTCACATTATTACATTTGTTTCTTTTGTGATTGTTCTGGTCTCATGCTTTGGAGTTTGGTACCTCCAAATCTTGTGCTCAGTGCGAACACTTTATTCTAGTTCATTGACGATAAAACGTTTATTTACCCTCGGTAAACTGGAATGTGATCCTTGTGGTCACTGGCGCCCAAAATTTTGTTAGTTAAGTCTTTCTTTCCTTCGTTACTTTACCTTTTCTGTTAATAATAACATGCTCTAGTTTCGAGTTTTTTTTGTATTATTAAACGTATGATTATTTTGGTAATAATATACCTATTCACATAAGTACACACACACTGATTTCATACCTTGTTCCGTCTGTTTGACAAATTGAATTGTAATGCTATTATTTTTAAGTTTATGCCTTTCTTTCTTCGGTCCACTGGAGGCTCTTTTATTGCCCATAGCCCATAGAACCTCCAGGGAACTTGAGAAGAAATATCTTGGAATTTTGTGTTTCAGAGACTTGAGCTACTTTCTGATGCACAAAAGTTCTGTTAGTTCTATTATTGATAGTTTGTATTTCATAAGTTTAAGTGTGGTATAGCTTTCCTTAAAGTTCTTTATATAAACATTAGTTCATAAGAAAGTTGTTTCTGTCTCTAACAAAGAAAGTACTGCTTTGGCATGCTTAACTAATAATTAATTCCTTTGGAATTATCGCTTTGCCTCTAATACAGGAAAGTGTGTTCTGTATAGTTTTTTAGTCTAAATAATATAAACATTAGTGTCTTACTGTTAGTATTATTATTAAACTATAAATTAAGTATTACTAGTGTCATTCATTGAAATTTTGAATTGATCACCTCTCGAATAGTGTCAACTCACTGAAAGCCATAGTTGATCACACATTTTGTTTTGTTTGTACAAGAAATGCTGACTTTTGTCCACACGTGGAGTGTTTTTTTTAAGGAATGCCAGCTTGGGTATTGCCTTGGTCTCATTTTTTTTACAAACAATGTCACTCTGTTGAGTGTTTGCTGCAGGTTGTTTTATGGATTTTTGGATATCCTATACTGCGAGCTTAACTTTCTGTTTTGCTGTTGAGTACCAATTGACTTTTGCCATGATCTGATAGACAGGTATTGTGTTATATAAATCCTAGTCTGACCACCTTGATTGGCAGGTATTTATTGTTTTATAAAACCTGACCTGATTTGATTTGATTTGATTTTTTTTGAAAAAAATGGATAATTTAAATATTATTCTAGTTTGACGACCCTTTTTACAAATAGGTATTTCTTCGGAATTGTAAATCCTGGTTCAATAATGACAGTTAGATGATCCAATGTAAGATCCCTACTCTGTCCACATCTAATAGACAGTTTGTAAACTGATTCTATATTACTTGACACAGAAAAATATTTTCTTGTGTCCTAGTTTTTAAAAAATGTATATCTATAAAGATATTTTCATAATTTAGGCTTCTTTAATTTTAAGTATTTGTTTAATTTTAAGTTTTGTCATAAGAATGTTAAACCGGATGGACTTAGTTAGATAGGTTACTCATTTTGCTATTTAAATATAGCGTAAATTCAGTGTAAGTGAGTGCTGTTTGACCCTAAAGTGAAGCCAAATCGGCCTTTATTTCCTATGCAAGGAAAAGTGATTTTTTTTTCTTTTCGGCAAAATATTGGGTTGTGTTTTTTAAATAAATAATTTTGAGTATGTTATATTTATAAATTTTGTTAAGTTGACACGAAAACAACAGGTCTCCTTTTTTTTTAAAGTAAATTCAAAACTTTGTTTAATTTAGTAGATGTTGGTTGACTCCTTGTTTTCGTGCCTTTCTTTTCTTATTTGTTCTTTATTATTAAGAAATTTATTTTTAAGAGACTTACTTTTAAGAAATTTAGTTCTAAGTTGCTACTTTAATTACTATTCAATGTTTTGTTATCATTTTTCTAGATACCTGATGGACTCATAGTTTAGTTAGTTTGTGGACTTAGTTTTTCATGTTTGAGGGCAAACATTTTCGTGGGAAGGGGGGAATTGTCACATAAATAATTATGTAACTAATGCAGTTCTTGCTTAGGTCTTTTTTTGTCTATGGTGTTTTTTTTGGAGACTGGCAATTTTTTTTTACAAGTTAAACTCTTTTTTTGTCTATGCAACTTCCTCTACAACAGTTTTGGGCAACTGGTGTAGAATTGGTTCCTGGAGATTAAAGTTTTTAAATATGGAGAAATCGTTGTAATCCACAGGATTATTAAGTACCCGGTTTGCGGGAAGCTAAGCGTGATGCTTTACGTGTGTGTGTGATTAGTATTTGTTGGTTTTAACATGATCGGCAGTATTACCGTCGAGAGTCAGTCGCGTGGCGACAACACTAAGAACTTTGTTTCGTAATGTCCGATATTGGATAGGATTGATCCTCCTGGGCTAGGCGTGTAGCCTTGCGATTCGCGAAACTGCCACAATAAGTTTACCCGTAACGAGCACGCGAATCTGAGGTCGGATAACCTCGTTTCAATCGGCCTTAACCAAAGCTGCCGTATCCAGGCTGGCCACCGGCCACATCATACCAATCCCGATGGAATCAAGTCCGAATTGTGGAGCCACAACCAGGAGGAGAACCTGGCCAATCTTCACCTGGTACACCGGGTGACTACTCGTTGACATAGGAGAGGCTGGACGTCCCGTCGTCGTGTCAAGAAACCGTTTCGTTCGTCGTGTCAAGATTCGCCATCCGATGTTAAACCTCGTAGTTAGCTTAGTCCAAGAGTCCATCTGGTATGTACCTTATGTATTTGTACTTTACCCAGTTTTGTTTTTTGAGGGATAAAATATACTTGTTATAAAGTTCATCTCCTTTTTATTTTATCTACCTATATGACAGAAAGATTACCCACCCACAAACCTGAGCACATTTTACACTACAAACGGTTTTGAGCGCCCTTTGCCCCCTAAACCTGACGGTACTGGTGTACCCGGAGGTCCCAGAGGGGAAAACCTCTGAATCCACCCAGAAGGATATGGAGAAGTTAATTAATCCGCGGACTGATGATTTCCAGATCGTCCGTGTCCGTAAGATTAAAGGCGCTGGGATGGCCCTTCAGGCCAAAGGAAAGAAGGATCTTGACAACATACTGAAAACGAGCACGAAACTAGCAGCCAGTGGGCTGAAGCTTGTCAATCCCCTGGGCCGCCTGCCCAAAATTGTAATTTATAATGTTCCCAAGTCTGAACCCTCTGCTGACCAGGCCCTTTTTACCGAGATTTACAACAACAACCTGGCAGCACATACATCTTTGTCGCTGGAAGACCACCTCCGCACCATGCGGAGGGTTTCTCTCTTCGGGAAGCGTGAGGGTGGCCGCATGAACATGGTCCTGACTTGCCATCCGGCTGCCAGGAAGGTACTCATCGACAGCGGGTTGTGCTATCTTGGGTGGCATGCGTGTCGGACCCGCGATTACACTGGTGCCACCAGGTGTTATAAATGTCATTTGTATGGACACATCTCAAAGAGCTGCTCGCAAGCTAATGAAACTTGCCGCCACTGCACCGATGTGGGTCATGGCTACGAAGATTGCCCCAAGAGAGCACAGCCCGCTGTCTGCGCCACCTGTTCGCGCTTCAAGAAGCCGGTGGACCATCCGACAGGTGACAGGGACTGTCCGGCCCAAAAAGCCGCTGTGGAGGCAGCTTTCCGAATGACGGATTATGGCTCGTCCTAATCCCCTTTCCCTAGGTCAGGTCAACCTTCAGCGATCCCGGATGGCCACACTGGAAGTTCTGAAGGTCATGTCTGACCTCAATATTGACATCTTGCTTATTCAGGAGCAGTACACCTGGGAAGGTAAGACCCCCATTAATTTTCCGGGTGCGGTACTCGAAGTTGGCCGCTCACCGGGGGCGGGAGTCCTGGTCAATACGTCATTGATCAGTCCCCTCCTTCTGGCAGGTCTTTCTGATGAGTACCAAACCTGTGTATGTATTAGATTTGGCGATACTGAGATCTTTTTGATCTCAGTTTATTTTAAATTTGGGAACCCGGTAGGACCCCACACCATCCGGAGTCTGACGCGCGCGCTCAACGCGCTTAAAGGCCGTAATATAATTATCGGAGGTGGCTTTAATGCACGCTCACCATTATGGTTCGACACTAGTGATTGTAGAACGGAGCGATCAGACGCCGTTGAGGACCTGATTGCTGCGCAGGGTCTTAGTATCATTAACGAACAGAGTTCATTTTGTACCTTCTCGAACATACATGGTGAGAGCAACATTGATCTAACTCTCTGCTCTGGATCTGTTGCGACCAGGATTTCAAAGTGGGTAGTCCATGAGTGCGCAATAAATTCGGATCATAGATTGATTACTTATACGGTGGGTGTTAGGAAAACAGAAGCTCCAAGATCCTCCTGGAACTTCAACACCTCTAGGGCGAATTGGGATCACTTTGGGGAATCGCTACGAGATACGTTAAGGGATTTTCACCACGTAGCTGCTACTGATCCGGATAATTTGGGGAATTTTTTCAATAGGGCGGTTGTATCTGCTGCCAACTCGTCTTTGGGAAGATCAAACCCGAAGACGAGTATTAGAACGCCGTGGTGGTCACCTGAGCTGACTTCGCTCAAGGGGGCCTTCAAGAGGGCCTACAGGGCGCTTGGGTTGTCCAGGAGTGGCGGCTGTACGGAGGAGGAGACAGCTGCGCTTCAGGCGAGCTTGAGGTCCGCCAGGTCGGCCTTCAAACGGGCCGTTCTTCGAGCGAAACGAGCTGCTTGGCATAATTGGGTCAAAGATGTGGGTAACGCCAACCCGTGGGAAATCCACAGCGCTCTTGAAAAATCCGGGAAAGGATCTGACCGGTATTTGTCTACAGTAATTGGGAAATCAGATGGGAGGAACGCTGAGACTGTGGACGTGGCCTCCACTTTCAAGACACTTTTGGGTGAGTTAGTTCCTTTAGAATCAGTAACTGGGGAAAATGACCACCATAAACAGATTAGAAATCTGTCACGGCTACCACCTAGAGACCTTGCCCAGGAGGATAATCACATTAGAGTCACTAAAGCGGAAATTGAGGTTATAATAAAGGGATTGGGTCCTAAGAAGGCACCAGGGCATGATAGGCTCAATGGCGTGATTGCGAAACAAGTCTGGGTCCATGCCAAGGAGGAGCTCTTCCAGGTTATGGACACGTGCCTGAGGAGGGGAGTTTTCCCCTCCGAGTGGAAGCGTGGCGTGCTCCGGATCATACCAAAGGGGAATGGTAAGCCACTTACCGACATAAAGGCGTATCGACCAATTACCCTCCTCCCTGTACTCGGTAAAATTTTGGAGAAATTGATACGGGAGCGACTACGGAAAACCTTGTCACCGGCCAGCGACCTACAATTCGGCTTCGTCCCTGGTAGATCGACGGTGCACGCCTTGTCGTATGTGCTTGATTGGGTGAAGGCTTGTCCAAAGAAGTATGTAGTAGCGATCTTCCTCGATATAACTGGTGCCTTCGATCATGCGTGGTGGGCAATGATGCGTACTAAGGTGAAAACCAGGCAGTGTTCCAAACTTTTGTTCAAGTGCATTGACGACTACCTCTCCGATCGCACGATTACTATCAGCTTTGGGGACTTTTTGATCGAGAGGGAAGCTGACATAGGATGCCCACAAGGCTCCATTCTTGGTCCTGACCTGTGGAACATTAACTTCGACGATTCCTCCAGGTTACCCTTACCTGAAGGATGCATCTCTGTCGACTACGCTGATGACAAGACGTATTTGGTCGCTGGGGACAGTAGAAAGGAAGTTGAGACGAAAGGCAGCGAAGGTTTAAATATGTTCCTCGATTGGGGAAAGAGAAACAAGATGACATTCGCTCCCCATAAGACCCAGGGCCTCCTGATGAAGGGCTTTCTCAGTAGAGAAAGAAATCCCGTCATCAAAATGGGGGACTCTTCTGTCAAATTTCGTGAAACGGTTAAATACTTAGGTGTCACACTAGATCGATCGTCCTCTTTCCTGGCTCACGTCAAGGATGTATCCGGCAGGGCTCAGGCCCTCTTCTTGAAGCTTAGGAGACTCTCCACAGCTGAGTGGGGTCTGCGTGGCCCAGCCTTGCGTACTCTGTACAGATGCGTATACGTGGCGCAAGTTTCGTATGCTGCTTCTGTGTGGGAACATCGCTTGGGTAACTCGCTTATACTCCTGGCTCTCAAGCGGGGCCAAAGAACTCCTTTGTTACAGAACCGTAGCTTCGGACGCTTTGCCTGTATTGGCTGGCATATTGCCAATCGATCTAGAAATCAGGAAAGTGCTTACTAAGCAGAGACTAACCAGAGGAACCCCTGCTACTCACCTAGGAGTTATTCTAACTCCGGGTGGGCCAGGGACTCTCCCAGGGCTGCTTAGACAAATGAGAGACCTGTCACTCCAAGAGTGGCAGGCCAGGTGGGATAGATCGAATTTGGGAAGATGGACTTTCTCCTTCTTCCCATCAGTTAAACTCAGAATGGAAGCGGTCTTCCTCAAGCTAGACCACCACATTACTCAATTACTTTCTGGCCATGGGGAGTTCAGGGGGAGACTTCACTCCCTCTCCCTCTCCCCTCACCCCAACTGTGCCTGTGGGAGCACTAACCAATCGGCCGAACATATACTGTGGTAGTGTGAAATAATGACGGATGCCAGAGGTCAAATGTTAGATGGTTTGGATGTACCCATTAGACCAGTTTGGAACTCCGATCTGGTCTCGAATAAGACGAACTTTGAGTGCTTGAGGAACTTTACAAGAATCTGGGTGGAGAGATGGCCTGATCTCAGAGTCGCTGACTAGATGATTTTGTGACCAGGTGTACTTGCTCCTGACATCCACGGACTTACCCTTAATCACTCTTCTACTATGTTTGCCTGGCTTTTCATGTACAGCTTCAGTCCTTTTCTTTATTTCTTTATGTTTATTTACCCTTATATGAATCTCTTTTATTCTTTAGCTCCAGTAGTCTTGCTGAACTGTTACTCCTCTGTATATACATTCTCCGTGTACCTGGTTTTCTTCTTGGTTTTGTTTATTTATTTTTTTACTTTTTATTTACAGTACTGACACTATACAGCGTTAATCGACGCGCCTGCGTCCACTATATTTTATTTTCTTTTCTCATCGTACACGTATTTCCATATTTTAGTTTGTATTTTTTCTGTTTTTTCTTGATTTCTGTAGCCCAACTAAGTTTCTAGAACAGAACTCAGTTGCTTGTCTTGTGTTGTCCTCATCCCCATTAAAGGGGTTGGACTTTGGACCTTGTCCCTACATTGTGTCAAATTTTTCTTTTCTTTTAGGTCATCTCATATTTGTACATTTTTCTTTACGCTCACCATCCAGCGCCCGCGCCTCCCCCCGGGACATGATAAGGTTGAAGGAAAGATTGAGCGACTTCCGATGGTTGTCCGTCCCTCCTCCGGCTACCCGACGCTTTTCTCCCTAGGGTCTTCAATTTGTCGTCCATTTACTTCTTCTAGGCACCACCGGCTAGCTGGCTAAAGGACGTCTCCATCGGGGGCCGTGACGTTGGCCCAACTATCTTATTCATTCTCTCGGGGACAGCCGGATGCTTGTCGGTCATGTTTATCTTTCTATTAAGTTTCTCTTTACCTTATTTGTCTTGAATAATTGTACATATCCTCCTTTTATTTTCTAACAGATCCCTGCAGTCCTGAGTGTGCGGTCTCCCTCTGGCTACTATTTTACAAATCCTGTTTTCTTTTGATTTTACTATGTTTTACTAACACCAGTAGTATTAGTTTTTGACTTTCACAGCTTGGACTGTGGGCGATCCTACATTTCCGCCACCTAATAAAGTATGTACGGGCATTGAAGGTCTAGATTCGTTCAATTAAATGTAGAGTCGTTTATTCAAAAAAATTAGATTCTTGCGAGAGCTCCGAAGGGGCGACCATAAGTCGCCTATACCGGGGCGGGAAAGCGGTGGGGTACTTCAATGATGCAAAACGGTGTATTGTACCGATATGCACCCGATATCGAATAAGAGGACGCTCAACTAGTCGTCCCCGAGCATGAGCAACACCAAATACTCATGGCCTATCACGATGCCCCTACCGCTGGGTATTACGGAGTAGAACGCACGATTCGACGAATTGCCAGACGATACTTTTGGAAGAATATGCGGACCTACATACAGAAATACGTCAAGAACTGTCTGGAGTGCCAAAGATACAAGCCATCAAACCTAAAACCCGCCGGCCTCCTACAGACTTCAGTAATGAACCAGAGGTTTGAAACAGTAGCCTTCGACCTCTTCGGACCACTCCCAACTTCCGAGGATGGGAAGAATTGGATCTTCATCATCGAAGACGTGGCCACACGCTGGATAGAGCTATTTCCCCTCAAAGACGCGACTGCCGAGACCTGCGCCCGCGTCCTGATTGATGAAGTATGCCTACGCTACGGGACCCCACGCCGACTGATAAGCGACAACGGTACCCAGTTCGTGAGTGCCGTGATGCAGCAGATGACTTACTGCCTGGACATCAAGCACACCTTCACACCAGCCTACCACCCAGAGGCCAATCCTGTCGAGAGGAAAAATCGAGACCTCAAACCCCAACTATCCATCCTGGTTGGCACAGAACACCGAAAATGGGCCGAAAGCCTTCCATCAATACGCTTCGCCATGAATACCGCGTTCTGTCAGAGCACCGGATACTCCGCTGCCTATCTCACATTTGGACGTGAGCTAAGGTCAGCCGATGACGTTGGAAGAGACTTGAGAAGCATTATCTTATCGGAAAACTTCATCCCCGAGATAACGCCGCATCTGCTACAACTAGCCGATACCCTACGTCTTGTCAGGACCCACAATGATGAGAAACAAGACAAACAAAAGAATTACGTGGATAACAAGAGGCGAGAAGACCCCCATTACCAGCCCGGAGATCACGTCTTTGTCCACTCCCACGCTCTTAGCAAAGCCGCAAGAGGCTTCAGCGCAAAATTAGGACCATAACGCGATGGCCCCTACCTGATCCTGAAGCAACATGGACCAACGAGCTACGAGGTAGCTTCAATGGAAGCACCAGATGTCTCGCTAGGCACCTACCACACCTCAGCACTGACTCCATACCACGGGCACTTGACACCGCTGCCCGCTCCGGTTATTCCTCTACGCAAACGAGGTCGACCAAAGAAGAATAAGTAGCCGCCACGCTACTACAGACCTGGATCTTCGACGGGACGTTCCTCGATCCAGAGGGGGAGGATGTAGCGCGCCGTTTTTACGCTTGCCACTACACCATCTCTTTCCCCCGTACAGCGCCATCCTGCTCACCCACCCCTAAGCAAACCAGGATGCGCCGACGCCTTCTGCGCATCTCCCACCCTCGAGCCGCTACATAAACCACACCCCGCAACAAGGAATGGGCTATATAACAGGCTGCGCGCCCTAAATCAGTCTGTTCGTCTGCAGCTCGCTCTTGGCTAGTACGCTCTCTTAGTTGCGCTTCGTCCTCTGGCACGACCCTCTAAGGAGTATTCTACTACCATAAGTAAAGCACCAACCAGACCCCCGACTGCTGCCTTAGTTGCGCTTCGTCCTATGGTACGACCCTCTAAGCACAACCACAGTCAGTTTTGTTGTTCCCAAAGCCTAACGGCAAGGTTCCCTCCGATCCCTTGCTCAGTTAATTAGTGAATTGATACATTGTGACTATTTTTACCATATTATGTGATCTGTGAACTTACTTACTTTAAATAAATAACCTTTTACCAACAATTGTGTTATAGTATATTATTTGCCTAATCAAATTACATTGGGTTTTTCTATATTTAATGGGGAGTTAAAATGAAAAATAATATTGTTATTTTTTTTTGTGAAATAATTCCTATCAAGTTGTTTTATCAATAGGGATAACGCAATTTGTAGAGTTTAATCATTCAAGGCAAGATCTAAGAAGCTGCAATCCAAAAATATGTATACTCTTAGTGTGCCCTGTAGCACGACTAATGCAGGCTTCAAAATTGCTTGGTAAACTTGAGTCCAGAAACGGTCTATTTTACGGCAAATTTCTTATTATTTTGTGAAAAAATTCATATTATTAAAAATAAAAGACAACCAAGGAAAACTATCACAGACAATATTAGTTCTTTACACGCATTCAAGTAAAATACATTGTTAGTCGATTTTTTATTTTATTTATTTTGTTATAAAGAATACATTAACAGTATAAAGAAGATTTGACTGCCCAACTAGGAAGGTCTCCCGCAAGACATTACGCGTATGTTTTTGATAAAGTAATTATTAAAAAAATATGATTTAAATTCCATTCAAGCGAAACTATAAGAAAAGTTTTAATTTGTCTGTACATATCTGTCATTTCCTGAACATCAACATAATGAAATACAAACAATTAATATGTCCCACGAACAACAAATATATTTCCTGTGTCCTTATTATATTAGGATTTCTTATAGTATAATCACTTTTATTATGATATTATGTAAACTTTTAATATTATATTATAAAATAATTATAAATCAGCATCAGAATAAATGTAAAGAATATTGGATATGTAAATCTCTAGACCGGCCGCGTTCCCCCGAATTCATGAAACGCTCTAATTCTAACCAAACTAAACTAAAAAATCTCCAAACCGATCATCTACCAAACATTACATCTTACAATTGGAAAAATTTTATATTAAAGATAGCAAAACCAAAAACTATTACGTCTCAGTATAAAATTGTAATATCCATAGAAACTCAATTAATTTTAAATGGATGATTTCATAGCTAGCCAATTAGAAAATTTCTACAAAATCCATGAATACGAATGTGCAAGCACAGAGACTTGTAATGAATTTTTCCCACACAATAGTTACTTTAGGGCCCGCAATCAGGATTTCTACCGATTTATTACATATCTCCCTTAAACACGGTAAGTTTAAAGCTCTTATAAAAATATACGTTATTCTTGAAGATAATATCTAGACTTTGCCCGCGCCGAAACGCAAATTATATAAAATTCCTTCGATTGAAAAAAATCGCAAGCTATGCTCCAAAAATTATTATTAACACGTTTGTTTCAGTTATTTTACAAGTTATATGTATGAATAAATTCACAGTGTTTTTTTAAATTCTGTTTTAGATAATGCCCGCAAGATTTTTGCTTTATTTTAAACGAGTCGTTTTTTATCAAACATTTTCGCAATTTTTGCATTGATTTTGTCGCTTGTGATGTTAGCGCTCTCCTCTAACATTCATAATTTCGTATCTCTCCGTCTTCTTCTTTTCGGGCCCGGTTGCAGAGCCTTAATGGCTTTAGCCGTGTTTGGTGACCAGATCTGAATAACCAGGTACTTCCCCACATTCCTCTTCTCTGTCTCCTTCCCCACCCGCTTCAGCCTCACAACATACTCCAATTGGGGAAGTCGAAATCCCACTGACTTCAGACGGGAGTATTCGAGATTCTTGACAGGTATACACATAAAAAAATTAATATATATATATTTTTATCATTTACTCACAAATTGCCGTGAAATATTGAAATCTTTAATTGCCCGTATTTTATAATTTAAAATACAAATAAAAAAGTCCTTAATTTAGACATTTGATAAACCTTTTGATTACAAAAATAATTTGCAATTTGGTTGGGTATTTTGGCATCAAATCCAAAATTATGATTTGAATGAAACGAGCCGCGCAGCCGTTCCCTTAAGATGTCGTCTTCTTCCCCTTTGATCTTGTCGCCAAATGAGATGGACTCATTTTTTTTTTCTTTTTTTTACATGAATACCGCACAAGAGTTCCAACTGCTCCCGTATGGAGCCAGTGGGGCTATGGCATCCCCAATTGGGGTATGTTGTGAGGCTGAAGGTAGTGGGGAGGGGAAGGAGATAGGGTAGAGGAATGTGGGGAAGTACCTGGCTATTTACTGGTCTGTTCACCAAACATGGCTAAAGCCATTTCAAGCAACGTTTCTGTTCTGAATGGTAGTCTTACACCAGGGCGATACTGAGAGTATCTTCCACTCTGGAACGTGCCGCAAATATACTATATATTATGTTAAATGAATAAATTGTGAAATACACAGATTAATCAACAAAATTTATTTGCAACGCCGGGATTCAATCCCGCGACCTTCAGAATGCCATTAAGCGCCTTACCGCTGCACTACGCCGGCCCTCAGAATCGATCAATAGTTCCTCAATTTATCGCATTGTCTTTTTAATTGTACCTATTTGTAAATGATTAATTAACCATCACGTCACTTCTCCGCAGAAGTAGGCAGAGAGAATCGACCACCAAAAACTCGGTCTTGGCATACACTCTTTGCTTCAACCACATTCACCCATTAGTCTCGATCGCACTCTACTGTAATGCTGACTACTGACAGTTGTTGACAGTATGACATAATATGGCACCTGATCTCGTGCCTTGTCTTCGATGGGCGTCCCAATTTCTTCTACCATTCACATTCGCCTCACACTCCCTACACTCCTTTCTTCGTTCATCCACTCTACTTGCCCAAACCAACTATGCACCCGTTACATCAGCTTCACATTATTTACGAATTTTCACATGATCATTCAAGGATTTACCACACACGCGCCACATGGATTGAATTTCTACAGCGTTTAGTCCACTTTCATCGTTCCTCTTTTAAATCTATGCCTTACTGCCATAATTCAGAGTAACCACCAGCACTCCATTATGGATTGTTAGCATCGCCTCTACAAACAATTTATTGCTAGCGCCAACTGCGATCAGCCCTGCATTTACCCTTCTTTCAATAACCTTATCCGTATCAGCCTTATCTTTGGTAAATAAGCGTCCCCTTCTTATTCTTATTCATTGCACTTACATTTATATCAGCATTCCAATCTTTCCGTGGCTCCAGATAGGGTAATCCAATAAATTACAGATTCTATTCTCTGTGTAAGATTTTACATTTTGGGAGGCGGTTATGGGTACCGCCGCCCCAGGAACCATTTATTGGATTAACAACACCTCTGCCATAGGTCATCCAAGTGGTTCGCTATGTTTGGTGACTTAACAGGAGTGCCCGCTTTCATGGGGTGAGGTTTGGCGGCCGATGTGACTGGATGAGGATGTCTTTTGACCTCTCAAGCCAGAATCCCTTGACTCATCACCTTGCACCGCAGTATATGACATGTATTCACACGATTGCCACTCCTGGAAACACTGACCACCAGATTCCTACATGACCCTCTTACCTATTTCTTTCGCAGTTCTTCTTCTTAAAAAAAACGCTCCACACAGGATCCCCTAAGATGGGAAATAATTATCCTCAAGGCTTCCTGTAAGAAGCTAATGTAAAAATGAGTAAATTGGGATAACTTCTGGCACAAGGACACTTACATATATCTCTTCAGTGGAGTGAATACAAACAAACAAAGGAAACTTCCACAACACTGAATGTTTTACCAAATATAAGTAGAAGATATGATTGCAAGGCTTTTCCCAAATAACACTTTCTCATAACCATACAAAAGGACATTTGACCTGTCGCCTCTAGTGACACGATAAAGGCTTTTATCGACAATATCTGTAATTGAGAAAACACCACTAAACGATTTCAGTCTGGATCAAAACAAAAGGTACATTTTTTTTTTAAATTTATTAACATCAATTTTGGGACAAACAATATTACATATTTTATTCGGATGTTATACAATATTACAATAAAACTATTTATCCAATTAATATGACAATTAATAATTCAAAGAAAAACATATAATACTAACTTAAACTCGTAAACTTGGTGAGGTGTTCAAAACATTATATCAAATATTCCTAAAGCATTTACATACAGCCATCATTCCAAATTTTCTCAATGCGGTATTGTTGCTTGGAAATAAAAGGTTTTAGAATTGACTGTAGACTATCATAAGTACGACTGTCCAAAGTGAATAGTTATAATATAGATAAAATAGTAAGAAGGCGGTAAAATAGGCGGGAGAAGCAGGTGCGCGCTCCTACTGACAAGTACTGAGAAGGAAACAAGTAACAAGAACTGAAGGACAGAATGCCTTTCTGACTATAATCCATTTTACAAGAGAGAGAGGAACAAGTTGTTCTTGGCCCAGGGTTGGCAGATTAGCCGCTAACTATGAAGTACTTCATTTAAATCTCATCCAATGGTATATTCATTTTACAAATCGGCAACTACGATTACTCCACAACCAATTGAATGATTGATTTTACATTTATTATATACATCCAGTTAACTGTTTTTTTAACATTGGTGGCAGAATTATATCAATAACATTTTAATTTCATTTTTTTAACTCGCATAAGATGCTGGATTTTGTGAAAAAAATAACTCATACAGAATGAGAATAGTTACATTTTTTTAACTTCCGGAAGACTAGTTGCCATTGAGCCGTTGTTGTATTAAAGTTTTTTACATGAAACAATATTATGAAAATATTTTTTTCCTTTAATAAAACGTATGGCAACTCACGGCCTTGCCTATGTGGGAGTTTTTGTTATATACATGTTGTCCGGAATCTCGTGGTATAAACGGGAAACTGATGAACTTACATTACCATTCAATTTTGTGATTTTTTTTTTATTTTGTCAGAAGTTGGATTTTTATTAAAGTGGACATTCGGCGGATAATATCAGCTGTTTGTTTTATTTAAAACTAGCTGAAGTCCCCGGCGATGCCCGGACGTTACACAGAGTTTTCGAAATCAAATGTAGACAGTGACCTTCCTCTTGTTTTGATGGTTACATTTGCAAAAATTCAATAAACTCGGCATAAAACTATAGATTTTCGTATAAATCAAATTCACATCACCCGCTTGCCAGCCCGCTAGTTCATCACATACAGACATTTTCCTTTTTTATTATATATTTCAACCACTAAAGACGAAACCTTTACAAATTTTATTTATTTTTATACTTAAACTTAATATTTTTTTTACTTAAACCTTCCACATGAATCATTCTACTTATTAGTGAAAACAGCATGAAAATCCGTTCAGTCGTTTCAGAGTTTATCGCGAACATACAGACAAACAGACGCGGCGGTGGACTTTTTTATATAGTATGTAGTGATTAGTGATGTAGTGATTGCGCTAAAGCATGAACACGGCGCCCAGCTGCAGTAGTTCCGAAAAAAATTAAACTGAAATAAAGTGCTCAGATTGAAAAAAACATTTCTTTTGGGTTCTCTGTGTGATGTCGATTCGCGAGTTTCCTGCTATTACTATTAGTTTCCGGACAACGTGTATATAAATATTTTACACATATTTTTTTTTCTTCTTATTCATATTCTTTTTGTCTCTCTGTTATGTTATGTTATCTATTTATTTATACTGTGTTTTTACATATTGTTCTCATGCACATGAGAACAACCCAGTTATAAAAACTCAGTTAATTATACAATTAAGAAAAAATTGGTAAAGATTTACATTAAATCAATCAGCCAAATTATACAATTTTTAAATTTTTAAACAGTTAAAATAAAAATTTAATAAAATAAAACAGTTAGAAATAAATATGAATGTGTTTACGTTTGTAACAAATAAATTATAATGAAAAATAATCACAAACCAAACTTCTTAGTCAATAACACCGCTTTAATGCCACACGATACCCTCTATCCATGAAATGAAGGAAGATATGCGGGTGTTGGTGATTGTGCAACGGCTGTCATAGGAAAACAACCCAACCAGTAGATGGGTACAGGCTACCTTCTGACTATTAAGAAGAGTCAATGGGGAACCGTCATACCAGCCCTGAGAACAAATAAAGTAATAAGATGAACACACTCCAAATGACAGATTTTTTAATTTATTTTTTATTTATATATTTTAATTTCATAAAATTTTATTAGTTACAGATTTTTCGTTTTTTTGACTACCACACTAAGCTAATGCCCGTGTTGTGGTAGTCGTACATATAATACTTTAAATAGGAATTAATACATACAATTTTATTCAAACAGATAATTAAACATACTAAATAAAAATTAAGAAATTCATAAAAGTAAGTGAAAAATAAAGAGAAAAACATCATATTTTATAGAAAAATAGAAATAAAAATGAAAATGAAAATTTTGAAATTAATAAAAATTGGTTTAATTTTTTAATCGGATTTTGAACACACTTCCGGTGGGAGGGGTAGTCCTATCTTTTACGCCCGGTCCTATTTGAATGACGGGAAATGCATTGCGGTCCGATCACTTTATATGAATGTGTATACAAATCTCTTTGTAAAGGCCCCAAGTAGGAATATGTATAAAAGAAATAATACAAGTGTTCCGCATCTTCTTGTCTTTTGTGTGAAAGAATATTTTATCAAAAATAAAGTATATTAAACTCATAATTATTAAATTTGTACTTATAGCACTGGAGATGAGAAAATTATTGTTTTTTATAATGATTTGTGCCTAAGTGAACACCAATTTATTTGTAAGGTAATAAAATACCTACATTTGTTTCAACATAAAACACCACTAGATCGCCAAACACCGTCTTTACTTTACAGAGTTTAATGTTGGTGTCCCACACAGCTATAAAAGCGCGAGCGATATGAAATATTTCTTCATATATGGTAAGAGAGAGGGTCAGATGAATTAGAGAGCTACCACGAAATTCCATTTCTTTGTACTGAATCTGTCAATTTGGCAGCTGTCATCCGTCCATTTAGGCAGCTCCGTAATTAAAATGACCCCTCTCTCCTGTTTATGGCAGAGAGGGGGTTGCATAACTTTTCGTATATCGCGTGAGTAGCGGTAACGGCATAAGATCTGTATTATCTGTCATTGTTCAGCGCATAAACCGCTTGTGTGACAGGTCTGATGGGATTGTACGAAGAGCATTATTTAGCGTGCGATCATCGTTTATCTTTAATAACTGTGTGTGACTTGCTTTAACATCAGTTTCAGGAGTCGTATAACCAACTAGTTTTTAATTTCAGATAATACCTTATTATTTGGGGTGTGGTGAGTACTATGCAAAAAAAATGTGTAATATCAGATATGATTTTAGATTTTTACAGCCAAAGTGTTATAGAGAGTGACAGCGAAAGCATTTTTTTAGCCATATAAATTATTTTTTGCTATGGCACCACTGAGCGTCGACAGCGCTCACCGGCCGTAATTGGCCGGCAAGTAAATTCATTCCTTTGCACGCGCTCTCTTGAAGCGGATCGCTGGCGTTCTAGCATATTATAAAGCTAGTGGGCCTGACGGAATACCTGCCCTGGTATTGCAGAGGTGCGCTGCAGAAATAGCTCCAATTTTGACGAAGCTTTTCAAAATGTCCCTGAAGTCTGGCTCTGTGCCCTCTGGTTGGAAAAAAGCGATCATTCACCCTATTCCAAAGAAGGGTGACCGCTCCAACCCAGCCAACTACCGCCCCATAGCGATCACATCAGTTCTGTCTAAGGTAATGGAACGTGTGATCAACGACAAACTGCTCACATACCTCGAGAAGAACAAAATTATTAACGACCGTCAATACGGATTCCGGCGGAACCGCTCGTGCGGTGATCTTCTCGCGTATGTGACGCATGTTTGGGGGCGGTGCCTGGAACGTTTTGGTGAGACCCAAACGGTTGCACTGGATATTTCCAAGGCCTTTGACCGGGTTTGGCACCGAGGGCTTGTCAACAAACTGCTTTCTTACGGACTTCCCGCATCCTTGTGTAAGTGGATTGCCGACTTTTTGAGGGAGAGGTCGATTCAGGTGGTTGCTGACGGTTTCACCTCTTCTTCGCATTCGATAAATGCTGGCGTCCCACAGGGATCGGTTCTGTCACCGACTTTGTTTCTGTTGCACATCAATGACCTCTTGTCATGTGCACCGATTCATTGTTACGCGGATGACAGTACAGTCCATGATAGCTTTTTGTTTGACAAGCCCCCAAAGGGCACACAAACTCCAATAGCTCGGAGGGCTTTGAAGCAAAGAATGGACGGTTACCTCGAGAGTATTTTCTCTTGGGGTAAGAATAACCTCGTCGAATTTAATGTTTCAAAGACCCAATCATGTTTGATAACGTCTAAAAGGGATCGAAATGAATATCTAGTCTCCTTCAACGGAAGCAACCTTCCGAACAGGACCTCCATTGATATGCTTGGTGTAACTCTAAGTGACCAGCTCAGGTACGGGGGCTCCATCGAAACCAGAGTTAAGTTAGCCTCTCAGAAACTGGGCGTACTGTACAGGGCCCGCAGATACTTTAATAGTACCCAACTGCTAACCCTGTACAAATCGCAAGTGCGCCCCACGGTTGAATTTGGCAGCCACCTCTGGTCTGGAGCTCCAAAATACCTAAAAAAAACCCTTGACTCTGTGCAGAAACTGGCGGTCCGTTTGATAGATTCTCCCATCCTAACAGACGGACTGCAATCTTTAGAGCATAGGCGTCAGGTGGGAATGCTGTCCTTGTTCTACCGGTATTACAATGGAAGATGCTTTTTTTTTTTTTTTTTACAGTGAATACCGCACAAGAATCTCAACTGCTCCCGTCTGGAGCCAGTGAGACTATGGCATCCCCAATTGGGGTATGTTGTGAGGCTGAAGGTAGCGGGGAGGGGAAGGAGGTGGGGAAGAGGAAGGTTGGGAAGTACCTGGCTATTCAGATCTGGTCACTAAACACGGCTAAAGCCATTTTCAAGCAACGTTTCAATTCTGAATGGTGGTCTTACACCAGGGCGATACTGATAGTATCTTCCACTCTGGAACATGCCGCAAATATACTATATATTATTTTAAATTAATTAATTGTGAAATAACACAAATTAATCAAATAAAATTTATTTGCGCATGCCGGGTTCGAACCCGCGATCTCCGGAATGTGAGTCAAGAGTCTTAGCCACTGGACTACGGAGGTCGTCAATGCTCCGAGGAACTAGCATCATTGATCCCCTCGGCTCCGGTGCATAGTCGGGAAATACGCCAAACACGCGCCCAACATTTGTACACGGTTGACATTACTCACATGAGAACGGGTCGTTTCTATGACTCGTTCTTGAGTTCAACGGCTCGGCTGTGGAACGATTTGCCGGCCTCTGTGTTTCCTCCCTCCTACAACATGGGTCTCTTCAAGACCCATGTTCACTCCTTCCTTTCCTCAAAAAGACCCTCCACACAGCATCTACAAAGATGACATAGGCCCTGAGGGAAATTATTTTCCTCAGGGCCTCCTGTGTGGTGTTAATGTAAAAAAAAAAAAAAAATATTCGAAAACCCTTCTAAATATTTGGCTAAATTTCGGTTTACGGAAGGTCTTCCTAAATAATAAAACTTTTTTTTATACTAACTATTGGCTGGAGAATCCGAATCCGAAAGAATTTTTTTTCGGAAAGCAATATTAACAAAGTTACACGATTTTAAAATTTTCTATACGTACACATGAAAATCGACATATTGGAAGCATTATGACAGTTTAAAGTCATAGAAATAGCCAAACCAAAGATAACATAAAAATAAGTGTTGCCATATCAATAACTAACTTAAGTAATTATTTTTTAAAAATTTTACTCACTTTTGGCGTAGCTGCTAAACTACTTGAAAACAGGGATATTTTTTTAAATTGACGCGAGCAGGCGGTATAAAGGGGTACAAACCATGTGACACAAACCTAGCGTAGCCGCTAAACTACTTGAAAACGTAGGCTGTTTTTTTAAATTGACGCGAGCAGGCGGTATAAAGGGGCACAAACCATGTTACACAAACCTAGCGTAGCCGCTAAACTACTTGAAAACGTAGGCTGTTTTTTTAAATTGACGCGAGCAGGCGGTATAAAGGGGCACGAACCATGTTACACAAACCTTAAGGTATGTTTTTCTGCTGTTATCAATTCACATTGATTCATATAAGAACATTTTGGCTGGGCTCTTGTATGACCCGCGTGTTCGACAGGAACCCTTCGAGACAAGTGAGTTCGACAAGGATTCAACGGACGAAGAAGATTTGGTCGATTTATAAGGTATGTTTGATGATATTATTGCATGGTAACATTTAATTTTGTGTGGTAAAACATCTTTCTAGTTTATCTATGACTTTAAACTGTCATAATGTTTCCAATATGTCGATTTTCATGTGTGCGTATAGAAAATTTTAAAGTCGTGTAACTTTGTTAATATTGCTTTCCGAAAAAAAAATCTTTCAGTTTTGGATTTTCCGGCCCATAATTAGTATAAAAAAAAAAATTATCTAGGAAGACCTTCCGTAAACCGAAATTTTTCCAAATATTTTTGCAGTGTCATGTTCGAGTAACCGATATGTTATCTTTTATCAATAAACGTAGGGTCTGTGAATCGCAACCGCTTTTTATATTTCACGCTGACGGTTCCATGACAGTTGATCCGGCCGACAGTTCGTCCGGCCGAAAGTTTTGAAGATGTTTTCTTCAAGTAAGTATGCAAAGAGGATATACGGCCTTACATATCTGCAGGCTTATATCTGAAGGCATCTTCAGAGAAAATCCGTTGTAAACTTATTTTTACTAATAATTTAGACTCTCCGAAGTCCGAAGTAGCATGCGGCAATCACAAAATACGACATACTTATACGTGCAGTTAGCTTACGAAAAAAACGCTAAAGACTTACATATAATATAACTTGTATATTATGAATATAACACAAGAATCCCAACTCCCAACTGCTCCCAACCGTCTCGAGCCAGTGAGACTATGCCATCCCCAATTTCGGTATGGTGTGATGCTGAAGGTAGTGGGGAGGGGAAAATATTTAAAATGTACCTGGCTATTCAGATAGTCATCAAACACGGCTAAAGACATCTCAAGTAACGTTACAATTCTGAATAAATACTGACGAATAGCAAAATACGACCTCCTAAATCTAAAGTAGATATTGCACATTTAAGTATGTCGTATTTTGGTATTCGTCAGTATTCATTCAGAATTGCAACGTTATTTGAAATTACTTTTGCCATGTATGGTGACTAGATGTATAGATAGCCAGGTAAATTTTCCACACTGCGAGGCGATGGGTCGAGAGAGTCAGGCTGGAGAGATAAAAAGGTCTCCCTCAACCGGTCTGTTCTGATCCGGTCCGCCATGCCTTAGGTGGGCAAAGGCATCCCCCGCCAAGACCAAGACAAACCTCATCCCGTAAACACAGTCATCAAATGTAGCAAACCATTTGGGATGGGACTATGGCAGGGGTGTTGGTTATTTGTTAAATGGTTCCCGGGCGGCGGTAAACATATCCGCCTCCTAAATCTTAAGTAGATATTGCACATATCGTATTTTGCTATTCGTCAGTATTCATGTAGAATTGTAACGTTACTTGATATGGCTTTAGCCGTGTTTGATGACTATATCTGAATAGCCAGGTACATTTTCCACATCTCATTCCCCTCCCCACTACCTTCAGCATCACACCAAACCAAAATTGGGTATGCCAAATTCTCACTGGTTCGAGATGGTTGGGAGCAGTTGGGACTCTTGTGTTATATTCAGATATAACAGTTATAATATATGCAAGTAGGAATCTTTAGCGTTTTTTTTGCTAAGCCGACTGCACGTATAAGTATGTCGTATTTTGTGATTGCCGGATGCTACTTTGGAGAGTCGAAATTATTAGTAAAAATATTTTTACATCGGATTTTCACTGAAAATGCCCTCAGATATAAGTATATCGACTTTGGTAGTACGGCCGTATATCCTATTTGCATACTTGAAGAAAACATCTTCTAAACTTTCGACCGCACCAATTGTCGCCGGACCAAATGTCGCCGGACCAATTGTCAGGTCACCCTCGCTCTCACACCTTGGCCACCTCATTGGTAATGAGTAAGTATTGGACAACCAACACCCCTGCCACAGGTCACCCCAAGTAGTTCGCTACGTTTGGTGACTTAGCAGTGGTACCCGGGTTCATGGGGTGAGGTTTGTCTAAGTCTTGGTGGCGGATACGTTTGCCCACGTATCCGCCACCACTGCGTGGCGGGCTGGATCGGAGGAGACTGATTGAGGGAGGCCTTTTGACCTCTCCAGCCGGATTCTCCCGACCCTTCGCCTTGCACCGCAGTGTGCAGAATAGTTATACGTCCGTCACTCTGACCCCCACACTGACCACCAGATTCCTACCCACCCCTCATTCCTTTTTCCTTTCCATATCTTTTTCTCCTTCCTTTCCCTTAAAAAACACTCCACACAGCATCCTCAAAGATTTTTTTTTTTTTTACATTAACACCATGCAGGAGGCCCTGAGGAAAATAATTTCCCTCAGGGCCTATGTGATCTTTGTAGATGCTGTGTGAAGGGTCTTTTTGAGGAAAGGAAGGAGTGAACACGGGTCTTGAAGAGACCTATGTTGTAGGAGGGAGGAAACACAGAGGCCGGCAAATCGTTCCACAGCCGAGCCGTTGAACTCAAGAACGAGTCATAGAAACGACCCGTTCTCATGTGAGTAATGTCAACCATGTACAAATGTAGGGCGCGTGTTTGGCGTGTTTCCCGACTATGCACCGGTGCCGAGGGGATCAATGATGCTAGTTCCTCGGAGCATCTTCCATTGTAATACCGGTAGAACAAGGACAGCATTCCCACCTGACGCCTATGCACTAAATATTGCAATCCGTCTCTTAAGATAGGAGAATCTATCAAACGGACCGCCCGTTTCTGCACAGAGTCAAGGGTTTTTTTTAGGTATTTTGGAGCTCCAGACCAGAGGTGGCTGCCAAATTCAACCGTGGAGCGCACTTGCGATTTGTACAGGATGCCATAGGCCCCTAAGGAAATTGTTTTCCTCGGTGCCTCCTGTGTGGAGCTAATGTAAAAAAAAAGTATAATCGAGTCCTGTCGCATTAATGCCCAACATGCCAAAGTGTTTTCATTATTTATTTTTGGGGTGTTTTGCCATGTTCCGCCATCTCCTTCTTATCCAATGTTTCGGATAACAGTGTCCATCATCAGGACAGATATGTTATGATGGACACCGTAACGTTGTGCGAAACGTTGGCTAAAGAAGGAGGTAGCGTTACACAGCACGACACCCAAAAATAAATAATGATAAAATTCAAAATATGTATATTTGTTATTTTCAAAAACATATAGCGGTTTAAAACCATATCCATTTAGTGGAAGTTCACAGACAATAGTTCTAATTGCGGTTTGGTGAGGTCAACCTAACCTAACTTAATACTAGTAGTTCAGTCAACAGTTAGTAGACCTCACGTCCAAAAAAATGTGTTTCCATTTTTCCCTTAGCCAAAATTTGTAAGATTTGTAAGTAGGTACTTAAATACCTACCTACTTAATTATGAGCCAATTTTTCGATTCGAATGAAGTGATACTTCCACCAGGGTGATACTGAGAGTATCTTCAACTGTAGAATGTGGAAATGAAATAAAATCATTTAAATTAAATTATATGTGTTTGAACAAAGACAATTAATTTTAAACTTATTTGCGCCCATACTAGAAATGATTTCCAAGCTAATTTAATTAAAAAAACAATGACGACACTGAAGTTACGTCACATCGTCACAATTGTGAGACAACCTCTCCGCTAGTGACGTTACATATTTTGCAATTTAACATCTAAAAAAGTTTTGCATCTTGATATTTTTTACACGTGACATTACAGAGCTGATGACCCCCCCCCCCCCATACCCCTTGTCCACTTCTCTACTCTACTCTCCCCCCCCATAAGGTGTGACGTAATTTATGGATGGCC
Organism: Limnephilus marmoratus; assembly: GCA_917880885.1. Taxonomy (NCBI): domain Eukaryota; kingdom Metazoa; phylum Arthropoda; class Insecta; order Trichoptera; family Limnephilidae; genus Limnephilus; species Limnephilus marmoratus. The sequence goes on from OU862921.1 coordinate 68,534, forward strand.
CTAACGGCCAGCGTGGTCGAGCGTTAAGGCTCTTGACTCGCAATCCTGAGGTCGCGGGATCGAATCCCAGGGTGGGCCAATAAATTTTATTTGATTAATTTGTGTTATTTCACGATTAATTGATTAAAAATAATATATAGTATGTTTTCGGCACGTTCCAGAGTGGAAGATACTCTCAGTATTGCCTTGATGTTAAAAGACCACCATTCAGAATTGAAACGTTGCTAGAAATGGCTTTAGCCATGTTTGGTGACCAGATCTAAATAGCCAGGAATTTCCTTACTTTCCTCTTCCCCATTTCTTTCCCTATCCCACTATCTTCATTCTCACATCATACAACCAATTGGGGATGCCATAGTCTCATTGGTTCCAGACGGAAGCAGCTGAGACTCTCGTAAGGTATTCAAATTTAAAAAAAAAAAAATTGAATTTCATTACTAAACAGAGCGTTTATAATAATATTTTAAGCAAACAATGGTCAGACTTTTGGATCATAAAACACGCCCACAGGGCATATCTTGTTTTCTTCTATATTCTATGGCGCACGCCAATAATGAATGTCACATGTCGGCTATCTTCGGCAGCTTTACGTGACGTACTTGACTTACTTTAGCCAGTGATTCCTGACATTATTTGGAGAAAAAAATTAAATAAAATTTTGGTCTCCGGTGACATTTTTGATGTATTTTTAACTTATTTTTTCTACAAAAACATTAAAAAATGGTAGATGTCGGACAGTTGGAGGCGGGGTTAGGGGTTGGTCGGTTAGTTGGCTAAGTGACCCGTGACGACGTGCAGAAGAAAAAAAAACATTGTTTGATTTTTAAGAAAAAAAATTTGAAAAAAAAAGTCACCAGAGACCAAAATTTCATTTACATTTTTTACTCCAAATAATGTCAGGAATCACTGGTTAAAGTAAGTCAAGTACGTCCCTTAACACCCTGAATATACCCGTTTGTACGTGTGTATTTATGTATGGGTGTAAATGTGTGTTTATATATCTATATATATACAAATATGATACGTTTTAAGATTTTCACGGCCAAAAGTATTTTCGTTATTTGTTTTTTAAACTCGTGTAAAATCACTCATGTTGATCTCCGTAGACACTACGCATAAATATATTTTTTAAATTTTATTAAAACGATTTCTTTTTGTTATTATATTTCTTGTTTTTATGTATATATCCTGTTTGTAAATGTACCAAAAAAATATTAAAAATACATCCATTTTTTTAACATAAAACATCACTAAATGGCCCAACACTGACTTTACTTTAAGGAGTTTAACTTCAGTTTCACGAGTCGTTTTACAAAGTAGCCATTAATTTCAGACAAAAATATTTAAAAAACACCAGAATATCAGATATGATTTTTGATTTTTGTCATCAAAAGTATTATCGTTATTTATTTTTGGGGTGTTTTGCCATGTTGCGCCACCTCCTTTAGCCAACGCTTCGAAGAACGTTACAGTGTCCAACACCAGGACAGGTATGTGACGATGTCCACTGTAACACTGTCCGAAACGTTACGGGATCCCGCAATCCCACGGGATCCCGCAGCTTTTATTAATCCCGCAATCCCGCACCTTCAAAGCGCGGATCCGTGGATCCCGCAAGTTAAAAATTTGGCGCTAAAACTTTCGCGTAAATCGAGAGTAGCACGAGCGCAATGTTACCGTTTAGCATAAGATAGCCCGCCTGCCGCCAACCGCTAGTGGCGCTAGTCGCCGGCCACTAGAGGATTGGCCGGGGACTAGCGCCACTAGCGGTTGGCGGCAGGTGGGCTATCCTAGTATCCTGTATCTTGTCGGCGCGTGCCAGATGTTCATAAATAGTACTGCGAAGCGCACGTCTTTCTGTAGGTGACGAGTGTTTTCGTATTCACCGACCGGCGTTTAATGTAAGTACCTAAATTTTAATGTTTTTGATTTAGTTTTGTTCTGTTTTATTTTAAAAAGCAGATGGTGCCGTAAATAGCAATATAATGTCGTAATATAGCATAAAACAGTACGACTTAAAGTGGTTTTTGTTAATAAAGTTTTTTGGATATGGTTATCGAAGATAGTAATCAATTTGAATGGTGTAAAAACGAAGTAAATGAATATAAATCTATGGCAATATTATGTCGTTCGTGTGAAACATTATTATGACTTAAAGTGGTTTTTGTTAATAAAGTTTTTTTGATATGGTTATCAATGATCGTAATTTTAATGGTGTAAAAACTAAATAAATGAAGATAAATCTATAGCAATATAACATTATTTCAAAGATGCGGGATCCCGCGGGATCCGCGCGGGATTGAGCAATCCCGCATATCAATCCCGCGGGATTGATTAGCTGCGGGATTGCAATCCCTAAGCACAACACACGGCATAGCACCCCAAATACTAAAAACTACAAAATTCAAAATATTATTTTTGTTATTTTCAAAGCCATACAGCAGTTTAAAACCATATCCATTTAGTGAAGTTTGCCCTTATTTTCGCCTATAATACGGGTAGTTAGTCAGTGCTTACATTCATGTTCAATGGTTCTAATTGCAGTTCGGTGCTTTCTTCATAATCTAACCTAACCTAATACTAATACCTCTCTCAACAGTTAGTAGACCTCGTGTTCAAAAAAAGTATAATTCCATTTTTCTCATAGGTATTCAAGATTTCATCTGAAATCGTAAGATTTTTAAGTAACTAACTAGCTAACCATCACGCCGTTTCCCCGCAGGGGTAGGCAGAGAGGGCGGACCGCCAAACAACTCAGTCTTGGCACACACTCTTTGCCTCACTCACATTCATACATCGTATTGTTACTTAGAAAGGAGTGTCTAATGTTAAGTGTAATTGTGGGAATAGTTTCGGGTTAAATTTGAGATTGAAAGGTATGTGAGTAATGTATGATTGTATCTGCTAGCTTTATTTAAGGGCGCCACTGGTTGATAAACCAGGCTAACAGACGGTAAAGCATAATTCTCTGTCAGGGCCTTGGGGATTAAATACTTTATGATCAATTAAGACTTTTAATAATGAAAAGAAAGATAGTATTCATATAACAGAGTTGATTTTATATTTAAAATATAACAAATAAAATCCAGTTAATCAAGAACAATTAAAAATTATAAATATGTAACACTCACCCAAGGATCAACCAAAAATCTATTCTAGCTAAATTTATACTTAAGTCCGATATCAACAAGGAATGTTGAATGATGCTCTCTGCTTTGCTGCTGTACTTCATTCGTCTTTAAAGATTGAGCCAATACCAGATCAAGACTAATGCCATGGTCAAATTAGCTGCTTTCCATGCATATAATTGATGGTTCTTCAAGTTTATTTTATTTAATTCTCCAAATATGTCCGACAGACGGTTACAACGAAGAAATTTCCGAGTTTGTAAAATGTTATTTTTATTTAAACTAAACCTTCCACTGCAGGAAAATACTGTTGAATCCCGGTCAGTTAAATTCTTTATAGAATGTTTCGGTTTCACGCCATTTAAACTTGTAGTTAGCGGAACACACGGGATATAATTTTACATTCCGTAAGTTTTTCAACAAATAACAATATGTTTTAATGAAACTGAATTATAAATAAACTCGGAAAATATACAGTGACCCTTTCAAAAAGGAGTCCACCTCTCTAGACTGCTTCCCAAATAAAGTGCCCAGCTCTAAGGAAAAAATGACTTTTTATAACCTCTGATTTCAAAAATAATTGAATGGCCCAAAGTTCTATATTTAAAGAAAAATCAACTGGTGTTTTAAACCAAACAAATATTGAAAAAATAAGAGGTACGTGACTAGACTTAATTGTGATGAAATGTAATTAAATATTTCATAACATTACCCCCCGGACCACGCAAATGTTTGTCCCCAAACATAACTATAAAATAAACCTATTCTATCTGATACATATGTCGATCCAAGGATGTCTATAAAAAGAAAAAAAATAACAACAAATCAATAATTAATAATTAACAGGAATTCTTTCAAAGATAAATTAATAGAACATAATATTTAATACATAGTTCATTCGAACCTTTCTGGTATTTAGAACTGAATTTAAATTAGAATTCATGTAATTATAGTTATAATACTTAAAATAAACAAGACATAATTAAATGTTACATGAACGAGACCCGCAAGCACCCACAGCATTAATGATGCTGGGTGTTGTTTTGATTAAAGCAAGGCAACCGTTGACATAGCATCAGTACACGACTTTTTTTTTTAATATAATAGTTAAAAATATCATCATAAAAATTAGTTTATATAGTACATTAAAACATTATACATAAGAGGCATCACTTGTTAAAAAATAATAATAATCATAATAATAACACCTTTTTTATAAAGCCATTACAGGCATCACTTATAAGATAGTATACCATCTTCACTTTCACTGCTTCTAAATCTTTTCGAAGAAAATAAATCCTGACTAAACTTCCTAACTTTGTCCTTTTGGGTGTTAATAACATAAACCAAGTTTATAATGGAAAGCAACATTATGCTATTTATTTTCCATAAGAGTATGCGTTGTTCGCAGACAACTGAGCAAGTTGTTCAATGTATAAACAAATTTAAATATATTTATATTTTGAATTTTTTATAAATAAATGTTGAAATATATTTTAAAGAATTGCAACTTAGAAAACAAAGAAATAATGGGTTGTGTTATGTTATGGATTAAAAAAAAATATTTATAATATTAAAAATACATATGAAGATAGTTCAGTATAGAACCGAAAGCTTAGAATTTAAAAAAAATAAAGTATAGTTACATATATACTTGGAGGTAAATATTTTTTTTTTAAATCCTAAGTTACAAAAATTAAATATATACATATAAATAAAACATGAATAATATTTTTGTCTGTTCATTCATAACATGTTATATTTATTAATAATGAATTAATATATTATTAATATTTACGTAATAATATACGCTGATGGTTAAACTCGAGCGAAGTACCAGAGTTATAAATTGTTGTCTTAAAATTGTTTATATAATTATTCGTTTCAGAATTAATATTCTTTATTTCATGATTATGTTTTAAAATTATTTGAACTCGAGTCGAATACTAGAGTTATAAATTGTTGTCTTAAACAATTTTTATATAGAAATTTGTACCCAATTTATATAATTAGTAATACATAAAACTGCAATTATGACTGCAATTAGTACTATGAACTGTAGAAATGCAAGGCAGCGACAAATCGGTTGATCAGGCCTCATTGAAGCTCCTGTGCATCGAATTATACGTAAAATTAATATTATTTTCGGCATTCAGATAGGATGGCCAAACCCTCTGAGACACTGAATTAAACGAACTAGACTGGTATGTCGTCCGATTTAACGATATCCTTCATATGGAAATCGCCAGTTTCTATACCTTGAAGGTCTGCTAATGTATACACAAGGTCGGATTTTTTTCTAATTACCACATTTTGTACGAATCGGGGTGCTAATTTTTGTGCAAAATAATTTATTGCATTTGATTGCACAAAATTTTTTCTCCATACTACGTCACCTTCCTGAAATGTAACATTTTTCCTTCGTAAGTTATAATGACTAGCTCCCTTTTGGTATGCTTTAAGAAGGGCGTCAGAGACTTTCTCATAAACAGAGGACAGTCCTTGTAATCTTTGTGCATATATTTTAGGTAGAGAACAATCCTTAGGATTTGTATCTCCATCGGCTATTGGATTGCGGTGCAAATCCCCGTCAAGTATTTGCTCCCGTCCGTGCATTAAAAAATATGGTGTAAAATTAGTAGCGCAATTAACTGTGTTGTTCATTGCTGATTGAACTTGTGGTAAAAACTTCGACCAATTACGATGATCTGATTCAACTAAAATTGACAATGCAGTACCCAAAGTTTGGTTGTATCTTTCAACAACGTTATTTTGTGGGGTATATAAAGTATTGTAAAAAGGTGATTGAATATTATAGTTTTTTAGTAAATCTTTAAATTCCCTACTTGTGAATTGAGGGCCATTATCACAGACTATCGTTTTAGGTACTCCGTGTACAAGGAAGATATTTTCCTCTAAATTTTTAACAATGCTTCCCGCGGTGACTTTGCGCAGCGGAAATAACCAAGTATATTTAGAGAAAACATCGACGCATGATAAAATTATGGTATGACCGGAGTAACTGCGAGGTAAAGGTCCAACTAAATCTATTGATAACATTTGCATTGGTCTAGTGACTATTTTTGGGTTTTTAGAAATACCGTTTGGTGGAGCCGTGCTAATTTTATGAGCTTTACATACAGTACATCGGTTTATGAACTGTTTTACATCTCTATACATGTTTGGCCAATAGTAATGAAGTTGTAGCTTTTTATAATTTTTAAAAATTCCTGGATGACAAGCACGAATTGACTCATGAGATTCAGCTACAATATTTGCCCTTCGCTCCTGAGGAACTACTATTTTCCATGAAGTATCCTCACACAGTGCTATACTATTTTTCGTATGACGATACAATTCTTTTTCTTTAATTTGAAAATTTAAATATCGTTGTGGAAATTCTTGGCAACCCTTCCAAACATTTAAGTACCATTTATCTGTAGTTGGGTGTGAGTCTACTCCTGAGATTATGGCAAGATCCATTCTAGAAAGTACGTCAGGTACGACATGTTGTGTTCCTTTACGATGTATTATGTCAAATGAAAATTGTGAAAGACGAGTACTCCAGCGAGCTAAGCGACCGCTTGGATTTGATAAAGAATTGAGCCACTTTAAACTGGAGTGGTCGGTGACTACGGTAAAATGTGCACCTTCAATATATGGCCTAAAGTGTGTGACTGAGTCTAATACTGCTAAAAGTTCTCTTTCAGTGATACCGTAGTTACGTTCATGTTTATTTAAACACCTTGAATAATAAGCTACAGGGTGTTCAGTTCCGTCTATATTTTGAATAATAACTGCGCCTATTCCGGCTGAGCTTGCGTCACAATGGATGGAAAATGGTTTAGTAAAATCAGGACAACTTAAAACTGGTGCAGTCGTAAGTGCATTTTTTAAATTAATAAATGCTGTGTCAGCTTCCTTCGTCCATTTAAAATTACTTACACCGTTTTTTGACCCCGTAAGTTTTGTTAGAGGGGCTTCTATGCTTGAAAACCCCTTAATAAATCGTCTGAAGTATCCGCAAAGTCCAATAAAAGCACGGATTCCTTTCGCATTCTTTGGTACCGGGAAATCTCTAATACTTTCTATTTTTACCGGATCCGTACGAAGACCTTGAGAATCTACCATGTAACCTAGATATTTTAGCTCGGCTTTACAGAACTCCGATTTTTTCAAATTGATGGTGAGACCTGCATCTCTCAGTCTTTCATAAACACGATTTAATAGATTTAAATGTGCATCTAGGTCTTCTGAGACCAAAATTAAGTCGTCCAAATAACAAAATGCATTTTCGTCAAATTCTGGCCCAAAGAGTGCGTCTGCTAATCTTTGAAGCTCACTGGGTGCATTTTTCAACCCAAATGGCATGCGAGTGAATTCAAATAGTCCGCGACCTGGAACGACGAACGCAGTCTTTTCACACGAGTCTTTATCTAGAGCAATCTGCCAAAAAGCTTTGCTCAAATCTATTGACGAAACGAATCTAGCACCACCAAGTTTGTCAAGAATACGTGATATATACGGTAAAGGATAGCTGTCACGAATTGTCACATTGTTGATTTTTCTGGAATCTAGGCATAATCTTCCAGTACCATCCTTTTTCGAAACTATTAAAACAGGACTAGACCACGGAGAACATGAAGGGCGGATAACTCCCATTTTGAGCATCTCATCTATTTCAGCATCTAATTGCTGTTGTTTAACAGGTGATAACGGATAGTATCTTTGTTTAATAGGTGGCCCCGTTGTAATTATTTTATGTTTGACCAAGTGTGTCAAACCTAATCCTTTCTTTTCGAATGAAATTGATTCAAATTTTTTAATTATTTGAGAAAGAGCTTTATTTTCGGAATGCGATAATGACGAAGCTGGTCGAATTGCCCGCACCTCATTAATTTGACCCTCTTGTTGAGAGCTGGATACCCTTGAGAACAACTCCGGCGCAATCCGGAAACGTTTCCAAAAATCTACCCCCAAAATAAAATTTGGAGATAACGAAGGGATGACGTAGAAAACAATTTCTGCAGTAATTGAATTATACGTCACCGACAACGTCATAGTACCTAAAACCGGCTGACTCGCACCGTCAGCTGTCCTTACACAAAAATCAATTTTTACCAAATCTACCCCTGACCTTTGAAAAATCTTATAAGTATCTCCTCCCAGGCATGAGAGAGAAGCGCCACTGTCAAGCAGTGCACTGTAGCTATTTTGTAAAATATTAATGTTTGTAAATGGACGACCATCCTCTTCAATCTCATTCTTCTGAGGCAGTCGGCCGATTTCCTCAGAAGATGAGGCAGAAAAGAACTGTCGAACTAGCCGGAGCCAACTCTTCCATTCCCTCTTCCTTTGCGCATAGGATGGGGCGTGAACAGAGTGACTCCAACCTAGTTTTTTGGTTTGCTGTATTTAGTACCCTCTTCAATTGAACCAACTTTTGATTTAAAATTTATTGAAGCTTTCTTTCGACACTCAGAATCTAAATGACCCGTGATTTTACAATAATCACAAAATATACGTTTAAATGAATGTCCTGTAGTATTATTATTAATGTTTTTACCAAAATAATTGTTTGACCCATTTTTTGAATTTGAAAATGTTCGTGTATTACTTGTATTTCCATTTGAATAGTTGGCAGAACGATGGAAATAATTATTATTTCTATTATTATTTGAACTGTTATATTCTTTGTAATTTGATTTAGAATTATAATCAAGTTTTTTATTATAATAAAAGTTTTTATTTTTTTCGTTAAAATTCATATTTTCTTTTGGAGAATATGAATTTTGCTTTTCTGTCTTAGATGAGTATGATTCTAATTTTCCCGTTGCTTTTGTTAATTCATCAAATGATTCTATATCACGAGAAGCCAGTAAATTTGCGTACATAGGAAGCAAAGCTCTGGTAGATAATTGTAAAAGTTCATATTCTGGTAGTTTTGAATTTAACATATTATTAAGTGCTTTCATACGCAATGTAAATTCAAAAGCGGACATACCATCTGGTTGTTTCATGTTAAACAATTTGGTTTTTAGTTGGATTTGTTTATTTCCAGACTCAAATTGTTTAATAAGCAATTTAGATAGTTCCTCCCATGTTAAATCTACGTTATAAATTGACCTGAACCAAAGTAAAGCCAATCCCTCGAGAATATCAGGGAAACATCTTATTAAATCCCTATAATTTATATTTCTTGTTCGGCATTTTTCTTCTACTTCAAAAATAAATTCTCTAACACAACTTTTCCCATCAAATTTCAAATTCCAACTGTTTAAACTTGAAACGGAGGAAGTAGAATCGTTATATATTATTTTTGTGTATTTCACAATTTTTTTTCCGCTATCGTTGTCTTCCGAGTCTGAGCTAACATCTCCTTCGCATTGTTCTGCAATTTGTTCTAATTTAAAAGCTTTATTAAAATGCCTAGCCTGGACACGCATAGCTTCTAATGTTAAGTCTGGTAAAACGTTTCGTTCAGTAAGATCCTTAAATAATTCTTCTTTTGATTTACTATTTATATTACTAATCGGAGTCGACATGTTGTAAATAATTAATAATATCACTTGGTATTGTGTAGAAAAAGAAACGTACTTTTTAATAAAGAATTCGTTGCATTATTCCATTCTTAAATAAATAAAATGTGTTTCGAATTGATCAAAGTTTGAAGACGTTCCCAATTGTAAAATAAATATTACGCGACTTACGAATTTAAATTAGAAATGACGCTACGAACTGAAAATAGTTAAGCTATTTTAACACTTTAACCGAATTGAAAAAAAAAAAACAATAATCAACTTTGATAACATTCTATTGTTTTTAAACAAATGAAATATTTTCAAAACAAATGAAACTTGTTAATAACAAAAGCTCTTGAGAAAAAAAATAAATAACATGTTATCAATAAACAGACATATTTCCCAAGCAAAATAAATACATTTCATAAATAAAAATCCTTGTAAATTGACCATAAAGTAGATATAAAACGAAATCCCAACACGTTGAAGGCGGCCAATTGTTACTTAGAAAGGAGTGTCTAATGTTAAGTGTAATTGTGGGAATAGTTTCGGGTTAAATTTGAGATTGAAAGGTATGTGATTAATGTATGATTGTATCTGCTAGCTTTATTAAGTGCTTGTTTTATTTAAGGGCGCCACTGGTTGATAAACCAGGCTAACAGACGGTAAAGCATAATTCTCTGTCAGGGCCTTGGGGATTAAATACTTTATGATCAATTAAGACTTTTAATAATGAAAAGAAAGACAGTATTCATATAACAGAGTTGATTTTATATTTAAAATATAACAAATAAAATCCAGTTAATCAAGAACAATTAAAAATTATAAATATGTAACACTCACCCAAGGATCAACCAAAAATCTATTCTAGCTAAATTTATACTTAAGTCCGATATCAACAAGGAATGTTGAATGATGCTCTCTGTTTTGCTGCCGTACTTCATTCGTCTTTAAAGATTGAGCCAATACCAGATCAAGACCAATGCCATGGTCAAATTAGCTGCTTTCCATGCATATAATTGATGGTTCTTCAAGTTTATTTTATTTAATTCTCCAAACTTAATTATTATTAAATTCTCCGACAGACGGTTACAACGAAGAAATTTCCGAGTTTGTAAAATGTTATTTTTATTTAAACTAAACCTTCCACTGCAGGAAAATACTGTTGAATCCCGGTCAGTTAAATTCTTTATAGAATGTTTCGGTTTCACGCCATTTAAACTTGTAGTTAGCGGAACACACGGGATATAATTTTACATTCCGTAAGTTTTTCAACAAATAACAATATGTTTTAATGAAACTGAATTATAAATAAACTCGGAAAATATACAGTGACCCTTTCAAAAAGGAGTCCTCCTCTCTAGACTGCTTCCCAAATAAAGTGCCCAGCTCTAAGGAAAAAATGACTTTTTATAACCTCTGATTTCAAAAATAATTGAATGGCCCAAAGTTCTATATTTAAAGAAAAATCAACTGGTGTTTTAAACCAAACAAATATTGAAAAAATAAGAGGTACGTGACTAGACTTAATTGTGATGAAATGTAATTAAATATTTCATAACAGTCTCATACATGCTCTTCTATTATTCTGACTTTTGACATGGCCCGTCTCAAGTATCTGATTCACTTGATCGTGCCATGTCTTCCTCGGGCGTCCCCGACTTCTTCTACCATTCACATTTGCATCATATATTCTTTTTACACTACTTTCTTCGTTCATTCGCTCTACGTGCCCAAACCATCTTAGGGTCCCTTTCTTAATTTTGCTCATTAAACTTACATCAGCCTTACATTCTTTGCGGATATCCACATTTCTAACACGATCATACATATTTTTACCACACATACGTCTCAGGGATCTCATTTCAACAGCATTCAGTTTACTTTCATCCTTCCTCTGCCAGTTCCATGCCTCACTGCCATACATCAGGGTAGGTACCAGAACTCCATTGTGGACTGCTAGCTTCGCTTTTATTGAAAGTTTTTTATTAGCTCCAACGGCATTCAATCCTCCATTGATGGAGTTGCCGGCATTTATCCTTCTTTTAATATCTCGATCAGCCTTCCCACCTCTCGTAAACATACTACCCAGATAAACAAACTCATCCACCTGCTCCAAGTATTCATCATTCACTACTATATCGCACACTGTTTTCGTACTCTCAAATTTTTTTTTGTCCACAATAGAAATACCTTCCATGCAGATGTAGATAATATAAATATAACCAATGTCGCCACTGATTTAGTATATTTTGTTTCTACCCCATTTAGCACGCGCTCTGTCTCCCATTGTCTATCGCTATCTTATTTGAATTTCTTTATTTTGCAGGACATGTATTAACATATTTTAAGCAAATAATGGTCAGACCTTTGGAACATGAAACACGCCCACAGGGCATTTCTTGTGTTCTTTATTCTCTGGCGCACGCCAATAATGAATGTCACATATGTGCTATCTTCGGCAGCTTTGCGTAACTACATTTTTGTTAGTGTTTTAGTCTGTCAATTAGGAGTAGATAATATTAATATTGGAAATACAAAATTTGTAGGCTGACAACCAATTTAACTATTCAATTATTATTTTAAGGCGCAAAATCACTGAATGTGTAGAACACTGTAAATCACAATTTAAAAACATTTTTTAGTTCTTAAAAATTTTTTTTTTAAATCTAAGAAACACCGTTGTTAAGGTACCTAATTTATGTCATGAATTTGATTTAATGGTGTTTTAAAAAATGATTTGCTTTCACTTAATTAACCATAAATTTTAGTTTAACGGCAGGTATAGAAAGGAAGGAATCACTAATGGTGAGTTTGAAAACACTACTTGTAGATCTGAATGAGTTAAATATATTCAAATCTAAAATTAGAGAAATGATCTGGAGCCCGGGCAACGCTAGGTACTAAAGCTAATATTAAATAAATGAGAGCCATTTCTAAACTGTACTGTATACGAATACTTTATTACAATTAAGTTATTCTTCATTATGTTTACACAAAATGATGTAATTCTGATTTTTAATTCTAATTTTGAAATTGGTGGGAACCTATCTATATTGCAATGAAAAAATATTTTTTTCACTTTTTTGTTTTTTTTTTTTTTATTTTTCTTTAAATGTTGGTTACACTGTGTTACACACACAGCTTTTCATTACCACCATCCTACTAATATGATGAAGGCGAAAGTTTGTATGGATGTTTGTTTGTTACTTTCTCACGCAAAAACTACTGAATGAATTTTAAAAATTCTTTCATTAATAGAAAGCTACATTATTTGCGAGATCTATAAGCTATATATATTGGTAAGCTCTGGCGTTATGAAATAATTTATCATACGTTTTCTCTCCCAGGAGAGGGAAAGTGGAGGAGGTGGAGTGGGAAACCCCTTTTTTTACATTAGCTCCACACAGGAGACACCGAGGAAAACAATTTCTTTAGGGACCTATGTCATCTTTGAGGATGCTGTGTGGAGGATTTTTTAAGGTAAAGGAAGGAGAAGAAGATATGGTAAGGAAAAAGTTATGAGGGGTGGGTAGAAATCTGGGGGTCGGACGTATGAATCTATTCCTCACACTGCGGTGCAAGGCAAAGTTTCGGGAGAATCCGGCTGGAAAGGTCAAAAAGCCTCCCTTAATCAGTCACCTCCGATCCAACCCGCCACGCAGTAGTTGGGCAAACGTATCCGCCACCAAGACCTAGACAAACCTCATCCCATGAACCCGGGCACCCCTGCTAAGTCACCAAATGTAGCGAACCGCTCGTGGTGACTTGTGGCAGGGGTGTTGGTTATCCAATAAATGGTTCCCGGGGCGGCGTTACCCATACCCGCCTCCCAAATTGTTAAATAATACCATGTGAGCGAAGCCACGGGAAAAGCAAGTGAGTTATATTTTTAGCATTGCCAGTTGAACAACAGTGGCGCCCTCCTATGTTTTCTACTCTTATTTGAAAAATTGTACATTTCTTGTTATATTAATGTTTATTGGAAAAATTAATAAATAATTTTTAAAAAATCAAAAATATAATAAGCTTGGTTAACAATGAGTTACATACCGGACACCTCTCAGTTGTGTTGACTGGGCGGCTGCATATCTCCTGGTCATGTTTAACGCCGGCAGGGTGAGTCCAGCTGCCAGTGGGAACTGCTCTGGAGCACTCCTCTTGAGACAGTCTCTGCATTGTCGTCTGAAATGTTGAAAAACAAACCAACTGATTGTTTTATCCAGTGAGAACAAATGTGCCATTACTTTTTGCAACAAATATACGAAGAGTAAATTAATGTAAACATATTTTTTTTAAATATAGCTCCATAAAGGAGGCCTTAAGGAAAAAAATTTCATCAAGGCTTTTGGAGAAGCTGTGTGGAGGGCCTTTTAGGGAAAGGAAGGAGAGGAAGTTTTGGGACTAGAGTGTTCAAAAATTCTTCCTCAACTAGTCTCTTGCGATCCGGCCCCCCAAACAATAGGTGTACAAATGGATACGCAGAAACATGTGAGCAGTCAGCACGAGGTAGAAGCGAAACCTTCAAAAACTTAAGTACCTAGATAAGATAAGGGAGGCTAAGAAGCATCGGACCAAGAGAGGACCGATTATTCTATCTCATTCTCTTAGGCAGTCCTATAGGTCTATGTGTTTGTCTCTTTTTAGTGTCGCTTTTTCGTTTCATTGAGTTTAAAATCACAACGGTGCTAAATAACTTTCCACTTCAAAAACTTCACCCCTGCTAAGTCGCCAAACGTCGCGAACCACATGAGGTTACCTACGGCAGGGGTATTGCTTATTCAATAAATGGTTCTCGGGGCGGCGGTACCCATACCTGTCATACAAATGAATAATTAATTTGTTTTTAGGTTTATGAGTGTATTTAGCATCGGTAGACCCATTGAATGAAAAGATTTAACATTACATAGTGGAGTGATGCGACCTTTCTGCCACTTTCTTCTAATCAACCCAGAATTGTTGTACTTAGTGGGAATAACAAAGCAAAAACAACCAAAGAACGTTTCAACCGCGCTATCCCTATACTATTACAATATGAAGTGATAATTATGTTTTTATTGTGAATACAGCACAAGTCCCGCAACTGATCCTAACCATCAAGAGCCAGTGGGACTATGGCATCCCCAATGTAGGTATGTTGTGAAGCTGAAGGAAGTAGGGAGGTGGAGGAGATGGGGTAGAGGAAGGTGGGAAAGTACCTGACTCATTAGATATGGTCACCAACCACGACTAAAGCCTTTCTTTCTTCAGTCTTTCATCAGAGCGATACTGAGAGTACCTTCCACTCTGGAATGTGCCACAAATACATATTACATTCAAAAATTTAATAAATTATAATGAAATTCTTCGTTAGGATTTGAACCCGCTACCTCTGAATTCGTCGTCGAGGATCTTAACCACTGGACCGCCGGAAAGTGTGCTTTAATTGATATTTAATTTTAATAAAGTTAAATAATATTTTTGAATATTTGCACCTCTTTAGAGTGGTGTAAAAACCATAAACATGTGGAGATCTGGAAATCACGTAATAATGTAATCATTTTTATCTATAAACAGTTTAGGAGGTGGGTACGAGTACCGCCCACCAGGAACCATTTATTAAATAACAAACACCCCTTCTACAGGTCACCTCAAGCGGTTTGCAATGTTTGGTAACTTAGCAGCGGTGCAAGGGTTTATGGGATGAGTTTTGTCTAGGTCTTGGCGGCCAATGCATTTTCCCACCTATTGCGTGGCTGGTCGGATCGGGAGAGATTGGTTGAAGGAGACCTGACCTAGACCTCTCCAACCGGAATCTCTCGACCCATCGCCTTGCGTCGCAGTGAGAGAGATGGATTCATATGTCCGTCACCCCTGAACACATCGACCCCCAGATTCCTACCCACCCCTCATTATTTTTTCCTTGCCAGAACTTCCTCTCTAACCTTTCCTTAAAAATACCCTCCACACAGCATCCGCAAAGATGATTTAAGCCCTGAGGGAATTTTTTTCCTCTTGTATGGAGCTACTGTAAAAAAAAATTGACAAAAGTTTTAGAAAGGTAGGAACAGATGATTTTGACATGTTGAGTGGATGGGCAGAGAAGGGAGTACCAGGAGAATATAATTAATAGTTGAGTTGGGTCATCTCAAGATTCATAATAACAGAAGAGAGCATATGTCTTAGACTATGTACGAATGTGAATGAAGCAAGAAGTGTTATGTGTTGTCTAAACAGAGTTGTGAGGCGGTCCATCCTACCTGCTTACCCCTGAGGGGAAATGACGTATTGTTAGACACCTTTTTTAAATATACATTAATACCGGCGACAGCTGTCAATCTTATCGTTATCACGTCATTGGTCATTGTTCATCATGAAGGCAAAGAAAAGTGTTCTAACCTTGTAGTGAGGTGATGTAGATAAGCCGCTCCAAGCAGTTTGTATGAAGCCACTGTCGGGGAGAGGGGTGCCCGTGTGGAGACAGGCAGGGAGAATTTTGGCTGTGAAGGTCACCCTGAAATCAAATGAATAGTGCATTATAGTTATTTTCTTTGAAAAACAATCAATTATTTTATAAAAAAACTTTGAGGTGGTATTATTAAGCAATAATGTCCCTTAACCCTTTAGGTGCGGTATGCCGATATTCCGGCATGACGCATGACACACGTGAACATTCCACACGTGTCCCTTTCAACTGTTCATTTGACATGAAAATAAAATAATAAATATGGTGACTTTACTTTAGTACGAGTTATTTATTATCTGTAAATAAGTAAAATTTAAATAGTAACAAAAAAGAGGTACTAATTTCGGTAGTGACTCTATCTGTAACTCCAGTTCAATGAACTCTAGAAAAATGTGCTATGAATTTAAGTGACATCATTTTCAAAACACCAAATGTGTTTTGGAGAATTCAAACAATTGGAAAACCACCTGCATTTTATTTTGAATAGATTTTTTTTTCAGAATTGGTTTATTGAGAATTTAGACAATTTTATATTTGTGAGGAGAGAATGGGTACCGCCGCCCCGGGAACCTTTATTGGATAACCAACACTTTTGGCATTGATCACCCCAAGTGGTTCGCTACGTTTAGTGATTTAGCAGGGGTGCCCGGGTTGATGAGATGAGGTTTGTCTAGGTCTTGGAGGCGGATGACCAGGATACACTGAACCCCAGGATCCTACCCACCCCTAAAACCCTTTTCCTTCCTCAGAACTCTTCTCTCCTTCCTTTACCTAAAAAAACCCTCCACCTAGTATCCCCAAAGATGACATTAGGAAAATTATTTTCCTCAGGGCTTCCTCTGTGGACCTCATTTAAAAAAAATGGTCTGTGCTAGGTAAAGAAGATTGTCTGTGACCATGGAATCTATGGTTTCATTCCGATATTGATGAAATTTTGCACACTTGACCTCCAAAACGAAAGTGAGGTTACTGTTTACATTAGAATTGAAAATACTCTGCGTAAAGCTCGGTAAGGCCGGGGACTGCTCCCAACCGTCTGGAGCCAGTGGGCAGTGAAACTATGGTATCTGCAATTGGGGTATGTATGAGGCTGAAGGTATGGGGGCTCCATCGAAGCCAGAGTAAAGTTAGCCTCCCAACTAGGCGTACTGTACAGGGCCCGCAGATACGGCACATAGTACACAACTGCTAACCCTGTACAAATCACAAGTGCGCCCCACGGTTGAATTTGGCAGCCACCTCTGGTCTGGAGCTCCAAAATACCTGAAAAATACCCTCGACTCTGTGCAAAAACGGGCGGTCCGTTTAATAGATTCTCCCATCTTAACAGACGGATTGCAATCTTTAGAACACAGGCGTCGGGTGGGAATGCTATCCTTGTTCTGCCGGTATTACAATGGAAGATGCTCCGAGGAACTAGCCTCATTGATCCCTTCGGCACCGGTGCATAGTCGGGAAACACGCCAAACGCACGCCCATCATTTGTACACGGTTGACATTTGTGACATGAGAACGGGTCGTTTCTTCGACTCGTTCTTGATTTCAACAGCTCGGCTGTGAAATGATTTGCCGGTCTCTGTGTTTCCTCCTTCCTACAACATGGGTCTCTTCAAGACCAATGTTCATTCCTTCCTCTCCTCAAAAAGACCCTCCACACAGCATCCCAGATGACTTAGACCCTGAGGGAAATATTTTCCTCAGGGCCTCCTGTGTGGAGTTAATGTAAAAAAAGGAGGGAGAGAAAGGAGATGGGGAGGAGAAAGGTGGGGAAGGACCTGATTATTCAGATCCAGTCAGCAAACCCGGTTGAAGCCATGTGAATTCTGAATTCTGAATGGTGATCTTACACCAGGGCGATACTGAGAGTATCTTCCACAATGGAAAGTGCCGTAAATACACTATACTCGTATATTATTTTAAATTATTAAAATTGTAAAATAACACATATTAATCAAGTGTAATTTACTTACACACTCCGGTATTTCACTTTTTTTTGCATTAGCTTCACACGGAAGGCCCTGAGGAAAATAATTCCCTTTGGGACGTGTAACATCTGGGATGCTGTGTTTTTTTTACATGAGCTCCACACAGGAGGCCTTGAGGAAAATAATTTCCCTCAGGGCCTATGTCATCTTTGGGAATGCTGTGTGGGGGGTTTTTTGAGGAAAGGAAAGAGAGTAGAGTTCCGGGAAGTAAAAGGGTTTAAGGGGTGGGTAGGAATCTGGGGTTTAGTGTGTTCTGGTCATCCGCCTCCAAGACTTAGACAAACCTCACCCCATGAACCCAGGCACCCCTGCTAAATCACCAAACGTAGCGAACCACTTGGGGTGACCTATAGCAGAGGTGTTGGTTATACAATAAAGGTTACCGGAGCGGCGGTACCCATCTCCGCCTCCCAAATTTAAATTAATATTTTGTAGAGGGTCTTTACAGGAATGAAAGGAGAGGAAGTTTAGGGGTGGGTAGGAATCTGGGGGTCAGTGTGTCCAGGAGCGACAAACGTATGAATCCATTCCTCCCATTGCGGTGCAAGACGATGTTCCGAGTGAGTAAATTTGGAAAAGGATCCGGCCTGCCATGCAGCTGGTGAAAAGATGCATCCGAGACAAGACAAGGTCAAACCTCACCCCATGAACCCGGCCACTCCTGCTAAGTCAACAAATGAATCGAACCACTTAGGATGACCTATGGATGAGGTGTTGGTTATCCAATAAATAGTTCCCGGGGCGGCGGTACCCATACCCGCCTCAAAAAAATTAATCGCATTGCTAGTCGAGAGTCTTACCCCTCGACCATGAAGACCGTCAGATTTGTAATATAGAAACGAGATAAATCAGTTGCTATAGTAAACGGTAAACGCCCGAATAGCATAAAGTCTGGAATTACAATTACGGTAGCACCTATAGGCTATGGGCGTATTCATTTTCTGTATTTTTTCGTTGATGTGTGATTTTTACTTCTCATTTTGTAAATATTTTATATAATTGGAATACTTACCGCCTGTCAAGCTGAAGGAGGGCGATACTGTTGTACACTATAGAGTAACTCTGGTTGTATAGCGGGTGTATGTGTTGTGCTGTAATGCCATATATCTCATCTGGATTGTACCGGTGTGTAAGGGCCCCACCCAATCCGACAAACTTAACATCACTGGAGCTGAAACAAAACAAGTGCAGGTTAAATTAACATTGCAAAGTGAATTAATTTCTTCTTATTTTGTTCTTACTGTCTAATATAATCACTACATCATCTGATATTGTTGAGTATAACAATATACCTGTTATGGGTTTATATTTTAAAGTACATAAAACAGCTAAATCAATTTACTTCAATTTTTAATTTTTTTAAAACATTACAAAATTGTTTATCTTTAAGCGTTTTAAAAGCATTCATATAAGAAGGAACATATATAATACTAGCTGACCCGGTCACGCATTGCTGGGGCTAATGAAACATAACGCCATCTACTGGATAGTTACCCAACCTAGATAACCAAGTGTTGTGTCGATAAATTAACTAACACCGCCATCTGTTAGAAACTTAATTACAAAGCATTGTCTTAAAACAAAAATTTAATAAATATTTAATTCTTATTGAGGTTGATTTTTTTTTACATGAGCTCCACACAGGAGGCCCTGAGGAAAATAATTTCGCTCAAAGCCATTGTCATCTTTGGGGATGCTGTATGGAGGAGTTTTTTAGGTAAAGGAAGGATAGGAGAGTTCTGGGAAGGAAAAGGGTTTAAGGAGTGGGTAGGAATCTGGGGTTCAGTGTATCCTGGTCATCCTAGACAAACCCTCTATACAGCATCCCAGATGACATAGGCCCTGAGGGAAATTATTTTCCTCAGGGCCTCCTTTGTGGAGTTAATGTAAAAAAAACCTACCCCATGGGGTGTGGGGTGAGGGGTTTCATTGGGTTCATGAACCCAAGCAAACCTGCTAAATCACCAAACGTAGCGAACCACTTGGGATGACCTATGGCAGAGGTGTTGGTTACCCAATAAAGGTTCCCGGGGCGGTGGTACGTGGTACCCATTCCCGCCTCCCAAATTGATAATCGTGATAAAAACTCTTCTATCTTTTAAGTTGGACCAAACTACACACGATTAGCCAAATTTCATTAAAATCGGTTGAGTAGTTTTGTAGTTCATCTTAAACACACATCGTGATGCGGAATTTTTATTTATAAAGATAAAGCAAAATTTACAAATAGTAGATTTTATGAATTTCTTAAACATGCGCCTATAAAATTATATTTAACAAAATTAGTTACCATAATAGCGGCAACAAAGATTGTTATTTGAAAGCTGGTGTTTTTAAGCTAAATATGTCGATATCCAATTTGATTCTGTTCAACCCCTGATAGTCCAGTCAGTAGAGCTAAAAAGGCATTTTCCTTGCAAAATATGGTCTAGAATTCTAGAAGTTATTTTGGATTTTATTTGGTAAAGTTGGTACTCTAAATATAATTACATGTTTTCGACCTCGGGTGATCTCTGCTGAGGTTGCCGCTTTATATGAAATGTGACAAAAATATTATTTTCAAAATAATTCCCTAACGGTTGATCTTGACAAAGTTGTTGAAGACAAAGGAGAAAATTTATAACTTGAAAATGACCAATAAATGTTAATGAAATTTATGGCTCCGGTGGCCTTTTTACAATTATTTTGTCGTAAAACCAAACAAACAAAAAATTCTTCCACACGTCATCACTGATCACTCAGCCGAGTAACCGCCCAACCCCTCACTCAGAACCGAACCGTCTAATACATATTGATTTTTCTATGATTTAAGTTAAAAAAAAAAATAAAAAATGTGACTGGAGAACGAAATCTCATTTAAGTACATTTTTTATTCCAAATATTGTCTTGAATTACTGGAGGTAAGTAAGTGAATTACGTCCCTTAACACCCTGTATAATGAATTACAGCCGTGAAAAGATGATTTTTTTTTAAATCGTTAAATTCCCCATTTCATAATTTAAAAAAATTATTTTTCCTTGAATTACTCTCAGTTTTGCAGTTCAGTTCAGTTTTTAACTCTAGGTATATTGTAAATCTTTTTTCAAAGCTATTTTATGGTTTGGAAGATTTCAGCCATTATTTGATCTTTAGTTCAAAGTTGAGCAAATCCAAATCACTAATAATTGACTGATTGCAGTTCGTCGGCCTGTTCAGTTTTTAACATATATGTTCCGTTTCCGGTACAAGATGGTGGCCGTTTTATTAGGTCAGAAAAGATTATTTTAAAATGTGAAATCCTCGCGTTTATTTTGACTTTATTATTTGCATTTTTTCAATAAATTAAAGAATTTTTTCTACATCGTTATACGGTTTTCTATACACAAAATAAGTGGTTTATATTTACGTAGGTAGGCATTTAAGTACCTACTTACAAATCTCATGATTTTTGAGGAAATTTTGGTTTTAAATTGATTAAATAAGAGAAAATTAGAAACATTATGTTTTGGACGCGAGGTCTACTGTTCACAAAACTACAGAATACAGGATGTTCTAGTCTAGAGTGATAGATAGGTACTGTCAGTATCGCCCTGGTGAAACCGCTTTTGACGCGAGATATACCTAATGGTCACTAATTTCAATTCGATGCGGTCATTTTGCAATTCTATGATGTGCTCTTCTTAGACTTCTTCAGCTACCTGTCCAGCATTAATACCAAAAGGGTTACGAATCAACTTTTGAATGCCTTTCGATTCGGTTTTTGTATTAATGAATACATGTTTCGTGGACCACGTGAAAAAACACTATTCAGAATTGCTTGAAATGGATTTGGCCTGAATGGAGTGAATGTGATCTTATCTGAATGGAGAAGTACTTCCCGACCTTCCTCTACCCTATCTCCTTGCCTCCCCAACCGCATAATCAAACTGATTGATCAGTTTTGTAAGATTTAAGTAAGAGAAATTATTGTACAATTAATAACTAAATAAAAATATTTAAAAATAAAAAATAAAAAATAACCCCTTCAGCCTTTCAACATAACCTTTGAAATCGCCGTGGCATTGACACTTTTTTTCGGATTAACTTCACATTATATTGGATGTTTTATGTGATTACAACACAAGAGTACCAACTGCCCGTATCCAATGAGACCATGGCATTCCGATTTGGGGAATGTTGAATGACTAAAAGAGTGGGGAGAGGAAATATGTGATGAAGTGGATGGTCGAGAAGTGGATAACTGGCTATTCAGATCTAGTCACGCAACACAACAAACAAATAAACGGGTTCGATTCTGAAAGGTGGTCCTTCACCAAGATGACAGTAAAAATAGATACCACTCTTGAAGTTGGTTTGTTTCTGGCATTTTTTTAACGTTATTTCCACACAGGAGGCCCTGAGGAAAATAATTTCCCTCAGGGTCTATGTCATCTTTTGGAGATGCTGTGTGGCGGTTCTTTTTAATGAAATGAAGAAGATAAAGTTCTGGGAAGTTAAAAAGTTTAAGGGGTGGGTAGGAATCGGGGAGTCGGTGTGTCCAGGAGTGACGGCTGAATGTATGTATATCATTTGGGAGGCGGGTATGGATACCGCCGCCCCGGGAACCATTTATTGGATAACCAACACCTCTGCCAAAGGTCCTTAGCAAAGGTGTCCGGGTTCGTAGGGGTGAGCTTTGTTCGGGTTTTAGCGGTGAATGCGTCCGCTCACCAACTTCGTGGCAGGCCGGATCAGGAGAGACTGGTTGAGGTTTTGATCTCTCCAGCAAAAATCTCTCGGATCATTGCCTTGCACCGCAGTGGGAGGAATGGATTGATAGATCCGTCACTCTTGGACAAATTGATCCCTAGATTCCTACCCACCCCTTATACCCTTTTCCATCCCAGAACCTCCTCTCCTTCCTTTC
Organism: Limnephilus marmoratus; assembly: GCA_917880885.1. Lineage (NCBI taxonomy): Eukaryota > Metazoa > Arthropoda > Insecta > Trichoptera > Limnephilidae > Limnephilus > Limnephilus marmoratus. The sequence continues at coordinate 91,498 of OU862921.1, forward strand.
CTAAAAAAGCCATCCACACAGCATCCCCAAAGATGACATCGGCACTGAGGGAAATTATTTCTCTCCGGGCTTCCTGTGTGGAGTTAATGCAAAAAAAAAAATAGATCCCTCCCACTGCGGTTTAAGGCGATGTTCCCAAAGAGCTCGGCTAGAGGTCTCCCTCAACCAGTCTCTCCCGATCCGGCCTGCCACGCAGTTTATAGTCTTAACTCTAAAGTAGGCGACAAAATGTATAGGTATATTAAAAAAAAACAATTCACAAATCGAAAAAATTGACTATATTTATTTGGTTCTCATGACTATACTAGTAGCAGTAGGTATGTAATTCTGTAACAATAGACCTCCGTCCATAAAGCGAGTTTCTAATTTATTCCAACTTAATAAATAAAAACCATAATTTCATCTAAAATTTTAATTTTTATAAGTAGGTACTCAATCATCTAGTTTATTATGAACCGTACACTTTATGTAACATTCTTAAATTTCAAATAAAGAATAATTAACATTTTGTTCAAGGAAACGTAACTACCTCAAGGATAATTCTTTTTTCTAATTTTCTCTAGGCAGGTAGGACCTATAATATTGAACAAATGCGAATATGATAATACAAAATAAATCACGACGATTTCACATTTCAAAATTTAATCTTTAAATAATAACCATTAATAGCCACCATTTTGAACCAGAAACGGAACGTACAAACACATGTTCATACAGACGAAATATAAAATTGTGAACTACACACAGAACTTCGCTACGCTTAGTCAATAATTACATATGTGAAGTAGATTCACCAGTTGCCCGCTTATACCACGAGTTTCCAGACACCGTGTATAACGCCAGTTTTGTGACATTACACCACAAAGGCGTTTAAATTTTTAAGGCTTAATTGATTAAATATCAAAGCAATACGTTTGTCTATGTTCAACGTTGTGGTCATTATTTCAAGGACGAATTGAATTTTATAAACAAGAAACAATAAACTCACCGAATCCTTCCAATGATGGCGTATGCAGAACACAACACCCACTGGTCACTCACTAGACTTACAGGATACCCCCGCCAGTTAATGTCTCCTCTCTGACCTGTTCCAATCCGTCCCTGGGAACACAACACGACATACAAATATTATTCTCTAAGCAAGTGTTGTTTTCATTATTGCTCTTATTGCTATTAATTAACTTGTTGATTTTGATATTTCATCTTCTTCTTTCTTTTCTTTTATATGTAACGACGGCCAACGCGGTCGAAGGTTAAGGTTCTTGACCCGCAATCCAAAGGACGCAAGATCGAATCCCGGCGTTGGAAAATAAATTTGATTTTATTGAAAAAGATGTCAATAATAATCTAAACGTAAATATGAAAGAGAACAAGACACAGAAAAAGACAATAGCTCGAACCCAGACCTCTCGTCTAACCGGGACGAGCGCGTTAACCAATTTCACTATTGCCACCTTCTGTCAAACCGTCATTTTAGTCAATCTCTTCAACCTCTTCAATTATCTTCAACCAATTATTTTTCAGTCCTAGTTGCGACCATTGTCTTTCTTCTATTTTTCGGTGTCTTGTTCTTTTTCATATTTACGTTTAGAAATGAGATCCCTGAGACGTATGTGTGGTAAAACCATGTACGATCGTGTGAGAAATGTGGAGATCCGCGAAGAATGCAAGGCTGATGTAAGCGTTATGAGTAAGATTAAGAAAAGGACGCTCAGATGGTTTGGGCATGTAGAGCGAATGAACGAGGAAAGGAGTGTTAAGAGAATATATGACGCAATTGTGAATGGAAGAAGAAGTCGGGGACGCCCGAGGAAGACATGGCACGACCAAGTGAATCAGATTCTTGAGTCGGGCCATGTGAAGAGTCGGAATAATAGAAACGCATAATATGAGACGATGCATCGTCTCATATATCCTACACATTCATACATCGCGATGTATGAATGTGTAGGAGGCAAGGAGTGTGTGCCAAGATCGAGTTGTTTGGCGGTCCGTCCTCTCTGCCTACCCCTGCGGGGAAACGGCGTGATGGTTAGTTAGTTAGTTTCGTTTAGATTATTATTGTTATCTTCTTCTTCAATGATGTATTACATTAATGGGAATAATCTTCAATAGTTATAAATAATGGAGAGTTTTTCTTATAAAAAATAAAATTTATTTGTTTAATTTGCCTTATTTCACTAAAATTAATTAATTCATATAAAATAATATACGGTTTAATTGCGGCACGTTCCAAAGTAGAAGATACTCTCAGTATCGCCCTGGTGTAAGACCACCATTCAATATTAAAACGTTGCTTAAAATGGCTTTAGCCGTGTTTGTTGACCAGATCTGAATAACCGGTGCTTCTCCACCTTCCTCTTCCCCATCTCCTTCCTCTCCTCACTATCTTCAACTCCAATTGGGGATAATATAGTCTCACTGGCTCCAGACAGGAGCAGCTGGGGCTGGGACTCTTGTGAGGTATTCACATTTAAAAAAATAAAAACATGTAACCGCACAAGAGTCCAAACTATACCCAACCATCTGGAACCAGTGAGTCTATGGCATCCCAAATTGGGCTTCTTTGTGTGACTTAAGGTAGTGGTGAGGGGAAATAGATGGGGAAGAGGGAGGTAGAGAAGTACATGGTTATTCGGATAAAGTTTTGCACCAGGTCGATACTGAGAGTAGGTATGTTCCACTTTTGAATAAGTCAAAAATTTATATTATGTTCAATAACTAACTAACCATCACGCCGTTTTCCCGCAGGGGTAGGCAGAGAGGACGGAACACCAAACATCCCGGTCTTGGCACACATTCCTTGCCTCGTTTACTTTCATACAACGTCTCATACATTCTCTTCTATTATTCTGACTCTTGACATGGCCCGACTCAAGTATCTGATTTACTTGGTCGTGCCATGTCTTTCTTGGGCGCCCTCAACTTCTTCTACCATTCACATTTGCGTCATATATTCTCCTTACACTCCTTTCCTCGTTCATTCGCTCTACATGCCCAAACCATCGGAGCGTTCCTTTCTTGATCTTACTCATTACGCTTACGTCAGCCTTGCATTCTTTGCGGATTTCCACATTTCTCACACGATCATATATGGTTTTACCACACATACGCCTCAGGGATCTCATTTCTACAGCGTTCCGTCTACTTTCATCCTTCCTCTGCCAGTTCCATGCCTCACTGCCATACATCAGGGTAGGTACCAGTACTCTATTAGGGACGGCTAATTAATAGAGTTACCTGCATTCACCCTTCTTTCAATATCTCTATCAGCCTTCCCATCTCTCGTAAACATACTTCCCAAATAAAAAATATTGCAAAATAACAACATAATAAAAAAAAACACCCCAGGATTTGTACCCGTGACATCCTTATTACTAGTCGAGAGCTTTACCCCTCGACCACTGAGGCCGTTGTTTTAATTCTAACTGCCCGGAGCTAGTAGGGCTGTATCACTTGAAGTGAAATATCGTAAAACATTTCAGTATCACCCCAGTGAAAGGCCATCGTTTAGAATGTAAACTTTGCTCGAAATGGCTTTAGCCCTGTTTGGTGACAGAACTGAATAGACAATATCTTTCCCACCTTCCTCTTCCCCTTCTATTTCCCACTTCAATACCTTCAGCCTCGTAATATACCCCAATAAGGGATGCCATAGTCCTACTGGCTCCAGACGGTTGAGAGTAGTTGTCCTTTTGTACGGTAATGAATTTGTTAGTATTATTATTAAGGCATCTTCAATATGGGGGTCATCGTCAAAACGCCATTTCGGAGTTATCCTGAGGATAGAAGAGGGCACCGGGAGATTAACAAGTGAGACTGAATGAAGTGGAGAAGAAAGGTGAAGGTTGGGAGTGTCTGCCTATTCAGATCTGGTAACACGGCTCTTGCAATTTTTAATTCTGAATGAGTGTTCACCAGGGCGATACTGGGAGTATCTTCTACTCTAGAACGTAATGTCAATAAACCGTCAATAGTTTGATATCAATATTACATATAACATTTGTGAGGAATAATAATATGAATAGAATATAAAATGTTTCAACACACAGTATTAGTATTAGTATTCGATCTCGTGTCCTCTGAATCCAGAGACAAGGATTTTACCAAGCTGTAAATGTGTTCAGAGAAAAGTCGTTTATTTACATAAGCTCCACACAAAAGGCCCGTAGGAAAATAATTTCCCTCAGGGCCTGTATCATCTTTGGGGATGCTGTGTGGAGGGTTTTTTTAAGGAAAGGAAAGAGAGGAGGTTTTTTAAGGAAAGGAAGGAGAGGAGAGCTCTGATAAGAAAAAAGGGTTTAAGGGGTGGGTAGGAATCTGGGGTTCAGCGTGTTCTGGTCATCCGCCTCCAAGACCCAGACAAACCTCACCCCATTAACCCGGGCACCCCTGCTAAATCACCAAACGTAACGAACCACTTGGGGTGATCTATGGCAGAGGTGTTGGTTATCCAATAAAGGTTCCCGGAGCGGCGGTACCCATTTTCGCCTCCGAAGCGAAGCTAAGCGTCCGCAATGGAGTGCTGATACCAACCCTGATTTATTATAGTGAGGAAACTTGCGGATTGCTGAAGTATATGTATATGTGTACTAAAATCATGTACGACCGTGTTTAAAATGGCGACCGGCCAACTAAGGTGAATACGGGTAGCGCCGCCCCGGGAACCATTTATTGGATAGCCAATATCTCCGCCGATAACCGGAAATGATATTAACTCAAAACCTCCTTTGAAAAGTCATTAAAAGTGATGAAAAAAATAAAAAAAATTGTTAAATAGGTTAGGGAACGTACCAATAATTACGTGACTCGTTCAAGGGGGGGGATCTTCAAAATACCACGCTTGATCACAGTGAGGGGCTTAGATTTTTTTCACGTAGTCAATCTAGAAATCTAAATTTTGACATAAGTTTTATCTTGATCATATATTTTCCACCTATAATTAATTATATGTACATATGCTTGCACTCTTGCCGTCACGTAGCAAGCGCCGCGCCGTATTAATAAAGACAAATATAAGCTAAATAACTTTATGTTAACAAGAAATTATTCAAAACCATGTTTATGAATTACCACGTGAAAACTGTAGGGGGAGGGGGGGGGGGGTTCTTGGAATATACTGCACGTGGTCACCGAGGGGGGAGGGATAGGGGGGGTTAAAAATTGCAAAAAGTGGGTTACGTAGTATGGTAACGTTCCCTTATGTTAGGTTAGGGTTATAGGCTATTTTAAAATTATTTTTTATAGCTTTTTAAGACTTTTCAAAGAGGTGTTGAGTTGACTTAATTCTGAGTTGGCATGGAGTCTCTCGGCCACAGGTCACCCTGAGTGGTTCGCTACATTTGGTGACTTAGCTAGGGTGCCCGGATTCATCGGGTGAGGTGTGTTCAAGTCTTGGCGGCAGGTGGTCTGCCCGCCATCTCCGTCGCAGGCCGGACTGAGAGAGGCCAGTTTAGAGAGATCCTGTGACCACTGCAGCTGGTCTCTCTCGACCCATCGTCTTGCACTGCAGTGAGAGGGTTAGAATCATACACCCGTCACTTTTGGACACACTAATCCCTAGATTCCTACACACCCTTCATACCTTTTTCCTACCCAAAAACTTACACACAGCATGCCCAAATATGACATTGGCTCTGAGAGACATTATCTTCCCCATGGGCCTCCTGCGTTGGGTTAGTGAAAAATAATAATAGTTATTCAATATATTAATGTATTTTTATGTTTTTTAAATAAAGCTAAGTTAAATGTCTGTAACTTACTAAGTAGGGGGCCTCTGCTGTAGATGTTATAGGAGTCTCGTGATATACTATATTGGAGTCTGGTGTGAGTAGAGGACACAGATCCCCCCGAGTCCAACCGGAGCTGGTTTCTTGGCACGGGTGAATCTTCTCTGCCAGCTCTATGCAGTCTGTAGAGGAAACAAAACATTACAAATAAGCGTTTCAAGTGCCTACAGTTATTCATGGGACTAAGTAACTCATAGAGTGGAAGATATTATATATTCGACTGGTCAGTGGTTGAGTGGGCATAGCGCTTCCAGCGGTCCCATCAACACAAGCAACATTTGCGGCTTTCTGTGGTGGTAGTAGGAGATTTTCAAACATTGTTGGGTTATTCTTAACCCGGAAATGTTTGTATTTCTTTTTAAAAAAAATTAAAAAAAAAAAAAAAATTCTAGCAGATATGGATAGTCAGGTAGTTCCTCTTCGCTTCATTACCTCCGTCAGCCTCACAAACTCACAACTGTCTCGACACAGGTATATTCTAGTGATACATTTATCTAAAAACCTAATTTTAACATTACTTTATATGGATAAGTAAATAATAAAATAAAAATAAAACTTTATACAATATCTACGGTAATTAAGTGGAAAATTTTAAATACGATTTTCGTGTTTATAATTTGTAAAATTTCAATATTGTTGATTTGATACATTTAAAAAAAAAAAAAAAAAAATATATATATATATATATATATATATATATATATATATATATATATATATATATACATAACACCGCCTATTTGGCGACCAGCATGGGCAAATATGCATCTAAAGTGGCGACCACCGACATTTGGCGACCGATATACGGTCGCCACTTTATTTTTCGAAATTTTTACACAGTTTTTAGTACATGTCGTCACAAGCATTTTGGCAAAAATTGTCCTGGTTGTCAAATTGGGCGTGAAGTGGATGATTTCGAATATTAAAGTTCCGCCGTCTGTCGCTACGCAGCTAGGCGCTAGGTGATATACACGGCCGTATATTCTCCTTCAATCCTACTTTCAAACCTAGCATTTAGTGGCAACCGATGGCGTTGACAAACTGGTTGTCAAATTGGGCGTGAAGTGGATGATTTCGAATATTAAAGTTCCGCCGTCTGTTGCTACGCAGCTAGGCGCTAGGTGATATACACGGCCGTATATTCTCCTTCAATCCTACTTTCAAACCTAGCATTTATTGGCAACCGATGGCGTTGACAAACTTGTTAGGAAACGACGTTGCCGGTTCATTTCAAATCTCGTACGAGTTGAGGTGCATCCGACGGTGGCGTGATTTGTGACGTTGCCGCGCTTATTTGGTCGGTTGCCTCAAATGTTTTGCTCAAATTTTGTCGTGATCAATCGTATTATCGTATACCGAGCATTGACGTCCATATGATTTGGAGTGTATTTGGCGATCGACCATTTTAGTGTCTTAATTGTAATACAGTATTGATTACGGTTTACGCATTGAAACGGAACCAAAGAATTGAAAGAATAACAGAAATGTTAGAATTCAGATAATCTGAGGTACTTGTCTTCAATTAATAATTCTTCTTTTCGGTCGTTTATACGGTCAAATTTACTTCTTTAAAATTCCCTATTCTTATTTTACAGGAGTTCACTTACTCTGACGGTGATATTGAATATGGTTTCAGATAGCGGATGTGTGAAACCAAAGGCGATCTCACCAATTAATTTTAATCGAAAAAATAAAAATATTGCATGGATGATTCATCTGATCAAAACGACCCTAGTACATTGTTTCCACAAAACTTGTTGACCAAACGTGTTGACCAAATCCAAGAAGAAAATTGATATAGAAATAACGAAAAATAAATACAGTGCGCAGTTCCATGCCGTAGAAATGAAACCTTCAGAAAACTAAAGTAGGCAAGAGTGGGAAGGCTACGAAGCACCGCACAAAGAGGAGACCGATTATTCTATCTTAGGGGGCATACATTAATTGAGCTCAAAATGGGGGGGGGGGGTCCAGCAAAATCTCACCAAATCTTGAACAGTTTTTCAGCATATTGTCGCGATCATATTTACCACAACGGGGGGGGGGGGGCGTAACGGGATAGCATTGGGCGGGATGGGATAGGGTGGGACCCCAGATATACAACTGATGTCTCGTGAGGGGAGAGGGGGGGGACACCCAATCTCACCAAGGGGGGGGGGGTTAAATTGGAAAATTAACTGCTCACGTTATTAATGTATGCCCCCTTATTCTCTCGCTGTCTAAATCCTATAGATGTATGTGATTTTTGCGTCTTTTTAGTGGGTTCAGTTTGTAAAGGAGTGACGGACGTATGAATCCATCCCTCCCACTGCGGTGCAAGGCAATGTTCCAATGTTCTACGGCTTGAGAAGTTAAAGGGACTTCCTCAACCACTCTCTCCCGATCCGACCTATCATGCTGCTGGTCGGCAGACGCATTTGCCACCAAGACCCGGACAACCTCACCCCATGAATCATTAGATGACAAAGTCGTAGGTGAAAATATTGAAATGAACTAGAACATACAACAATAAAAAAAACAATTTTTAGAGTGTGCAATTCACACGCGGTAGAAGTGAAACCTCCAGAAAAACTAAAGTAGACAAGAGCGGGAAGGCTACGAAGAAGTGCACAAAGAGGAGACCGATTATACTATCTCATTCTCTTACAGGCTAAATTCTATAGGTGTATGTGTTTGTCTCCTTTTATTGTCGCTATTTTTCGTTTCATCGAGTTTCAAATCCAAAACGGTGCTAAAGAAGTTTTCACTTCAAAATACAAGTGTGCAGTTCACATGCAGTAGAAGTGAAACCTCAGAAAACTCTAGACAAGGGTGGGGAGACAACGAAGCACCGCGCGAAGAGGATACTGAATAGCTACGAAGCACCGTACAAAGAATAGACCGATTAGTCTATCGCATTCTCTTGCAGGCTTAATCTTATGGATGTATGTCTTTATCTCTTTTTAATGTCGCTAGTTTTCGTTTTATCGAATTTCAAATCACAACGGTGCTAAAGAAGTTTACACGTACCCTAGTTTAATGTACATTATCTCTATATTTAAATTTTTAAAATTAGTAAGATATTCATAATAAAAAATGCTCGTACATCTATAGGATTTAGCCAACGAGAGAATAAGAGTATAATCGGTCTCCTCTTTGTGCGGTGCTTCGTAGCCACTCATCCCACTGTATTCTACTTTATTTTCTGAAGGTTTCACTTTTAATTGCGTACTCGGATTTTTTAAAATTGTTTCGGTTACCTATTTAGCTACCTATTCGCTTAACCTTCGCATCTTCTTTTTCGCATTTCTTCTTCGCATCTCAATTTGGGAGGCGGGAATGGGTACCGCCGCCCCGGGAACCTTTATTGGATAACCAACACCTCTGCCATAGGTCACCCCAAGTGGTTCGCTACGTTTGGTGATTTAGCAGGGGTGCCCGGGTTCATGGGGTGAGGTGTGTCTAGGTCTTGGAGGCGGATAACCAGGACACACTGAACCCCAGATTCCTACCCACCCCTTAAACCATCTTCCTTCCCAGAACTCTCCCCTCCTTCCTTTCCTTTAAAAAACCCTCCACACAGCATCCTCAAAGATGACATAGGCCCTGAGGAAAATAATTTCCCTCAGGGCCTCCTGTGTGGAGCTCATGTAAAAAAAAAAAATCTTCAGGGTATGAAATTTAACTAATCAACAATGTTTTTAGTTTTTTTTTTGCATCAGTAACTGATATAATAAAAGAGGCTAGATTTCGCAAATTTATCGTTTATTATATCTACTTTGTTCCGTTCGAACCAAACTCACGCACACCAACGAAATTCACAACTTAGCTGCTGCCGACCGGAAACCCCACCTCACATTCCTTACCCCTCACCCGCACAGCTGTGATGAAGTGTAGCGTCTAGCATCTTGTCAGAGCTCGTGCATATAGGTATCTACCTACCCAACCAAATAGGCCACTTGCATAGATTTCATAACGACTTGGAAAAAATCGTGTGGATAGATTTTTTTACCAAGATTACGAAAATGTTAGTAATTTTTTTTAGAAATGTACAGTTTATTTTATTTTTAAATAAATAAATCCATTATTTAATTAATCCCTTGACGTCACTACATGAAAATTTCCCGTCGCTTAAAATTTTGTAAATTTCCACACTGATTTTTTTTTTTATATGGCAGCACATTGATTTCAGACGAATTTTTTAACCTGACATTTATCGTTCACTAGATTTATTGTTTGTTCTCTGCGAACAGGTTTCTTCTTTGCTTTCTCTTCTCTGCTTTGGTTTCTTTTTGACAAATGTTATGAAGAGAACTCCTACATTTTACGATGTCTGCACGTGTTTTAGAGGTATAATGGTAGTGGTGCTGATTTTAACAAAATCAAATTTTATAATATTATTCTTATTATTATAATTTACAAGTACAAGTATATTTCATTGGATTTAGTAATATAGACGTTGAACATTATAATGATTTACGATCAATAAGATGGATCAAGGAAAAAAAATATTTATGAGATGTAATATTTTTGGAATGACTCGCTATTCTCCTGTGCCCTTTCTTGTGGAACACGTTCTTTTTTTAATGATTTTCGGCTATGTAATTATCGTTTTTTCGCAGCCATAAAATCCCGTCTTTCCGGTTTATAAAAAGTGGTCTGATTTTTCGGATTGGAATTTTCAAAAAATCGCCAGGGTTTCAAAAATTCGAATGCCGAATGTCTTAGAATATTTACCTAAACCGGAATTTTTTTTAAAAATTCGATGCAAGTGGCCTGCCTATCCGCAAAATAATTATTTGTTCTTTGTAGCATTTTGATCTCGCCTGACTTATAGGCCAGTGCAATTAGCGCAAAAAAGGGGGGTCGCGATCGGAATTATTCCGGTAGTCCCAATTTTTTGATATGTTTTATACACTCATCTCCTGATAAAAAATCTAAGTTTTCGACCTTGGGTCACTTGAGCTTTCGCCGCCATTTTGAAAAAACCTGCCGAAATCGCGCCAAAATCTGATTTTTCTCAAAGATTTCGTTCCCAATGAAAATTTTGGCTAAAGTGACTTCACAAGTTTTGTAGAACATAAAATTATCTACAATTTTTATTTAAAAAAATTTCTTCTATCTCTAATAAATATTGAGATACACAGCCGTAAAAATGTGTATAAGTTTATAAAAACAAGTAAATTGCACGACTTGGTTTGGTTTTTTGTACGTACCTCTTTTTCAGTACAGTTTTGTAGAGAATAAAATTTCTAAAAAGAAATGTGATTTTTATGTTTTTTGTATTGTTGTTACTGATTTAAAGTATGAATAAACAAATATCGGTAGGTGATAACATAAAAATTTATCAGGATATTACCACGTCTTAAATATAGAAATAACGAAAAATAAATACAGTGCGCAGTTCACATGCCGTAGAAATGAAACCTTCAGAAAACTAAAGTAGACAAGAGTGGGTAGGCTACGAAGCACCGCACAAAGAGGAGACCGATTATTCTATCTTAAGGGGCATACATTAATTGAGCTCAAAATGGGGGGTGGGGGGTCCAGCAAAATCTCACCAAATCTTGAACAGTTTTTCAGCATATTGTCGCGATCATATTTACCACAACGGGGGGGGGCGTAACGGGATAGCATATGGCGGGATGGGATAGGGTGGGACCCGAGATATACAACTGATGTCTCGTGAGGGGAGAGGGGGGGGGGACACCCAATCTCACTAAGGTGGGGGGTTAAATTGGAAAATTAACTGCTCACGTTATTAATATATGCCCTCTTATTCTCTCGCAATCTAAATCCTATAGATGTATGTGTTTGCCTCTTTTTAGTGTCGCTAATTTTCGTTTCATCGAGTGTCAAATCACAACGGTGTTAAAGATGTTTTTACTTCAAAAGAGTTCGACTGCCAGATTTTGGTTTTTATTTCGAAAAGGACTTAGGACAGGTTGTTTTAAAAATTTGACAGAATCATCAAAAATTAAAAATTTGAAGTTAATTTTCACGTTCTGTGTAAGTGCTATTCAAGTTCTGTTATAAAATTAAAGAGCAGTTTGCGTTATAAATCTGAAATAATCACAGAACTTGAATAGAACTTACACAGATTGTGAAAATTAACTTAAAATATTTGATGAATCTGTAATTTTTTTTAACAACCCGTTAATTAAAATTTTAATTGTTCGAGGCGTGTTTTCAGAAACATTGTATTCGAGGAAACAACTGTGAAAACATTGTAAACAATGTGACTAAAATTAATATAAATGTGTTTTTGTTTTTTTACTTTAATTTCACACGCGGTAGAAGTGAAACCTTCAGAAAACTAAAATAGACAAGAGCGGGAAGGCTACGAAGAAGCGCACAAAGAGGAGACCGATTATTCTATCTCATTCTCTTGCAGGCTAAATTCTATAGGTGTATGTGTTTGTCTCCTTTTATTGTTTATTTTATTTTATTTATTCTCCTTTAAACTAAACTTCGACAGATTGAGACGAATGCAGATTGAAACGAATCAGTTGTAGGATAATTATTGTAGGGTTAATTAATTATAATATTGTTTCCAAGTTTAAATTATTTTATTCCACGAGGCGCCGCACTCAGAGGAGTCTAATAAATTACGAAGCACTGCACAAAGAGGACACCGTTTAGTCTATCTAATTCTTTTGGAGATGTTATTTCACTTCATTCCTAGCATTTAGTGGCGACCGGGTACGACGTATATCGCCTTTCATTCCTAGCCTTTAGTGGCGACCGATGGCGTTGGCAAAAAACGTTGCCGGCTCATTTAAACTCCCATACAAGAGTTGAGCTGCACGCGGCGGTGGCGTGATTTTGAAAAATTTTGTCGTGATCAATCGTAGTATCGTATACCGAGCATTGACGTCCGTGCAATTTGGAGTATATTTGGCGACCGACCATTTTAGTGTCTTAATTACAATACAGTATTGATTTTACGGTTAATGCAATGAAACGGAACAAAAGAATTGAAAGAATAACAGAAATGCAATATCAAGATTATTCTTCGGAGTGATACCTATGACGTAGAATACAGATAATCTGAGGTGCTTGTCTTCAATTAATAATTCTTCTTTTTGGTCGTTTATACGGTCAAATTTACTTCTTTAAAATTCCCTATTCTTATTTTACAGGAGTTCACTTACTTTGACGGTGATGGTTGGATACGACCCAAATCCAAAATTCATGCAGATTTCAAAGGTTTCAGATAGCGGATGTGTGAAACAAAAGGCGAGCTCACCGATTAATTTTAATCGAAAAAATAAAAATAAAATTGCATGGTTGATTCATCTAATCAAAACGACCCTCGTACATTGTTTTCACAAAACTTCAACGTGTTGACCAAATCCAAGAAGAAAATTAATATAGAAATAAAGAAAAATAAATACAGTGCGCTGTTCACGTGCCGTAGAAATGAAACCTTCAGAAAACTAAAGTAGGCAAGAGTGGGTAGGATACGAAGCACCGCATAAAGAGGAGACCGATTATTCTATCTAAGGGGGCATACATTAATTGAGCTAAAAATGGGGGTGGGGGGTCCAGTAAAATCTCACCAAATCTTGAACAGTTTTTCAGCATATTGTCGCGATCATATTTTCCACAACGGGGGAGGGGGGGGGCGAAACGGGATAGCATTGGGCGGGATGGGATAGGGTGGGACCCCAGATACACAACTGATGTCTCGTGAGGGGAGAGGGGGGGGGGGACCTCAAATCTCACAAAGGGGGGGGGGGTGTTTAAATTGGAAAATTAACTGCTCACGTAATTAATGTATGCCCCCATATTCTCTCGCAGTCTAAATCCTATAGATGTATGTGTTTGCCTCTTTTGAGTGTCGCTAATTTTCGTGTCATCGAGTGTCAAATCACAACGGTATTGATGTTTTTACTTCAAAGGAGTTCGACTGCCAGATTTTTGTTTTTTATTTCGAAAAGGGCTTAGGACAGGTTGTTTTAAAAATTTGACAGAATCATCAAGAAATTAAAATTTGATGTTAATTTTCACGTTCTGTATAAGTGCTATTCAAGTTCTGTTATAAAATTAAAGAGCAGTTGCGTTATAAATCTGAAATAATCACAGAACTTGAATAGAACTTACACAGATTGTGAAAATTAACTTAAAATATTTGATGAATCTGTAATTTTTTTTAACAACCCGTTAATTATAATTATAATTGTTTGAGGCATATTTTCAGAAACAATGTATTCGAGGAAACCAACTACTGTGAAAACATCGAAAACAATGCGACTTAATTTAATATAAATGTGTTTTTGTTTTTTTTTTTTACTTTAGCTTCACACGGGATATCTAAGACACTATATAAAGAGATAAGATTTGTTTGTTTGTTTGTTTGCATCGAATAGGCTCCGAAACTACTGAACCGATTTGAAAAATTCTTTCACTGGTAGGAAGCTACACTGTCCCCGGGTGACATAGGCTATATTATATTTTCAAAAAAATTAGGGATCCTTACTAAAACTCTCATAATGTAACCCAAGGTGTAAAAAAACTACCTAAAATATTCTTTGCATCGCGTGCGCTGCGAAAACTATTAATGATAGAATAAAATAATGTATTACGACTTTGCAGAAGATATCATTATTTACAAAAAGTGTCGCGACAGCATATGTCTAACTATTATAGTTATGCCACAATAAGTGTTCTTTTATTTGAAAATTTTAATTAAAATGTCGCCGCTTGAAAAGGATCTTCATTTGTATCTTGGTTTTAATCCTTATCAAAATAAATTACTTCATAAACAAGACTGCTTTAATACCTTTATTTAACTTTTTGAATTATTCAATTCGGACATACCATTCGAAAGATATCGCGAGTTTAAAAGTGCAAGTATTAGATAATTTATAAAGTTAGCTAGGAAGGGGACGCGGGAGGGGAACGGGGACGCACGGGAAGGTGATTCCGGGAGAAAAAAGTATTTATTTGAATATGGCATTGCAACGCATGCCGGGAACCAGCTATATTAAATAATTTTTCATGACGATACCTATTTGTTTCTTTGTAATGTCTAATTTGTGGTATGTATACATACGAATTACCGGGTGATGTGCGTAGAGTATATGTGTGAGTAAATATGTGTGCGTATGTTTGTAGGTGTGAGAAGTGGCGATACGGGAAGGGATATGTATGCGCATTGAACAGTTTATATAATTGGCATGACGCTCTTTTTAATTTGGGCAGTGATTCGGAGAAAATGTCGATGGTAGAGTTTAGGCAAATATTATTGAACGTATGAAGGGCAAGGTTAGTTGGTGAATTAGTTGCACTTGGTTTATAATTAAGCGTGTGGAATAGTGATGTTTGGCATAGGTATGTTAAAATTAATTCGGGAAAGAAGTTCGGTACAGTCAATTTTATTGTTTAAAATTAGGTGTAAAAATGTAGAATCATTTATTAAATATACCCGAAGGTCATTGAGTAAATCTATAATATAAAAATGAATCGCTAAATTTGTGAAAGCGCAAATCTCGAGAGCGGCTGAACCGATTTCGCTAATTCTTTTTTTAGAATATTCCTTGAAGTTCGAGGATGGTTCTTACGGAGAGAAAAATTAAGAAAATTGCGCAGAAAATTTGATAATTTCAGAAAACATCGCACGTTTGACAGTTCGCGTATTTGAAAATGACATTTTGCAAAGATTGTTCAATCAGGATTCTATTTTTGAAAATCTTTGTTGATAAATTTATTTAAAGTAGGTACCTACTACCCTAATAGTTTGAATCGAATCAAGAATTTTAGATATTTTAAATAGGTACCTATGTTAGGTACCAAATTTAATATAAATGAAAAATGAAAATTTGAATAAAAATTGTAAAAGGTGGCACGCGGGCTGTTTAAAAACTGAATGTACTGGGATTGAATATATGGAACACGGGAGGAGGGTTGGTGGGACGAGGGAGCGGGAAAGGGAAGAGGGAAGGCGGGGAAGGTGGCAGGGGAACGCGGGAGGGGGTAGGGGGACCTGGTAGGGGGGAGGGGAACTCGGGAGGGGGATTCACGGGACGGTGGAAGGGGGGGGGGGAGTGGAGTGGGGAGAGGGAATGTGGAGGTGACGGAGTGGGAACGCGAGAGGGGAAGAGGACGCAGGAGAAGAAGGGGAACGGGACGAATGGAAAAGGACACTCAGGGAGAAACAATTTCTTTATTTAATGGCATAGCAACGCATGCCGGGGACCAGCTAGTAATCAATAAAATAATTACCTCAGGGCCTACGTCATCTTTGAGGACGCTGCGTATAGGAAAGGAAGTGGAGGAAGCTATGGGAAGGAAAAGGGTTTTAGGGGTGACAAACCTCTACGAAGAAGTGCACAAAGAGGAGACCGATTATACTATCTCATTCTCTTGCAGGCTAAATTCTATAGGTGTATGTGTTTGTTTCCTTTTATTGTCGCTATTTTTCGTTTCATCGAGTTTCAAATCCAAAACGGTGCTAAAGAAGTTTACACTTCAAAATACAAGTGTGCAGTTCACATGCAGTAGAAGTGAAACCTCAGAAAACTGTAGACAAGGGTGGGGAGACGACAACGAAGCACCGCGCGAAGAGGAGACTGAATACCTACGAAGCACCGTACAAAGAAGAGACCGATTAGCCTATCGCATTCTCTTGCAGGCTTAATCCTATGGATGTATGTCTTTATCTCTTTTTAATGTTGCTATTTTTCGTTTTATCGAATTTCAAATCACAATGGTGCTAAAGAAGTTTACACGTACTCGAATTTAATTTATGTACCTACATCATCTCTAAATATTAAAAATTTTAAAATTAGTAAGATATACATAATAAAAAAATGCTCGTACATCTATGGAATTTAGCCAACGAGAGAATAAGAGTATAATCGGTCTCCTCTTTGTGCGGTGCTTCGTAGCCTTTCCTCCCACTGTATTCTACTTTATTTTCTGAAGGTTTCACTTTTAATTGCGTACTCGGATTTTTTTAAATTGTTTCGGATACCTATTTAGCTACCTAATATTAGATTTTTTTTAATTCTTTTTAAACGTTTTATATCTTTTCATACACTTAATTATAAGTGATAATTAAATCCTTTTTTTACTTTGGTAGAAAGCAGTCACTTTGTGGTTTGACAAAGATATTAATTGAAATAAAACAATCACTTAGTTTGTAACCACGATTCATCCATTAACCTTCTTTATACCGACCGGTTTCGCTTAACCTGCGCATCAGCGTTATTTCATTATATTATCTACTTTGTCCCGTTGGAATCAAACTCACGCACACTAACGAAATTCAAAAACTGTTGCCGGCCGGATTCCCCACCCCCCTGCTTGACCAAGATTCCCTACACCTCAGACCTCACCCGAACAGCTGTGATGCATTGTGGGTGATTTCGGTTGCACGCTGATTCCACGTGACTTTTGTACCAGCAGGAGCCCCGCGGGGTAAGGGAAGGGGTGGGGCTATTCGCATTCGGGACTACGCTACGCGACACGCCGGCCGGCGCCTATTCATAACAAAATCACGTGAGATGTGCGTGCAATCGAAATCAATTAAAAAAATAGGTTGCAGTTGAAAATTTCGTTGGATCTTTGCAGAAATCATTTTAACATAGCTGTCTTATCAATTTGACTTAAAAAAATTGGACGGAGGATTTTTCCGGAGCGATACAAAAATTTCTTCTATCTCTAATAAGTATTGAGATACCTATACAGCCGTAAAAATGTGTAAGTAGGTATAAGTTTATAAAAACAAGTAAATTGCCCGACTTGGTTTGGTTTTCTGTACGTACCTCTTTTTCAGTACAGTTTTGTAGAGAATAAAATGTCTAAAAAGAAATGTGATTTTTATGTTTTTTGTGTTATTTTTACTGATTTAAAGTATGAATAAACAAATATCGGTAGGTGAAAACATAAAAATTTATCACGATATTACCTACCACGTCTTTAATATAGAAATAACGAAAAATAAATACAGTGCGCAGTTCACATGCCGTAGAAATGAAACCTTCAGAAAACTAAAGTAGGCAAGAGTGGGTTGGCTACGAAGCACCGCACAAAGAGAAGCCCGATTATTATCTCATTCTCTCGCAGTCCTATAGATGTATGCTTTTGCATCTTTTTAGTGTCGCTATTTTTAGTTTCATCGAGTTTCAAATCTCAATGGTACTAGACGATTTGCAGGTGCTAGATGTTTACACTTCAAAGTACAAGTGTGCAGTTCACACGCGGTAGAAGTGAAACCTCAGAAAACTAAAGTAGACAAGAGCGAAGAAGCTACGAAGCACCGCACGAAGGGGAGATCGAATAGCTACGAAGCACCGCACAATGACGAGACCGATTAGTCTATCTAATCTCTTATACTTATCACTCAAAAGTGATAAGTAAATAGGTACTTTTTTTCATTTTTTTTTCTTTTTTCATTCATAGTGTAATAATAAATTTTGTTAATTTTTTTAAGTTTTAGATTGCTAATTTAGTTTTTTTTTTTTAATAAAGGATTTTATTAAAAGTGTCACTTTTTCAATTTGTATGCATTCATACTTCAACGAATAAAGCATGCGTTATAATTTTACAATAATTATATTTTGTTATTTATTATATTTTGTTCAGTTTTGTTTGATGAGAAGTGTTTTCGTCGCGCGTCGTCTTAATCATTATGAGTGATAAACCTGCTGATTAAGTGAAACATCTATAGCCCCGTTATAATTTGGATTTCGGAAATGACGATTACGTTTTGATGACGAAGGTTTTGTCTAGGACTTGGCGGCGGATGCGCGGCAGGCGGGATCGGAAGGGAGATTTTCGAAATCTCCAGCCAGACTCTCTCGACCCATCGGCTTGCACCGCAGTGTGAGAGATGGATTCACACGTCCGTCACTCCTGGTCATATTGACCCCCAGATTCCTAACCACCCTCCATACCTTTTTCCTTATCAGAACTGCCTTTACTTCTTTTCCCAAAAAATCCTCTACACTACACTTTACACAGTATATCAAAATCTTCTATTATTTTGACTCTTGACGCAGCCCGAATCAAGTATATGATTCACTTGGTCTTGCCATTTTTTATATTAGCTCCACTCAGAAGGCCATGAGAAAAATAATTTCCCTCGGGCCCTATGTCATCTTTAGGGGATGCAGTGAGGAGGGTCTTTTTAAGCAAAAGAAGGATAGGAAGTTCTGGGAAGGAAAAAGGTATTAGAGATAGGTAGGAATCAGAGGTTTAGTGTATCCAGGAGTGACGGACGTATGAATCCATCCCTCCAACAGCTGTGCAAAGCGATGGGTCGAGAGAGTCCTGCTGAAAAGGTCGAAAGGCCTCCCTCAACCAGTCTCTCTCCGCCACGCAGTAGGTGGGCAGGCGCATCCGCTGCCAAGACCTCACCCAATGAGTTCGGGCACCCCTGCTAAGTCACCAAACGTAGTGAACCACTTGGGGATGACCTATGGCAGAGGTGTTGGTTATCCAATAAATGGTTCCCGGGGCGGCGGTACCCATACCCGCCCCCCAAATTGAAATGTCACACGTCTTCCTCGGGCGCCCCCGACTGCTTCTTCTCCTTTTCTCGTTCATTCGCTCTACAATCCATCCGAGCGTTCCTTTCGTAATTTTACTCATTACGTTTACATTGGCCTTGCATTCTTCGCGGATCTCCACGTTTCTCCCAAGATCGTACATGGTTTTACCATACTCACGCCTCAGGAATCGCAATTCTACAGCATTCAGTCTACTTTCCTTCCTTTGCTTCCTTCCTCTTCCTTCCTCTACCAGTTCCATGCCTCTCAGCCATACATGGGGGTCGATTCCAGCACTCTATTATGGATAGCTGGCTTCGCTTCTTTGGACAGTTTTTTTGTTGGCGCCAATGGCGTTCTATCCTCCGTTAATGGAGTTACCTACATTTAACCTTGTTTCACATATCTCTATCAGCCTTCCCATCTACCGTAAACACACTTCCCAAATATACTTCACAATACATACTTCAAAAACTTATCCACCTGCTCCAAGTGTTCATCATTCACAACTAAGTTTCACATTGTTTTCGTATCAAACACCACGATTTTAGACTTACTTACATTCATCATTATTAACTCATTCTTCATACATATTAAATGATCTGTCTAGGTACATTTAAATTAAATATCTAAGCATAGTTTTCTATGTTTTCATATTGTTTAATCGAAAAAAATCCCAAGCATTTGGGGCATGGCAAATAATCATTAAATGAGGAATGGTATTTTCTTTTAATGGATTTTTTGTATTCCTGATAATTTTTTACATAATCTCCCGTTTTATGCAATTTAGCAGAAGACCTTTTCTTTCCTTGCCATTCATTATTGTCAGCATATTTTGAATTTCACATTCTATCTCGTGGTTTCTGAAAATATGCCTCGAGTCCTTTTCGAAATAAAAACAAAAATCCGGCATTCGACCTCTTTTGAAGTGAAAACTTCTGTAGCACCGTTGTGATTTGAAACTCGATGAAACTAAAAATAGCGACACTAAAAAGGGGCAAAAACATACATCTATAGGACTACAAGAGAATGAGATAATAATCGGGCTTCTCTTTGTGCGGTGCTTCGTAACCTATCCGCTCTTGTCTACTTTCGTTTTCTGAAGGTTTCATTTCTACGGCGTGTGAACTGCGCCCTGTATTTTTTTTGTTATTTCTTTATCAATTTTCTTCCTAGGATTTGGTCAATACGTTAAAGTTTTGTGGAAACAACGAACGAAGGTCGTTTTCAGAATGGGGGTGAGGTTTGTCTAGGTCTTGGAGGCGGATGACCGGGACACACTGAACCCCAGATTCCTACCCACCCTTTAAACCCCTTTCCTTAAAATAATTTTCTTCTCCTTCCTTTCCTTCAAAAGCTCTCCACAAAGCATACCCAAAGATGAATAATTTCCCTCAGGGTCTTCTGTGTGGAGCTCATGTAAAAAAAAAAAAGAAAAAGTACGAGATTTTAAATTAGTGACAGGTTATTCGTAACCCAATAATGATTGTCTTTCTTCAAAAAAAATTGTGCCTTTATTGCACTTGTCAATTGCTACCTATCGCAAAAAGGAGCCAATTTTATGCATCCCGAATAATTATTGGTAACTAAAATAACCTAGTTCCTGTTCACTCTATATATTTTTTTTACATTAGCTCCACACTGCAGGCCCTGAGGAAAACAATTACCCTCAAGGCCTATGTCATCTTTGAGGATGCTGTGTGGAGGGTATTTTTGGGGAAAGGAAGGAGAGGTAGTTTTGGGAAAGAAAAAAGTATGAAGCGTAGTTAGGAATCTGGGGGTCAATGTGTCCAGGAGTGACAGACATATGAATCCAACCCTCCCACTGTGATATAAGGCGTGGATCGAGAGTCCGGTTGGAGAGATGAAAAGGGCTCCCTCAACCAGTCTCTCCCGATCCGGCCCGCCATGTAGAAGGTGGGCAAATGCATAGGCTGCCAAGACCTAGACACAGCTCACCCCGTGAACCCGGGCGCGTATTTACAATCCCTACAGCGTTTCAGTCACTTTAAATTTTCAGTATCAAAATTTAAATATTTAGAAATAAAATTATTAGTTTCTAATATACACATTGGAAAGATTATTTTATCTAAATTTTAGAACAATTTTTGTTTTTGCAAAGTGATAAAAAATTATTAATATAGAGGTGTATTTACAACATATTTAGAAATAAAATTATTAATTTCTAATAAACACATCAGAAAGCTTATTTTATCTAGATTTTAGAACAATTTTTGTTTTTGCAATGTAATAAAAAATAACCAATATAGAGGTATATTTAAAATGTAAATTGTCGTTACCGCGACTGAATCGGTATAGGTTTTGTAAATACGCAACCCGGGCACCCCCGCTAAGACACCAAACATATCTAACCACTTGGTGTGACCTATGGCAGGGCTGTTAGTTATCTTGTAAATGGTTCCCGGGGCGGCGGTACCCACACCTGCCTCCCAAATTTTTAATTTTATTGTTGTTTTTCCTCCCAAATATAAAATGATATAATAACAGTCTACCGTTTTGACTTCTTGGGATTCTGTTTTGGTTTTCTTCAAAATAATATTTATGTATTACTGATAATTTTTTACATAATCTCCCGTTTTATGCAATTTAGCAGAAGACCTTTTCTTTCCTTGCCATTCATTATTGTCAGCATATTTTGAATTTCACATTCTATCTCGTGGTTTCTGAAAATATGCCTCGAGTCCTTTTCGAAATAAAAACAAAAATCTGGCATTCGACCTCTTTTGAAGTGAAAACTTCTGTAGCACCGTTGTGATTTGAAACTCTATGAAACTAAAAATAGCGACACTAAAAAGGGGCAAAAACATACATCTATAGGACTACAAGAGAATAAGATAATAATCGGGCTTCTCTTTGTGCGGTGCTTCGTAATCTATCCGCTCTTGTCTACTTTCGTTTTCTGAAGGTTTCATTTCTACGGCGTGTGAACTGCGCCCTGTATTTTTTTTGTTATTTCTTTATCAATTTTCTTCCTAGGATTTGGTCAATACGTTAAAGTTTTGTGGAAACGACGAACGAAGGTCGTTTTCAGAATGGGGGTGAGGTTTGTCTAGGTCTTGGAGGCGGATGACCGGGACACACTGAACCCCAGATTCCTACCCACCCTTTAAACCCCTTTCCTTAAAATAATTTTCTTCTCCTTCCTTTCCTTCAAAAGCTCTCCACACAGCATACCCAAAGATGAATAATTTCCCTCAGGGTCTTCTGTGTGGAGCTCATGTAAAAAAAAAGAAAAGAAAAAGTACGAGATTTTAAATTAGTGACAGGTTATTCGTAACCCAATAATGATTGTCTTTCTTCAAAAAAAATTGTGCCTTTATTGCACTTGTCATTTTTTTTTTTTTTTTTTACAGTGAATACCGCACAAGAATCTCAACTGCTCCCGTCTGGAGCCAGTGAGACTATGGCATCCCCAATTGGGGTATGTTGTGAGGCTGAAGGTAGCGGGGAGGGGAAGGAGGTGGGGAAGAGGAAGGTTGGGAAGGTACCTGGCTATTCAGATCTGGTTACTAAACACGGCTAAAGCCATTTTCAAGCAACGTTTCAATTCTGAATGGTGGTCTTACACCAGGGCGATACTGATAGTATCTTCCACTCTGGAACATGCCGCAAATAAACTATATATTATTTTAAATGAATTAATTGTGAAATAACACAAATTAATCAAATAAAATGTATTTGCGCATGCCGGGTTCGAACCCGCGACCTCCGGAATGTGAGTCAAGAGTCTTAGCCACTGGACTACGGAGGTCGTCCAGTGGCTAAGACTCTTGCTACCTATCGCAAAAAGGAGCCAATTTTATGCATCCCGAATAATTATTGGTAACTAAAATAACCTAGTTCCTGTTCACTCTATATATTTTTTTTACATTAGCTCCACACTGCAGGCCCTGAGGAAAACAATTTCCCTCAAGGCCTATGTCATCTTTGAGGATGCTGTGTGGAGGGTATTTTTGGGGAAAGGAAGGAGAGGTAGTTTTGGGAAAGAAAAAAGTATGAAGCGTAGTTAGGAATCTGGGGGTCAATGTGTCCAGGAGTGACAGACATATGAATCCAACCCTCCCACTGTGATATAAGGCGTGGATCGAGAGTCCGGTTGGAGAGATGAAAAGGGCTCCCTCAACCAGTCTCTCCCGATCCGGCCCGCCATGTAGAAGGTGGGCAAATTCATAGGCTGCCAAGACCTAGACACAGCTCACCCCGTGAACCCGGGCACCCCCGCTAAGACACCAAACATATCTAACCACTTGGTGTGACCTATGGCAGGGCTGTTAGTTTTCTTGTAAATGGTGGTTCCCGGGGCGGCGGTACCCACACCTGCCTCCCAAATTTTTAATTTTATTGTTGTTTTTCCTGTTGTTGGGATTCTGTTTTGGTTTCCTTCAAAATAATATTTATGTTACCAATCATTATGTACCTACGATAGATACACCGTTGGCAAATCGAGAACGAATTAAAAGGATTCTGAAAGCATCGTAGTTTAAACGTACTGCATACAGGAATATACGGAGGTCGTCAAATGTTCGTAATGAACGGACGCCCTAAATATGGAATGAAGTGTGATATACGTACGATATACGCGGTTGCCAAAACGGCGGCAATATGAAAGGACGCCCAAAAGACTCTAAAGTATACGTACCTATCAAAAAATTGAATACCCTCAAAACACAATTTCTGGATAATTCTTTTACTATCACTCTTTTGTCAACCTAAAAACATGTGAACATTCACAGCAATTTTATTTAAAAACCTACCGTAAGCAGTGGTAGCCAAAAGGATGCGAAGTGAAAGGACGCCAAATCTGTAGCGGGATGTATATATATATATATACATATGTATGTCTTTTTATTTTTAATTTTTTTTTTTTTTTTTTAATAAAAAAATATTATTTTTTTTACCCTTACAATAAGCAATAAAGGGAAAACACGAATTTATTTGAATGTTGTGTGGTTTGGTTTGAGGTTTCAAGAAAGTAAATCGAAACACCCTGTTATAATATATATTTTATCATAACAACCCTATGTAAAGTCTCTATCTGAAATCTGTTAGTTTACAGGAGAAAACTTCGAAAATACAATCTCAGAGTTTTGTCGTAAATCATCCTATTAGTTCCCTAGATTGAAATTTGGGAAAAAACGATACTTGTTAAATTTCAAACAATGTACCGTAAACTGAGGTCATTTTGCCACTTATAAGGGAACTATGCATAAAAAAAATTGAATCCATCTGTGGTCGTTGCTATTAATTAAAATTGTTTAATTCCTGTAAGAGGGTATAATCAGAGAAAGCCGGAAGCATGTCATTTTTAAATCAAATTTTAGACGTATTGACTCTTTTCCACATAAAATAATAAATTCATTTCGAAAGATTTTTCTTTTATCTAGTAAACGCAAGTTTTAAAATTTGAGTAAAAATGTTTATTTTAGTAGAGTAAAGTTATACAAAATTGGAAAAAAAAAATCCCAGAGGAATGGCAAATAAACATAATATGTCCAATTCATAAAAAAGGTGACAAGCTAAAGCGCGAAAATCATAGAGGCATATCACTTCTATGCACAGCATATAAGATTTACACCATGATACTGAAACAAAGAATTGATAAGTACGCATAAAACCTACTGAAAGAGTATCAGGCAGGCTTCCGCACCGGTAGATCCACAACAGACCAACTGTTCACCGTCAGGCAGATCTTGGCAAAGTGCTGGGAGTTTGATATAGACATACACCAACTATTCATAGATTTCAAGCAAGCATATGATAGCATAGATCAAGAGTGTCTATATGACATACTACTTCAATTCCAGATTCCACCTAAATTGGTTAGGCTCATCAAAGCCACAATGTCAGACTCAAGATGTCAGGTCAAAATAGATGGGGAATTGTCGGAAGAATTCACTGTATCGCAGGGACTAAAACGGGGGGACGGACGGTCTGGCTCCCACTCTCTTCAACATTGTGCTCGAACATGTAATAAGAAAAACGCTAATAGACACTGGCTCCAATATTTGTTTCAAGAGCAGTCAAGTTGTCGGATATGCGGATGACATTAACATTGTCGGAAGATCAATTTCAGCCATTAAGGAGGTCTTCGATCCTTTAGAAACAGCGGCACGGGAAGTAGGACTGCAGGTTAATGTCAACAAAACGAAAATGATGATACAGAGCAGGAACCCTTCTGAAGAAGAAGTAGTGCACAATTCAGAAACAACTACTCATACGAAGTGGTCGATCAATTCACCTACCTGGGCTCCAGTCTGACAGAGAACAATGAGGATCCAGCAGAAATCAGAAGGAGAATCACAGCAGCCAACAAAACATACTTCTCTTTGCTGCCAGTGTTTAAGTCACGTAGTGTCCACAGAAAAACCAAAATAACCATATATAAGACCATTGTTAGAACTGTATTGGCATATGGATGTGAGGCGCTGACACTGACGGTAAAGATGGCTGAAATGCTGGATACTTTTGAAAGAAAAGTGCTGAGAAGAATATGTGGACCCGTGAAAGAGGGTGAACAGTGGCGCATCCGGCACATCTCAACACATATGAAACTCCTCAGGCTGAGATGGGCTGGGCATGTGCAGAGAATCCCGGATACACGCGTCCCAAAAAGAATTTTGACTGGACACCCAGGTGGAAAGAGAAAAGTGGGAAGACCCAGATTGAGGTGGGAAGACGAAGTAAGAGGGGATGCAGCACAGCTTCTCCAGGCACCAAATTGGAAGTCAGCCGCTGAGGACAGGAGGAGTTGGAGGCGACTGTTGCAGGAGGCCAAAGCTCGATATGGGCTGTAGCGCCATCGAAGAAGAGAAAGTTATACCATAGGTTTTAATTTTTTATTTTAACTTTATGAGTAAAACCTCAAATTGTAATATTTAAATAAATGAAGACAATATAAGCGAAATTCAATCGAAAATCTGGAAACAGAAAAATCAGAAAAACATATTGACCCCTCTGGGACTCGAACCCAGGACCTCTTGCTTTCCGGGCAAACGCGCTAACCACTGCGCCACGGTGTCGATATGAAATTCGGTCATGTTTAACTGTACCATACTTCAACTAAGAACCACCTACATTATCTTCATTTTCTTAAACGCATATATAATTGGCAATTATCTTTATGTATGATTGCAAGATTCAAACCCGAACTAAATGCTCTCTAGATAGTGTCTGGATAAATCTTTATCCATTTTATTTAATATGCGACATCTATCGACTTTTCTGCAAGTCTAGGATGATAATTTAATTTTTTATTTTAACTTTATGAGTAAAACCTCAAATTGTAATATTTAAGGGTCGGGTTTCGAAAACATCGCTCCGCATTAGCAGTAGCATCCGCCTCTAAAAGCAGCAATACTAGAAAATTATATACGGGTAGTTAGAAAAATGTGTAAAGTTTCTAGTGATTAAATTTTTTTTACTGTAATCTTACAAATTCTATAAGTTATACATACTGCAACTTTAGTTAAAACGTTGAAAAAGGCCTTCGCGATTATCTCTCCTGAACCTGTTGTAAACATTTTTACCAAAAATCCTTCAGTAATCTCAGAGTAAACATAATGTTAAAACAAGCTATTAAATTAAAAGCACTTCAATGTATCTAGATTTTTATTGTAATTCGCCTAAACTTTCTGAATTTTTCAACTATCCTCCGCCATACAAAAATGAATGGCAAAAAATACGCCGCGCGATGTCAATATAAGTGTTGAATTTCACAGAATTCATTCAGTTGTGAGATAGCGGTCAAGGAGGGAGCACGCATATTTTTTTCGCAGCTGTTTCATTCGATTTTTGAAGGAATCATTGAGGAGATAGGTGTTACTGTAACCGGGTAAGTAGAAATAAAATATATTTATTATTACCTAATAAATTATTTTTAACTTGATTTACAGATTTTATTTTTTTTGAACTTCAGGTACCTTCAAAATGGGTAAAAATAAAGGCAGTCTTGCTTACCGTGCCATAAAAAATAGACCCACCCACTGGAAGAAAAGGAGAATAAGGTAATAATGTCAAAATTTAAATTTTTTACTGATTTCTATCAAAGGTAGTTTGAAGGTGGACTGAAGTCATTTTGCATTTTGTCATCTAAAAATTTCGGCATCCATCTTGAATTTCTCTAGTTATCTACCGATTTGGTTCAATATCAGAATTCGGGCGTTTAGAAGTGCACTGAACTCGGATCTAATGTCAAAATGCAAAATTTCGGCATCCATCTTGAATTTCTCGTGTTCTCTACCGATCTGGTTCAAAATCAATATTAGGGAGTATTGGCGAGCACTGAACTCGGATCTAATGTCCAAATGCAAAATTTCGGCATCCATCTTGAATTTCTCTAGTTATCTACCTATTTGGTTCAAAATCAGTATTAGGGAGTATTGGCGAGCACTGAACTCGGATCTAATGTCCAAATGCAAAATTTCGGCATCCATTTTGAATTTCTCTAGTTATCTACCTATTTGGTTCAAAATCAGGATTAGGGCGTTTGGGCGTGCACTGAACTCGAATCTAATGTCAAAATGCAACATTTCGGCATCCATCTTGAATTTCTCTAGTTATCTACCTATTTGGTTCAAAATCAGGATTAGGGCGTTTGGACGTGCACTGAACTCGGATCTAATGTCAAAATGCAACATTTCGGCATCCATCTTGAATATCTTAAGTACTTTGACGATTTGGTTCAAAATCAGGTGGAGTTTGAGGTTCACCGAACTCGAATTTAATGTCAAAATGCATAATTTCGATGACTATTTTGAGTTCTCTACCGATTCCGTTCAAATTGTCACTAAGTTTTATTGAAAACAACGACTGTCAGATCGATTGATAAATCAAATGAATTTCGATGTTGGGTAAATTCTGGGTTGTATTATTACAAATAAATTTATTTTATATGTTTTTTTAGGAAAGTGTTGGCTGCAATTGAAAACGAAGAAAATGCAAGCAGCAGAAGCAATATAAATGACGTCGTTATAACAAAAACTTTCAGTGAACATAGCCTGAATCTGAATCAATCTGAATAGCCAGGTACTTCCCCTATATTATTCCCCTCCCACCTTATTCAGCCTCACAACATACCCCAATCACTGGCCCCAGGCGATTGATAACAGTTGGGACTTTGTGAGGTACATAAAAATAAAACATTTAGTTGTTTTATAAAAATTTGTCTCAACTTCTTTATATTTTTGACTGTCTTTTTCTAAATGTGCTTCGTTCTACTTTATGTATATCAAAGATAAATTGTAAAATATATTCTTTCTTACTAGGTATTAAAAAAATCTGTATGTATATAAATAAACTTTCAAAAACAAAACTACCTGTTTGTAATTTCTAAGGCACAGAGTAAAAACTGGTTGTCGTAACTTATTCACACCCATTATTTTCCGGTAAAATTATAAAAAAAATAATAACATTATACAAACCATATATGAACCAGAAATTTTTTCCACATCAAAACACCATTAGATTCTATGTCACATTGAGTCAAAAACTAAGACGTCTGTAAAGGTCCAGGGGCTAAAAAAAGTCTATGTATTTTTGCCCTTGCATAATATGATTTATAGTCTGTCGAGCTGTATCAATTATGTTGCAAATAAATTAAATTTTTATAAAGTAAGTGTATTTTTATTCCGTATTTTATCAAAATGCTGACCAGCCGTGCCTGAATCTAACCGAAACACAGTACACAGTAGATGCTCGCGGCTGGCTCGCGGCTCGCGGCGGCCGAGCTTGTTTGCAACTACCAAAAATACCTAACTGCAGTGAATGGGCAGTTTGACCCAGGCGCAAATTTCTCTATGAGCTATCTACGCTATTCCACAATATGATTCTTAGTATGTTAAGCTGTATCCATTATAGTAGGAACAAAATTTTAATTTTTTAAGGCAAGTATATTTTTATTTCGTAAGCTCTTAGTGTCTAGTATACCCACATCTCCTCTAGTCAGACGCAGGTACAATAAATACCTAACTGCAGCGTCAGCGCGGTTTGATACCCGACCCTTAAATATTGTTTTATTTTTCAAATAAAGATTTTCGATTGAATTTCGCTTATATTGTCTTCATTTATTTAAAAATTATACCATAGGTCTTTGGCAGATTTAATAAATTTTCAAACGAAAAATCTAATTTTTCAAGACATATTTCATATCATGTAATCACACATTATTGTAAATCAATACGTTATCTAGTAAACGCGTGTTTCAAAATTCTAATTTTAGTTCATATAAAATCATTAAAATAATATCCGAACGCTTATTTATGACGAAAATTTCTATATTTTGTCTATCTATTTGCGGTTTTAAAAATTAATTTTACATTGACGATTTTCTTTATATTCTTATTTTGCTTAGACATTATTGAAAAATGATAAAAACTTATGATCAAAAAATTATTACAAAAAGTACATTTTATCATCAAGTTTTTCAGCATTTTTTGATGTAGGTATGTGTAGGTAGGTAAATGAATGCAAATTTTGATGAAATTAAATCGATATTGAGTTATAATATTAAAAAGCTGTTACGGAGAATAATTAATCTTTCTCTTAGGAACCGCCCTGTGCGCTCTGGCTGGTTAAAGGCCTGTAATATTCTGTTTATGTCGTCAAGCACTCTTCTTTAATGTGAAGTTTGAACCAGAATCCCATTTCACTATTGAATTATCAAAGGTTAAGTCGCCACTGCCCGAATTTCTACCGATTTCTTACATATCTCCATTAAACACGTTAAGTTTTATGTGTGTTATTCTTGAAGATTATATCTAGACCTTCCCCGCGCTGAAACGCAAATTAGGTATATAAAATTCCCTCGACAGAAAAAAATCGCAAAGTTTGCCCCAAAAATAAACACATTTAGTTATTTTACAAGTTATATGTATGAAAAAATTCACCGCGTTTCTTTAAATGCTGTTTAAGACAACCCCCGCAAGATTTTTGCTCTATTTCAAACGAGTCATGTTTTATTAAACATTTTCACAATTTTCGCATCGATTTTGTCGCTTTAAGAACTAGCGCGCTCCTCTAACATTCGTAATATCATATCTCTCCATCTTCTTCTTTTTGAGCCCGGTTGCGGAGCCTTAAGAGAGGACGTGCCGTTTTCAAAAAAATTCTAGTGAAAATGATTTGTTTGCATCTTCTCCGAGTGAATCTGCTGGGTGAATCATTTTAAAGTAGTTTGTTATGTTAAATTTCACTGTGAAAATCAATATATTAATATGTTTTACCAAATGTAATAATTAATATTGTTATTAATTTATTTTTAGAATGCTGTCGCGTTTTCAGTTATTTTGGGGTTACTATGCAATGTTACCCCAATCCTTTTTTATTTCTGTTGGTAAGATGTTAAATATATTTTGGTTTTTGGGCATGGGTGGTTTAGGAGTGAATAAAAGGAAGACTGGAATTCGGCAATCCATTCTTTCATGTCAAGTATCTGTTGGTGCCAAGAAAACTATGATTGGGCTGATATACTATGATTGGGTGGTATAGAGTATATCAAAGCGTTTATTTTTCACAATCACAGAATAACAAAATATTGGTAGCGGAAACTATTAATTACACTTTTGTTTTCATATTCAGTTTTCTTTCGTCCTTCCTCTGCCAGTTCCATGCCTCACTGCCATACACCAGGGTAGGTACCAGGATTCCATTGTGGACTGCTAGCTTCGCTTCTTTTGACAGTTTTTTTATTAGCGCCAACGGCATTCAGTCCTCCATTAATGGAGTTACCTACATTTACCCTTCTTTCAATATATTTATCAGCCTTTCCAACTCTCATAAACACACTACCAAGTTACATAAACTCATCCACCTGCTCCAAGTATTCATAATTCACAACTATATTACACACTGTTTTCGTACTCTCTCTTTCAAACAGCATGACTTTAGACTTACTTACATTCATCATTAACTAACTCATTCTTCATACATAGTTGGTTCATCCTAGACACGAGATATTGTAGATCTTCCATTCCCGTAGAAATCAGCACCGTATCATCTTCATACAACATGCAACATACTTTCAGATCACTCATTCAGATGTTCATATTTGTAAATCGAAATTTAAAATACCTTTTTCATTATTAAACCACACGACGACGACCGGCATAGTGCAGCGGTAAAGCGCTTGACTCCCATTCCAAAGGTCGCGGGATCGAATCCCGGCATGGCAAATAAATTTTATTTGATTAATTTGTGTATTTCAAAATTTATTCATTAAAAATAATATATAGTATATATGCGGCTCGTTCCAGAGTGGAAGATACTCTCAGTATCTCCCTGGTGTAAAGCCACCATTCAGAATTGAAACGTTGCTTCAAATGGCTTCTGCCATGTTTGGTGACCAGATCTGAATAGCCAGGTACATCCCCACCTTTCTCTTCCCTATCTCCTTCCCCATCCCACTGCCTTCAGCCTCACAACATACCCCAATTGGGGATGCCATAGTCCCACTGGCACCAGACGGGAGCAGTTGGGACTCTTGTGCGGTATTCATGTAAAAAAAAAAAATCTTTTGTCTTAATAATGACAATTAAGGATCCCCACAATATTTTATGTCGTTAAATTGCATCAATATGCGATATCCACTGAGATATTACACAAATATATATAATTGTGATGCAAAGTCGCCCCCTAATAGAACTTACTTTATATCACTTTTTAAAAATTCGTAATTTATTTATGAAATCAATAAGACGACTTAAAATCACAAAAAAACATATATATTAATTACGATTCATATTGTCTTGCTACCTAATTTCAATAATACTAATCGTTTCCGTTAAAAGATATTTAATTTTTGGTGAAAAGTGACTAAAAAGTGATGCAAAGTAACATCGGTTTACGGTTTATTTATGAACATTTTAAAAAAATCTCCCATAAACTAACAGATTTTCAGATAGAGCACTTTACGTAAAACATGTCGATATCAAACATAATATTATTTATTTATAATAATAACGCCTTTCGGCTTTTAAATAATATAACATAGTGTATAGCATCAACATGAGAAATAAAGCTCTATTGAGTTTCTAAAACCGAAAGAAATATTTGAAAAAGACATATGTAGATATTCAGATAACAAAACAAAAACAAATGCTTCAATATTTAAATATTACATTACTGTAACAATTAAAAAATACGTTTGTATTATACATGCAAATAACTTATCTTAAAGAGGATAAATGATTTATTATTTCAAACTTATATTTTATCATCGACACATTCCATACAAGATCTATGTGTGAAAATATATTACCTAAGTTTTGAATTCTGTGAAGTGGAATATTGAAATGGGACGTGGTCGTAGTATTGCCACAATAAAACGGTAGTACTAACCTTGTGTTTCTGGCTGGCATATTAAAATTTATGGGCGCCAAGACTTCAGGGCTGTTAATTTTATTATGCAAGATTTTAAATAAAAACACTAGATTGAAAACAGTTCTTCTGTCACTCAATTTTAATAAATTTGATAAACGCAGAAGACAGGTGTAGTTTAATTGTTCTTTCGGTATTTTAAGATTAAAATTTAAAAAGCTCGGGAATTTTTTTTGTACTCTTTCAATTGTTTGAGAATGAACTTTATAATACGGAGACTATACAGTTGAGTTATATTCAACCTGACTCCTCACTAATGATGTATACAGAAGTTTTAATGTTGGTAAAATCTTTAACCACTCTTAGTACAAAACCTTACATTTTTAAACCCTTCTTGGAAATATTTTCAATGTGTGATATGAAGCTAAGTTAAGTGTCAAAAGTGACACCTAAATTATTAATTTCAGCAACAGATTCTAGAATAATGTTATTTATTGATCGTGTAATTGAAATAAATTGGATTTTTTTATTTAAAAAAATCTCATAATTATGCATTTATTAACATTTAGGTATAGCTTGTTGACGCTACAAAACTCAATTAATTTTGAAAAGTTTGCTGAGAGAATATAACAGTCGTTCAGGCTTCGAATTGCTTTAAAAAGTTTCAAATCATCTGCGAACATAAGTACTTCAATGTCTTTAAAAATATTACGAATGTCATTCAGGAAAAAGATAAATAATACATGTCCAAGGTGGGAACCTTGTGGAACACCACTTGTAACAGACGTCTTTATGCATGAGATCTTGTTTACGTAAAACTTTTGCAGCTGGTCGCCACACCTGTTCCTTTAAAATATTATGTTCTATCAGAGAACAGTAATCAACTTATTGACAAGTCAATTCTTGTGAAATGTCACATGAAAAACTGCAAGTGTTATTTAAAAACCAAAACGACTCGCATTATCACAAACAACAGGTGTGACATGAGGTCAACCCATGCAAGAAAAACACTTCGTGTCTAAACTAATTTGTTTACGTGAAAAATCACAGCTGACCGCCGCACGTGTTCCTTTTAAATATTGCCTACCACTTATTCAGAGAAAAGTAAGCAATATATTAATCAAGTCGATTCTTGCGAAATGTTACACAAAAGGCTGCACGTGTTTTTCAAGAAATAAGCACTTAGCAACCAAAACGCCTTACATTATATTGATGATAAATCCTGCATTTTAAGCAGGTGCGTTCGTCCACCTGGAGAAATCAGGTCAACTCAGGCAAGAAAAAAATACGCATGTCCAAACCAATTTGTTATGTAAACGAAACATACCAGACACCTGCCTCAAACTCCTGGGGTAATTAAGATAAACAACAGATGCAGAAATGCAAAACATGTTTACGTTTTTCTTCAAAACAGGTGTACACAAAATTTAGTACAAAAACCATCTGGAAATAAATATTTATATTCATTACCCAAGAAGCCTCTGAGTTATTATTATCTCCCGAAACCGAAGTGACGATCGGAGTCCAGCGCCCTATTGTTTATAGTATTTGTATGGAACAAATAAGTGGTCTCATACACCACTGGATGCAAAAAAATCATATGATGATTCTCAATTTAGTTTAACACTAAGTTTTCTGTTTGAAAGATAGCTTATAAACCAATTCAACATATTACCACGAACCCCAGCTTTAAATATTTTTTCTACAAGAATAGCTTGACAAACCTTGTCAAACGCTTTGCTTAAGTCTGTGTAAATCGATTATTAAAACATTTTAGCTCAGGTTTTGTGAAACTTACAGTCCGCGGCCTTGGAGCCAACCGGCAGTTGAGTGACAAGTCCCTTCGGCAGCGGCGGACAGATATTGGGCAATAGGATAATCTCTGTGCAGCACACCAACTCCAACTCGTTATCAGTTAAGTCACATCTCTGTAAGAAAAGAAAATTCACGTTAGGGACGCAGAAATTAAACAGGTTGTTATCGCCAGAGACAGAGGAACATATAAGAAGGAACTGTACCTGTGGGAAATTGCCTTTATAGGAGGCCTCCTTTGCTGATTGGCAGTTGGCAAATGGTCTGCACACTCCCATTTTTCCTGTGTGTTTAAGTGTGCAGTTACTCCCTGCAAACAAATAAACATACCAGGGTTACACAACAACAACACAACAAGACGATGAAGATTCTGCCCACGATCCAGAAGTAATGTGCATCAGTGGAACGGTATGAACTTTATCATTAGAACAAATCCTAGTGCTAAAGTTGCCCAGAGCCGTTAGTATTCTGCACCAGCAACTCGCTGCCTTTTGCAAGTAAGGTATTGTGATCACGAGGAGATGATTAATGACGGAACCTAAAAGATCTACGAACCACTGCATCGCCTTCTGGATTTGTAATGAATGGTGATTTTTCTTTCTTACATTAACACGGGTTTTTTTGAGGAGAGGAAGGAATGAACATTTGTCTTGAAGAGACCCATGTTATAGAAAGGAGGAAACACAGAGGCCGGTAAATCGTTCCACAGCCGAGCTGAACAAGAAAGAGTTGAAGAAGCGACCCATTCTCATGTGACTAATTTCAATCGTGGACGTGGTGTTGGGTGCGCGTTTGACGTGTTTCCAGACTATGCACCGGTATCAAAGGGATCAATGATGCTAGTTCTTTGGAGCATCTTCCATTAAAATACCGGTAGACTAAGGATAGCATTCCCACCCGCCACCTGTTGTCCAAAGATCAATCCGTCTTTTAAGATTAAGTTCTGGGTACCATACCTTCAGCAATTGTCTCCAATGGGCAGCAGACATTTTGAACGGTGCCTTCTACATTGCATGTCTGGAATCAAAAACAACTTTATTATTATTTTAAATGAGCATATTAACCCCTTTTCGCACGATGGCATCAATCTTTGCCAGAAAACTCAAAAATATTTTGACTCCCACATGTTGTTTTCGTCAAAAGACATCTTAAAAGCCTCAAGCTATCCTTTACAAATCCTCGAAAATCTTAACAAATTATTAGTTTGATGTGGAGCACTCCTTTTACACAATACAACATGAATGAACGCAACATCTGATATCAAATTTTTTTTTAAACAAATAAGTCAATTTCTTCAATTTATATTCAAACAAATAATATACTCGTAAAATATTGTTACTGAGGCAGTTCTACTATGTATAATAAATACTGTATATTTCTTACCATTCATATGTAAAAGCCCCGAAAAAGGGCGTTAATCAATAAATAAATATTTTTTTCAATGAAAAGCATGGATATCAAATTATGTAACAATTTTTTCATACATTAATGAGGACTTTTTTATTTAATATAAGTGAGCTTTTTTTCGTAAAAAATATTTATACATTTGGTTTGAAACATGCGGCATCACTTGATGCCATCATACATCTGAGGAAGGTCAATGACCACTCTCACGGGACTGATTGATCGAAAATTATTGCCAATTAGTGGTTGGAAATTTTGTACACTTAAGGGTCGGGTTTCGAAAACATCGCTCCGCATTAGCAGTAGCATCCGCCTCTAAAAGCAGCAATACTAGAAAATTATATACGGGTAGTTAGAAAAATGTGTAAAGTTTCTAGTGATTAAATTTTTTTACTGTAATCTTACAAATTCTATAAGTTATACATACTGCAACTTTAGTTAAAACGTTGAAAAAGGCCTTCGCGATTATCTCTCCTGAACCTGTTGTAAACATTTTTACCAAAAATCCTTCCGTAATCTCAGAGTAAACATAATGTTAAAACAAGCTATTAAATTAAAAGCACTTCAATGTATCTAGATTTTTATTGTAATTCGCCTAAACTTTCTGAATTTTTCAACTATCCTCCGCCATACAAAAATGTATGGCAAAAAATACGCCGCGCGATGTCAATATAAGTGTTGAATTTCACAGAATTCATTCAGTTGTGAGATAGCGGTCAAGGAGGGAGCACGCATATTTTTTTCGCAGCTGTTTCATTCGATTTTTGAAGGAATCATTGAGGAGATAGGTGTTACTGTAACCGGGTAAGTAGAAATAAAATATATTTATTATTACCTAATAAATTATTTTTAACTTGATTTACAGATTTTATTTTTTTTTGAACTTCAGGTACCTTCAAAATGGGTAAAAATAAAGGCAGTCTTGCTTACCGTGCCATAAAAAATAGACCCACCCACTGGAAGAAAAGGAGAATAAGGTAATAATGTCAAAATTTAAATTTTTTACTGATTTCTATCAAAGGTAGTTTGAAGGTGGACTGAAGTCATTTTGCATTTTGTCATCTAAAAATTTCGGCATCCATCTTGAATTTCTCTAGTTATCTACCGATTTGGTTCAATATCAGAATTCGGGCGTTTAGAAGTGCACTGAACTCGGATCTAATGTCAAAATGCAAAATTTCGGCATCCATCTTGAATTTCTCGTGTTCTCTACCGATCTGGTTCAAAATCAATATTAGGGAGTATTGGCGAGCACTGAACTCGGATCTAATGTCCAAATGCAAAATTTCGGCATCCATCTTGAATTTCTCTAGTTATCTACCTATTTGGTTCAAAATCAGTATTAGGGAGTATTGGCGAGCACTGAACTCGGATCTAATGTCCAAATGCAAAATTTCGGCATCCATTTTGAATTTCTCTAGTTATCTACCTATTTGGTTCAAAATCAGGATTAGGGCGTTTGGGCGTGCACTGAACTCGAATCTAATGTCAAAATGCAACATTTCGGCATCCATCTTGAATTTCTCTAGTTATCTACCTATTTGGTTCAAAATCAGGATTAGGGCGTTTGGACGTGCACTGAACTCGGATCTAATGTCAAAATGCAACATTTCGGCATCCATCTTGAATATCTTAAGTACTTTGACGATTTGGTTCAAAATCAGGTGGAGTTTGAGGTTCACCGAACTCGAATTTAATGTCAAAATGCATAATTTCGATGACTATTTTGAGTTCTCTACCGATTCCGTTCAAATTGTCACTAAGTTTTATTGAAAACAACGACTGTCAGATCGATTGATAAATCAAATGAATTTCGATGTTGGGTAAATTCTGGGTTGTATTATTACAAATAAATTTATTTTATATGTTTTTTTAGGAAAGTGTTGGCTGCAATTGAAAACGAAGAAAATGCAAGCAGCAGAAGCAATATAAATGACGTCGTTATAACAAAAACTTTCAGTGAACATAGCCTGAATCTGAATCAATCTGAATAGCCAGGTACTTCCCCTATATTATTCCCCTCCCACCTTATTCAGCCTCACAACATACCCCAATCACTGGCCCCAGGCGATTGATAACAGTTGGGACTTTGTGAGGTACATAAAAATAAAACATTTAGTTGTTTTATAAAAATTTGTCTCAACTTCTTTATATTTTTGACTGTCTTTTTCTAAATGTGCTTCGTTCTACTTTATGTATATCAAAGATAAATTGTAAAATATATTCTTTCTTACTAGGTATTAAAAAAATCTGTATGTATATAAATAAACTTTCAAAAACAAAACTACCTGTTTGTAATTTCTAAGGCACAGAGTAAAAACTGGTTGTCGTAACTTATTCACACCCATTATTTTCCGGTAAAATTATAAAAAAAATAATAACATTATACAAACCATATATGAACCAGAAATTTTTTCCACATCAAAACACCATTAGATTCTATGTCACATTGAGTCAAAAACTAAGACGTCTGTAAAGGTCCAGGGGCTAAAAAAAGTCTATGTATTTTTGCCCTTGCATAATATGATTTATAGTCTGTCGAGCTGTATCAATTATGTTGCAAATAAATTAAATTTTTATAAAGTAAGTGTATTTTTATTCCGTATTTTATCAAAATGCCGACCAGCCGTGCCTGAATCTAACCGAAACACAGTACACAGTAGATGCTCGCGGCTGGCTCGCGGCTCGCGGCGGCCGAGCTTGTTTGCAACTACCAAAAATACCTAACTGCAGTGAATGGGCAGTTTGACCCAGGCGCAAATTTCTCTATGAGCTATCTACGCTATTCCACAATATGATTCTTAGTATGTTAAGCTGTATCCATTATAGTAGGAACAAAATTTTGATTTTTTAAGGCAAGTATATTTTTATTTCGTAAGCTCGTAGTGTCTAGTATACCCACATCTCCTCTAGTCAGACGCAGGTGGTCAGCTGCGGCCGTGTTTGTCTACGAGTACAATAAATACCTAACTGCAGCGTCAGCGCGGTTTGATACCCGACCCTTAATGTTGAAAATAAGAGGATCAACACCGTCTCCATCTGAATTTAAAAAACTCCGCGAATATCCCGAGCAACGCCGAGGACCAAAAGCTCAAAGTTTTAATTATAATTTTTGTTGTTAAACTAACGTTTAAGACAAGATTTTTTATGCATAGCACAAAGGGTAACAATTATTATAAACAATAATTATCAGCCTGAAACACTCATCCACATTGAAAAATCTTCCGAGAAAAGATACATGACGCCAACGGGACGTGTCCCGTTGCAACGAGTCCCGTTGGCGTCATGTATCTTTTCTCGGAAGATTTTTCAATGTGGATAAGTGTTTCAGGCTGATAATTATTGCTTATAATCAAAGTTTTACGCTGGAAGCTCGAAGCTCAATGATAAAAGCTTAAAACTCAACATAGTTCAAAGCTCAAAAATTTAACCGCTTAACTAAAAGCTTGAAGCTCAAAATAAAACACGAACATAAGTCATTGTTTTGGTTCAAATAACCACTCAATGAGTGATGATCGCGACGATCCGTTAGTGTTAATGTACCGGACATTAATTTAAAGATAATTTTATGTATTTAATGAATTATAAATCGAATGACGGGGTCAAGCGGTCCCAAAGGGATAAAGAACAATATATTATATTCCCCCCCTGAAAATTTTCTGATAAGGTCTGAACACTGATACCTAGCGGCTATAGCCGAAAACTTGTTTATCTTTGCATAAATCTGATTTTGTGCAGCCTTTACTGTGTACTCCATGTTTTAACTTTACGTAGAAGCGAAACCATGTCACCAGATCCGTAATTACAGAGGCAAAAAAAATCTACAAAAATTCAAATTCATATAAATAGAGACGACGGAGCTAAGCTCAATAGTTTTTGGTATCCGGTAATTGACGGCTACACCAAAGCTAAATCCAAAAAAATATTGTGAAGTAAACTGTAATGCCAGCATGTAGCGGAGTGGAGCTGGCGACATGGTATCGCTTATAAGTACATAAGAACACATTTTACCACTAATAATTACACATCTGCCCTGATGATGGACACTGTAACGCTGTTTAAAACGTTGGTTAAAGGAGTAGGTAGCGCAACACGGCATAACACCCCAAAATAAATAACAAAAGTAATTCTAAGAAGTTAATTGAAAATAATTTAAGAATTCATCTTCATTGTGATTTTTTTTTTTTTTATACGAAAGAGAAAAAATTACTGAAAATACAAAAAAATGGATGATTCTTCTACATCTCATCTCTAAACTCACTTTTATAAATATCCATTTTGAGTTAACCTTGCTGTGATTTTTTAATGAATAGCATGGTATTATTGTAGATGAAAGTATAAGAAAATATAAAAATTTGCAATATTATTAAGTCCCAGTTGTTTAGGGAGCAGAAATAATTACAGAATCATTTTGAAAATTGACTTTCAAAGTTGATCAATGTTCAAATGTTCAATGTCGGAGAGTAGATTGATTTCAAAAAGTTATATCACCGCTGGAGTGTTTATTATTATGAGTTGGCAAACTTGTCGTGAGTGTAATACCATGTTGGTGTTTAATCTAACGGACGGAGCTTTACCTGTGGCCAAATGCCTTTATAGGAGGCTTCCTTTGCGGTCTGGCAATTGGCGAATGGTCTGCACACTCCCGCTCTTCCTGTGTCCGCCATAGCACAGTGACTTTCTGCAAGCCAACAGACACACAAGGGTTACACGAAAAAACATGATGATGAAGATTGAAGATTCTACCCACAATCAGAAGTAAGGGAACGTACCCATTCTACGTGACCAACTTTTTGCAATTTTAAACTTCCCCCCGGTGACCAAAACCCTAAGCAACCCACCGCTCATTTGTACAAAGTGTAATATTTTAAAGACACCCCCCCCCCCCCTCCTGAACAGGTCACGTAGTATGGGTACGTTCCCTAAGTAATAAAGTGAAATATTTGAGGGTTGATATTTGCTGGTCTACGGTGTACAGTGGCGTAGCGTGGTGGGGGGGGGGGGGGAGGGTGGCTTGTCCCGGTCGGCAATTTTAAGGGGGGCGGCAAATTTTCACAATAAATAATGATGTTATGTTCTACAAATTTAACCATTTTATTTCATATTTTTGTCGCCCCTACGATTCGGACTGTTTGAAATGAGCACGGAATTTTTCATTACTTATTCTGTGACAAAACCGGGGAATCTTATTTCTTTAAACGAATATGTAATAATGTCATCTTTAACAGTGTGGTGACTGGCAACACCGTTTGTAGTGAATTGCAAGAAACTCCATATTTTTTTTTTGCTTGGATTGCTTATGACTAATTTACAGTGCGAATGATTGAGAGAGTTCCGTGGACGATTTGATGTGATTGACATTTCTAAGAAAGTTTAATTCATCGC
Organism: Limnephilus marmoratus; assembly: GCA_917880885.1. Taxonomy (NCBI): domain Eukaryota; kingdom Metazoa; phylum Arthropoda; class Insecta; order Trichoptera; family Limnephilidae; genus Limnephilus; species Limnephilus marmoratus. The sequence continues at coordinate 132,695 of OU862921.1, forward strand.
TGGATCATGAGTGACTAGCGACGTGAGAAATAAATATTTTATTTACATTTTTCATTTATGTAATTGTATGTTTGACTACTTGATTCGTTGTTCAAGTTTTATTTTATAAATAAAGAAAAATCAGAAAAATAAATTTCAGAAAAGTGAGTCATTTTTTTTAAATGTGTAGTAATTATTTGAAAATGTTCAACGATACTTTCGTTTACGAATCCAACTCTTTCTTTCATTATCTTTATATTTACATAGAATAAAATGAAGTCGCTCCCGCTGGTATGTGCGCTTAGATCTTTTAAACTACGCACCGGGTTCTCATGCGGTTTTCACCAAATAGGTAGAATTATTCATGAGAAAGGTTTATGTGTATAATACATACATATCATAGTAGAGAAAGGTATAGAAATTTAAAGATTCAATTCATGCAGCGGGCAGTGGGCAGCTGGTAAGCGGGAGGTGTGTATTTGATATATATGCAAATTAACCGAAGGCGTTGATTATAAAGGTTGGGTAAGCCACAGCAACGTGTGTCCAGGTCTGCTAGTTTATTATAAATGTCAATAAGTATATTTATTTAAGGTAAAATTTTTAAATTTAATGTTTATTCTACATATTCTAAATACTTTAATTCGAATATTCGCAGATGTGTATATTTGAGCCAATTTACATTTTCAATATAAAAATGTTAATATTAACAACAGAAAATGTTCTAATAAGGAAAAATGATTTTATTTTTGTTTTAGAAAAATTTTGTTTTTTGGAAGAGGGTTAAAAAATAATAAGTAATATTTAAAACCTTGACCAGGTTAAACAAGTTTTCAGAATATAAAATTCCAATTGTGGATTCATTTGCTGACACAATTCGAAGGAAAACATTATCTTATTCGAAGTGCATTGGAGGTTATCCACCACTTAACCGCCCTGGTATAAGTAGCAGATGGTTACTCCTACAAGGTTCTTGTAAGATTCTAATTTTTTTATAATTAAAAAAAGCTACATTTATTTACTTTGATCGAATCTAGACCGCCAGTGTTCCTGCATCCCTGCATCCCATGTATGTCTATCTCGTTATAAAAAAGTAGTATGCAAGTACTTAACAGGAAAAACAAAATACAAATAATAAGTTATTAAACACAAATATGAATTGAGGAAGGCAAAAAAAAACTCTTCCCTGAGGTTCCATGAGGCGACATTGCATTGCATATTCGAAGTGCAATTGTAAAATTCTAGTTGCAGACTCTGTATGTGCTGCCAGAATCAAAGAAAAACCATTTTCATATTATTAGTGTACTTTCAATTCGCCGCATTTAGATTTAATTTAAATCAATTTTGTGTTGAGAATATTAATTTCCAGTTTTGGATTTATCTACTGACACATTTTGAAGGAAAAAATTATTTTATTCAAAGTGAATTTATGAAATTCTAGCTGAAAACTATGTACGATTTGCTAGATTTAAAGAGATTCCATTTTCATGTTCTGAGTGTAGTTTTAATTCACCGCTTACAGATATTATTTATACCAGTTTTGTGTTCAAAATTTTATATTTCTGTTGGGATTTTATCTGTTGACACTTTTCGAAGGATAACATTATCTTATTCGTAGTGCAGTTATAAAATTCTAGTTGCAGACTCTGTATGTACGGCCGGAATTAAAGAAAACCATTTTCATGTTCTGAGTGTAGTTTTAATTCACCAAGTACATATTTAATTTTTTTTTTTTTTTTAATTCCTTTATTTTTCCCATATTTTACAATTTATACACGGTGTCCGAAAACTCGTGGTACTAGCGGGAAACTGGGGAATCTACATCACATAGAGTACCCAAATAAACATATAGTTTTTCGATATGAGCATTTTTACATTAAAAAAAAAAATAATAATAATAATAAAAAAAAATTTCGGCTAATTGAGGGTTAAACACATTATAGGGTATTAGTAATCCAAAAGCCACCATATTCCGCTAAACTTAAAATACCTAGGCATAAATTTTAAAAAGTAAAATACTAAAAGCTTTAATACCACAAGAACCACCGGTTTCAGTCAGGATAGACGGAAAAATATGCATTAAAATTCGGTTTTCGTTCAAAGTTCAAAATTTCCCTCATAAAACGTCTCCATTGCCACCGTATTATTATTATTATTGTATTTGACATTTGCGAAGTTTTGTTTCAAACTAAATACGTGTGAATTACTTAATTTAACTAAACTGAGAACCTAATAACCTATTTTGTGTACGTAAATAGTTGTTTCTTGTAGTAATTGTTGAAATGAAGTGTGATTTCCATAATATCTGCTTAAAAATGCGGCGGCTTGTGGATTACCTACCTACTTATTAATAAGCACAGGAAGGTACTTAGGTACTTACATTATGTAGCAACGATCTTTTTGCAATCCAAAGCACACATCATCACCAAAATTGTTTAAAATTATCACCTTAGCACAGTTAGCACAGAGCACAGAGGCTATTCGAACTTGTAGACTTGTACGGAAGTAGGGTTAAACAACATATTGAAGGAACCACAGATTCATTACGGTTATGAGAGGAATGTCTTTAATAACCGTGCAAATTTCAATGTAATTCACAAACACGTACTTTGTTTTTTGACGCAAAATGTTGTTCTATTCGATAAATGTCAAAACTTCACGAAATAACATGCATGCCATGTAAACAAAATCGGGTATTCCCTCGCTCTTGGATTGCATTGGACTCAGACGCAGAGAGACCCTGCATGCGTCTCGTTCTAGCCGCTGTCTAACAAACGAGACAACGCTAGTATGCTCAAACTCATGCTCTTTGCAGACAGTGTCGTGTGGGTGTGTAGAGCCCATTCGCCGTGGCAGCCATTAACTAAGGGATCTTTCAGTTTAGACGTTTCGTGTCGGACCGCTGCCGCACGTTTACCGTGCCGCTTGTTATAACCCGCTGCAGTACGGTAGCAGTCCTATACCAAACGCCTAAATTGAAAGCGTATCTGACTGCCGTGCGTTTCTATGCTAGTGATATTTAGACGTGGTTCGTTTAATGTTTTAAATTCATTTGACAGCAGTTAAGCCATGGACTCTGACGAAGTAACATTACTGTTAGTGCTCTTGTTGAAAAACATTCAACAGAAACAGAAACAAAAACGACGCCCCCGTATAAGAGCATCACCGATGTTTTCATTAACATGTAATTTTGGTGATTTCAAAATCTTTACCCTAGGTTAAAACAAGATCCAAACAATTTTTTTTTATTATTTAAGAATGTCTAGAGAATGTTTCTATGAATTACTTGAATTAGTTAAAACTAAAATTCAACGGCAAGAAACCATATTCAGACATACTAATATCAGCTGAAGAAAGACTAAATAAATTCTTCCACGTTTATATCATCCATTTTAAGCAAACAATTTTTTTTTTTTTTTTTTTTTTTATTGAATGAAAAGATACATGATTTTATGAAATTCTACGCCAATGAAGAGTACTAGCTCTTGAGCTTGGCGTAGGAGTTATTTTACAGCTAGTTCATTTTTATAACATACATTTTACTTACATTTTCCAATAAATATAAACTATATAAAAAATTTAATATATAAACTACTATTTTTCACTTTTATAACATACATTTTACTTAGTTTATACAATAAATAGAAACTATGTTGTGATGTTAATTTTTGATATGCTATGGATTGAAGTTATAACATTTTGATTGGTGTTGTTATGGTTGTTGATTTTTTTTTAAGATTAATTTGACCTTTTTCTTGAATGTTACGAAATCTGTTATTTTTTTAATTTCTTCGGGAAGACTATTAAAATATTTTATACCTTTGTAAATATAATTGTTGTGCATTTGTTGTGTTGAAAATAGAGGAATTTGGAAGTTAAATTTATGCCTTAATGATGAGTTGAGTTTAAATTTTTTAGTTACATTTTCTTTAAATATTTGTAGTATTGAATCTTTTTTATAGAGGTCTTCAATTTTTGGTACTTCGAAAATTTTGAACAATGATGCTGAAGGGAATGTTGGTGGTTTTTTTTAAATTACTTTAATAATTAGTTTTTGTACCACTTTTACAGGACTTATAATTTTTTCATATGCACCTCCCCATCCAATGATTCCATACTGAATTAGTGATTGGACTAGTGCATAATAGACTTTTTTTAGGTTGTTTAATTTGAGAATATTTCTTAATCTAATGAATATATAGATACATTTCCTAATGCGTTTAACAAGTTCACATATGTGTCTGTTCCATTTCATATGTTGGTCTACAATTACACCCAGGTACTTTATTTCAGTTGCATGGTTTAATATGGTACATGAATTATTACAGACATCTTTGTTACATTTTGTGTTGTGTATAATTATATTAATGTTGGGATAAGTTTTGGATTTATTTATTGAGAAAGGGATATAAACTGTTTTTTATGCATTGATTGTGAGAAGGTTTGTGTCGAACCAGGTTTTTAGGATATGGATGTCATTATTTGCATTTTCGTTTACAATTTTCCAGTCACTACCCTTAATTATAATAATCGTGTCGTCCGCATAAGATATAACGGTTCCACTGAGGTTTTGTTTAAAAATATCATTTACGTACATGATAAAAAGTAATGGTCCCAAAACAGTACCTTGCGGTATCCCAAAATCACTTGTGAGTGGTAGACTTGGTGTGTGATTAATTTTTACAATTTGTGTTCTTTTTTGAAGATAACTTTTTAGCCAATTTAGTGTTCTATCATTAAAACCCACAACCTTTAATTTTTGTATTAATTTGACATGTGATATACTGTCGAAAGCTTTTTGGAGATCTATAAAAATACCAACACATTTTAATGATTTGTCTAAAGCGTCTTGTATAGTACTAGATAATTTAGCAATGGCGTCTTTTGTGCTTTTGTTTTCCATGAATCCAAACTGGTTTTTGTGAATTATGTTATTGATCTTAATGAAATGAGTTATTCTTTTTTTTGCAATTTTTTCAAATATTTTTGCAATGTTTGATAGTAATGAAATAGGACGGTAATTGGTTGGTTCTTCCGGATTGCCGGTTTTAAATATTGGTACGATTACGGATTGTTTGTACATGGACGGAAATATTCCGGTTTGAAAACTTGTATTGATTATATGAGTTAATGGTTTTGATACTTGTGATTTTATACATTTCAGTGTTTGTATTGTGATCCCATCAAAACCTGGGGAAGAACCACCTTTCATACTTGTAATGATTTGTTCGATTTCTTCTTTTGTTGTTGGTTGAAATAGTTCAAAGGTATACTCATTATTTACTGTAGTGTTTGGGTCATTTGGGGTCAGGTCTTGTTGGATTTTGCTAGCGAGGTTTTTTCCTACATTAGCAAAAAAGTTGTTGAATACATTTGCGGCTTCTAAGGGTTTATCTTTACAGCAAATTTTTGAATCATTATGTCTTATTGTGTTGATTGTTTTATTTTTGAATTGTTTTTTATCTATAATTTCATTTATGATGGACCAAGTCTTTTTACTGTCATTTTCAGCTAATTCAAGTTTTTGTTTGTAGTAGTCATCCTTTATGTTTTTTATAAGATATGTAAGTTTTTTTTTATAAGCTTTGAAATGTTTTTGTAATGTTATGTTTTCCGGTTGTTTTGTATATTGTCTATAGAGTGTTTCTTTGTGTCTAATTGAGATGATTAATCCTTGGGTTATCCATGGTTTGATTGGCTTAAATTTTGAGGATGGTTTTTGAGATGCGTTATTCCTACAAGCGTTTATGTGTAAACTCAGTTTTTTATCAAATATTTTGCAGCATTCTTCTACATCGTTACATTTATATATTTCTAGCCATTCTTTTTCGTTACTTAATATTTTGGTGAGAGAATTTATATTAATACTATGTTTGTATTTATCAGTATTATTAACCGGAGTTGTGGTTGGTAATGAGAGGTTTTGATGTTTGTAGTCGTATTTAAATATACATGCATAATGATCCGTTACAGTTGTTTTTATTACAGCAGATGATATATTTTGTATATCTTTGGTATTGGTAAATATATGATTGATACAAGATGGTCGTTGTCCAATAATGTTTCTGGTATATGAATTTATACATGAAATGTAATTTAATTCTGCTAACATATTTAGATAGTTATCTTTATCGTTAGAGTAGTAATCATTAGCAATATTCAGATTAATATCTCCGATGATTATTGTTCTTTTGTTTTTATGCTGTTGTAATATATTTTTTAATTCTTCTATGTATGTGGTTAGAACAGAAGAGTGTGTCCGATAAATAGCAATGATATTAAATGATTTATTCATAAAATTTATCTCCAAGTTTAATAAATTAACATTGTTCACCATTATTTCATTTATACTTGTGACAGCATAAATATTAGATACAAATATGGCTACGCCGCTATTTCAGTTAATTTTATAATTTGTGGCGTAGTACGAGTAACCCGGTATATTATAATTAATTTCGCTCGATGAATGCGTCTCTGATAATATTATACAATCTATTCTATTTAATTGTCTAATGGTTATAAGAAATTCTTCAAAATTTTTTTCCAAACTTCTCACGTTCATGTGTATAATTATTAGGCTGGCTGTAGGTTTTACATCTATAAAATCGTTTGTTTTATTTACCGTATCAAAAATTCTTTCGTCTATTTTATATGATTTATCGATTGCGTTTATTATAAAGTCGTTCATTTTAAGGTAGTAATAAATATAACAATAATGTTGACGCTCGGCTGGAAATACACTTCACCCTTGCAAATATAGTAATAATATGTGTGTTGACTTGTGTATTTACAAGTAATGTATAACATCATTATGAAATATTTTGAAAATGTTTAAGTGTTTTTTTTTTTTTTTTTTTTTTTTTTTTTTTTTTTTTTTTTTTTTTTTTATTGAAAGAACAGATATACATATTAGAATCAACAAACAAGTCCTGCTAAGCCAATTCAATTGGCTTGTCAACAGGTGCTTATATTTAGTTACATATAGATTATTTACATTTAAAATTTACATCTTATATCTACAGATTCAACATACATATCAATATACATATCAATTATCAATACAAATATTTTTTTTCCGATAGCCAATTTTTCACCATATATTCAACCTTATTCATAGAATTACATTGCTTTATAGTGTCAGGTAATAAATTAAATATCTTCGGTATGATGTATTCAAACGTTCTCTGTCCGTACTTATTGTTAAATTTCGGAACTATTAACCCGTCGTTGCACGTGAATCTAGTGCTGTATTTATGTTCTAATTTATCTTTATGCTGCGGGGTAAATATATGCTGAATTATAATTTTGTGCCATAGTATTGCTTTCACTGGTAAAATTTTGGCATTCTGAAACAGCAACGGTGTAACATGTCTCTGTTTGAAAATATTATGGACGACTTATAATTTTACAATTGCATATTGTACAACTTGTACTTGTTTCAGATTGGTTATAGAAGTATTTCCCCATATTGTTAATCCATATCTTATAATAGATTCTGCTAGTGACATATAAATTATTTTAAGTGTTTCAATTGAAAGAAAAAATTTTAAAGTGTACATTCTGCCAGCAATTGATCTGAGTCTTTTACAGGTTTTTTTAATATGTTTGTCCCATTTAAAAAAACAATCTACTGTAACACCAAGATACACGTATTCCGTAACTAATTCTAAGCTATCACATTTACAATTAGTTGGAATATTTTTATGGATGCAATTAAAATCGTGAGAAATAATATTAGGATTAAATAGAAATTTGGCATTAGGTGATCTTATATGCATTACTTTGGTTTTTTTAGCATTTATTAATAATCCTGCATCATGTGACCATTTACAAAGTTGATTAAAGTCAATTTGCATGAGTTCAATTGCAATTTTTAGATCTTTATGAGATATGACCAATGCCGTATCATCTGCGAATACAAAATGTTTAACAAAAGAGAAAAGTTTTTTCATTATAGTTACATAAATTATATATAGTGTAGGCCCCAATATGGAACCTTGTGGAACTCCTGCAGATACATTTTTTGTTTTACTAAAAGTATTATTTATTTTGGTACATATTTTTCTATCTCTAAGATAATCTTTAAATAAATTTAACACATTTCCTCTTATTCCAATTTTTTCTAGAGTTTTCAGAAGTTTTTTAGAGTTAATTGTGTCAAAAGCTTTAGAGTTATCGATAAATAAAACAATAACATGTAATTTATTATTTAATTGATTATTTATATAATTGGAAAAATCTTGCAGTAGTTTTTCAGTGTTTTTTTTTTCTTTGGAAGCCGTATTGATTTGGATCTATGATAGTGAATTTTTCAATATAATTATTTAATTTATTTGACATAAATTTTTCGAGAATTTTTTCTAATGCTGGTAGTATACTAATAGGCCTATAATTTCCTAGTTCAATGTGTTTTCCACCTTTAAATATTGGTCTTGTAATGCTACATTTAAATTCTTGTGGAATTTTTGCTTGCTTTATTATCATATTGATTAAATGAGTAATTATTGGCCCAAGAGTTTTTACATTTCTTTTTAAATCAAACATTCTTATATTGTCAATACCTGTGCTTTTAGAGTTTTTCATTTTTTTAACAATGTTTTCAATATCAGTTATAGTAGCTCTTGGTATATATAAACTATGAGGTAGTTCTTCGAGTACTATATTAGTAGCTTTGTGATTGCATTTATGTAACATGTTGCTGATGCTATCCGAGAAGTAATTCACAAAATCATTTGACACAGAATCCTCAGTTCTATCTTTTAACATATATCGTGTTATAGTTTCATCACAATCGTTTTTGGGTTTACGTCCTAAAATATTATTTATCTCGTCCCAGGTTTTTTTGTATCATTAAAACAGTTTTTAAATTTATTGTTATAGTAGTTAGTTTTATCTTTATTTATAAGTTTATTGACAAGGTTTCGTGTTTTTTTGTATTCTGTTTCAAATGTTTTGTTTGTTGGTGTACTTTTCCATTTTTTATAAAGTTTATCTCTTTTTTTTATATGACATAATAATTCACTGCTTACCCATTCATTTATTGCAAAAGGTCGTGTTTTCGGTTTTTGCACTATCGTTTTAGAACTACTCTTGTAAAATTTGTCAAATAAAGATTTTATTTTTTCATATAATGAAATACAATCCCTCTCCTCTATAAGTTTACTCCAGTTATAATCTTTGATATATCGATCAATAGCCTTTTGTGAGATGATTTGAATATACTTATTTGCAAAGTCTACCTGACGTTTATGAGATTTTATATTAATAGCAGTGATAAAATGATCGGCAATATTATTTTCACAGACGCAAGCAGTTATTTTCTTGCCTCTTAATTTGGCAAATATATGGTCAATACACGTGCGAGTAATTTGTCCATTTAATACAGCTTCTCTGGTTACTACATTAATGCATTTTGTTAAATAATGGTTAGTTAGTAAGTTTTCATATGAAGTTATGATATAATCATGGTCATTAAGCAAATTTAGATTTATATCTCCAAGTAAGATAATATTTTCCTTATTATTAATTGTATCAAGATATGATGATAATTCCGTTAAAAATGAAGATTTACTGAAATTAGGAGGTCTATAGATAGCTATTATATTAACTTTAGTTTTGTCCTGGAGTATGAGCTTTCCTGTTATATTTTCAAAATGTAGAGATTGGAACGATTTTGGCCTAAATTCAAATTTATTTCTTATAAACAATATAATCCCTCCTCCTGACTTATCAGTCCTACAGTAGTTATATTCATTATATCCGGGAATATTGTACAAACACGTACTTTCAATTTCAATAGATGTTTCACATAGCATTATAATATCAATATGCTTCAAACAATTAAGTAGATATATATGCAGTATATTCCAATATTTTTGTATAGATCTTATATTTAATTGAATACAAACAAGATTATCAGACGCATTTGGGTTTTCTTTTTTTATCCAATCTTCTAAATTATTTACTGTACTACATTCTATTTCGTTATCATTATCTATATACGAGAAATTATTCTGAGCCATTGAATTCGTAGTTAAATTTTATGCAATACAATAAGATTGTGATACGAAGTTTTGTTGATTTTACATATTGAAATATTTCTATAATAAATAACTCTATATTATAATGCAGTATAAGCTTCAATTTAATACTTGATATAATTACATAAATTTTTTTTGTAATACCCGTATTTATACTTAGCGTAATACGGCAATAAACAGTTATTATACAAGTTAATATTATGATAAAGCATTTGTTTTTATCAAAGACATCACAATTCTTTTTCTTAAAGCAAAAGCCCTTAGTATAATATAATGATACAAAATAGTTTTCCATGCTTTTAACATGAAATAATATTACAAATATTTGATTTTTAGATAAAACAATAAAATTTAATATTTTTGTTAGGTTGATTTTATCCCATACATAAAAAATATATTTAACACATATTTTTATTATCTGTCCAGTCAACATGAAAAGAGAGCAATATAAAATAACTCCATTTATGAAACCTAAACTATAATTAATATCTTTTGTAGGTTTCAGCCCGTAAAAATAAATTATTTTCTTGTTTTGTTTAAAAAGAGAAGTATTTTGAGTAAAGATTAAAGAATTTAATGTTAAATATTTAACAATATAAAAGTGATTGTTTCTAGAGCTAATTGGTACAAGTACTTTTTGATAAAGACTTAATAAATATAAAATAAACTGTATGTTCACATCTAGTGTTATTTCAGAATATTTATGATATTTAAAAAAAAATTTAAAAGCTGTTGTTATATTTATGAATGTGAAATATAATACATAATGAATATATGCATGTTTAAGTAGACAATAAAATGTTTTTGAAAGTGTCGTTATGATATTACTGTTCAAAAAATAATGTAATATAATAATTTTATTTTTTTTAGTTATTTGGCGATCTTTTATAATTTTTATAACAATATTTATGTAATAAAGTGAATTTTTAATAACAGAATATGACGACGTTTGGAAATCTAATGTCTTTATACAATGATTATTTTCTGTAAAATAGTATAAAAATAGAAGTGTGTAATGTTTAGTAATAATAACGTAAATAATTGTATTTATTGAAATGTAGCAAATTCTACGAGAAAACTTCATATGTATTATAATAGCACTGTATCTACTTTGAGGCAGGTTTAATGTTATTTCTAGTCAATATTCTATTTTTTCTTTTGCTAAAATGCTCATTTTTTTATACACATTGCATTTCGTATTGTCGTTTGCAGAATGCCTGATGTCAATATTCCAGTTCATTTTTTTATTTTTGCTATCACAGTTTTTACATTTAGGTTCTTTGTCTTGTGGTCATTATATGCTGTTTTTGTGAATTTGTATATAATGAAGAAGGAATAATTAAAGAGGTTTACAGTGTTGGCAAAGCTAGGAAATAAAAATAATAATAATAATTTAGGGTACGTTGGATTTGAAAGGTTAAAAATACGTGTCATACTTATTATTGTAATGGAGTTTATGATAGGCAAGATAGGAATAATATTATCAATTAAGATATGATTTGGGTCTTTAATAAGATATATTATATCAGTACTTGGGAGTGAGTGCGGTTGTACAGTAGGGAAACATAATACAAGCGTATTAATTAGGTGTGGATTCTCATATGTAGAGGAAAAATTTGGTATCTCCTTGGAACATATTATCATTATATTAATTAAACCTGCAGAGTTATAAGTGGTACAAATTATATCCATTTTACTATAATGTGCATTAAAGAAATAGAGTACCTAGGTGATGAGATAATATGGTAATGAGATTTTTAATGTTCATTATACTATAATGGAGTAGCTGGACATTAGAGTTATGCATACTTTGTGTCGTTAGTCATATTGTTTGGCGTTTTACTCGTCCGATTTGTGTCATTGCGAATTAATATTATATTCGAGTCATCGGTCTGCCTGAAATAAACATGAAAATTCGAAGAAATTAGCACTCACGTCTTGTCACCGCACTATTCAACAGCGAAATGAACACGTGGAGCTTGCGACGTTACCGTCCTGTCGTCGAGTGTTCTCGGTACCGACGCCGCACGGTTGCCGCTCCGTGCACTTTACATGAAAATAAATGACCGTTTTTGCGCCATACGACAAACGCACCGTTTCGGCACTGCAGCGGTCCGACCCTAATGGCGGCCATTTTTTATACGTTATTCGCTCGCCTGTTTTGGCACGTGTGGATTGACTCGAGAGAAAGCTGAACCCATCTAAGACTGAGTTTCTATGGGCGGCCACAAACAAACGCCAACATTTCATAGACAATTCACCTATTTCTATTTCCGGCAATGATATTATTCCAAAGACAACAGTCAAACTTCTTGGCGTTAATTTAGATTCAGACTTTTCGTTAAAAAGTCAAATAAATAGGACAGTAAGCACCGGTTTTTTTCACCTAAGACAACTCAAGTCAGTTCGAAGAAACCTTCCTATAGAGGCGACAAAACTATTAATTAACTCTTACGTAGTCTCGCGGCTCGATTACTGTAACGGCATCTACGCTAGTCTTCCAAAATATCAAATTGACAAACTTCAATCCGTGTTTAATGCAGCGGCAAGGCTCATAACTGGAGTTTCTAAATATTCGCATATTTCAGAACACCTTCGTAACCTTCACTGGCTCAAATGCCCTGAGAGAATCCAGTACAAATTGTGCTGGATGGTTTTTAAATCAATCAACGAAATGGCCCCACCTTACATCTCCGAATTATGCGTCCCGGAAAATACCGGTCCGAGACAATTAACCCTTAGATCAGCAACTTCATCTGCTAAAGGCAGACTAATAGAACCTAAACGGAAGCCAAATACTATGTTTGGAGATCGTGCTTTCGGAGTATCCGGGCCTAAGGCTTGGAATAGACTTCCTCCGGAATTAAGATGCATAACAAGCCCAACAGAGTTTAGGTCCAAACTAAAAACCTTCCTGTTTGGGCTCTCATACCCGTAATTTCAAATATACCTATCTGAGAGTATCATACTTGCATTGTCTATGATATGTCTTAATCACACTTTTCTTACTGAATTAAAATTACTCGATTCCTTACACATTTAATCAATCTGTCTCATCAAGAATCACATTAAGAAAGATCAAATCCTTGTGGGTACTACTGCACCACCCACCTTTACATGTTGCTTTTACTTTCCAAAACACGCTCATCAAAGAATTCATTACATATTCATATTAAAACATTTTTCAGGATTAAATAACATGTGTTCACAATAATGTCCTCTGCGTGCGAACTCTATCTAAATTTCTTTAAATGGACAATATACAGTGTTAATTTCAAGCGACCTCCCAGGTAAGTATGGTCCTGTTTTCATTAAATTTTAGGCAGCATCGCGTTCATTGGTCAAAATATTGTACATATATTTTCGTATCGGTGATCAATGAACCGGTGTATGCAATTTTTTGCCATAAGTTGTTTATAATTGTTTGCCTAGCTTGTAGTTTTTTAGATTTTAGAAATGTATTATAAGTTTGTACAGCGCCCTTGAGGTGATTTTTCACAAAAACGGCGCTATATAAATCATCCAAATATTATTATTATTATTATTAAAGAGATGCTAATTTTGCTTCGGAATTTTTATAGTCCGGTAAAGAACAAAATTAAATTTCCGACCATTTTTGAAATGAAGAATTCTTTAGAACTGTTCTGATTCGAAACTCGATGAAACGAAAAATAGTGACAATAAAAAGAGACAACAAACACATTAACACATACATCAATAGGATTTAGCCTGTGAGAGATTGAGATAGTATAATCGGTTTTCTTTTTGTGCGGTGCTTCTTAGCCTCCCCACTCTTGTCTACTTTAGTTTTCTGAAGATTTCACTCCTACCGCCTGTGACCTCTAATATTTTTGTTAGTAAGTACTACAAACTTTGAAGTACAAATACAAAAAATCTATTTTTAATAATTAACGTACAACAGAATCACTAACGTTTGCATTAATAATTAATGTGAAGGTTTGTGTTACTTTTTTGCAACTAAATTAGCGATATTCAGGTTGATATTACTACTAAGCTGTAATCTCAAATCGGATTACAGTTGCAATATGTTTCTGATTTGAAACTCGATGAAACGAAAAATAGCGACACTAAAAAGAGACAAACACATTAACACATACATCAATAGGATTTAGACTGTGAGAGAGTGAGATAGTATAATCGGTCTCCTTTTTGTGCGGTGCTTCTTAGCCTCCCCACTCTTGTCGACTTTAGTTTTCTGAAGTGAAGGTTGGTGTTGCTTTTTTGCAACTAATTTAGCGATATTCAGGTTAATGTTACTATTAAGTTGTAATCTCAAATCGGATTACACTTGCAATATGTTTCTGATTTGAAACTCGATGAAACGAAAAATAGCGACACTAAAAAGAGACGAACACATTAACACATACATCAATAGGATTTAGACTGTGAGAGAGTGAGATAGTATAATCGGTCTAATCTTTGTGCGGTGCTTCTTAGCCTCCCCACTCTTGTCTACTTTAGTTTTCTGAAGTGAAGGTTGGTGTTGCTTTTTTGCAACCAATTTAGCGACATTCAGGTTGATGTCACTACTAAGCTGTAATCTCAAATCGGATTACACTTGCAATATGTTTCTGATTTGAAACTCGATGAAACGAAAAATAGCGACACTAAAAAGAAACAAACACATTAACACATACATCAATAGAATTTAGTCTGTGAGAGAGTGAGATAGTACAATCGGTCTCCTCTTTGTGCGGTGCTTCTTAGCCTCCCCACTCTTGTCTACTTTAGTTTTCTGAAGGTTTCACTCCTACCGCCTGTGACCTCTAATATTTTTGTTAGTAAGTACTACAAACTTTGAAGTACAAATACAAAAAAAACCTATTTTTAATAATTAATGTACAACAGAATCACCAACGTTTACATTAATTAATGTGACGGTTGGTGTTGCTTTTTTGCAACTAAATTAAAGATATTAAGGTTGATGTTACTGCTAAGCTGTAATTTCAAATCGGATTACATTTGCAATATGTTTTATTATTTTTTTTTCGGGCTAACTTGACCGGACTACCTTTCCCCTCCCTCATCTCTTCCCGCGCGGCTACCAACAAACTGCGAATATGTACGATCAGCTGTTTAACCGTGGAACGACCAAATATTTTATTTTTAAACTGAATTAAATGATGGGCAATTTCAAAATAATGCTTTAAATCCAGATTTCTTTGTTTGTTTTTCTTTTAAATAGTGTTTATTAGTTAGGTACTATGATAGTCAGTAATAATTAACAAGAATTTGACCAAAAAAAAAAAACAATTTTGACTCGATTTTGAAAATTTTGCAAAAAGTCAGAGCCTCTGGTATTCCGCCTCAATGACTAGCCGCCGTTTGCAATGACGGTATTGTGGTGATGATGGAGTCTAGGAAATCAACGAACCACCGCATCGCTTACTGGATTTGTAATGAATGATGATTAAGATCTGGGTATCGTACCTTCAACAACTGTCGATAGAGGGCAGCAGACATTCTGAACGGTGCCCTTCACATCGCAAGTCTGAAAACAAAAACAGTTTTGTTATTATTTATATAATTAACGAAAAATGTAAAATTGAGTAGCTGTTGATGTCCACAACAATTGTTTGTATGTGAATATGTAATCAATATTTGTTTATTTTGCACCATTTCCATTAATCTGTTCATTTAAATGTTTAAAATTCTTTTAATACCTCCTTAGACACATTATTTTTACAAAAAGTGATTTGTGAAAAAACGGCAGGAAAATAGATTGATTCCAAACCGTTGTATCTTGCTAGTGTAGTTATTATTAACAGTTAGTAAAACTGTTGGTTAGTTAGTAAAATAAATATGATGTTTTTTTATATTATGCCATAACAGTTACCTGTGGCAGAATGCCTTTATTGGCTGCCTCTTTCGCTGTCTGGCAGTTGGCGAATGGTCTGCATACTCCCGCCTTTCCCGTATCCGCAATGGTACAGTCGTCACCTTCAAACAAACAGATACATCAGGGTTACACAACAAAACTTGACGATGAAGATTCTACCCATAATACAGAAATAATTAATAACGTGGAATATTAGAGGGTTGATGTTTGCTGGTCTACGGTAGTGAAAATTTTGCAAACAGTCAGAGCCGTTGGTATTCCGCCTCAACGATTTGCTGACTTTTGCAATATATAACAGTTTTTTTTTTATGAGGAAGCCTACACAACCAAACTTTCCATCGCCAACTGGATTTATAATAATTAAGGAATGATGGCCAAACCTTCAACAACCCCCTCGCAGCAGACAACTGGGACAGAGCCTTCTAAAGCGCAAATCTGAAAATAAAAAAGCAGTATTAAAATATTTTTTTAGTGTACCCATGAAGAATGTGTTTGGTTTGAAAAATGTTGATTTTTTTTATAGAAAATAATCATTTATATACCTACACGAAGACTAAAATCCACAAAAAAAAACATTTATTAAATCTTATTGTTTCATCGTGATTTTAATGAATGGTAGAATGTTAAGATATAATTTATATTTAAAAAAAAAATTAAAAAGGAGACATGCAGTAGTACCATGTGAGTGTCAAGTTGCGTTTTTACCTGCGGAGTTTTTCCCTTCAGGGCTGCCTCCACGGCGATGGGGCATTTCGATATACGAAGGCACTTGCCGGCCCGCCCTGTAACAGCTATAAGGCATTGATCACCTGCAAAAGCAACATGACCGTTATACAAGAAGAAAGAATGTTGAATTATTGAGAGAATGATGAGTAAGTTCTGAGTACCATACCTTCAGCCACTGTCACCAGAGGGCAGCATACGATCAGAGTAGTGCCCTCTACCGCGCAGATCTGAAAATACAACTGGCTTTGTCTTCATTGGGATTTTAATAATTGATTGTACAAAGTTATTCAGATTTAAAGAACATGAAGGAGAAAGACATAGAAAATAAGTGATTAGATCTGTACCGAGAATCGAATAATACTACGTAATATCTATTTTAGATTATACTTGAGAGTTTCTTAGTGAATTTTT
Source organism: Limnephilus marmoratus (assembly GCA_917880885.1). Lineage (NCBI taxonomy): Eukaryota > Metazoa > Arthropoda > Insecta > Trichoptera > Limnephilidae > Limnephilus > Limnephilus marmoratus. The sequence continues at coordinate 149,711 of OU862921.1, forward strand.
TTGTAGATTTAGAAGAAGGAATCAGAATGTTTGAAAGTGGCAAATCACTGATTTAGCCATATAGCCCAGTCAAGTTAAACATGAAAAGGGGATTGTGCTTGCAAAAGGTTCAAACATTCTGATTTTTTTTATATGTTGTTCGGACTTAAACCAATATTAAAAAAACAAATTAACAATTTCCAAAATGCTGTACCAGCGGCGGTTTACCCAAAAAACCAAGAAATTTTGAAAGAAGGGTCTGACTGGTATTATTAATTTGAATATTAAAAAAAAAGGTTTTTTTTTTTAATTTGAGACTAAAGCGAGCTATATATGGCCAGTGTTTCTCATGATACAGTACTTCAAAAATAGGTAATTTTTCCAAAAAATGAAAATTTTTCGAAATGGTCACTTATTTTGTAAAATATTTTCTAAAACACTTATCCCACGTCAAATATTAAAAATACTAAAGTTGTGGTAAATTTAATTAACTTTCAATTGATTCTCTCAAAAATGGCAGAAAACTAAAACACTCATAAGTGGGTTTTGAGGGGAAATGCAAATAAACTGTTTTCACGGTTTTTTATGGTTTTATTTATCGAAAAATTGCAATTTATTTAATTTTGTTATTGTTAACAAATTGTTTGATGAATAAAAGAAGAAGGTAATACACCTTTCGGGAATTACGTCATCATCAAACATTGTTTTATATACCTACATACTAAATTACTTGTACAAACATCATGCTACCTACTATAAGGTCAAATTACATGTACTTACACAAAAAAGAAAACTAATATTAATCATGTAGGTATTGTCGATGCGATCCGTGACCTGGTTGATCCGTGAGTGGGTTGACCCAAGGAAGGGAAATCTCAAAAGGTGTTCTGGTAAGGTGGACAACAGGAATGGTGTTTATGGTGAACGCATGTGAAGAACTTGAAATTTTTTACAGCATCTCATGTCTTACTGAAGAGCATCACGTAGACATGAGACCTGTGAATCATCCGAGATAACAGTGATGTGGAAAAACTCAATAACTGGTTTGCTCTCCACCCTCCATTTCCTAAAACTGACAGTTTGCTTTCTATCAGTAGTGGTTTACTAGCAGGTCCTGAGATTAATTGCCACATAGGTCAGAGAGTTGCAACGGAGGGAGTGATGAAAATTGTGGGGCAAATGGGACAAGGTAGTAATAAAATGGTATAACAAAATTACCACGCTGGCATAATCACATCAACCCTTAAATTGCCGGACAAAAACAAAAGAGTAGCTGTGGATCCGCTCACAATTTTCCAGCGATTGTGTATATGTGTATTGCAAAGCCATCTGAACAGGATTTACAGGATGACTTCTAATATGAGTTGGCCCCGTTCCCGATGTCTCTGTTCAATGAACAGAGGATGCGCGAGGGCACAGAATCCTTTCCGTACTCTACCTTCACTCTTCTTCCAAGCCACACGCCGATAGATGCCAGCATTCACGTCATTTTGGATGGTGGCTACCTCTTGCACAAGGTCATGTGGCAGCGAAAGAGTACAGTTTGAGCAATTTTGGTGCATTATACCACCTACGTCGGAAACCACTTTGGGAAGAACATCTCCATCGTTTTTGTCGGCTACCTCAAAGATGCTACCAAAAAACACCATAACAGCGAAACGATTTCAGCGCTACTCAGCTCATTCCAGCTACGAATTGACGTTCGATGAATCCACACTAATTCAAATTGCTCAAGAGTATGTATTGGGTAATGAGAACAACAAGAGACGTCTAATAACTCTTCTTTGTGATGCCTTTCAGAAGGAGGGAGTAGAAGTGGCTGTTGCCGAAGATGTTGAGGATCGAGAGATCGCCATGATGCACTTTCAAAAAGAGCAGTAGCCAACCGGGTGGTCATAATGGGAGAAAACATCGAGCTGTTTGTTCTTCTCAATGATTTAGGCGCTGAAGAGACAAATGTCTACCTTTAGAAGAGCACGAAGGGTGGAGATGGTTGCTGTCACTACTCTTCAACCTCCTACAACCACCAGGGCTCCCGGCAATTACTAGGAACGGTACTATTCACCCAAATGGGCATGATTTGGCAACCAAAACCCAATATGTACATGATTTATGTTAGTTTTCTTTTTTGTGTACATGTAATTTGTCCTTATAGTACGTACCATGATGTTTGTACAAGCATTTGAATATGTAGATATGTTTTTGTAATGTTTGATGATGACGTAATTCCCGATAGGTTTATTATCTTTTTCTTTTTTTCATCAAACAATTTGTTAACAAAAACAAAACAAAAAATTGCATTTGTTTGATAAATAAAACTATAAAAAGCCGTGAGAACAGTTTATTTGCATTTCCCCCCAAAACCCACTTATTGCTGGTTTTGGTTGTCTGCCGTTTTTTAAAGAACCGCTAAGCTTACAGATATTAATCTTGTCTCAAATGAAAGATAATTAAATTTACTACAACTTTATTATCTATAATTTTTGACGTGGGATGCGTATTTTAGAAAAAAATTCACAAAATAAGTGACTGTTAGCGCCAATAATATTGGTTGCGCTCGGTGGATTGCTTTTGTGTTTATTTTGGATTTAAATATTATTTATTTCCTATGGCAATGAATATCTCCCTTCCCCCGCTCCCCTTATGATTCCCTGCTGTCACTATCGCAAGCAATCGCAAGTAATTTCGGTGCTCGAAGTTTGTGTGTTAACAATCATCGCCGCCGGACGCAGTCATAGTTATATACCTAACTCGCATAAAACTACCGCAACTATCTTGTCGCAGCGCATTCTTGCAAAACTATTAGCATTAACAATAATTCAGTTTTTAAAAAAGTGAACTGCAACTAAATGGTGATCTCATCAAGAAAAGAATTACGTTCCAGAAGAACCTGCACCTCTTCCGTGAGTTTGACCTATCCTTTATATTTATTTGCCATTGTATTTACGCAGAAGTTAATTGCCAGAGATTATAACCTCTGAGCCGATACATTATGGTCCAATCTAGCCTGGATGTGTAATTTAAAAGAACCAGCGCGCATTTTTACTTGAAAACATTTACGCACGTATTTCATTGCATATAAATTTATCGTGGGTAGTTGAGATAGGTCGTACGTACGTCATCACGAAATAATCTTCAGCCTATTATAATTAACAAATAAATTGACAATATGCCGGATGAATCAGACGTCTCCAAAATGGAACGAGACATTAAATTATTAGAAGCGAGGCAGAATTCACAATTTGCAAGGATTCAGAGAATTTATGATAGCATAAAGGGTTTGAAATCATCTAATTCAAAAAACATATTTTGTGCCAATGCAGCGTTGCTATTGGAGATCAGAAAAGAGTTTATTCAATTAGTAAATAAAATTAATGATTTAAAAATGCAAATAAATTCAGATTTTATTCCTAACTTTCAAATGGAACAATCATTTGATGATTTATATTCTGTAATCCAGTTAACCGCAAAACAGACATGTGACAATACAAGTGAGTTATCTGAAACGCATTCGAAGTTAGATAAATCAAATCTCAATGTTAAGTTGCCAAAATTAACTTTGCCATCATTTGATGGAAATATAATGGAATGGAGAATTTTTCACGATACTTTTAAAAAATTTATTCATGAAAATATAGATCTTTCCGACACGGAAAAAATTCATTATTTAATAAGTACTTTGTCGGGAAAAGCGTTAAATATCTGTGCCGGAATTCCAACCACAGCCGAAAATTACCAACTTATATGGAAGGCATTAACGGAAAAATACGAAGATACCCGGGCGAACGCGGTTTATTATTTTGATAAAATTTTGAATATAAAACCAATAACAGTACCAACTGCAGTGGATTTAGAAGCTTTTATAGACCAATTTCATTCATCAATTTCAGCATTGCAACAATTAAAAATTCCTAACTTATTACAATGTTTCTTTCTTTATATAGGGACTCAAAAACTAGACAAAGAAACAGCTGTAGCATTCGAATCATCGGTCAGAAAATCAGAGGCACCGTCGTACGATGAATTCGTAACATTTTTACGTGAACAAGCCAAAATACTACATAGAACGTCAAGATTACCAGAATCGAAATCACAACAGTTCGAGAAAAAAAATTTACGGGAAGCACAATATAGCCACGCATTTCTTAGTTTAACGCATAACAAAGCAAAACACTATAAGTGCACGTTATGTAATTTGTCAGACCATACATTCATTTTTAAATGCCCAACATTTTTAAACGCATCACCTAAGAGTAGGTTTAAGATAACTCAAAAACAAAACTTATGTCGAAATTGCCTAAGTACAATGCACTCTACCAATACATGCAAATCGGAAAATCGGTGCAGATATTGTAATCAAAACCATAACTCGTTATTGCATTTTGATGACACTTCATCCAATTTTTCTCGTAATATGGAGCGAAATTTAAATCCCAAAAGCAAACCTGAGAGTAAATCTGATAATGTAACATTATGTACTCTCAATAATGGAGATGCAAACGTTTTTTCCCCAAATCAATCCGTTTTATTAGGTACCGCATCTATTAGTGTTCTTGATTTCAGGAATAATTATCAGAAAATACGCGTTTTAATTGATAGCGCATCACAAAGCGAATTTATTACAACGAGCTGTTGCAAACGCCTTGGATTACCCTTATTCACAGATCGCAATCATACAACCATTAGAGGCATTGGAGATATTTCTCAACGCATTAAAGGAATGACTAATTTAAAGTTTGAGTCTCGCTATAATAATAAAACATCTTTCTCCATTCGACCTTTGGTAGTGGATCGCATTACAACCCAATTGCCGGCATCTTCTATAGATATGAGTGCGTTGTCTTATCTAAATGAATTGCCACTCGCCGACGACAAATTCCACATCCCAGGGGTCATCGATGCAATCATTGGTGCCAATGTTTTTGGCCAAATCCTCTTACCTGGTAAGGTAAAGGGCACTCAATCATTACCGAGTGCAATCGAAACCAGTTTAGGGTACGTACTAGTTGGAAACGCACCTACTCTCAAGCAAAGCAACGTAACTCGCAAACCAAGTTTACACGCTCATTATTAATCTCATGTTTCTTGCCATTTTTATAATACCTAATAATTAATTAGTTTAGTTCAAGTAGGCATATATACTGTTACGTTACGGAATTGATTCCCGTGCGAGCTAATAGCGAATTGACCCCTTGCACAGGCCCTCCACCCCCCTCTCCCCGCACCACGCGGCGCCCGTAGCCAAGCGCCGAGCGGCTCCCCGCATTCATTCCTCGGCCGACCTTCGGCATAACAACTGTGTCCCCGTGATTGCGCTCCGCCGTAAACTGACTTCGCGATGTTTTATTTTAATTGTGTGAAGTATATAATACCAGTACCTTCTGACGACTACCTATATCCTGCCTGTGAGTACAAATGAACCTTCCTTCCCCTCTGTGTGCTAAGAACTGACATTTAACTTCACTATATACGCGTAGAGAGAGAGTTGATAGAACGATAGCATTTTAGTTAGCCAAATAACTATGTGTTTAGTGCCGAGGCTGGCTTGTGTATAATCCTTTTCACCTTTAAATGAATAAACCCTTTACGTGCAAAACTGTGTTCTGATTGAGGAAAGAGACCTGGAGATTGTAAGGAAAGGAAGAGAAGGAGGAATTCACAAGCGAACCACAACACTCGCCTTGGTTTTAAGAGGAACCTTGCTTGTGCCGGCTCTGAGCTAGTTCCGCTGGTCTGTTTATTGCATGTCCTTTCCAGGTTTTGGGTTTGGCGTTGGCCGCAAGTAGCGCCAATGCTAGCAATACATAATTGCCATCTTTTAATCGTTTCCTTTCTTTATTATTTTATTTCATCACACTCGCAATAATGACACGCATTAACGTCTTGAGCACTGAAACACAATGCGGTAAATGTTTTAATGGTATTTATTTTTATTTTCTTTTCGTTTCGCATGTTGGTTTATTTTGACCATCCTGTCAAGGCTGAGGGGCATGTTAGCGCCAATAATATTGGTTGCGCTCGGCGGATTGCTTTTGTGTTTATTTTGGATTTAAATATTATTTATTTCCTATGGCAATGAATATCTCCCTTCCCCCGCTCCCCTTATGATTCCCTGCTGTCACTATCGCAAGCAATCGCAAGTAATTTCGGTGCTCGAAGTTTGTGTGTTAACAATCATCGCCGCCGGACGCAGTCATAGTTATATACCTAACTCGCATAAAACTACCGCAACTATCTTGTCGCAGCGCATTCTTGCAAAACTATTAGCACTAACAATAATTCAGTTTTAAAAAAGTGAACTGCAACTAAATGGTGATCTCATCAAGAAAAGAATTACGTTCCAGAAGAACCTGCACCTCTTCCGTGAGTTTGACCTATCCTTTATATTTATTTGCCATTGTATTTACGCAGAAGTTAATTGCCAGAGATTATAACCTCTAAGCCGATACAGTGACCATTTCGAAAAAATTTCACTTTTTGGAAAAAATGGCATATATTCGATGTACTGTATCTTGGAAACCAATGGTTGTAAATATCTCGCTTTAATTTAAAATTGTAGAAAACTAAGTTTAATTTAAAAGTGCGTATACTGAATATATACCGATCAGACCCTTCCTGAAGACCACTGAAACATTGAGCAAAAACTGAAAAAAAAACTCAAAATTTCATGGTTTTTTGGGTCCACAGCCGCTCGCACAGTACTTTGGAAATTGCAAATCTGTTTATTTAATATTGGTTTAGGTCCAAACAACATATAAAAAAAAAAACAGAATGTCTGGACCTTTTGCAAGCACGGATGTACATCTTGACTGGACTAGTTCACACACAGTCGCTGTACAGATCTCAAATCTAGGCAGGATTAATTAAGGTAGTCTTTACACGGTGCTAGCTCTACTTTAGTGGTATAGTTACTGTCCTGCCAGAACGTGAATTTAGTTAGTTGATGCCCCCACTAAGTACAAGGATTTGCACGAAGGTGTCCATAAGCGGACAATGGACCGTAACACCTACCCCGGTGCTGGTGGAGGAGACGCCTTGCAAAATATAATAATTTATATTCCAGTCAACCAAACTATTGACTACTCTGTCCACATGATGCCACTGTATACTAATTCTACTGAAAGTGTTACCAACTATCTGACTAAATACTGGGTTTGTGTGGATAAGGCAAAAGATAATTTTGTTTTACTCCAGTTTCTAATATCATGAGTGTCCAGTTGCAATTAAAGATGCGTCGATTTCTATATTACCGATGGATATCTTCTTCATAGTTTTTCTCCTGGTCTACGGGTCTAACTTGTCAATGTCAAGGTAGGGACTGGAGAGTTTAATATCTCACTCTCTTTTGAATTGGGTAGTTTCATTAAAAAGAAATTTATATATTGTAATCAGTTTTAAGAACCATAATATGTTTTACCTTAAATCTGTATATGTCTGTATTTTTTAAATTAAAAAAATAAAAATATCATGCGAAGGTTTACTACACACAATTTTTTATAAATAATTAATATTCACGATATTTTTCTTATTGTCTTTTGTCACTCCTATTTTAGGTTTATTGATTTTAAACAGCCTAATCATTGCAAGTGTATTATTATTAATACAAAGTTGTGATTTTTTTATAGAGGAACGGTTGCTTTTCAAGCAAAATAAAAATTTGGATTTGACGCCAAAATATTTCACCAAACTGAATAATTACATATTTTTTCAATCAAAATGTGTAGCAAATTTGCTTCTTCATTTATTTTTATTTCAAATTATAAAATAGAAATTTGTTCATCATGATTACAGAGGCAACTCTAGCAATTATTTGCGAGTTTATGATAATATTTAAAATATAATATGGCCTTACAATGAACAAATAAAACGAAATATTAAATAAAAATATAAATGGCACGTTTTTAGATTTCACGGCCAAAATTATTTTCGATATTTGTTTTTGGGGTGTTAAATCACACATCTGCTGGATCTGGCCTGATGATGGACACTGCAACGCTGTCCGAAACGTGGGCTAAAGTAGGAGGTAGCGCCACACGTCGTAACTTCCCAAACACAAATAACAAAAAAATATTAACGATTAAAAAATTATTTTGGTCAACTTAAATTTAAATATCAAACGACTAATTTACGTTGAAACCCAAATTTTTCATTAAAAAATCTAAAATTTCAACCTTAAAAGCAGATTTTTACGAAGTTTTATATTTCAATATATTATTGCGTTGTAAGTTTGGTAAGATTAATTTTAAAATAATTACCATTAACTGACATAGCTCTTCAAACTTGTCCTTAAAATCTTAAAAAATTCAATTCTTCAATGGCCTCTACTATACCATTTAAAATATAATAAGATAAAGTAGCACATAGTCATTCTATATTATATTGTTGGTTATATTTTAAACTTATTACATTAGTCATAATTCTAATAAATAATATTATTATTCTATTTTTTTAAGTTTGACAATTTTATTACTTTATACCGGCAAGTTCTAGATTTTTTTCTATACTTACTATTTGCGTACACAAATAATTTTTTAGTTTGGTCAAGTATTTTGGCCTCAAAAGATTTAAGTTTGGTGTGAAAAAGGCGTCGCAGCCGTTCCCCTTGGGAGTGAGAAACAGTACCTGTGGGGATATCCCTTTAAAGGCGGCCTCCTTGGCTGTTTGACAGTTGGCGAATCGACTGCATACTCCCGCCCTTTTTGTGTCCACCATTGTACAGTTATCACCTTCAAACAAGCGATACACCAGAGTTACACAACACAACAAGTGAAGGTGTATAAACTGTATGATATGAAAGTGAAGTACCTTCTCTAGGGGTAGTTGTGTTTGCCTGGCACCTGGCTTGTAGTCCTGTCTCTTGTCCTGGTACCCAAGGGCAGCACACTATAAACCTGTTCTTCGGGGAGACGCAATCCTGAAAACACACCACATTGTATTACCTATTCATTTGAACATCTACATAGGGTACACCAACTTTGGAATTTATTATCCAAAATTCATTGTTATTTAACCTTTGAAACAAACAATAAATCCGTCAGTGGTTGTACATATCGGTCAGTACATAATATTTGTCAGTGTTTAAGTGGGCATCGCGTTTGGGTCTCATCCAGGCGTTCCGTGTTCTATTCCTTGGCTGCTAAGTTCTCTATCACTACTCAAGTAACATTGTCGGCTTACTGTGGTGGTAGGAGGAGATAACCAAAATATTGTCGGGTTATTCATAACCAGGAAATGTTTGTCTTTCTTTTAAAAAAAATCAATAAAAATACCAAATTTTCACTAGTTAAAAATAAGATTATTTCTTAGATGTTATAAGGATAATCTTTGAATAAAGCGAAATGCTATTGTATGGGAGAAGAGTGTTTTCATATTCCAGGCATTAGAAAGGTTGGCAGAACAGGGACAGGGTATATTGACTGACTATTGTATGAAAGAAGAGCGTTTTCATATTTCAGGCAGTAACAAGGTTGGCAGAACAGGGACAGGATATAATGACTAACTATTGTATGGGAGAAGAGTGTTTTCATATTCCAGGCAGTAACAAGGTTGGCAGGACAGGGATAGGGTATATTGAGTGACTATTGTATGGGAGAAGAGCGTTTTTATATTCCAGGCATTAGCAAGGTTGGCAGAACAGGGACAGGGTATATTGACTGACTGTTGTATGAAAGAAGAGCGTTTTCATATTCCAGGCAGTAACAAGGTTGGCAGGACAGGGTATATTGTGTGACTATTGTATGAGAAAAGAGCGTTTTCATATTCCAGGCAGTAGCGAGTTTGGCAGGACAGGGACAGGGTATATTGACTGACCATTGTATGGGAGAAGAGTGTTTTCATATTCCAGGCAGTAGCGAATTTGACAGGACAGGGATCAATAGAGAAGTCCAGTCCATTTTTTTATTTTTTTTTATGAATAAAGACCTTCAAACTTAAATAATTGCATTTTTATTTTTATTTATATAGTTAGTTTTAATAGTTAAAATAATTGTCAAAGTCTTAATTTTTCAAGACTTCCCGAAACGCACCGTATATATGGTGGATTGTGTGACGTCTTCACCTACCGATCGTTTATTTACTTTCAAGTTGTCATTTTGAATCAGTGATGTTATTTCTAGGGAAATTTCCCTAGATCTAGGGGAGAAAAATATTTTTAAGGGAAAAGGAAAATCAGGACAAAATCTAGGGAAATTTCGAACTCTGGCAAATTTTTTATTACATATGACAATATTACTGGTATTATATATATTTTTACGTATATATATTTTTTGGAATTCCTATGAATCTTAATTATTGTTCATGTTCACTTACATGCAATGTTATTTTTAACTCTGACAACTCAAAATGATATAAGGGAACGTACCCATACTACGTGACATGTTCGGGGGGGGGGGTCTTCAAAATACCACGATTGGTACAAATGAGCGGCGGGTTGCTTAGGTTTTTGGTAACAGTGGGGGGGGGGGTTAAAAAGTGCAAAAAGTTTGCCACGTAGTATGGGTACGTTCCCTATGTATCTAAAAAGATAAATGGGACCTCTGAAAAAAAAAACTATTTTTGTTTTACGTTCCGTTTTTTCCGTGATTGCGGTTGATTTTTATTTTGCAAAGTGTTTTTTTTATTTTTTTTTTAATTTGAAATTCAGTTTCAAATTCAGTGGTGAGTGTATTCGTACTTTTAAATTAGTATTTCACGTAGCAAAAAGTGTTTTATGTGGAAAAGCACAGTATCATAGTATATTTACCAAGTTCCGATATATTTCCAATTAATTAATCATATTAATTAACATATAACAGGATTAGTGTTACACAATCAGGTGGCTACGTAGGTAATTGCGTAAATGTGAAAGTCTAGGGAAATTTCACTTCGAAATCTAGGGAAATAATTTTTTTGGGCAGATCATCCCTGATCGAAGAAAATGGCGGTATTAATATAGATGGACTATGGGATGACACGATTCCTTTTGTGTGAGAAGTTGAAGGGTTTTTTATTCAAGATTAACTGCTTTTAGTATAGAAAAAACATTGGTAAAATGTCCACATTTCATCGCTACTGTTATTGTATTGTATTAAAAGTGCAATATAAAAACATATTTTTCATTGCATATACAAATGACATCAAGCTATCTAATTTTGTGTTCAGGCGTGATTTTGTACATTCTATTATATATAACAAATACAGAAGCACTGGTATTTATAATACACTGATCATGACGATTGTGCGATTGACTTGTATAAAAAGCCATATACTAAAAACTATTTGAAAATACATAAACCAAATGTCAAATATGACACGACTTTAACCTCAAATAGGCAAAATTTATTGCAGATTGTACGCAAATACATATAGCCTTTTTCGTAAATTGTTGAGGGCTAAAATAATGTTTCAATAAACACAACAACCATTATTTATCTAAATCTCTATAAACAGTTTGAAAATAAATCAAAAACACGAAATGTTGAATTCGTACGTGTGCACTTCAAGTCATTTCAAATGTCAATACAACATTCAACACGGACGCTATTACCAGATGACAGGTTAGCAGTGACGTCGCCACTCACCATTTTAGTAATGCCAACTTGACGCTGTGTTTTGAGAAGAGGTTTAAGAATGCACTTTTTAATATTTTTTTAAAAACTCTGCGTATAATATTATCAAATAAAACTTATATATTCAGAATCAGCGTTTATTGGTCTATATGAACATATTTTTTTAAAGCCATAATATTTTTCACTGTAGTTCTTTATTACAAATCATTTTGTGTAGCGGACAAAGAGTGGTAAAAGAAATGTCAATATAGTACTGCACAAGTATTCTTTTCAATTTTGAGATTCATTGTGAGGTAAAATTTACCAATTGAACAATTTCATTTTAAGTTACTTAACCCCTCGGGTATATTTTGTCAAAAGGCAAAATCCAAATAAATAGAATATTTCTAAACGTTTCCGAAAATTTAACTATTGTCATTGAAAGGTAAAATATGATTTCAAATTTTATAATTGAAAATAAACTTTTAATTTTATAAAAAAAAATAAAACAAACGCTTTGTATTTAACCACGAATTTATTATTTTATATGTCGATCGGTTTCGCTTCGACCAAGCTTCCTCAGGATATAATAATAACTGGAATTAAGTTTAATTTAGTTGCTATTATATCCTGAGAAAAGCTTGGTCGAAGCGAAACCGGTCGATATAAAGAATAATAAATTCGTGGTTAAATAGAAAGTGTTTGTTTTATTTTTTTATAATATAATATCTAACCAAAAATTAATTACTTCTTATGGAAAAAAAAGATAATTACTGAAATATAAATTTTTTGATGCAAACATAAAAAATTTTTAAAACTGGCTCACTTTACGCTTTTTCTAACAAAAATTTGAGATAACGAAAAAAAAACACTTTTTAATTAAATAATTGTTTTACGTACATTAGGCCGTGTTGCGCTATTTTCTTCTTTAGCCAACGTTTCGGACAGCGTTACACATCCGCCCTGATGATGGACACTGTAACGCTGTCCGAAACGTTAGCTAAAGAAGGAGGTAACGCAGCATTGCATAATGCCCCATAAATAAATAATAAAGTTTTTTCTTTTTAATACCGTTTTGATCATATTTCTCACCTAAATAGTAAGGGAGACACAACGATTTCTGTGAGACCTATATCAGTTGTTTCCAAAATTGGTGTTTTAGCCTGAGAGGTTTGAAACACCAATTATTATGCAAGTTTCAATGCTTTCAATTCAAAATTTATAAACAAAAAATTACCAAACGTAAAAAAGCATGTAAGCGATTCAGTGGTGGTCGGTGACCGCAATAGAAAAAAGTGGAGAAAAGGTGATGGAAAAAGTTACGCAAACTATAAACTGCATATTGGAAGATAAGTTTAAACTATTCAATGAAAAACACAAACATCTAAGGGAAAAATGTGAAAAACAAGAAAAACGACCATATTTTATAGAAAAACAGGCAAGAAAAAATTTTTAACAAAACAAAAAACGACTTCAAAAAATGCACTAAAAAGCAAAAAAATAATTTCGTATTCTTCTACAACTTCATAATCAACTTACTTTTTTCTAATCATCAATATGTAGGTACGATTGTTACTTTTGGAGTCGATGTCAGTCAAGGTAGGTTTGTAACTACATACATAGTTATAGGTGAGATGTGCTTGTGTCACACAAGCGACTTGCTGACACCGACTCCAAAAATAACAATCGTACCTACATATTGATGATTAGAAAAAGTAAGTTGATTATGAAGTTGTAGAAGAATACGAAATTATTTTTTTACTTTTTAGTGCATTTTTTGAAGTCGTTTTTTGTTTTGTTTAAATTTTTGTTTATTTTTTGATTTTTAGTGAATCTGAAGTACACTAACTAATTTGTCTGAATATGGGTAAACCTACAAAACGTGCTGCTCATATGAGACAGACATAATTTGACCATAAAACGTCGTTAGGGTCAAATTAAGAGATTCGGCCGAGTTTCGTTAATTTGTCATGGATCCGATAATCAGAATCTAACCAAACTTTCATCAAATTACCCTTGAAGTACATCCTTTTCAATAAAAAAAGAATCATCGAAATCGGTTGGCGTGATATTGAGTTATTCGTCCATTTGTCGCGCACATACTTAATGCAAATTTAAGACTTATATGGTTTTCTCATAGATGCCATTGTCAGAACTGGACCAAATTAAAATGGGACCACACGGGAAACACCAGCTTTCAAATAAAAAAAGAGTCATCAATATCGGTTCACCCAGTCAAAAGTTCTGAAGTAACAAACATAAAAAAAAAAAAAAAAAAATACAGTCGAATTGAGAACCTCCTCCTTTTTGAAGTCGTTTAAAAATAGCATTGTCATTTTCGGAATAAAAGAAATGGAAACATCATATTTTAATCCAGAAAGTCTCATAGTGAACTTTAACAAAGAACATTTCCCTCAAGAACTGGATCGCAGGGATATTCAAGAACTTAGAAGAATAGGCAAGAAAAGAGAAAGACCTCGGCCAATAATTATCACTTTTTGAATACTCGGCACAACAATCAACTTGTTTAAAAATAGAAGTGCACTAAATAATTACGGTTATTATATAACGGAAGATTTCCCACAAAATATTCTAGAGAAGAGGAAAGAACTTCAAGAACAAGCAAGAATCGAAAAGGAAAAGGAAAACCTTGTAAAAATAAAATACGATAAACTTGTCATAACTGAAAAAAAACAAACAGCTGGAAATTAGAAAAGAATGCTTTTAAGTTCACCTGAAACAAAACCGCAAAGGGAGCCGAAACAAATACACAGGCTAACAAGAAAAACAAATCATCAACTCAAATTAGAAGAACTTCAAGCCTATCGGATGGTATTTTTAAAACCGGGCATGCTGAATGTCATGCCGTATTGCGCTACCTCCTTCTTTAAAGAAGGCAACTCATCAGATCTGCAGAAAAATAACAACGTTAATATATTTTCGTTATTCATGGAGTGTTATGCCGTGTTGCCCTACCCCTTTCTTTAAAGGAGGTAGCGCAATACGGCATAACACCCCAAAAACAAAAAACAAAAATACTTTTGGCCGTGAAAATCTTAAAACGTTTCTTACGTTAAAATATAGCTAAATGAAACAATATCATATTGTTTAAACAACTTGTATATTTTTTTAAAGCCGACCGGTTTCGGAACGACCGTTCCATCCTCAGGGCAAGCATATACTAATTTGACAGTTACAAAATAGTGTGTGTTGCGCTACCTCCTTCTTTAAAGAAAGAGGTAGCGCAACACGGCATAACACCCCAAAAACAAATAAAGAAAAAACTTTTGGCCTTGAAAATCTTAAAACGTATCTAACGTATATAGCTAAATGAAACAATATTACTATGTTTAAACCACTTGTATATTTTCGTTATTTGTTTTTGCGGTCTTCGGTTGCGCTTCCTCCCTTTTTAGCCAACGTTTCGGACACTGCAACAATGTCCGAAACGTTGGCTAAAGAAGGAGGTAGCGCAACACGGTATAATACCCCAAAAACATATAACGAAAATGCTTTTGGCCGTGAAAATCTTAAAACTTAACTCACTTGTATATTTGTTTAAAGCCGACCGGTTTCGGAACGACCGTTCTTTCTTCAGGGCAAACGTATACTGATTTCACAATTACAAAATAGTGGGCGGGAATAATGTATTATTACTAAGGATTGTGGTAGGGGTGGAGCCGTTGATACGAATTAATGAAGAGTGGGTGGGTAGGAGAACATATCCATGATTGGGCTGTAAGATAATATTTTTTGTTTGGTAATAATAATAATGTTTTTTTTTTATTTATTTCCAAGGCTTCTAAGTAATCTTAGCGTTTTCCTTTATGATTAATATGAAGAATATTTATCCCAGTATTTTTTTCAAAACTATGGTTATTTTCAATGATATGGTTAGCGAACTCAGAAAAATTTATATTATTAAGACACCTTAAATGTTCTTTGATTCTGATTTTAAAATTATGAGTCGTTTTTCCAATATAAAATGAGGGACAGTCATTACATTTGAGTTTATATATTCCAGAATTAGTCAATAATTTATGGTCTTATCTTTAACGTTCCTTAAAAAATTACCGATTTTATTTCTTGTATAAAAAGCTGGTTTAATATTAGAAGGGAGATTTTTGCAACATTGAACTGAAAAATTATTAAAAGATATATTCACGCACCAGATTTAAGATTTAAATGTCCGGGTTAAATTTTCCCCACTGGAAAAACTAAACCCTTTCACACACTTCCCCAAATGATCACCTAGTCGACCCACGCTATGCAATTGCACTATATAAGTATTATAAATACAAAACAATACAAGAACAACATGTCAACCTACCAGAGACCAAATGGAAAAATAATTCACTGACTCCAGATATTTTCATATCAGAGGGTTCGGCTCTGTGGAATTCCTAATTGAACCTATAAATCCTACTGATCCCTCAATATAAATATTCAAAAAATGTTTTGTAATCCTACATGTATTTAAAATGACACAAAATTACAAAATGGATTAAAGACCAAAATAGACAATACTACCAAAATACCATAGCATAAAATACCAAAACATATAAGTAACACACAAAACCGATATAAAACACATCACCCACAAACACACAACACGTATTAAAATATCATTTTTAATCTTATATAATACTAGCAGACCCGGCCACACGTTGCTGTGGCTAACGAAACACGACGCCATTTACCCAACCTTTATAAAATCCACACCATCCGCTCGCCAGCTGCCCGCTGCCCGTTGCCTAAATTGAATATTTGAATTTCTCGATTTTTCTCTTCTATAATAAGCATTTATTATACATATAAACCTTCCTCTTAAATCATTCTATCAATTGGTGAAAACCGCATGAAAATATGTTGCGTAGTTTAAAAGATCTATGCGCACATACATTTTGAGCGACTTCATTTTATACTATGTAATGATGATGATACCTACCACAAAACTTAAATTTCTACTCATATAATTTGGCACTTAATATTTTATAAAAAAAAATAAAAAATGCATATGCAAAAAAAACGTATTTTTGACCGATTATCTCTATCTCTACATATTATAAAGTAAAGTCCCCCGCGCCGTCTGTCTGTCTGTTCGCGATAAACTCGAAAACTACTGAACGGATTTTCATGCGGTTTTCACCAATATATAGAGTATTTTGTGAGGAAGGTTTAAGTATGTAATTTGTCAATGATTTGTGTAAATTGGTTGAAACATAACTATAATTGTTAGAAGTGTCGGAAAAAAGTCCAGCCGCCTGGTAGCGTTCATCGAAAACGCTGCCTAATCCTTTTGGGATATAACAAAACAATTAATGGTGGGATATTCCTCTTTTATAGATCTACAAAAAAGTCCGCGGAGGCATATATCTATCTTTTACGGATAGCTTACTATACACATTATATCTAATATGCAATTGATAAGAATAATAAGATAAGAAGATAGAATGCGTATAGTAAGCTATCCGTAAAAGATAGATATATGCCATTGCAGACTTTTTTGTAGATCTATAAAAGAGGAATATCCCACCATACGTTGTTTTGTCATATCCCAAAAGGATTAGGCAGCGTTTTCGATGAAAGCTACTAGGCGGCTGGAATTTTTCCGACACTTCTAACAATTATCCTTATGTTTCAACCAATTTACACAAATCCTTGACAAATTACATACGTAAACCTTCCCCACGAAACACTCTATCTATTGGTGAAAACCGCATGAAAATCCGTTCAGTAGTTTTCGAGTTTATAGCGAACAGACAGACAGACAGACAGACAGACAGACAGAAAGACGGCGCGGGGAACTTTACTTTATAATATGTAGAGATTATTTATTCTTAATTTTACGTTAATTCTAAATCTCTAATTTTTAAGTTTAATTTATCTTAATCGTATGTTTTTATTTACTTTTTTCCGTTCTTTCACCAATATTATGTATATATATATATTTATATGTATTGTGTATAATTTTGTATATGAAATGGAGGCCTCAGCACGGGTAAAACACCCAGTGAGGCCAACATCATTGAATTATGTAAAAAATGTAAATAATATTGCATCAAATAAAATAAAAATAAATAAATAAAATGAATGATTTTAGCATTTTTATATATAAATTCTTTGAGAAATCTAATATGCCTAAATTTTTAATCAAAGACCTAGGTATAATGCCAGTAGCCGAAATAACAAATGGTAATATTTTTATGGTCTGAGAATGCCAAATTCTTTTAATCTCATTTCCTAAATCTGTGTATTTTCTTATTTTTTCAGAAACAGGTTTTTGAATATTATTATTTTATCATTATTATTATTAGAATTATATAGATATTTATTTTTTGAAATTTCGCAAAGTTTTTTATTTAAGATTTTATCAATTAAAATTACTTCATATCCGTTTTTACAGCAATTTGTTTTATAATGGAAAGTTCGGAAAGGAAATTATTATTAGACATTGGAATATTTACTAAGCGGTGTATCATGGAGTGGAAGGTGGAGTGGTTCAAACAAAGTAATATTGTCTCATGTATCTGTAATGGAAAATCACAAAGTTATAGCTACGTTCAAAAGTATTAATATAAAGCAATTACCGCCACCTCTCGCAACGTCAACATACAACAACTACTATCAGAACACCAAACTCAACTTCCAAGCCGGCTGGACACCGTGGAAGATCATGACCAAAACCCTCCAAACAACCCTCCAAAAAATGAAAAAAAACCCACAAAATATGTTATATACATTCTGACATACACCGTTAAAACGCTTTCATCATACGAACATTTGATAGAGCTGAAAAGGTTCAATTTGGAGAAAGCCTTTACCCGAAGAGGGGTTCCTACAGAATATTTTCACTACAATAATTATTAATGTGTCTTAAATTATTTTATAAAATTGTAACTACCAACATAAAAATAATAAACTATCAATATTATTGATAGTAACAAAACTAATTAACTTTGCAAATTAGCATTTTCTGTAAGAAAAAAGAGGCTTTTTAAATTCTATTTTATTTTATTTATTTATTCTGTGCACTAAGACTATTTTTTTTTTAATTATTTCATAAATGATTAAATGTTACATTTTTGGCCATTTTTGACTACCATACTAGGCTATTGCCCGTGTTGTGGTAGTCATACATGTAATATAATTTTATAATAACAGATAATAAAATATAAGAAGACAAAAGAAAAAAATAATATATTTAGGGATAAATAAAACTAAAAACAGATAAAAATATAAGAATTGCAAGTTATCTAAGAAATAAAGAAGATTGAAATAAACATTGGTGAGCATTATTCTTCTTGAAATAAAAATAGAAATAAAATTTGGTAAGTAATCTTCTGCACGAGAGTACATATTTGTAGTCATTTTTGATATTCGTTCTATGAAAGAAATTGGAAAGAGTGTTAGAGAAAATCAAATACTTGAGTCGGGCCATGTCAAAAGTCAGAATAATAGAAGAGAATGTATGAGACGATGTATGAATGTGAGTGAGGCAAAGAGTGTGTGCCAAGACCGAGTTGTTTGGCGGTCCGTCCTCTCTGCCTACCCCTGCGGGGAAACGGCGTGATGGTTAGTTAGTTAGTTGTAATATTTTTTTGATTGATATTAATATTATTTGTTTTTTATTGTAATATTAAGCTCTCATGTGTTGTTTGAAGAAATCTCTTACCTTTTCAAATATCCAATGATTGATACGGGATTTAAAGAGAGATTTAAAATTATGTGACTTTATATCGACACTCAAAGCATTATACATTTTAGGAATTATACCAGAATTGCCGTTGAGCGAAAGAAGTTTGAGTTTTAGGGACCACGCAACCCAGGTTTGCTAAGAAGCGTGTGTGTGCTTGATGTTGTAGATTATTTTGGCAATATAACATATGCTTATCTTAGTAAATACCTGTCGAATATCTAAGACTCTGATTTTTGCAAAGAGTTCATTTGACGGGTGGGTAGGTTGAATTTATTTATTTTGAATTTATTCAGAGTCTCGATTTTTTGTACTTCTACCCTGGTATATAGAGTATACAGACAAGTACATTAATCCTTGATGCATTTGAGGTAAAATATACCTTTTTATGTGAATACCTCGCAAATCGCAATCGCAAAGAGTCCCAACTACTCCCGTCTGGAGCCAGTGAGATTATTGCATCCCCATTTTGGGAATGCTGTGAGGCTGAAGGCAGTGGAAAGAGGAAGGAGATGGGAAAGAGGAAGTTGGGGAAGTATCTGGCTATTCAGATCCGGTCAACAAACACGGCTAAAGCCATTTCAAGGAATTTTTCAATTCTGAATGGTGAACACCAGGGCGATACTGAAAGTATCTTCCACTCTGGAACGTGCCACAAATTTGTTTTACATTATTTCAAATGAATTAATTGTGAATAACACAAATTAATCCAATAAAATTTATTTGCGCATGCCGGGATTCCATCGCGTGACCTACGGATTGTGTGTCAAGACCCTTACCTTACTTTTGTTATTCGGCGGTACAACCTCTCTGCACTCCCCTTCGGGGACACTTAGTTGTATTTTGTGTAACAAAGATACACCGTATTTTCACTGAACCAACTGCATATTGTATATGGCGTTCTGTTCTAGCTCCCAGCCTGAGCAGTCGTAATAAAATCGATCCCGCAATTTTGCAAATTAAAAATACTTCCCGGCGTTCTACCAACGTAAAATTTGGCACCATTAGGTGCGTCTTGCTAAGGGCTACCTGCCCTTAGTTTCTGTTTTTAACTTTAAGTGACTTTACATAACTTTATAAGTGAAAAAGTGGAAAAAAACATATATTTACCGCTAAGGGCGGATGTTGATACATCCCCCAAAAACAAATACTGTCATCGTGTAGACTTTAGTGTCCCCCACAAAACTATAAAACTATTTTTTAGTGTATTTTTTAGTGATAAGTGTAAAAATGGTGTTTTTTTCTTAATAACTGTGTCTAAACTTCATTATTTAGTGTCTAAACATATGTCATTCGACGGGTAATTAAATTACGCGTCGATTGATACCTGGTTCGTCCAGTTCGGTGTTGGTTTAGTGCCCGTATTTCCGTTTTGCAACAAAAACACGTGGTGATTGTTTTGTTCCACTGTGGTTGTTGTGAAGTGGTTGGACAGGTAGGTACTCTCTGTGACTTTGTACTTTGACTTTTTTAGGATCCCTAAGTGGATTTCTCATGGATCGTGGATCCCTAAGTGGTGTTTCTACAAACGTGTTTTGAATTGTGATATACCCCCCCCCATTTAGCTCAGAACCCCCAACCCCCCCCCAACCCACCTCAACCCCCCCCCAACTCCCCCCCCAACCCCCCCCAACCCCCCCAACCCCCCCCAAACCCCCCCAACCCCCCCCCAACCCCCCCCCTAACCCCCCCCCCAAAAAAAAAACAAACTATGGTTTCGGACGTTATCCTGTCCTGCGAGTCGGATGGTGCGGGTCCCGACCTCGACAAAGAAGCAGAACTCTGGAGAAATTCGATACAAAATCAGATCGACGCTCTAAACAAATCGCTCACCCTGGGCCCGCGTCCAAAGGGGAAAAGGCGACCCAAAAAGGCAGTGAAGATTGCTGACATGGGCACGGACACTGATTCCGATATGGACACGGAGATCAATAACCCCCTTCCTGGACCCAGTGGGGTCTCCATTATTGGAATCCACCCCCCAACCCCCATTGCTGGCAACAAAAAACGTGCGAGAATTAGCGATTCTCCTAATAGCCAACTGGCCCTCGTGGAGTCCACCCGTAAGGCCATCCCGGCAATGGAGAAGTGCCAAAAAATAAGAGGCATTGTCAATGATGGGACCAATAAACTGAACAAGTCGGACAAGGGTGCTCTTAACCTACTCCTGGATGACTTAATGAATGACATCACGCATTTAATGCTTGAAATTAACACCTTGTCGACCAGGAGCGCCACGATCGAACAGGTGTTGAACATCCAGGCCTCCATGACGCAGAAGCTGGACACGGCCATTAAGGCTCGCCCAATCTTGAGCGCTGCACCTATGTCCTACGCTTCAGCAGCAGCTGGCTTGCCTTCCTCCAAAAAGGTTGTGGTGAACGGACTTGAGCGACCTTTGCCCCCCAAACCGCTGACGGTTCTTGTGTACCCGGAGATTCCTGAGGGGAAAACCTCCGAAGGAACCCAGAAGGACATGGAGAAGCTGATAAACCCTAGGACCGATGACTTCCAGGTCGTTCGCGTACGAAAAATCAAAGGCGCTGGTATGGCCCTGCAAGCCAAGGGGAAAAAGGACCTCGAAAATATTCTTAAGGCAGGAACCAAGTTGGCAGCAAGTGGGCTGAAACTTGTGAACCCCCTGGGTCGTCTGCCCAAAATCGTGATCTACAATGTCCCCAAAGGCGATCCATCAGCTGACCAGGCCCTCTTTGGCGAAATTTACACCAACAACCTGGAAGGACGGACCACGCTATCCCGGGAAGACCACCTCCGCACCATGAGGAGAGTTTCCCTCTTTGGGAAGCGTGATGGAGGTTTCATGAACATGGTCCTGACGTGCCACCCGGCCGCCAGGAAGGTACTTATTGACAGCGGGCTGTGCTATCTTGGGTGGAACGCTTGTCGGACCCGCGATTACACTGGCGCCACCAGGTGTTTTAAATGCCACTTATATGGCCACATTTCAAAGAGTTGTACGCAAGAAAAGGAAACTTGCCGCCACTGCGCCGCAGTGGGTCATGGCTTCGAAGATTGCCCCAAGAGGGCACAGCCTGCTGTCTGCGCCACCTGTTCGCGCTTTAAGAAGCCGGCGGATCACCCGACGGGTGACAGGGACTGTCCGGCTCAAAAAGCAGCGGTGGAGGCAGCATTCCGCATGACGGACTATGGCTCCTCCTAATCCCCTTTCCCTAGGTCAGGTCAACCTTCAGCGATCCCGGATGGCCACACTGGAAGTACTGAGGGTCATGACTGACCTCAACATCGACATCATGCTTATTCAGGAGCAGTACACCTGGGAAGGTAAGACCCCCATTAATTTTCCGGGTGCGGTACTCGAAGTTGGCCGCTCACCAGGGGCGGGAGTCCTGGTCAACACTTCATTGATCAGTCCCCTCCTTCTGGCTGGTCTTTCTGATGAATACCAAACCTGTGTATGTATTAGATTTGGCGACACTGAGATCTTCTTGATCTCAGTTTACTTTAAATTTGGGAATCCGGTAGGACCCCACATCCTGAGTCTGACGCGCGCGCTCAACGCGCTTAAAGGCCGTAACATAGTTATCGGAGGTGACTTTAATGCACGCTCACCATTATGGTTCGACTCTAGCGATTGTAGAACGGAGCGATCAGACGCCGTTGAGGACCTGATTGCTGCGCAAGGTCTTAGCATCATCAACGAACAGAGTTCTTTTTGTACCTTCTCGAACATACATGGTGAGAGCAACATTGATCTAACTCTTTGCTCTGGATCAGTTGCGACCAGGATTTCAAAGTGGACAGTCCATGAGTGCGAAATTAATTCGGATCATAGGTTAATTACTTTTACGGTTGGTGTCAGAAAAACTGAAGCTCCAAGATCCTCCTGGAATTTCAACACCACTAGGGCGAATTGGGATAACTTTGGGGAAGCGCTACGAGATACGTTAAGGGATTTTCACCACGTAGCAGCTACGGATCCGGATAATTTGGGGAATTTCTTCAATAGGGCAGTTGTATCTGCTGCCAACTCGTCTTTGGGAAGATCAAACCCAAAGACTAGTATTAGGACGCCGTGGTGGTCACCTGAGCTGACTTCGCTGAAGGGGGCCTACAAGAGAGCCTACAGGGCGCTGGGGCTGTCCAGGAGTGGCAACTGTACGGAGGAGGAGACGGTTGCGCTTCAGGCGAGCCTCAGGTCTGCCAGGTCGGCTTTCAAACGGGCCGTTCTCCTAGCGAAACGAGCTGCTTGGCATAATTGGGTTAAAGACGTGGGTAACGCCAACCCGTGGGAAATCCACAGCGCGATTGCAAAATCCGGTAAAGGCTCTGACCGGTACTTGTCAACCGTAATTGGGATCAAAGATGGGAGGAATGCTGAGACGGTGGATGTGGCCTCTACCCTCAAAACACTTTTGGGTGAGTTAGTTCCTGTAGAGTCAGTAGTTGGGGAAAGTGACCACCATAAACAGATCAGAAATCTGTCACGGCTGCCACCTAGAGACCTCGCCCAAGAGGATAACTTCATTCGAGTCACTAAAGCGGAAATTGAAGTGATAATTAAGGGTTTGGGTCCTAAGAAGGCACCAGGGCATGATAGGCTCAATGGCATAATTGCGAAGCAAGTCTGGGTCCACGCCAAGGAGGAGCTCTTCCAGGTGATGGACACGTGCTTGAGGAGGGGAGTTTTCCCCTCTGAGTGGAAGCGTGGCGTGCTCCGGATTATACCAAAGGGGAACGGAAAACCACTAACGGACATCAAGGCCTACCGGCCAATTACCCTCCTTCCCGTTTTAGGCAAGATCCTTGAAACATTGATTAGGCAGCGACTCCGACAAACTCTGTCTCCGGCCAGTGACCTGCAGTTCGGCTTCGTCCCCGGTAGATCCACGGTGCACGCCCTGTCGTATGCGCTTGAATGGGTGAAGGCTTGCCCAAAGAGGTATGTAGTTGCAATCTTCCTCGACATCACTGGTGCCTTCGATCACGCGTGGTGGGCAATGATACGTACAAAGGTGAAAAACAGGCAGTGTTCTAACTTATTGTTCAAAGCCATCGATGACTACCTTTCTGATCGTACCATTACGATCAGCTTCGGTGACTTTTGTATCCAGAGAGAATCAGACATGGGATGCCCGCAGGGCTCCATCCTTGGACCTGACTTGTGGAACATCTCCTTTGATGACTCCTCCAGGTTACCCTTGCCTGAAGGATGTATCGCTGTCGACTACGCTGATGATAAGTTGTATCTGGTCGCTGGGGACAGTAGAAAGGAAGTGGAGAGCAAAGGCAGTGAAGGTTTGCAGATGTTCCTGGACTGGGGTGAAAGAAACAAGATGACCTTCGCTCCCCATAAGACCAAGGGCCTCCTGATGAAAGGCCGTCTCAGTAGAGAAAGAAATCCTACCATCAGAATGGGAGATTCTAACATCCGGTTTTTTGAAACAGTGAAATACTTAGGCGTCACACTAGATCGATCGTCCTCTTTTCTGGCTCACGTCAAAGAAGTATCCAGCAAGGCTCAGGCTCTCTTCTTGAAGCTGAGGAGACTCTCCACAGCTGAGTGGGGATTGCGTAATCCGGTTCTGCGAACGCTATATAGGTGCGTATACGTGGTGCAAGTCTCGTATGCCGCCTCTGTGTGGGAACACCGCCTGGACAACTCGCTCATTCTCTTAGCTCTCAAGCGAGGCCAACGAACCCCCTTGCTGGCACTCTCTGGTGCGTATAGAACCGTAGCTTCGGACGCTTTACCCGTTTTGGCTGGCATTTTGCCAATCGATCTGGAAATCAGGGAAGTGCTTACTAAGCAGAGACTAACCAGAGGAACCCCTGCTACTCACCTAGGAGTTATTCTAACTCCGGGTGGGCCAGGGACTCTCCCAGGGCTGCTTAGACAAATGAGAGACCTGTCACTCCAAGAGTGGCAGGCCAGGTGGGATAGATCGAATTTGGGAAGATGGACTTTCTCCTTCTTCCCATCAGTTAAACTCAGAATGGAAGCGGTCTTCTTCAAGCTAGACCACCACATTACTCAATTACTTTCTGGCCATGGGGAGTTCAGGGGGAGACTTCACTCCCTCTCCCTCTCCCCTCACCCCAACTGTGCCTGTGGGAGCACTAACCAATCGGCCGAACATATACTGTGGCAGTGTGAAATAATGACGGATGCCAGAGGTCAAATGTTAGATGGTTTGGATGTACCCATTAGACCAGTTTGGAACTCCGATCTGGTCTCGAATAAGACGAACTTTGAGTGCTTGAGGAACTTTACAAGAATCTGGGTGGAGAGATGGCCTGATCTCAGAGTCGCTGACTAGATGATTTTGTGACCAGGTGTACTTGCTCCTGACATCCACGGACTTCCCCTTAATCACTCTTCTACTATGTTTGCCTGGCTTTTCATGTACAGCTTCAGTCCTTTTCTTTATTTCTTTATGTTTATTTACCCTTATATGAATCTCTTTTATTCTTTAGCTCCAGTAGTCTTGCTGAACTGTTACTCCTCTGTATATACATTCTCCGTGTACCTGGTTTTCTTCTTGGTTTTGTTTATTTTTTTTTTACTTTTTATTTACAGCACTGACATTATACAGCGTTAATCGACGCGCCTGCGTCCACTACATTTTATTTTCTTTTCTCATCGTACACGTATTTCCATATTTTAGTTTGTATTTTTTTCTGTTTTTTCTTGATTTCTGTAGCCCAACTAAGTTTCTAGAACAGAACTCAGTTGCTTGTCTTGTGTTGTCCTCATCCCCATTAAAGGGGTTGGACTTTGGACCTTGTCCCTACATTGTGTCAAATTTTTCTTTTCTTTTAGGTCATCTCATATTTGTACATTTTTCTTTACGCTCACCATCCAGCGCCCGCGCCTCCCCCCGGGACATGATAAGGTTGAAGGAAAGATTGAGCGACTTCCGATGGTTGTCCGTCCCTCCTCCGGCTACCCGACGCTTTTCTCCCTAGGGTCTTCAATTTGTCGTCCATTTACTTCTTCTAGGCACCACCGGCTAGCTGGCTAAAGGACGTCTCCATCGGGGGCCGTGACGTTGGCCCAACTATCTTATTCATTCTCTCGGGGACAGCCGGATGCTTGTCGGTCATGTTTATCTTACTATTAAGTTTCTCTTTACCTTATTTGTCTTGAATAATTGTACATATCCTCCTTTTATTTTCTAACAGATCCCTGCAGTCCTGAGTGTGCGGTCTCCCTCTGGCTACTATTTTACAAATCCTGTTTTCTTTTGATTTTACTATGTTTTACTAACACCAGTAGTATTAGTTTTTGACTTTCACAGCTTGGACTGTGGGCGATCCTACATTTCCGCCACCTAACAAAGTATGTAGGGGCATTGAAGGTCTAGATTCGTTCAATTAAATGTAGAGTCGTTTATTCAAAAAAATTAGATTCTTGTGAGAGCTCCGAAGGGGCGACCATAAGTCGCCTGTACCGGGGCGGGAAAGCGGTGGGGTACTTCAATGCATATTGTATATATTATATTTTACATTTGCGTTATGTTATTTTTTTCACTATATTTTCAAAAATGTATATATTTGCCTTGCGATTTGTTTTGTTAATAATTACTATGCTACACCTGTTAATTTATGCCATTATTCTTGTTTTGTTTTTTTTTGTCTTTAACTGTTTCAATGTTTTACTGGATGAACTGAACTCAAATTTTTTTAATTTTTCTATTTCCCTTTGGGGTGTGCTGGACCTCGTCCCTGCTTACATTAATAATTTTGCAGATCCTTCTCAAATAATCTATCTGCGCCTCCCCCAATGGCATGTGCAGGCTTGAGGCTTGATCAGATGACCTTGACTGTCCTTTGTTCTGCCTTTGACTACTCAACGCTGAATTTTCTTTTAGTCTTCGGGAATTTTACCCCAAATATTCAGTTAACATTCTTTGAGGCTTCACTGAGTGGTTGGCTAAGGGACACGGAAGCTAAGTGTAGTTTATGGTCAGACCGAAAGCCATTCACATTTTTTGTTGGTACTTGCCAATTGATTTGAGATTTATTGTATTACTTATGTTCTCTATTTTATGCAGGTGCTTGCAGGTTTTTACAGGTGCAATGCCGCCTCATGGAGTCTCATAAATGAGTTTTTCTTTTGCCTTGTTTAATTTATCTTTGTCTTACTAATCCATTTTTTGCATTTTGTTTATCCTGTTAAGCACTGCTTACATTCTGCTTACTGACAACGTATGCAAGGACACTGGAGGTCTAGATTCGTTCAAAATAAATAAATGTAGCTTCGTTTAATAAAAAAAAATAGAATCTTGCGAGAGCCTTGAAGGAGTAACCATCAGTTACTTATACCAGGGCGGGTAAGAGGTGGATAACCTCCACTGCATATTGTATATAAGTATGCCCG
The DNA here is from genome assembly GCA_917880885.1 of Limnephilus marmoratus. Classification (NCBI taxonomy): domain Eukaryota; kingdom Metazoa; phylum Arthropoda; class Insecta; order Trichoptera; family Limnephilidae; genus Limnephilus; species Limnephilus marmoratus. The sequence continues at coordinate 177,273 of OU862921.1, forward strand.
GTATTAACTGTCGGGGGGGGGGGGGGGGGGGGGGGTTAACTGTCGTGGAACCAGTGAGAACAACAGGAATGCTTTGAAATAAAAAAAAACTGGTTCAGTTACTATTACTTAATTATTGGTAAATTTGTATCTTGTACTGCAGTGTTTTTGATTGTAGAATATTCATAGAAAAATACATACAATTCGTCGCCTCAGTTCTTATTTGTCCAACAGACCATTTTAGTTTTTGTTCAATCTCCACTTTAAAATTTAAAATAAAGTGTTAAAAACAAAAGTTAATCACTTTACTGAGAATTATTTAAACTAATGAGACCTTTAACTTTATGGAAATAGCAGTATCAAACACCTATCATAATGTTTTATTGAAATAATGAAAGAAAACCTTCTCCTCTCGTAAAATTTTCAAATGGTCTGTTGGACACATACGAACTAAGGCGACGAATTGTTACTTTGATTGGTAAAATGATTTACGAATAAACCTGACATACATACACATTTTAAATCCCTAAGAGTAATACAAATTACCTTAAAATGTATTTATAAGAAGAAACTGTAGCACATTTAATAGATGATGCCGAAACATCGATGTTTTTAACACAAAACTTGCTAAATTCACGGCATTCATAAAAAATAACACTCGATCAAATACCATAATATGTTTAGCCAAAATCTTGGCATTTCATACATTTCTTTTTTTTAGTTCGTAACTCACTAACCATCACACCGTTTATCTGCAGGGGTAAGCAGAGAGGACGGACCGCCAAACAACTCGATCTTGGCACTTCCTTGCCTCGTTCACATTCTGACTCTTCACATGGCCCGACTCAAGTATCTGATTCACTTGGTCATGCCCTGTCTTCCTCGGGCGTCCCCGACTTCTTCTACCATTCACATTAGCGTCATATATTATCCTTACACTCCTCTATTTGTTCATTTGCTCTACATGCCCAAACCATCTGAGCGTCCTTTTCTTAATATTACTGATTACGCTTACATCAGCCTTGCAATCTTCGCGGATTTCCACATTTCTCACATGATCGTACATGGTTTTACTACACATAGGCCTGAGGGATCTCATTTCTAGAGCATTCAGTCTACTTTCATCCTTTCTCTGCCAGTTCCATGCTTCGCTGCCATACATCAGGGTAGGCACCAGAACTCCATTATGGACGGCAAACTTCGCTTCTTTGGACAGTTTTTTGTTAGCGCCAACGGCGTTTAGTCCTCCATTAATATAGTTGCCTGCATTTAGCATTCTTTCAATATCTTTATCAGCCTTCCCATTTCTCGTAAAAATACTACCCACATACACAAACTCATCCACCGTGTAACGGACGTGTTGCTCTCCCTCATTGTTTAAATAATTTGTCTTTTTATTATGTACAATGCCCCGGTGCAACCAATAAAGCTTGTGTGCCAAGTTTGCACCGGGAGACATTCTAGACTCCTATATTTCGTTAATTATTGATGATCATTTATGTCATATGTTGAAGCCCCGAGAAGGGCCGTTTTTTTCTGATCCAAAGGATCAAAGGATCGTTTCCTGCTCCAAAGGATCGGTTCCTGCTCCGAAGGATCGTCTCCTGCTCCGAAGGATCGTTTCCTGCTCCAAAGGATGGGCCTTTGTGACGGCCCTTTTCAGGGCCCCCTTTTCGTTCTGACCACGGTTCAAAAATACCGTGCCGCCAGCAACGATTCCCTTTTACGGCCCAATTCAGGGCCAACATATTGTTTGAAAATACACCATATTTTGATATAACTTCATTTAAACACCCCGTAGGACCCTGAAACCAAGACGTTTCAGTGCAGAGTCCTACGGGGCATCCATAGAGCCATAAACAAGCATTGTAACTCTTAAACTGCCAGCGCTATCAGCATTTGCGCAGATTTTCGAGCCATTTGTATCAAATCCCCTTTTCTCCATTTTAAAAATCCCAGGACCTCGTAAAGCGACGAAACTAAAAGGTTTCGATAGCCAAGCTTACGGGTGACCTGGGAAAAATATTAACTTCCTTATAACTATCCAAATTCTCCTGTAAAACGTAAATACCTACCGACAAAATGTCAAAACCCTCAAACTAACTCTAAACGCATCAAACAAAAATTCTACGGATAAACAATATCCGTAGAACACCACTAGCATTAAGAAAACTATTGTAATTGTTATAACTTAAGCTGTATAATTATTGTAAAAACCTAATTTTAATCGACCACTTTCGAGGAAATGGTCGGCAAAACCAGCGGCAACAGAAAACCGCCCCTTATATGTAAAACGGGATAGGTAAATCCTCCCACTCCAAAAATGTACCACGTGACCGTTTTTTCACCCGAAAACGGGTATAAAAGGCGTGATTTTTCCAAAAATAAATAAGTTATTCTTCAAGTTATTCTTCAACATTCAAACAAGTCTTTTATTTACTCTACAAGTGGTCCAGACACCTACCTCTGGAAGTCTGCGACCTGCTGCCAGCTGCTGCCTCCTGCCGAAGTTCTGCCTGAACGAGAACCCGGTGCCTACCGCTGCAGTCGGCCCTGACTCTGGGCACTGCAAGGCACCGCTCAGGCAGAAACGAGGCGCATCCAGGGCCATACCACTGGATGTAGGGAGGCCAGCCAGCTACAAATCACCATCATCAGCGTGAGCAAGTGGAAGGCGTGCACAAGACCGGTGCCCCTTATTTTACAGTCTTGTAAAGACCTGATACGTCTGTTACACACCGGCTCCAAGTATTTATCATTCACAACTATATCGCACTCTGTTATCATACACTCTCTTCCAAATACCATGACTTAAGATTTACTTACATTCATCATCAACTTCATACATACTCGGTTCATCCTAGACACGAGAGACTCTAAATCTTCCATACTGTTAGAACTCATTAGCATACAACAAGCAACATTCTTTCAGATTACTCAATAGTAATTATTATAGATTTAGGAGTTCGAATTTGAATAAAATCACTGCTTCAAAGATATTATTTGATATCCATTGAAATTTAAATGTAAACCTTGGAAATATATGTATATTATATGTTACTGTAAAAGCCCGCACGCACTATGGTAGTTTATAATGGCAAAAGTCCGTTAGTAAATCCTAAGATTGACCAATTTACGGGCTTTTACAGTAACTTATATATGCATATAAAAACATCAAAATATGTTTGCTTAGGTGCAGATATATAATATATGAGCATACAAGATTTCTATGCATTGCTAAACCATTCATCCGATTGCGATGAAACATTGGGGATTTGATGTGTGCAGTCTGCGATGGTTTCTATTTGTAATAGTTAACTCTGGCGTTACGAAATAATGCATTGCTAAACCATTCATCCGATTTTTTTTATATGAATATCGCAAAAGAGTCCCAACTGCTCCCGTCTGAAGACAGTGAGAGTATGCCATCCCCAATTAGTGTATGCTGTGTGGCTGAAGGTAGTGGGGTGGGGAAGGAGATAGGGAAGAGGAAGTTGGGGAAGTACCTGGCTATTCAGATCTGGCTAATGCCATTTCAAGCAACGTTTCAATTCTGAATGGTGGTCTTACATCAGAGCAATACTAAGAGTATCTTCCACTTTGGAACGTGCCGCAAATATACTACCTATTTATTATTTAAAATGAATTAATTTTGAAATAACACAAATTAATCAATAAAATTTATTTGCCACGCCGGGATTCGATCCCGCGACCTTCGGTGTGCGAGTCAAGAGCCTTACCGCTGGACTACGCCGGCCGGTGGATTGCGATTAAACCTTGGCGAGTTGTTGTGAACACGCCCGCGAAGGTTTCTATAAATACTGGTGAGCTTTGGCATTATGAAATTCATATAAAAAAATTTCAATAGGTGGCATGTGAGCTGTTTGAAAATGAATGCGTCGGGACTCGGGAGGGGGTTTCGCAGGACGGGAGAAGCGGGAGAAGAGAATGGGGAGAGGGAAAGCGGAGAAGGCGTAGTGGGAACGCGAATGGGAAAGGACACGCAGGGAGAAGCAATTTATTTATTAAGTGGTATTGCAACGCATGCCGGGAATTACACTTTATCAGAATTCTTTATATTAGGTATGTAGCGCATTTTTCCATTATGGTCTTAAATTTCAATGTCATTATTTTATTGGTCAATGACATAAATATCTTTACTAAAATGAAATAAAAATGCAGAGAGATTATATTAGTATGTGACTTCACCTGACGCGGTATCCCTTGAAACGCCGCTTCCAAGGCAACAGGGCACTTCATAATGTGTCTGCAGACACCCGGCTGGCCAGTCCTAGTCACGACACACAGATCTCCTGCAACATAATATCAGAACCAAGTGAGACAGGGGAGAAATCACGACCTTTGGATTCCTAGTCGAGGATCTTACCCCTCGACCACGGACGCCGTCACAGATTAGTTCATGATTAAAGGTTGGTTATTATTTGGCATCTCAAATATTCGGCCTTCTTAGTTCTCGAGATTTTTTTTCGTACATTAACTCCACACATGATAATTTCACAAAATAATTTCCCTCAGACAATGACGTTACATATTTATTATTAGACGAGGGGTAGAAATCTCAAAGTGGGAAGACAAGAACAAGACAATTGTAGCGATCTCGATATCTAGTACTTTAGTACTAAACTGCTACGCGTCGAGGAAGGTTGCGTCTTACCAGTAAGTAAATTGCATTTTAAAAAGTGTCAAAATGCCCTCTTGTGTGATGAGAAAATGTTTCAATTACACGGCAAATAATAGTAAAGGCGAATGAATAACATTTCACACGCAAATTACTTAATATTATCGATTATTATAAATATTACAATTCATTTTCATGTTTCCCGCTCGCGGTTTTAAACGTCATTAGAGAAAATTCAAGTCCTACTAAAGTAAAGGGTCTGGGACGCGCAACAGCCAAATTTCTGTTGCTAAGTACATTTCACTGTTTTAAAGTAGACTAATCAGCCTAAACACTCTGTTTATCTGTTTGCTTGCGGTAAAACAACACATAATATATCAGTAGTTCTAACTTCTAACAAGTTTGATGACAATCGCCACCATTTGAAAACTGTAGTTGCCCTAAATTGTATTTATTGCATAGCTCGACATAGGTATCAAACTCCGACAGGCAGCCGGACTTTTTATTCTAGTGGGCCTCAAGAAAAGGAGATAGAGAATGTTCCATTAAAAACTGACAAGCAATACGCCGCCCGCTCATATATATCCATGTCATTCATACACACGCATTATTTGATTGTCTATCTTTATCACACAGGAATAAACTGTTGAATTAAGAAATTACACTGAAAATCACTGAAAACAAAAGAGTGTTCCTTACTTTCCACATTATATGTATTGTGAGTATATGAGACTATGGCGAGTCTATTTATTTACATAACGTCATTGCCCTCAGAGTGATTTATGCATTACATAGATTGGCTCTCCGAAAGGCGCTACGAAAGTCTCTAATCCAGAAAGAATGGGACCTTTACAGAAACAGCTTTTAAAATCATAAACTATTACATTGACAGTAGGTTGTGTCGCTCTCCATAGAGAGAAAAAAATAGGCCTTATATTTAAACGCCCGGGGTCTCAAAAGTTTCGTATGATTTGCAGCTATTCGAAAACGTAAAAATAAATGAAATTATTGTTCAGTATTAGCCCGCTAAAATGACCGGAAATTTTGAAAAAACAATAGATTTCGTGATTTGGAAAAAAATATAACAAAGGGTTCATATTTTATACTTTGTACCAAACTTATTTTTTATTCCATAACTGCAGTACAAAGATCCCAAAAAAAATATTTTAAACATAAGTGATGTGTTGGTTGAAAATATAATTGGGGAAAATAACACTTTTTCTGGATAAAATCAGAATTCTTGTTGACTTACTTGTATTCATAAACTTGAACTTTTTTTTTAAATTTTTGTCAGTTATGCGCATTTTTAATAATAAACAAACGTTAAAAGGTTAAATTACTGAAAAAAAAAATGGTTTTCGGTTTGTTTTTTTTTTGATTTTCAATGCATTTTAGCGGGCTAATAACCATTTAAAAAAAAAAATTAAATTCATTAAGTTCTCATTTTCTTTTTGAGACCCCCCGGGCGTTTCTGAATTCAAAAATTGAAATAATTGACACGCCCTAATTGACAGCCCATACCAACAACTACCGCCAGGGTCGTTTTCCCGACTTGATCTGTATTTCACATGGCAGAACGGACGTTCTGGCCCAGCATAGCATGACAAGAGGTACGGTGCTGCTAAATGATATCTCTAGGTCTCTTGACATTTTCAATATTGGCCATGAAGATTTCAAGAATCATTTTTGGCAAGAAATGTTAAATATTAATTTTTATAAAAAAATTTCACTTCAAATCATAGATATATGTCATGTGTATTGTAATAGTATAACATCAATATGTAAAAGAAGTCATCTTTGGGGATGCTGCGTTGGGGTCTGTTTGAGGAAAATTAGGAATGAACGGTATTGAAGAAAGCCATGTTGTAGAAGGCAGGGTATAAATGTATAAGCCCACCTCACGGTTCCTATTTTAATAAAGAAATAAATATAACATTTGTCAGAAGTACCAACCACTAGTACCTACTATATATGGCAGTAGCGTAGTTAGCATACGTGGAACCGGGGCGGATAACGTGGTGTCACCCCCCCCCCCAATTTCGACTTCACAAATGTGTAGAATGTAGAAAATTGATCTGTCCTTGAGGGGGGGGGGGGGAGTGTGGCTAGAGAATTTCAGAAATAGGCTATTTTCGTCTATAAAAAGACCGCCAGGCACAAAATTCTCCCCGTTTCGGCTGCGAAAATATAAATAACTCTTTTGTGACAATATCCTTCGTAATTTTTTTTCCACGGTCGGGTGTCACCTCCCGTCAGGTGTAGTGTCACCCCCCGTCGGGTGACACCCGGGGCGTAATTTAGAAATGCATTTCATGTTTTGAATGGTTTGTTTAGCAAGCAGGGTTTGTTTAACAGGTGTGGGTAATTATTCTATACCTATTTTTCCATGTTCTTCTGTTATAGATACAGGTTCAAACTTGTCAATAATGCACTCACTTCAAAACACTATAAAGTATTATTTTTTATGGCATTAATATTTTTTCTCTGATTGATAACATTGATTGATGATCGATGATATGAAATTTAATACAAAAATGATGAAAATTAAAATGGAGCAGCGAAGCTCGCATACCGCCCAAGTGAAATATTTTTAACAAAATTAAAATGTAACATGCATATTTTTACATTTGTTTTCGTCTCCCCGATATAAATATTCACTTTTCGTGAAAGCTAAATCTAACTGCTTAAATAAGAAATATTGCGTACTAACCAGCAACCAAGCGAAGTAAGACATAATAATACAAACGGTTCTCGTGGGACAAATCGTCACCTCTATTCAAGTTATTTGATTAAATCACTACTGGCCAGACGTTTCACACAACTGGAGTTATAAGGGAACTTAAATAGAACCTTTACAGAACATGAAAACTAACTATAAAATTTAGAAGTGAAACACCAAGGTAATTTGTAAAAATGTGGCCAGGAACGCAACAATGTGTGACTTCACCATTCTTTTGAAAAGTGATGAAGAAAAAACCTGGTTAAATAGATTACGTTAGATTACAGTATTTTTTTCATCACTTAATGACTTTACAAAGGGATGATGAAGTGCCAATGCATTGTTATTTTGGGCCACACTGCAGCCAGCTTCCAACTTGAAACGTTTGAACGATTGTGTGGAAGGGTAGTTGATGCGTTGAAAGTTTGAAAGTTCTAGTTGAAAGGTTGGAGTTCGAGTTGGCCCGGGATCGGCGATGGCTGGTTCGTGCGAGTTGTCCCAACATATCAGTCTGCGCAATGTTGTTATGGTGGAGTTGTATAAAAATTGTTTGAAATAATAATTCTTTTTTGTAGCTCTACTTTATTTACATAGAAGCCGACCGCGACGTGTACCCTGTACCGGCGTTGCTCGAGATTACAAACAGGCCGACGTGAAGAGACTATGGGCATTCTGCTTGCATGAGGTCCCCTTTGAAAGCTATAAATCTACAGGAAACAACAACAAATCACATTTTTTTATAATTTGAATGCAGGGGTTCGTGCAAGACAGTGTTAGGTCACCTAATCGTTATTCGAGGACTTAATGTCTGTACCCGAGAAGCATACGGATGCAAGACCGAAAAGGTAAATGTTCAGGAGAGCCAAAAAACTGTTTTTTCTTTAACTATGGTCTCATAATTTCTTCTGATATCTCTGCAGATAGATAAAAAAAGTAATTATTAAATAAATTGTAGCAGGTAGCTACCGGATGCGCCCTAAGGAATAACAACAACGCATTTTTGTTTCCGAAGTTGGCACATCTGAGTTAGAGAGTTCGCTAGTTCACATTTTATCCGCTAGTTTCAGTTTGGATCGAGCAAGCCCAAGGGGAGGGTGCATACCTGCGATGGACGAATTCAACACATCATGGCGCAACGAATTTTGTAACGTTAATCTTCATCTCAATATTTTATTTAGTTTAGCTATATATTCAAGGTTACCATTTTGGTTATTCCATTTTATACTTGAGTGTTGTTGTTTAAATACTCTGACGTCCAACTTTGCTTATTTTCCACATAGCTTAAATTTTTATCACACGTAGTTTGATTGTTGTAAAACTCTTCGAGTTTTACAAACACCCCTTGAGATCAAATAATCTTTATAGAGTCTTTAATAAATGCTTCGTAAATGTCATGTTTATATTAATTCAATAAATCTTATTATAATATATTTAATTTCCTCTTTTTATTTCATAGACTTGACATTCATCATGTTTCTACCTTCAGACTGTTGCTAGCCCTACATTTTAATAACACCGAATAAATATAAATAAAATAGGATACTTATTTTTATAATCATTACAGTGGCGACCCAAACGTGGTAGTTCCAGTCAAACTATGTTTTGCAAGTTTTATGTGGATATAATTTAAATTCTCCGCGATATGTCATTTTAGGTTAGATTGAGGTTGCAATTCGTTGGTGTGTTGCTTTTACCGTCGTGGGCATTGATATATATACATAGATGACTAATGACCGCGCCAAAGCATTGCCACTGTACATATGTCCAAAAGCATATGCCCACCTAACGTCAGTTCAGTGCTTACTGAGACGCCGACCGAGTTCAACCGGAACAAAACTATCTCCAAAATGAAAGAAGAAATGCGATTCAAGATCAGGAAAACATAATAAAGCAAGGGGAATTACTTTCCAAACGTAATTTTATTGTTTACATATTCATATTTAATTAAAAAACGCAGAAATTTAAATAAAATGTCAAAGTACTCTAAAATAGGTTCAGTGTTGCCACTAAAAAGTCATTTTGATTTTCCCACAATAATGGGAGAATACATAATTTATGGAATAAGTTACTATGGAGGTAACCATATTAAAATATTTTGGAAATAATAATAAAAATTGTTTTAATCTTCGTACAAAATAGTTTATTAAAACTTATTTTAGTTTATTAAATAATAATCTAGTACCTAATTATATTTTATTTATTTTTTTCTTTACATGGTACCTAGGTCTAATGTATACAATTCAGTTTGTAAACTCACTAGGTCAAGCCTGCGTTGAGGTTAACAACTCTACAATTTAATAAAATAACACAAAAATAATATTGTTATTGAAGAACAATATTGTGGCATGTGATTAATTATGCCGTCGTATTATTGAAAAAAAAAAATTCGGTTGTTTTTTGAAATTCTGATATTTTTTTATCGATGTTTTCCAAAATTTGGGTTCTTATTTTTTCTAATTTTAAATCCATGTAAGAAGTAAATTTTGAAAAAACATCCTCTTCTGTGTTAATTAAAACATGTCTTCAGGTAGTGTATTCATTTTATTTTTGAACCTTGTGGTTGTTTGCAGATTTTCTTGCAGTTGGGAGTCGGTTTTTTGCTCGAACTCATGGTCGCCCTCGCAGTAGATTGTTTTTCGGCAGAACTAGTATAATGCGCAAGCGCGGCTAGAGACAGTGACGCAGCAGCTGTATGGTCAGTGTAAGAAAGGTGGCGATGATGTTAGCCAATCACAAGGGCTCCAACTACCTTCAATTATAATTCAATTTCACTTGTCACTATTTTGCGATATTAATTTTTGGAAATTTACTTGAATTATCCAAAATATACAAAAAAATATATCACCATTAGTGTAGTGGTAGTGAATACTAGAGTGAAATCGCAAGTGTTTCGGATTTTGTTTTGTTTACTTAATATACACAATTATGCGAAGTTTCTGACGAATCACTTTCACTGTTATTATTCTCGTATTTTTGATTTGGTAGGTAGATAGGTAGTGATTTATATTGATAATAATTTTGCAGAGTACCATAAAGATGCAGCACGCCATGAGAAGTGGGTGGAAATAATTCGATTGCTGAGAAAAGAACTTTGAAAACACTTTTGAAACACTTTCCGTTTGAGAATTATATAATGTTGGTTCAATAAAAATATTGTAACAAAAAATGTCTTAAATATTTCATTAGTTATGCTTTCTTTAAGACGTATAATAAAACAAGTATTAAAAATAATTTTAATAATTTTATGTTATTACAAACTAACGTTAAAAAAAACTCTATTTTATTATGTATGTTGGGTAAAATTTCAAAAGGTATGCAACACTAAACCGCAATCGCAGGTTTGTGATTCTATCTTTGTCTAATCCTCGCGGGGCGGTCAGGCGGTATTGTTCTCGTGACTTGTGTAAGTGAGACAAATATATGTTTACTTTGAAATGTTTAGTGGTTTCAAAGCTACGTCTCGTGGTTGTAGAGTGGTTACGCTTTTTTTGACGCGCGGTAATGAAGTTTGCTTCTCTATTTATATACCTCAATGGTCGTGGGTATGTATTCATTTTACTTTTGTTAATTGCATATTTTATATTTACTTGGGCTTGTTCATCCACAACTCATTTTATTTTGTGTTATCCGTATTAATCATATTTATTTCTCCTACTAATTATTTAGGTAGGTACACATTTTTTATAGCAGATGGGATGGATTTAATTTCTGCAGATGGAATTAACAATATTTCGGCAGTTTTAATAATATTACATTGCACAAAACTAGTGCTGGTCATCCGTTAATAATTGAAACTTGTAAGTATATTTCATTACAAGCTAATTTATTTACACTGTGTTATGAGTGGCTGTTTAATCTCACTGCATTTATTTTGTGATATTTTTCGTGCTTATATTTGTGCAATAATGTGTAAATTTCATTAATTACCTACCGGATGCAATAATTATTATTGACATCATATCACACATGAATTTCTTCACATGTTATAAACTTATTACAAATATTTCTCCTACCTGCAATTCATATGTTCTGTGACATTGTGATCTTTTACAATCTTCTTTGGGAATGTTGATTTCATTTTTGTTCCCTTTATACAATTTTCATTTTTTCATAATAATAAATGTAACCAAACGTGCATTTCAGACGCAGACCAAGTTTTGCTGGGCATCCGGGTGGAGATGAGACGTCATCACAAACCTTCGTCTGCAGAATTCGGGCTGTCCTGTTATGCATAGCGACTAAAGCTAGTTTCACGTAAATTAAATTTTATAATTTATTATCCGGGTTATATTGATTTGATCGATGATTTTTTTTATTCTTTCCTCATGTAGGGCTTTCAAAAGAAATTAAATTTCCTTGCAATATATCACTATATTCTTGCGGATGAATATTTTATACAAATTTATTTTGGGGTTTTGATAAATTTCATTGAATTCCGATTTGAGTACAGAACAGGGAAATGTATTCAAATCATTATTTAATAGATTTTTATCGAGTTTTAATTTCTCTTTAGTCGGCGGGAGTAGTTTTCTTTTAAAATAAAATAAATTCCTAATAGTTTCGGGTTTGATGAATAACTGTTATTTTGAAATCGTCATTTTGTAGGTGGGATGCAAAATGTTGCTTATCACTATATTATTTGTTCATCGGCTATTATCTAATTAATCTTTTGGGTTTTGATTCCAATAATGGATAATTCTATAAATTAGAATAGAAGATTGTATGTTATTTTGCGATCAGTTAGCTGTTTCCTTAAATTGTTTGACAGATCTTCCTTTTATAGGGTTATTAGAGATTATGCGGAGTAACTTACGGAATGACTAACATGATTGTTTGAAATTACAACTATTTAAATTGTTATAAAATGTAGAGTTTTATCACATGGTTACATACGTAAAAATTACACAGGTAGTAGGATTCTTTATAGTTCTGGGCGGAATTATTAATTCTTTTCAGTTTAGATAATTATTCAATTTATTGGTATCATTATATAATCAATTTATTTTCACTACCGCCATCTACATAATTAATTTAAAATTTTCATTGTTCGACTTGGGTTCTACAAGTTATTTACGTTCTATTAACTGTTCCTTGAAATACTTGCTTATCTTCCTTTCAAGGGTTTTCAGAGGTTTGCAAGCTAATTTTTTTGGGCGATTAATGGATTGTTGATAAAATAAAGGTTTATTGGAAGAACATCTTTAAACTTCAATTAATAGAGTTTTTTTTCATATATCTTTAATTAACTTAACAGCACACAATATTTTGGGGTCATTTAGTAGATCTCATAAGTATAAAAAAAATACAAGTTGATACATTTTATGAATTACTCATCTCTCAATAACGCCATCTACATATTATTGTTTGACATAACACATACAACGACTGCTATTGGGGTTTGCGTCTTCACTTTCAGAGCGGAAACCTTAAATAGTCATATTATAAGGTCCTTGTGTTGCTAATAATTGTAGCATATTACGAATTTTGGGGAAAATTCTTCTGGTTTTGGTTGCGCCAACAAAAGCAGATGAATTTTGTTTTGTGTTGTTTTGTCTTCCATTGTTTGTCTGGTCTACGGCTTGTTGGTCCTTGGGTGAAGAAACAAGCAAGTTTTGTTTAAACAAAACATTTGGAGCTTCGCTTCAATTCAGTGGATATATCTCACTGTATCTATTCTGCTAGCGTTTAAAACGGCAGTTATACGCATAACATGTTCTCCCGTTGAGATCCTCTGAGTATGTCAATCTTCCTTGTCTTGCGTTCTATAAATAGGATATAAAATATTTTCCTATCACTGTAGAGCAAACACGGGTTTTTTAATCAAACGTAGAAGGTGACTTCGGTTTACCTGATTACTTTCTTTCGCAAGTTACGGAGGAATCTTTGGCGTAAGCTTTGAACTTACGATGAGAATATGTCTGTCTCATTAGATTTCAGAAAATGAAGTTAATTAATATTCATATAATGATTAATTTGTTGAGTTGTATGAAGCTCATGGCATTCATCTCTTTCAGAGGATTTCAGCCATGTGTGTTTATAATTCAGGCAGAAAGTTTTGGTCTAAGTACTTTTAGAAATAGATAATAATTATAACCGTCCTTTATGTGCTATTACCATATTCATATTGCATATAAATAGGTTAAATCTATTAAGATAACTAATAAGTTTGTATGTGTTGTAGTTTTGTGTTATATATTGTGTCGTCTCATAGTTCCTCCTAAGGATTTCTGTCGTGGAAATTTTAGGATGAATTAATATATTCCAGTATAATGAAATTGAGTTAATTCAATCGGGAAGTTGAAACCTTCATTATACCGATGATGCCTTTGAAATACAATTAATATATTTGGTTAAACAAGGCTTTATGATATAACAACTGTTCAGGTTGTCCGAATTTTTATTAGAATAAATTTGATTTAAAGTATACATATTTATAATTTTAAAAAAGGATATAAGAATATAATTTAAAAAAGAATAAAAATTATCTTAATTGAATTATGAGAATAGAGCAATGACATCTGTTGCTTAATAGTTGTAACATTATTATTAATATTAACAATTTATCACGAATATAATGGGGCCTACACTAGAGCCATCTATCAACATTTGATTACTTTTATCATTAATTATTATTTTACCATTTAATTATTGTTTATTGACTATCTCGAAATTATTATTTGCTACACGGGGTTTTGAAAAATACTTTCAAACAAAGTAAGTATTTCATTTTTCAGATTTTATACTCAGCTCAGAATAATACATGCTGTTTTATTTTATTTGGGAATTTAAGAAAAGAAATAAATTAAAAATATCTCAGTAAAAATTTATTTTCATATGTTTTTGATTTTTTTTTGTATTTTGATATCTACCGGGTATTAGATTAATTGAATAATAAATTTTTTATCATATTTAATCTCAATTTAAAACTCTTTTATTTATAAAATATAAAACCATACAAATATCTCAGTAAAGTTTTATTTCATAGTATTTGAATTTTTTTTTTGTATTTTGACATTTAATTGAATAATATTTTTTATCACACTTTATCTCAATTTGAAATGCTTTATTGATAAAATATTATTTACATCGCTGGGTATTATTTCATACTTCGGTAAATCCCGTTGATTCTAATTTGCAAATGCACATCAATTCATTGGTTCTTTTGTATAAGACATGAAGTTTTACAATTATTAAATTTTATATTTAGGTTTTTTTAATATGTTATGTGGAAAATTTCAACTTCAGCTTTGAGCATACTTTTACATAATCATTTTTAGGTATTTCATTTTGAATTTTCTTTCCTTTTAAATCTTACGTTGTTGCTGGTAACCTTATTTAGGCAGTATAATATAGGGAACTTCAAGTTAATCTCAAGAAATTTCAAATATCAAGACTAAGAAGGAAGCATCCTTCATGTTCATTGTCGCTGGTTTCAAAATGTGGGTCAAGGCATTCATCTGACTTCAAGCCACATCGCATCATTATCCCGCTTGAAGACATCGTCATAAGAAGATTCTTTCAAGTCCATCAACGCTGTAATTCAAGATATTGTCTACCAGGGTCCTAATCTACTTGCAAAACTCAAGATTCTACAGTTTTGTCTTCTTCAACGCTATCGGGCTATAACCACAATTAAGTGCAGCGAAGTATGCAGAAGCCAAATTGTGAGGCCGTTCGCAGAAGACATTCCGGTATCTGTTCTCCAGCAGTGTCATCTTGGAGGAACAGCGCTTACCATTTGGTCACTGGTCCTGGTTCTCTTCCTTGCCACCTGCAGTCTTTGGGTCATTTCATCACCATGGTTGGAGGTCTCTCTTCTGTTTTCTTTCAACGCTATCGGGCTATAACCACAATTAAGTGCAGCGAAGTATGCAGAAGTCAAATTGTGAGGCCGTTCGCCGAAGACTTTCCTGATTCGGTTCTCCAGCAACGTCATCTTGGAGGAGCATCAATTACCAGTGGACATCCTGGTCCTGATTTCGTCCTTGCCGACGGCAGTTCAGTGGTCAGTTCATCACTGTGGTCTGCGAGTTCGCTTCCTCTTCCTCGAGCGCCAGGGGGCTTTATGGAAATTTCCCCAGGGAAAATTTCGGATTCGTGGGGGGATATTGTAGCAGGTAGCTACCGGATGCGCCCTAAGGAATAACAACAACGCATTTTTGTTTCCGAAGTTGGCACATCTGAGTTAGAGAGTTCGCTAGTTCACATTTTATCCGCTAGTTTCAGTTTGGATCGAGCAAGCCCAAGGGGAGGGTGCATACCTGCGATGGACGAATTCAACACATCATGGCGCAACGAATTTTGTAACGTTAATCTTCATCTCGATATTTTATTTAGTTTAGCTATATATTCAAGGTTACCATTTTGGTTATTCCATTTTATACTTGAGTGTTGTTGTTTAAATACTCTGACGTCCAACTTTGCTTATTTTCCACATAGCTTAAATTCTTATCACACGTAGTTTGATTGTTGTAAAACTCTTCGAGTTTTACAAACACCCCTTGAGATCAAATAATCTTTATAGAGTCTTTAATAAATGCTTCGTAAATGTCATGTTTATATTAATTCAATAAATCTTATTATAATATATTTAATTTCCTCTTTTTATTTCATAGACTTGACATTCATCATGTTTCTACCTTCAGACTGTTGCTAGCCCTACATTTTAATAACACCGAATAAATATAAATAAAATAGGATACTTATTTTTATAATCATTACAAAATTAGTTTTTTTTTTTAAAACAAGCAAATTAAACGAAATATTTTGTATGTAAAGCCATTAAAAATATTGTTTAAAAAAAAGCTAACTTGAGTCAAACAAAAACACGGACTTGAGTCCTTCTTCAATCTCATATTTCAAATTTTAGAATTAACAGAATATTATCTTGAACTATTTTTTTTCCATATTATCGGAAGCTATCTTTTTAAACTGGAAACAAGTTAAATTTTTAAACTGGAACAAACAAATTAACAAAAAAAATTGGGGATAACTGTCAAAAGTTATTATATAAAAAGTTGTTAAAATAAAATAAAATATGGGAAATTGCTGAAACACCTGCATGGTGGGCCGGATCGAGAGAGACTGGTTGGGAAGGTCTTTTGACTTCCCCAGCCAGAATCCCTCGACCCGTGGGAGGGATGGATTCATACTTCCGTCACTCCTTGACACACTGACCCCCAGTTTCCTACCAGCCCCTCACACCTATTTCCGTTCCAGAACTCTCTCTCTTCATTCTTTCCTTTAAAAAAAACGCACACAGCATCCCCTAAGATGACGTAGGCCCCGAGGGAAATTATTTTCCTCAGGGCTTCCCTTGTGGACCTTATGTGAAAAAAAGAAGCGCAACCGAAATTTTCTAGCGCAGACCCGTGAAAAATCACGGTTTACTACCATTCCAATTTCAAACATTTTTTCATAGGTAGGTAGGTAATTATGAAAAAATATTTATTAAACACACGTTTGAAGTTTTCTACAATCAGTTCCGATTTTGAAAATTAAATTTAAATTCATAGCAAACGTTCCAAACTTCATTAAACCGCAGTAAAGGATACAATCGAAATTAGTACTTTTTAATACCTAGCGCAGACTTGTGAAAAATTACGGGCTACCATAATTCTAATTTTATATATTATATCATTGGTTGGAACCTACTTAATTATTTCACAATCAGTTCAATTAAATTCAAAGCAAGCGTTCTGGAGTTCATTAAACCGCAGTGACAGACAAAGACACATTCGAAAGCAATATTATAATCCCTGAAGGAACTTGGTGTCGTCTTTAATCCCGAACTGACATTCTCTTGCCATATATCGCAGCTCACTCAGTCTTGCTACAAACTTCTTGGGTTCATCATCAGGACTTGTAAGCAGTTTATTAACCAAGAAGTTATGCTAGCATTATTTGATGCATACTGAGAAGCAAGCTGGAGTACGCGAGCAATGTTTGGACCCCGGACCACCAGAAGTACATTGACATGTTAGAGCAAATCCAGAAGAAATTCCTCAGATATGTTTATATGCCGAAGCATGGAACCTATCCAGAGTTCATGCACCACATTGACTTATATGAGAAAACTGATTCTGTGAGTCTAGAAACTAGGCGGAAAGCCAATCTTGCTAAACTGTCTTTCAAAATTTGGAACAATTTCATCGACAGCCCATTTCTCATGGGATGCTATGATCTATATGTACCAGACCACTACAGCTATAGCTGAGATACCATGATCTGTTCAGAGTACCAATCGGCTGAACTGACGTCCTGCAAAACATAGCACGACGAGGGGAGTGGTGCTATCAAATGAAATAGTAAACCATTTGGATGTAAGTGACTGTTGATATGTCTTAAAACTATTCTAAACGTGCCTAAATACTGATATAGTAACTAAATTGTACTGTCATTGGAATAATTTTGTGGTACAAGAATAATTTGGAAAATAAATAGTAATAATAAAATGTTTATAAATGTAGCGTGTTGGTTATAACCAACACGCATTTATTTTAAAATAGTATGATAATACTATTTTAAAATAAACACGGTGTTCGGAAACTCATGGTACAAGAAACTGCGTATCTACATATTATCTACATCAGTTTTCTTTGTCGGCCTACTAATTTTGCAATCCGTAAAATAATCGACTATTTTGGAGTCGTTCTTTAGTGTAAAAAATAACAACAAGTAAAACAGAGTAGTAAATGACTGAAGTCCAATTGGCGACTTTACAGGAGAAATAAAATTCTGTTTCTATATAGTTTTTACATTATATAAAGGAGAGTGTCTGTGGCAGGCGGGCGGTGTGA
Source organism: Limnephilus marmoratus (assembly GCA_917880885.1). Classification (NCBI taxonomy): domain Eukaryota; kingdom Metazoa; phylum Arthropoda; class Insecta; order Trichoptera; family Limnephilidae; genus Limnephilus; species Limnephilus marmoratus. The sequence goes on from OU862921.1 coordinate 195,409, forward strand.
CTTTATTTTATATAGAAATCTATCGTTTTATTCCGAGATTAATGAAATTTTGCACGCCGTGGTTCAAAATAAGAGGATAATTACTTCATTGAAGAAGAATAGAATACCTGCTAAAAAATTAACCGAAACATCAAAAAGAACAAGACACAGAAAACTATAAAGATAATGATCGCAACTGGGACTCGAACCCAGAATCTCTCATCTATCCGAAACAGCTGCTTTAACCAATTCGGCTACTGAGTCCTCTAATTTTTTTCAATCTTATAGTTAAAATTTCAGAATGAACAGAATATTATCTTAAATAATTTTTTTCACCTTATCGGAAGCTATTAAACTGGAAACAATTATAAAAAGGTATGAATTAACAAACAAAACAAAAAAATAGGGAATAAACTTTAAAAGTTATGATAAAAAGTTGTTGAAATAAAAAATATGGAAAATTGCCGAAACACCTGCCGCGTGGTGGGCCGGATCGAAAGAGACTAATTGAGGAGGTCTTTTGACTTCTCCAGCCATAATACCTCGACCCATCGCCTTGCACTGCAGTATGAACCTTGAACCACAGTTACAGACAGATACATTCAAAAGCAGTATTTTTTATACCTAAATCAGACCCGTGAAAAATCACGGGATATTATAATTCCAATTCTAAATTTTATATTACAGGTAGTTCCTACTTAATCATATAATTGTATTTTTCCGATATTCGGTTTCAATTTTAGATAGAGGTACAATCGAATGTAGTAGTTTTTTTAATACCTGGCGCACACCCGTGAAAAATCGCGGGCAACTCTAATTCCAATTTTATATATTATATTGTAGGTTGGGACCTACCTAATTGCATGCTTGAATTTTTCCACAATCAGTTCCAATTTTGAAAATGAAACTTAAATTAGAAGAAAACGTTCAAGAGTTCATTGAACCGAAGTTACAGATAGAGACAGAGTTATATTTAATATCTAACACAGACCCGTGAAAAATCACGGGGAATTATAATTCCAATTTTAAATATTATATTATAGGTCGGTACCTACTTAATCCCATGTTTGTATTTTTAGTTTACTAGGAGAGAAAAAATACTGTTTCTATAAAGTTATTCATTATATAAAGGAGAGTGTCTGTGGCGGGCAGCCTGGCCTTATTCTTTGTAACAAAGATATTGAAATATAAGTAGATGTGTTATCTGCAGTTTTTACTAGGTAGGACTGCGCTTCCGGGTGTCACCGATATAGTTTACTAATTAAAAAATAAACCAAATTAACGAATAAAGCAAACGAACGTTAAACTAAATGAACGAATTCTTTCCGTATTGAAACTATATTGTTAACCAATACTAAATCACACCTTCAAAAAATTAACGAAATGAACAAATTCTTTTCGTATGCAAATTACTCTAATTAGGTCGTAGTCCGCCGACAGTTGCGCGGATACCATAGCATATCTCTTTTGTATCTATTTGAATATCTTTGATTTGTACCAATCTAGCGTTTTTTCTGATAGTAATTAAATTTTGCACACCGTGGTTCAAAATAAGAGAATAATTGTAATAATTTAAAAGAAATGCGAATTTCCAAATAGAGTCAGATATTTGCTGAAAACATGGCTACTAGGTAGAAATAATTTGTATTAGGCGATTTAGTTTTACTATTAATGTGTAAGTTTATTGTTATTGTATAAATTAAGGTCTAAGTTGTAATCTGTAAAAAGTTGTGATAAAAATCCTGTTGACAAACTACTTAACTGTAGTTTAACGGGATATATATGAAATAAAAAAATAATAAAAATAAAAAAAAAATTACTCTATTGAAGAAGATACTAAAGAAGATACTAAAAATCTAAACGAAAAATAAAAAAAGAACAAGACATAAAAAAATTAAAAGATAATGGTCACAACTGGGACTCGAACCCAGGATCTCTTGTCTAAATGAGACGAACGCTTTAACCAATACGACTACGGAGACCTCTCATTTTAAAGTCATTTTTTTCAATCCCATATTATGTATTTCAAATTTCAATTAAAACAATTTCATCTTTAACTATTTTTTTTCCATATAATTAGATCTTTCTAAATTGGAAATAACCAAAAAATAAAAATTGGGAATAACCTTCAAAAGTTATTATAAAATTTAAGGTGTTTAAAAAAAAACTAAAATTATTTTTATTTTTATTTTAACTTTATGAGTAAAACCTCAAATTGTAATATTTAATTAAACGAAGACAATATTAGCGAAAGTCAGTCGAAAATCTGAGAACAGAAAAATCAGAAAAAGATATTGACACCGCTGGGACTTGAACCCAGGACCTCTTGCTGGTCCTGGGTTCAAGTCCCAGCGGTGTCAATATCTTTTTCTGATTTTTCTGTTCTCAGATTTTCGACTGACTTTCGCTAATATTGTCTTCGTTTAATTAAATACTAAAATTATTGATCACGTATAATTTTGAAAAAAAAAGCTTTAATCCGGGCAATGCCGGAAACTTCAGCAAGTATGTCTCGTTTCCAAAAAGTTTTTTCTAAATTTAATCAATCAAATGAAAATTTCCTCCTTAAACATAAGATTTGTAATTGTGTACGTAAATACCTACCTGCTTAAATATAAACCATTTATTTATTATAACTTTTTAAAATCATATTGAATATGTAATTATATCATTAATCCAAAGAAACATCACTATCTCTGTGACGATTCTTCAAGAGGTATGTGGGGAAGTGTCTGGGAATTCAGATCTGGTTACCAAACACAGCTAAAGCTATTTTAAGCAAATTTTAAATTTTGAATGGTTTTCTTTCACCAGGGCGATACTGAGAGTATTTTTCACTCTGGAACGTACCGCGTATTATTTAAATTTAATTATTTGTGAAATAAGGTTATTTGATTAATCAAAATTAATTTGCGCACGCCGGGATTTGAACCCGCAACGTTTGGTTTGCTAGTCGAGAGCCTTACCCCTTGACTATGGAGGCCGCCATCAAATATGTTGACACAAACTCAACATTTTATCACTCATTAGATTGCACCTCACGGAGGAAATAAATAGGTAAAAAACTGCGCCTTGTAAGCGTTAAAAAATACACTAAAAACAACGTTTTTATGTTTTTCACGAAATTACCCGTTGGGACTCTTGTGCTGAATTTAAAAAAAAAAAACAAAACATCCAGGACTTTATGCATTAGAACTATTTGGAGTTGACCTTTTCACACGTTCGTACAGAGAATATTACAGAAATTAAAATTAATAAAAATGCAAATAATATTATTATAAATCCTGACAGATTGGATTTACAAATTAATGTAATAATATTATTTTTGTGAAGTGTATGTAATATAGTTTCTTGACAAATATACTGCCACGATTTTTTTTTATTATTTTTAAATAATGATTAAAAAAAAACACTGCTGCTTCTAATTTAATAAACTTTATAACTTCATTGAAGAAGAAGAGAATACTGAAAATCTAAACCAAAAATGTAAAAGCACATGACACAGAAATGTTTTTAAGATAATGTTGGCAACTGGGACTCGAACCCAGGATCTCTCGTCTAACTGCGACGAAATTTTGTTAAAAAATTAAAATTATTTATACTTTGGTTGATGAATTAGCAAAAGTTAAAAAATTGATTTTTTCATAACTAAGAAAATGAGGGTTGCCAATATCTGCGCCCGAGCTCTATTAGCCCGCCATTTTATATTCAGAAATGTATTAAAAGGATTCTTTGTAAGGAGCTAAATTATTTATTAACATAAGATATAGTGTATTGGTTATAATCAAAGATATTTCTGTATTTGAATATCTTTGGTTATAATGCTATTTACAAATAAACACGGTGTTCGGGAACTCGTGTTACAGGCTGGATTCTGTGTCTATCTAAGACACTATAGAAAGAGGTAAGATTTGTTTGTTTGTTTGTTTGTTTGTTTGCATTGGAAAGGCTCCGAAACTACTAAACCGATTTGAAAAATTCTTTCACCAATAGAAAGCTACATTATCAGCGAGTAACATAGGCTGTATATAATGGTAAGCTCTGGCGTTATGAAATTTGTATAAATGAAAATGTGCGTATTTCATATATTTTAGCGCCAGGGAGGAAAGGCAGGGGGATGGTGGGGTTTGCGGAGAGGGAAGGAGAAAGGGAGGGGGATGGCGGGGAAGGTGGAAGGGAACGGGGATACACGGGAAAGGACATGCAGGGAGAATCAATTTATTTCTTTGAATGTCATAGCAACGCATGCCAGGTACCAGCTAGTATTATCTAAATCAGTTTTCATTGTCGACCTACTAACAACCCGTAAAATAATTGACTTTTGGAATCAAACCTGAGTTGCGTGGTCCCAAAAACTAATACCTCATTTGCTCAACGACAATTTCTGGTTCATCGCTCCTAAAACATATAATGCTCTGAGTATTGACATAAAGTCAAGTAATTCTAATTCTCTTTTTATAACACGTGTACAACATTGGATTTTCGAAAGGGGACGAGCGTACTTTAAAGAATTCATGAGTTCTTAACACTACATTTTAATTATTAATTTTTGCATTTCAAAATTTTAATTTCCATCTTTATTTCTATTCTTCTTTAAAATGTTATATATTTTTTTCTCTTAGTTTTTCACTAAATTTTATTTATGTTTTAATTTTAATTTATATACCTAAGTGTTTTAATTTATATATTTGTATAGAACACTTGAGTTCTTAACACTTAATCTTTATTATCATTTTTTTTGTATTTCAAAATTTGAATTTTCATCTTTATTTCTACTTTTCTTTAAAATATGATTTTTTTTCTCTTTATTTTTTACTTAATTTTAAGTATTTCTTAATTTTTATTTAGTATGTTTAATCATCTGGTTTAATAAAATAGTATTTATTAAATCGTATTAAAATATTAAATGTACGACTACCAACACGGGTGGTAGCCATGTGTGGTAGCCAAATAAAAACGAATATCTTTAACTAATAAAAATTTTATGAAATAAAAAATAAATAAAATAAGTAAATCGTTCTTTATTGTAAAAAATAACAACAATGAAAATAACTAGTACATGACTTAAGTCCATTTGGCGACTTTACAGGAGAAACAAAATACTGTTTCTATATAGTTATACATTATATAAAGGAAAGTGTCCGTGGGGGGCGGGCGGTGTGGCCTTATTTTTTACCCCAATCTAGCGTTTTATTCTGAGATTAATGAAATTTTGCACGCCGTGGTTCAAAATAAGAGGATAATGATTTCATTGAAGAAGAATACAATACAAAAAAATTAACCGAAACGTGAAAAGAACAAGACACAGAAAAATAAAAAAAAGATAATGGTCACACTAACTATTTCAGTTACTGAGAGCTCTTATTTTAAGGCCAATCTCATGTTTAAATTTTTCAGAACTAACAATATTGTCTTCAACAATTTTTCCCATTTTAATGGAAGCTATCTTTTTTAATTGGAACAATTTTAAAAAGGTAGAAAACAACCAAATAAAATGAATTCATTATTTTGTGAGTCGCCTTCAGAAGTTATTATAAAAAAAAAATCAATTAAAAAATAGATACGATTTTAGATTTTCATGACCAAAATTTATCATGTGTGACACATCTGCCCTGATGAAGGACACTGTAATGCTGTCCGAAACGTTGGCTAAAGAAGGAGGTAGTGCAACACGGCATTATATCCCAAAAACTAATAACAAAAATTAAAAAATAAATTGATACTACTTCTCTACATCCGGTTTTAAAAAAATGCGTTAAGCCTGGGCAATGCCCGGGACTCCATCAAAGAATTCTCGAGTTCAAAAAAGTGTATTTCTAAATTTGTGTTATTCAATTAATCAAAACCAAAATTTCTTCCATAAACATATGATTTGTAAGTACTTTAATACCTACCTACTTAAATGCAAACCGTATACTTATTGCAACTTTTTAAAATTATTGTAAATAATTACATAATTTCGCTTTCGAAGGTGGGAAATACCTGGCTATTCAAATCGGGTCACCAAACACGGCTAATAATATTTCGAGCAACGTTTCAATTCTGAATAGTGGTCGTACACCAGAGCGATACTGAGAGTGTCTTCCACTCTCAAAAAATCCGAAAATATGCTTAATATTATTTTTCATTAACTAATTGTGAAATAATATAAATTAATCAAATAAAATTTATTTGCACACGCCGGGATTCGAACCCGTGACTTTTGGTTTGCTAGTCGAGAGTCTTACCCTCCAACCACGGAGGTCGCCATAAAATTTTGAGATAAACTTTACATAAATGTTCGCAATAAAATTTTGCATTTCTTATTTTAGACAGTTTTTGAGAATGTATTCTAATCTTCAAATAATAAATCGCAAGTATGAAAAAAGTTTAATTTATTTCTTTACATGGAGTTTTGATTATTTTTATTCCATTCCATTATTTATTTTATTTGATACGGTTTTCTTAGTAATAAGCAATAAAATTGCGAAAATATGACGTTCTTAATTAAAATTTGTGAAAGAATAAGGTGACAATATAATATAAGTGGTTGATCATACTGGTAATATTATAGTTGATCAAAGGGAGCACACATTGTATATTGTGAAAGCAGAATCTCGTGGTTAGTGTTTTGGATTTTGCAGATATCATTGCTTAAAGAGATCAGTGGCGCACCCAGGGGACGTCCTAGAGAGCCCCCTCCCAAAAAAACTTGTTTAGAAGTGTTTCCAAGAAGAAGCGTTGCATTATCTGTGTGTATAATGCTTGCAGTAGTTTATTACTTCCTCTGGTAGGTACTGGCTCGGGCACAGTGCAAAGGGAGTGATTGAATAATTCATGGACTAAAATTATCTCACATTTATTGAGGACCGCACCCTGCCGCAGGAAAATTTACAGAAATAGAAATAGAAATCTGCTGCGGAACTAAAATAAATGTGAATATTCAGGTCCTGATTTATAAATTGTATATTGACCTTTTCAGATGTTCCTACAGAGAATATAGATATTAAAAATAATAATTATGTACAGCGTATTTTCATATAATTTTGAAATTTGCCCATTTATATAAAATGAAAACAAAATATAAAATTAGGAAAGTTCCAGTCAGCCATCTTCTAATACTCATTTATTATTATAAGTCTTGACAATTTTTTTTATGAAGTATAATTACGTTTAGTAAAATCATTTTTTTAAATTTTATTTACAAATATTACTAAAAAAAATCCTGTGCTCTTTATTTAAAAAAAAAAATCGAAATGACGGGTTTGAGTTGAAAAAAAAAATATATGCCAGATCAGTAGGAATATCAAATTAATAAACCTGTTATTAAAAAAATTTTTAATTGAAATAAAACAAATCAGTTATTTTAAAACTGGATTTTAATATAAGCACTAGTTACCCATGAAAATCACACGGGGTTCAGTAAAAATGGGTTTACCATTGCCAGTAAATCTAGTTTTCGTAGGAAAAATTCCGACAGCCTTTAGGTATATAAATAGTTTTCAATTTCTATGCCACACAAAAAAAAATAGAAAGATATATTATTGTGATATTTATTGCTGTCAAGTTTAATTTGCGGAACTCTATTTTAATTTGAAGATATTTCTATAATGTATTGAATTATAGTTTTTATCAAAATAAATTAACTAAAAAACGTTTAACTTAATTAAATAATAATCAAGTTCTGCCGTGTGATTATTATTACGCGTGACAGTTTTTTAGCCTTCCTAAGGCAAAATCAAACAATTTAATAAATCAAGTATTCTGATTTCGAATACCAATTTAACTTTAATATTATGCAGTGGCCAGTGGGTGTGTTTACAAAGTATGGAAAATATTCTTACCTTCCCTCTGTGCTCTCAGGGAAGTTGCCATCACTAAAACCGTTAACACAATTTCTAGGAAATACCGCATTTCGAAAGTAATTTTTCAACACTGAATTTATTTTTAAAAAAATTCTTGTTATTATCACACCAAGAGTTGAAATCGAACTGCGATCCAATGAGCTTTGCTTTCATATTTAAATCAGTATATTTTACACTCAGAGTCACTCAAAAGATAAAAAATTTTGTGTGTCGTGTGTAAATTATTTGTGAATAACTCTGCTAACCCTCTGGATGCCAGTTATTTTTTAGCAAACAAAAAGATTTTTTGTAAATAATTTCCGTCAAGGCCTGCCATCTTTTGTGGAAGCTGAATGGAGGGCATTTTTTTATCTCTTAATCATTGTTAGCGGAATATGCGAGACCTGTGAACGATGATCGTTATTAATCGGCAAATATAAACCAAAGGCAAAGGAATGATATGCCAAACCGGATTTTTAAAATAGACGCAGGACAACATGCAACATTTTATAAACAGCATAAAAGAATTGTAAATAATAGTAGAATTCGAATAATGACGGAACATTTGTTAAACTTGTAGCGATGACTTTCGCTAGTACTTACGTAGTACATACACCTTAGTCATCATCATCATCATCATCATCTGTGGCTCTACAACCCAGGTCGGGTCTTGGCCTCTAGCAGAGCCTGCCTCCATGACTGTCGGTGTTGTGCTGCGTTGCGCCAGTTTCGGATGCCGATGGTGCTTGCATCCTTCACCACTCCATCCAGCCATCGAAGCTTTGGTCTTCCAACTCTTCTCCGACCCCCAGGTGCACCATCCATAATTCGCTTTGGAATATCTCCTTCGCTCATTCTCTGGATATGTCCAGCCCACCTGAGTCTTCCAGTTTTGATTTCCTTGGAGATATTAGGGTCCTCGTAAAGATCGTATAGCTCCTGGTTGTATCTGATACGCCATTCTCCATTATCACAGACTGGGCCGTAAATCCTTCGCAGCACCTTCCTTTCAAAACTTTCTAGGGCTCCTTCATCACCCTTACTGATTGTCCAGCATTCCGAACCATACATAAGAACAGGTCGTATAAGGGTCTTGTAAAGCAGGACTTTAGTTCTTCTGGTAAGGTGGCGAGATTTCATATGCTTCTGTAGCCCAAAGTAGTATCGATACACCTTAGTGATAACGTATAATTTGAATATCAAACACTTTCGCTTGTTGGTTGTCTGGGAAATCAACAGATTCAGTAACCAACAAGCCAGCCTCAGTGAAAAAGCATTCATGACAGTTAGGTATTTTAATTAGCAACATGTTACAGTAACAGCATACATACGAGTGCGGGGTGCATCTTCACGCTCCCAGGGCAGCTTCCTTGACGATTCACATCAACTCTCCAGGTTCATCGTACCTAGCAGCTAGCAGCTACAACCACCGCTCTACTCCTGTGACAACAAGGTCCGCAGTACCATCTGTTCAAGAAGCAGCTCCTCGTCTCAGGTTATCGAGATCCACCGCATCTCGCAGCCGCTGAGATCATCTCCTTCGCCTCACAAGGATTACCTGCAGACGGTCCCACTCACCGAACCATCGCCGTTCAGCTCCGCAATTCACCGCGTTGAGCGACGGCCTGGGAGATCAGGTCATTCTCCGCTACTCACCGCGTCGAGCAACATGCTGGCGCCCTGAAGATCCGTGTTCTTCACCGCCGCAGCAATTCTGACCTTCACAACAACATCACGACCTTGCATCAGCAACATCTTCATCTACGTCATTTCTATTTACATCTTGTAACCGCTTCACTAACCTTCGCTACGTAGCCAAATAAACGACACGACTCACTACTACGACTTCTCGCCTTTCATTTATCTCCCATCTCTATCGATCCGGAGTCTGCTCCCTCTCACTTAATCAAGAAGAACTTGTATCTGGAAGCCGAATAAATTTTATTAAAGCAAACATTATAAAGATTTTCCAAATCAAAAGAAATTCCTGATGGAAAGAAGTTTACAGTTTTGGTGACTCAATTCCACGACCATAACTATTGAATTGGTTAACATTATGCACCGCGAAGTTCATTAAACATGGAGAATGTCGATGGTGTTCCCCATTTATTTCACTATTAATGTTTATTGTGATTATTACGAAAAACGCTTAAATATTCTTTTGTTATCACAAAACGAGCAAGTATTGGAAATAATAACCGTTAAAATAGAATTCGGAAAGGAAAAAAATATTTAGATTGTATTTACAGTTTTAACAGAATAATAATTATAGATAAGTTTTAAGATTTTCACAGCCAAAAGCATTTTCGTTATTTGTTTTTGGGGTGTTATGCCGTGTTGCGATACCTCCTTCTTTAGCCAACGTTTCGGACATCGTTGCAGTGTCCATCATCAGGGCAGATCCGGTAGATGTGATCTACCCTGATGATGGACACTGCATCGATGTCCGAAACGTTGGCTAAAGAAGGATATAGCGCAACACGGCATAACACCCCAAAAACAAAATAACGAAAATAACTATATAGTTGTGATTCTTGCGAAAGTAAATATACGAAAAACAGCTCACTATTTTAGCACTCTCGGTCCATTGAAACCATTGGCCTTTCAGAAGGCGTCGCTCTTAATTTATTATTTAAGAGAATACCTCCAAGAAGAATGTGTAAACACTTGTTTAGTCATTATCAGAACCAATAAAAAACACGCAAGTATTCTTCAAGGATCGGTATTGGGTTCATTTTCATTTTAATTTAACTTTAATTACATAATAACACATTTCACATTGGTTATGTGCTGTGTAGGTACACATACGTAATAGAGAAATTATAAAAGACTTACAAAACGTGGCGTCATGACTAAAACAAAATCAATACAAAAATATATAAAAATGCAAAACAGCACACATTAAGGGTGTAAATTAGAAAAATGTATTAGAGAAGCATGAAAGTGTGGAAAAATAAAAATACATAATATTTGAATCTAGAGGTGGGAGGTGGGAATTTGTTTGAATCACACAACGGCGCAACTATATTACGCTTTTCTGTAAAATAATAGATAAATAACCATGCATATAAGTTAATATACCATATTCAATAAATTATCTCAATAAAAAAGTAAAAAAAACAGGAAAATTAAATCTATTCTGTACTTAGTTCCGGTCATAATCTTTTTTTATAATACTGACTTTAAAAAAAAAACTGTCCTTTAATGGATCTAATATTTTTTCGAGGCATTACAAATAATAGTTTTAAACCCATGATAGTTTAAAATTAGTAATGAGAAAAATTTAAAAAAAACTCGGCATCCAAAGGGTTGACGTTCTTCCATAGCGTAGTGCAAATTTGTGGGCGGAATAGACGGTTTTTCACGCGGCCGTAGCAAGTAACAAGCCGCGGTTTTTCAAATCATACAATAACAACAACAGGAAATTGAGGCGGCAACAATACTAAAAGTATTAGTATGTTTGCACTCTACTCTAAACTAAATAACCACAAAAGAGACTGAAAATATGTTTGCTGGGTATTTTGATAAAACTGCTGCCGGCCTGCGAAGCGTGCTCTACTGTTTGAGATCAAATTAAGAATAACTATATATAATACAGTACATTGTCTGAATTCCCGACAAACAATTATTATACATTTTGAAAATGGCAATTAAAATAATTATCTTTTTAACTATCGCAGAAAATATTTAGAATCCCAATTTTAAATATTATTTTAAGTAGGTACCAACCAGATACGATTTAAGATTTTCACGGCCAAAAGTATTGTTGTTATTAGTTTTAGAGGTATTATGCCGTGTTACTCTACCTCCTTCTTTAGCCAACGTTTCGGACAGCGTTGCAGTGTCCATCATCACAACACATCTGCCCTGATGATGGACACTGCAACGCTGTCCGAATCGTTGGCTAAAGAAGGAGGTAGCGTAACACGGCATAATACCCCAAAAACTAACAACAAAAAAAGGGTACCAACCAAATCGCATTTTTTAAATTTTTCCACAATCAGTTCTAATTTTGAAAATGAACCGTTGTTACAGACGGAGGCACATTCGATATTAGTTGTTTTAATACCTAACGAAGGAATGGTGAAAAATCAAGACACATTATAATTCGAATTTTAAATATTGTATTATAGGTAGGTGCCCACCTAATAGCAAGTTTAAATTTTTCCACAATCAGTCCAATTTTGAAAATTAAACTTAAATACAAAGCAAACGTTTTAGAATTCATTAAACCGGAATTATAGACAGAGACACAACCAAAAAGGTTTTTCAATGCCTAGCGAAGACCCGTGAAAAATCACGGGATATTATAATTCCAATTTTAAATATTATGTTATAGGTAGGTACTCGTACCAACTACTTTGTATTTTTCCCACATTCATTTCCAATTAAGAAAATGATACTTAAATTCAAAGCAAACGTTCTAGAAGAGTTGTAGAGCACATTCGATATTATTATCTATTTGTAATACCTAAAGCAGACCCATGAAAAATCACTTGATATTATAATTCCAATTTTAAATAAATTAATAGGTATGTACCCACAATTTTTCAATAATCAGTTCCAATTTTGAAAATGATAATTAAATTCAAAGCAAAAGTTCCACAGTTCATTGAACCGGAGTTACAGACAGACGCACAACCGAAATAAGTATTTTTAAAATGTATTGTAGGCCCACGAAAAATCACGGGATATTAAAAATCCAATTTTACAGAATTTCAAGTAGGTTAATAACTTAATCGCATTTTTGAAATTTTCCAATTTTTAAAATGAAACTTATGAACTGCCATTACAGACAGATACACATCCGAAATAAGATTTACACGAACTACATGAATACCGCACAAGAGTCCCAACTGCTCTCGTCTGGACTCAGTGAGACTATGGCATCCCCAATCCGGGTATGTTGTAAAACTGAATGTATTGGGGAGGAGAAGGAGATGGGGAAGAGGAGATACCTGGCTTTTCAGATCTGGTCATCAAATGCAGCTAAAACCATTTCAAGCAACGTTTCAATTCTGAATCGTGGTGTTGCACCAGGGCGATACTGAGAGTATCTAACACTCTGTATTTTTTTTACAAGTATACCGCACAAGAGTCCTAACTGCTCCTATCTGGAGCCAGTGGGACTATGGCATCCCCAATTGGGGTATGTTGTGAGGCTGAAGGCAGTGGGGAGGGGAAGGAGACAGGGAAGAGGAAGGTGGGGAAGTACCTGGTTATTCAGATCTGGTCACCAAACACGGCAGAAGCCATTTCAAGCAAAGTTTCAATTCTGAATAGTGGTCTTGCACCAGGGCGATGCTGAGAGTATCTAACACTCTGTATATTTAATACCTAACGCAGACCAGTGACAAATCACTGGATATTATAATTCCAATTAGAAATATTATACTATAGATATGTACCTAATTAATCGCTTGTTTGAATTTTACCATAATTAGTTCCAACTTTGAAAATGTAACTTAGATTCAAAGAAAAAATTGTAAGGTTCATTGAAAGCAGTTACAGACAGAGGCATAACCGATACTAATGTTTTTAACAATAATAAAGACGAACTAAGCAGATATATTAGGGACAGACTAAGGACTAAGGAATCAAGGTAAATAGCACATACAGGGGAAATTCACTCAATTTATTACGATTACGAAGTTAGTGATTTTTTATTACCCAGATAAACACACTACTAATAGAGATATCCATAGGATAACATGTTTTTAAATAAACCAATAAATACTCGCAACAGGTAGAAAACTTAGCTAACTTATCCCATATACGAGTATAACCACATTCATAGATTCGAGTACCTACCGAAAGCATACACGAACAAAAATACAGCTTATTCTATGGAAAAGCTATCAAAAGTATGGTGAAATACTCCCTTAATTGAATTATTTATTAGCCGATCATGCTGGAGATTTTGTTTGCAGTGAAGGTACAATAAATTGACTAAATCAAACAAGACATAAAAGGTAAAATGTTTATTTATTTATTCAAGTTAAATTAAGTCTCAATATCGCAGTATTTTCATTACTTTTAACCCCCCAGTCTAATTTGTTCGCTCTTCGGAACAACTCACATTAGATCTCATAGAAATGATTGTCTCCCTTACTATTATTGTGTAATTTTTTTACGTGGAACAACAAAAACAAGAGGTGAGCCATTGTTAAAACTTTTTTATATTTTTTTTTTGCTAAATTTTATTTAATCCTGGCGTATCCTACTAATATTATAAAGGCGAAAGTTTGTATGGATATATGTTTGTTACTTTTTCACGCCAAAACTGCTGAATGGATTTTAATGAAACTTTACAATAATATAGCTAATACATCAGAATAGGCTATAGGCTATAGCTTAGAGCTCTGGCATTATGGAATTTGTATACAAAAATTGCAATATATGGCACGCGAGCTGTTTGAAAAATGAATGTATCGGCTATGAAAGGGTTGAGGGGGAAGGGGGGAGGGGTGAGGTGGAGGGTGGAGGGGGAAGGGAGGCAAGGGGAGGGGGTAGGGGGGAGGGGGAGGATGGAGGGGGGATTTGGGGGTGGGGGAGGGGTTGGGGTGGAGAGGGGGCGGGGGAGGGGTAGAGGGGGGAAGTGGAATGAGGATAGGGAAGGTGGAGGAGGCGATGTGGGCACCCCCCTAATACTATGCGAGCGAAGCCGGGGGCAAAAGCTAGTATTTAATAGTTATATTAATTTATTGAACGTGTTTAGGAAAGAAAAATGAAAATTTGATAAAGTTCGGTAGATTTTAGTACAAGGATTTGATTTGAATTAAGATTTAAGATTTGTTCAAATTCTAGAAAAGTCACATTACTAACATTATTAAAAAAAACGAGTGCAGTTTACACGCGGTAGAAGCGAAACTTTACCAGAAAAATCTCAACCAATACTGTAAAAGTGAGGTCACAATCAAACCAACCAATAAGCGTAGACCAGCGTAATTTCCGTTTCATATCTCAACCAATAGGAGCTTTTAAAAGAGACATCCTAGCGGTCAATGAGCGCAGTTGGTGCGTCGCAGGTGCAGTTTCATCCGAAATCCTAATCTTAGCGGGGCTATAGAAGTTTCACTTCAAAAAATTGTAGCGCCCATTTACGTCGAATTCATTGCGCCGCCACTGGCTTTCCAAGAACACGCGAGAAATACTACGGCACACACCGCGTAAGGTACTGCCGGTGCATATCTACCTACAGCGGTTAATAATAACTGGATGGTTATCCAACCTTTATAACCACCGCCATCTTAGAGTTTATCGCGAAGAGACAGACAGACGCCGCGGAGGACTTTAACTTGTAAGATTAATACTGCATCCGTCTAAATAGCTTTCCAATTACCGCATTGTACGTGAACATTTTTTTAGAATATAGAATGGGTATAGTAAGCTATCCGTAAAAGATAGATGCATGCCATTTCGGATTTTTTTGTACATCTATAAAAGAGGAATATCCCAGCATGCATTGTTTTGTTATACCTCAGAGAAATTAGGCAGTGTTTTCGATGTAAGCTACCAGGCGGCTTTTTCCAACACTTCTAACAATAATCATTATATTTCAAATAATTTACACATATCCTTGACAAATTATATACCAAAACCTTTCTCACAAAACACTTTACCTACTGGTGAAAACCGCACGTAAATCCGTTCGGTAGTTTTGAGTTTATCGCTAACAGACAGGCAGTCAGAAAGAGAGGCAGACGACGCGGAGGACTTTAATTTATAATATGCAGAGATGTAGAGAAGAGAAGATAATAAGCTATCCATAAAAGTTAGATATATATGCCATCGCGGACTTTTTTGTAGATCTATAAAAGAGAAAAATTCCACCATGCATTGTTTTGTTATATCTCAACGGGATAAGGCAGTGCTTTCGATGAAAGCTCCCAGGCGGCTTGACTTTTCCGAACACTTCTAACAATTATCGTTATATTTCAACCAATTTACACAAATCCTTGACAAATTATATACCTTAACCTTCCTCACAAAACACTCTATCTACTTGTGAAAACAGCATGAAAATCCGTTAGGGAATCTGGGGGTCAGTGTGTCCAGGAGTGACGGACTATTTATATAAGTATTTTTATTTATTTATTTTATTTGTTATAAAATACATTCATTTTAGGGAGCTTTGACTGTCCAACTAGGAAGGTCTCCCTTTCTAGGACAGTCAAATTGACATATTCATATTAGGTTGGTAGGTACATTATCATTTATAAAGTATTCAGTAAAGTTTAGCTTCACAATTTGCATTTAAATAATTATAATATATTATTCAGTGGAGCAATGGGTTCTAGAATCAATTAATTTACAAGAAAAGTTGTATTTGAAGTGATTTTTTAAACAAGAAAAACAGTAATTAAAAGAAAAAAAAAATTCCAAACAGAAGATATACCTACATAAGGTACTCGTAATATATATGTATAAAGGAAATATATTCCATTTAAATTTGAATCCTGTAGTGTCAGTTAGAATGCAATTATTAATTGTAACTTGTTTTGTTTTTGCTATTTTATGCACATTAGTTAGAAGAAACCATTCAAAGAAAAGTGATATAAATAAACATAAATGTCGTTTCTTTGTTAAAAAACTTTGCAACACAAGTGTTTTATTTATAAATTAATAAAAAGGAATTAAACCTCTCAACACATTATATATATATATATTTATCAATTAACATTTTTAATGATATTTCTGACTCTGTCCTGCCTAAATCTATTAACCATTTAGTAACCATTTTGTTATTTTTGGACCATTTCAATATTTTTTGATAAGCCGATGCTGCTTGTAGGAATAGAATTCTGCCCTCACTTCTCGTTTGATGTTTGTGTTCGACTGTTTTCATTTTAAATTTATTTTTATGAGCATAAATTATTATCTTTTTAATGTAACACTGTCCATTCTTCCCACTGCGGTGCATAGCGATGTTCCGAGAGAGTACTTCTGAAGAAGTCAAAGAGAATCTCAACCATTCTCTTCCAATACGGCCTGCCATGCAGCTGATGGGCAGACGCATCCGCCGCCAGGACCCGGACAAACATTACCCCATGAACACGGCCACCTCTGCTAAGACACCAAATGTAGCGAACCACTTGGGGTGACTTATCTATGGTAGAGGTGTTAGTTATCCAATAAATGGTTCCCGGGCGGCGGTACCCATACCCGCCTCTCTAATTGAACATACCGATATTATCGACGACATCATATCGACGAAAATATAATATAATATTATTTATATTTTTTTAACCAGTGAACATACCACTCAATACAAGTTAACAAAAAGAGCTTCGTCTACCAATCATACTGAACATTTATTTCTTTTTAATTATTTTAATTTAAATGGCACATTTATTAACTTAACAAACTTATCCTTAGATGTTTTTTGTAAAAATAACAAAATGTTAATTTGAATCATCATTATGAAAGAAGTCGGTGCTTAAAGGTATTACGGATTTCGGGCAAGTCAAATTTAGCTTTTACAGCTTTCGGCACCTTACAGAGTGTAACTTGCAGAGTATAACCTGCAGAGTGTTACTTGCAGAGTGTAACTTGCAGAGTGCTAACTTGCAGAGTATAACTTGCAGAGTGTGACTTGCAGAGTATAACTTGCAGATTGTAACTTGTAGAGTGATCGCCGTCCGACTGATTTCTCATTACGTTAAAGGCGTTTACAAAAAGTCAACGCCTCCAGCTACTGAGAAGAGCGGCTACGTCGTAAGCATAGTTACAAAACTACAAGCAATTTAAAACATGGCGGGCTATTTTGACCAATCCTCCATGACGCCGGGTTAAGGAGCAACCAACACGTTTAAATAACAACTAAAATACTATGAATGTGAAAAATCTTTAAGATATAACAGTCCAATTTTTATCTCTTTAAAATAAATTAACTGGTAACACTTTTTCAAATTTCTAAAATTAAAGTCAAATCAAATCAAATCAAAAAATATTTATTGTAAAATAAAAATTACAAAAGGTGTAGCTTATGGGTAGACACCATTTCTTCCAGCTAACCACATTTATTTAATTACAATGTTTATATAATATTATTTGTTTTATTATAATAACAATGTTTATACAGATAAAATAACAATATACCAATGAAAAAAAAAATGAATACAAATATATATACCAATAAAAATAGGCGTTTCATTTACGTGAGGTATTCACTCAACGTGTAGTGACATTTATTAACAAGGAAAGTGTTTAGTGACGATTTGAATGTGTGTGTATCTTGTATTTGTTTAATGTTATGTGGAAGGTTGTACTTTAATGGCCATGTAGTATGGTCCTTTTTGGAATATTGTTTTGTTTGCTTTTGGTATTAATAAGTTTTCTGTGAGCCTTGTAGCGTATTTATGTGTTGAGTTTTTTAGTGGGAACTTGTCTGTAGATGATCGCACTAACATGCATAACTCCATTATATATATGTCTGTGACTGTCAGAATTTTCTGATTTTTAAACATAGGTCTACATGAATCTAAACGACCAGAGTTTGTAATTTTTCTTATGCATCTCTTTTGTATGATGAAGACATCTTTGGCGTTTACCGAGTTTCCCCAAATAATAATACCGTATTTTATTATTGAATATACATAACCATAGTTATGTATATTCACTATATTATAGATCATATTTCACTCTACTACCTACTATGTCTCATATTAAGAATATTTTTGTTTTACTTCCACCTAATGTCATTGTCATTGCACTTATTAACTGTATATCATTGTATTAATTAACTGTATGTAAAAGCATAGAAATGAATAAAAAAAAAAAAAAAAAAAAAAAATAGTATGCGGCTATTACTGATTCGGTGTTCAATATTTTTCTCAAGGTACCCAGAACATAAGAAAAACTACTGATTTTCGCTACAATTTTTGAGACATGTTCTTTCCAGTTTATGTTTATATCTAATTCTATTCCCAGTAGTGAACAGGTTTGGGAAGGTTCGATAATATTATTATTAATGTTTACATTTATATTTATAGGTGTAGCTTGCACTGGACAAAATTTTAAAATTTGGGTTTTGTTTGTGTTGAGTGATAGATGTTGCGATAACAGCCAGTTTGCTATTAATTGGCAAGTCTCGTTAACTTGTTTGTTAAATTCGTCAACGTCTCCATTACATTCAAACAACAAAGTCATCTATTGTAATTCCGTTAAAGTTCAGCGCAAAGTTTTAAACCTATACCTATTTTTGTCAAAGTAATGATTCGTTTCTAAATTCAGAATAATAATTGTATTTAAACAATTTGGACTGTCTTAAAGAAAGATAATACATCTAAAATCTTTAATACTAGAGATAAGAGCACCCAGTCCCAGTGTTGTAAACAACTAATGTTGTAAAGATGTCTGATTTCATTCTCTACGCTGATGATATAAAAATAAATAAATGTTTATTCCAGTATGTGGGGAGGAGAGTGCAATCCCACACATTCCATAAGGGTATAATATACACATACACACACACAAAGTATTTGAAAGGAAAAAAAAGAAAAAGAAGGTGGATATGAATGTACACGAAACAAAAAAAGATAATAAGCTAATAGTAGCAAAAGGAAAACAAAAGAAATAATAATATTAAGCTTTCAGGATTCTATGAGCACGTAAGGAGCCATAATTTTTCTCCAGTGTGCATCAATACTGGATGATGGACTGAGGCGGGCTTCCATGACGAGGATGTTTCCAGAGCTGGTTATCCTTTCCCTAATTCCTGCCACCCTGTTTCTAATAAGGGCTGCAAAGCCAGGAACTCGCCCCTCCGTGAACATCCGGGAAGCGCTGCAATATCTGGGGAGACCAAACATTATGCGGAAGGCGTTGTTATACTGAACCCGAAGTCTTTCTATACTACTCTTCTTGCAGTTAAAATATACAAATGCATAAGCTCAGCAGATAATTGCAATAAATTACAAGACATTAATAGAATTAATGAATACTGCAAAGAAAACTAATTTAAAATAAAATAATAACTTTGTAAACACCACTTTTATTTTTTATACGGGTTTCGCTACAACCGTAGCTTCATCAGGGCAGTATAATACTCGACGGTACTGTATAATAATACTGTACTGTATAATACTCTGCCGTATACAGCTGATAGTGAAACCCGTATAAAAAATAAAAGTGGTGTTTACAAAGTTATTGTTTTATTTTAAATTAATAATGTCACATCCCAAAGTATCCGCTTCATATGAACAAAGAAAATTAATTAGTTATAAACATAAATAAATGTAATGCGATATCATTTTCACGTAAAGGTCACCCAGACAACCATACTTACCATCTGAACCATGTTCCCCTTCAACGAGTAGAAAAATCAGAGACCTTGAAGTATTATAAACTGAAATAACAAAGAAAATAATTAACTATGACCACCTCAATAAAACGATTAGTTCTAAATCCTGGGACAGACTCTATAAGATAGCTAACATAGATGAGGCATGGAACTACTTCTCTACCTACATACAAGAAACCCTTGTTCAAAACACCAAAACCACCACAAAAACCATTTCTAGAGCTATCAAACCTCTCAAACCATGGATTAATCACACTATCATCAACTGCATTCGGAAACGCAATTCCATACATAAAAAATATGCCACGAATCCATATGATATTACACTTCATAATTTCTACAAAAGATACCGAAATATTTGCACACAAGTCATTAGGAAAGCCAAAAATCTATACTACAATAAAAAAATATCCGAATGCAACAACGATCCTAAAAAAATATGGAAAGTCCTCAAGGAAGCTACCAATTCAAATAAAGCCACCGACGCCTTAAACTCTCTCAATATCAATGATATCACCGTAGACTTTACATCGAACCCCAACACAATTGTCAATCATATAAACAGTTATTTTGCAAATATAGGTCCAGAACTAGCAACAAAAATCCAATCAAGCAACCATATGCTGGGTCCTAGCGTTCACCCTTCCAATGATGAATTCTCAACCCGATTTGTTCTCAAAACGGTTACAGAGAAAGAAGTTTCTACGGTAATAAACTCTTTAAAAAAACTCTTCATCCACCGGCATTGACGAAATACCCAACAGTGTTGTTAAAAAAATTGCCCCGGTTATAATACAACCATTAACTCATCTGCTGAATATTAGCATTCGCCAAGGATTATTTCCCGCCATTCTAAAACAAGGTCTTATTATCCCTATTTTAAAAACAGGCTCCAAACTTGATATTAGTAATTATCGTCCTATTACGTTACTTAATTCCCTGTCTAAAGTATTTGAAAAGATCGTTAATAATAGTCTTATGGAATATCTGGAAACCAACAACCTACTATCGCCGCGGCAATTTGGCTTCAGAAACCATAAAAGTACAAACGATGCCATAGCCACCGTCACTGACCATATCTCTGGCCACCTTGATAAGGGCTCGAAATGTCTATCGGTATTTCTCGACCTGTGTAAAGCGTTTGAAACAATATCACACACCAAATTAGAACGCAAATTGTTCAACATAGGTATTAGGAACAATGAATTAAGCATCCTCTCCAGTTTTCTATCTGACAGATCCCAATGCGTTAAACTCAGAGCTACAAAGAGTCAGAATTTACCTATTAGTTACGGTGTCCCACAAGGCAGTGTTATAGGTCCAACGCTCTTCCTAATATACATTAACGAGTTGTGTAACCTAGAGATCGATGCCACTATTGTCAGTTTCGCCGACGACACTGTACTACTATTTCAAGCAAAAGATTGGCCTACTGTATATTCTAAAGCGGAGGTAGGAATTCAAAAGGTTAAATATTGGCTTGACTCGAACACATTAACTCTTAACATACAGAAAACAAAATACTTACTGTCTAGTCTTACCAATATCACAAAACCAAACCTACACCCAAAATTAAAAATACACGAATGTAATAACTCATCTCTGAACCGGAATTGCAACTGCTCATGCCTAGAACAAGTAGCAACTATCAAATATTTAGGATTAACCTTTGATACACATCTAAATTGGAAGCAACATATACTTAACACTACAAACAAAATCCGCAAATCTATTTACTTTTTCAAACAAACGCGCAATTTCCTTAACCTAAAACTTTTAAAAACAGTGTATTACTCACTGTGCCAATCTCACATTGAATACGGAATTTTAGCTTGGGGTAACACTTATTCTAATGCCCTTGACCCCATCATTAAAGCACAAAAACTAATAATAAAAATAATTCTTAAACTTCCTCTCTCTACCAGCACTGATACGATCTTCAATACTTTCAACGTTATGGACATTAAACAGCTCTACGCAAAATCCATCTTACTTTATTTACATAAAAACAACAAAATCCTATACAAACCAACACAAATGCTACACAATACCTGAGCCAAAAATAAAGAACTTCTCCAAACTCCCTTTTCTAAAACCACTTTTGGACAAAAACATTTTAAATACATAGCTTGCAAACTACACAATACACTTCCAGCCACGATTAGACAAACTGAATCAATGACCAAATACAAACAAGATATAAAGAAATGGATTATAAGTATTGGACGCCATACTACTGCTAACATCTGTAAAATAGAGTACAAATAGACAGAATTATTACCATCTCACGTATGTCCTTACCCTTATTAAAGAACTTAAAATAGTAAAATCCTATATGTATAATATAACTCCCTATATAGATTCGAAAGGATTTACTACTTTATTCATCTCTTCCTTCACCTATATAATGCTCTCTTTATGATATTAACCCTCAATCGTAATCATCTTTCTGTTTGAATTGTATAAATCAGTATGTATCTTACCTTAAATATTCTTATGTTGTAATTAAATTTTCTTATGTATGATACTCATTTATTATGTACCTCTACGCCTGTCTCAACACAGGTTATACCCTAGTGAGACAGGCATCGAATAATGTAATGTAAACATACCTTTTATAGATAAATAAATAAATAAATTATTACCTGACTCTAAATTACTATGATCATATTGAACACATATTAGAAAAAGCCTACAAACAACTGGGCTTCGTTCTTCGCATCACAAAACCATTCAATAAACATTTTACACTTGAACTACTATATATGACATATGTAAGATCTCATCTCGAATTTGCATTTGTCATTTGGAATCTTCAATATCAAACTTATATTCACCGAATTAAAAACATTTAAACAAAATTTTTGAAACACCTGTCGTATCGTTTTAAAAATCATCAGTGTAACCCTATTGCTCTTCACAAACGGAGGAAAAATTTTGACGTACCTTTTCTGTACAAAATTGTGAACTGCCTCATTGAATCCCCGGCCTTGTTAGAAAGGATTGCATTTCGTTGCCCTGAACGCAATACCAGATTGAATACCTTATTTCATATACAATATTTTAATTCGAAATACGCACAAAACTCCTTGCTCGGGCGTATCTGCAAAACTTATAATGCCTTAAGAGATATTGACTTTTTCCATTGTTCCCTTATATCGTTTAAAATAATTCTAACTGTACAATGTACTTAGATGAAAACTATTATTTTTTTTTTTACAGTGAATACCGCACAAGAATCTCAACTGCTCGCGTCTGGAGCCAGTGAGACTATGGCATTCCCAATTGGGGTATGTTGTGAGGCTGAAGGTAGTGGGGAGGGGAAGGAGGTGAGGAAGAGGAAGGTTGGGAAGTACCTGGCTATTCAGATCTGGTCACCAAACACGGCTAAAGTCATTTTCAAGCAAGTTTCAATTCTGAATGGTGGTCTTACACCAGGGCGATACTGATAGTATCTTCCACTCTGGAACATACCGCAAATATACTATATTATATTATTTTTTTAAATGAATTAATTGTGAAATAACACAAATTAATCAGATAAAATTTATTTGCGCATGCCGGGTTCGAACCCGCGACCTCCGGACTGTGAGTCAAGAGCCTTTTTTTTTTTTTTTTGGTATTTAACAAGTATATTTATTTCATCAAAAACATAGTATATACAATTTCTCGGTAGTCCCGCGAAGCTGCCACATGGCTGCTTGTCTGCAGGTTCTACCTCAATATACACTCGTTATGGTAAAAAAAAAATAATATGTGTAATTTCAAAATTGTAAAGGAAATTGAAGACCTCTGTTAGAAGATTTAAGATTACAAATATTTATAGGAAATGTAATAATAAAAAATTGCATATAACATAACAACCAATACATAACATAACAACCAATACAATGGGATGCAATATTTAAATAATCTTCCCGAAAAATTTAATAAAATAGCAGATTTGTTATCATTTAGGAAAGATGTACAAATATTAAAAAAAAAAATAAAATAAAATAACTGCCATAACATCATCAATCATTTTTTTTTTCTTTGTAATTTTTTTTACAGATACATGGATTTTTCATTTATTAGCCACATTTTTACAGTTTTTGTGCTTAAGTTCTCATTTTCCTCTAAAATTAAATTATTTTTAAGCTTATTAAAAATCACTGGTACACAGTACTCCAGCGTTCGGCTTCCATACTTATTGGATATTTTAGGTATTTTTAGGCCTTTTTTTCTGTAAAACGTGTGCTGTGACTATGCACCAGTGGTCTTTTATAAGTATTATCTCCCCAGTTATCCTTAATGGTAAGGAACCAATATATACCTTTTATTGAGAGCAGGCCCTCAGCACAATATAAGAGTTGCACATTGTGTCTTTGTCTATATATATTTGGTGATACAATTTGTTTTATGATAGAGGTTTGTAAATTTTGTATGTACTTAATATAAGTCATGCTTGTATTACCCCAGCTTCGAATTCCATATCTGAGAATAGATTCCACCAAAGAAAAATACACTAGTTTGAGTGTGCTATGAGGCAAAACAAATTTTAATTTATAGAAATTGTTCGTTAGAGCTCTTAACTGGTTACATATTTTAGTAACTTGCTTATCCCATTTAAATGTGTTATCTACTTTTAATCCCAGGTAAGTATACTCCTTGACAAAGTCTATTTTTTCACATTGGCAATTTATTGTTATTTTTCTATGGATGCATTCAAGGTTGTGTGTGGTTAGATTCGGAATATTCCATATTTTCAGGCTTGGTGATCTGATATACATGCATTTTGTTTTTTTTTACATTTATAACTAATCCTACAGCATGTGCCCATTTTAGCAGTTCATCGAAGTCGGTTTGTAATTCTTGAATCGCTATTAGTGGATTTTCATTTGATACTATAAGTGCGGTGTCGTCTGCGAAAATGAATCTAAGCGCTTTTCGAAATAGTTTCGACATAGCTATAACATAAATTATATATAATTTTGGACCCAAAATTGACCCCTGCGGTACACCAGACCTTATAAATTTAGATTTACTCATCACATTCAATATTTTGACATTCATTTTTCGATTTGATAAGTAGTTACTAAAGAGAGTAAGCAGTTTACCTCGGATTCCAATGATTTGTAGAGCCGTTATTATTTGTTTATGTGATAGTGTGTCAAAGGCTTTAGAGAAATCAATGAAGAGTACAAGTACATGTTTTTGAGAGTTGAGTTCGGTGTTTATGTAATTAGTAAATTTTTTTAGTAGTGCGTCACAGCTTTTTTTTTTCTGGAATCCGTACTGACATTCGTCAATGATACCAAATTTATTTAAATATGCGTCTAAGTATATTGCAATATATTTTTCGAGAATTTTTTCCAAAGCAGGTAATAAGGATATAGGTCTATAGTTGTTTATAACTGAATGATCACCGCCTTTAAAAATAGGTCTAACAATACTAGTTTTCAATCCTTCAGGTATTTGGCAAGTATCAATTATAGTGTTTATGAAATGAGTTATTACTGGGCTCAGTATTTTAACGTGTTTTTTTATATCATACATACGTATTTGATCCAATCCCGGTGTTTTTGAGTTTTTCAATAGACCGATAATCGATTCAATTTGTTTTACGCTAGCTCTGGGTAGGTACATAGAGTGCGGTAATTCGTCAAGCAGGTATGAAGACGCACGGATATTACATTCGTGTAACAACTTGTTAACTCCCTCGTCAAAGAAATCAGCAAAATTTTCAGCAGCTACATCAGTAGGTGTGGTCTTCAAGAAATATTTCGATATAACTGCGTCACAACTGGATTTGTTTTTTCTCCCCAATATTTTGTTTATTTCGTTCCACGTTTTTTTAATATCCTTAAAGCAATTATTGAATTTGTTATTGTAGTAAGTTTTTTTTGTATCTAATATTTGCTTATTTAAATTATTCCTATATGTTTTGTAGTCTTTTTCAAATTTCTTATTTGTTGGCATGTTTTTCCATTTTCTCCATAATTTATCCCTTCTTTGTATATTTTCTAAAAGAATATTATTCATCCAACTTTTTTGGTTGTGGCGATACGTTTTTTTTACTAATTTTTTGGAACTACTTTTTTCATAGATTGTGTTAAAGTGTGATTTAATATCTTCATATATGATATTTGGATCAGTGTGAATTTGAATTGAGTTCCAATCAGTTTTCATGATCATTTCTTCAACTTTTTTTTCAGATAGTGCAGTGTTGTATTCATGGTGCGATATTTCGGTGTCGTTAGTAGGAAGATATATAGACGCGGCAGTTATGTAGTGATCAGCTATCCTTGTTTCACATACGCATGAGAACAATTCAGACTTCTCTTTTTCTCTAATATATATGTGATCTAGACACGTCGCAGTTGTGTAGGTATTAACTACTGCTTCCCTCGTAATGTCATGTAAACATTTCACGAAACCGTAGTTTGCCATAAGATTTTCATATTTTAGAATTATTGAGTCATTTTCATTTAACAAATTCAGATTTACGTCTCCGAGTAGCAAGACGGTTTCCTTAATATTAATGTTTTCTATTACGTTTTCTAGCTGTTGTAGGAAGGTATTTTTATTTGTGTTTGGGGGTCGATAGAGTGCCAACAAATGTATGCGTTTGAATTTGTTCACTGAAAAGGTTCCGTAGACGCACTCGAATGTAGTAGGTATTATATCATTTTTTTCAAATATGAGGTTTTCTTTAATATAAACTATAATCCCGCCGCCGGATCTTTTTTTGCGGCAATAATGGAATGAGTTAAATCCGGGTATTTTGTATAGATTTACATTGTTTTCACCTATCGAAGTTTCACAAAGTGTGATAATATCAATGTTATTTAGTTGACTATAAATACTTATTATGAATGTATCCCAGTACTTAAAAATATATCTAATATTCAAACTTACTGCAGTTATTGTTTTATCGCCTGTATCGTGTTTGAATTGGGTCCAGTTTTCGAACTTTTGAATCCTTTCCTATTCTTCATCTGAGTTCTCAAAATCAATATCAGATGCCATAATCAATTTTTACTAAGTCCTTTTACTATTCGTTAGGAAAATAAAAACCTTGAAATGCACAAAATTTTAAAGGGAAATTATTTAAGTACTTTGAATAATAAAAACCTTTGAAACCATAAAATTTGACAGTAAAATTTTTCAAATACTTTGGATAATAAAAACCTTTGGTACAATATAATTTGATGGAAAAATAAGTTGAGTAAAATGGGTAATAAAGACTTTTAGAACAATAAAGTAATATGGTAATAATGATGGTAAAAAAATTCAAATACTTAGGATAATTAAAACATTTAAAGCAATAGCATTTGATGGTATAATAATAAAAAACATTGGATAATAAAAACCTTTAAAAATATAAAATTTCATGGTATAATAATCAGAATACTTTGGATAATAAAATAGAATCCTTTTAAACCTTATAATTTTATGGTAGAATAATTCAAAAACTTTAGATAATAAAAGATATTTACAACAGTAACATTTGATGGTAAAATAATAAAAGTACTTTGGATAATAGAAACCTTTAAACACATGAAATTTGATGGTGAAATAATGAAAATACTTTGGATAATAAAAACCTCGAAAAGCATAAAATTTTAAGGGAAAATCATTTAAGTACTTTGAATAATAAAAACCTTTAAGACAGTAAAGTTTGACAGTAAAATTATTCAAATACTTTGGATAATAAAAACCTTCGGTACAATGTAATTTGATGGAAAAATTAGTTGAATAATTTGGGTAATAAAAACTTATAGAGCAATAAAAATTGATGTTAAAATAATTCAAATACTTTGGATAATTAGAACATTTAAAACAATAGCATTTGATGTTATAATAATAAAAATACCTTGGATAATAAAAACTTTTTAAAACGTAGAATTTCATGCTAAAATAATTAGAATAATTTGGACAATAAAATCCTTTTAAACCATAAAATTTGATAGTAAAAATATAAAGAAACTTTGGATAATAAAAACCTTTAAAGGTATAAAATTTTATGGTAAAATACTTTAAAAACTTTAGATAATAAAAACCTTTAGAGCAATAATATTTTATGG
Source organism: Limnephilus marmoratus (assembly GCA_917880885.1). Lineage (NCBI taxonomy): Eukaryota > Metazoa > Arthropoda > Insecta > Trichoptera > Limnephilidae > Limnephilus > Limnephilus marmoratus. The sequence goes on from OU862921.1 coordinate 223,581, forward strand.
TAAAGTGATTAAGATAATTACAGTAATAAAAATATTTAGAATAATAGAATTTATTGATAACATAATTAGAAAAGTTTGGGTAGTAAAGACATTTAAAAAAATAAAATTTTATCGTAAAATAGTTAAAAAATTTTGGGTAATGAAAATAATTGGAAATATAGAAATTGAAGTAAAAATAATTAAAATATTTGGAAAGACCTTTAAAACAATAAAGTTTGAAGGTAAAAATGTAGAGATAATTTAGGTTATAATTTGGGTTATAATAGAAAATGATGGTAAAATAATTAGAATAATTTAGGTTATAATAGAAAATGATGGAAAAGTAAATAAAATAATCAGGGTTATAATAGAAAATGATGGAAAAATAATTAAAATAATTTGGGTTATAATAGAAAATGATGGAAAAATAATTAAAATAATTTGGGTAATAAAAACATTCAAAACAATCAATTTTTATGATAAGATAACTTAAATAATTTGGGTAAAGAAAACATTTAGAATAATAAGATTTGAAGTTAAAATAATTAAAATGGTTTTGGTAATAAAAACATTTAGAGCAGGTAAATTTGGTGTTAAAATAATTTGGATAATAGAAAGAATTAGAAAGATTTTTGTAAACAGAATCGGTAGAAATAATTAATGAAATGGGACTTGTAGGGGAATAATATAGTTGCAATGATTGCAATATGTTAAATAATTCTGCCATTATGATTTAATACCTTTCTTACCCACTCTTACATTCTTACCCATTACATTCTTACCCATTACATTCTTACCCATTACATTCTTACCCATTACATTCTTACCCATTACATTCTTACCCACTGGACTACGGAGGTCGTCGATTTCTTGTGTATTATTTTCATTTTAATATCTCTATGGTCTATGGTACTCTACTGCCTGTCAAGCGCACTTGTAAACTTATTATTATTATAGTAAACTGAAGGCCAGCTGATAGGCCAGTGCAATTAGCGCAAAAAAGGGGGTCGCGATCGGAATTATTCCGGTAGTTCCAAATTTTTATATGTTTTATACACTCATCTCTTGATGAAAAATCTGAGTTTTCGACCTTGGGTCACTTGAGCTTTCGCCGCCATTTTGAAAAAACCAGCCGAAATCGCGCCAAAATCTAGTTTTTCTCAAATATCTCGTTTCCAATGAAAATTTCAGCTAAATGAGCCTCACAAGTTTAGTAAAACATAAAATTGCCTACAATTTTTATTTTAAAAAATTTCTTCTATCTCTAATAAGTATTGAGATACACAACCGTAAAAATGTGTATAAATTTATAAAAACCAGAAAATTGCAGGACTTGGTTTGGTTTTTTGTACGTAACTCTTTTTCAGTGCAATTTTGTGAAATTATTACATATATTAATTTTGTAGAGAATAAAATTTTTGATCAGAATTGTGATTTTTATGTTTTTTGTATTGTTTTTACTGATTTAAAGTATGAATAAACAAATATCGCTAGGTGAAAACATAAAAAAATTATCACGATATTACGACGTCTTTCGACTTTTGTTCACTTTACTTTTTAAACTATAATAACTATAAATAAATAAACTGTTGTGGGTGTGAGTGGGGGGTCACCCCCTCCCCTCCGATCCTTTCACCCCCCCCCCCCTTCCGGTTCCCTGCAGTTGGTGCCAGTTAGTCACTCCAGGACTGGCCATCGGGCGTCATTTAGTTCTAAATTATAAGTTCTAACATCGGGCGTCATTTAGTTCTAAAATGTTAAAGATGTACAGACTGGGTCTACAAAAACCAAACAAAATTACCAATTAAGGTCGAATTTAAGGATTTTATCTCGGCACGTGAGATCTTGACCAATAATGCTAAACTGAAAAATGGTGTCAAGGCTAGAAGTGATCAAACGCTGTTGCAGAGGACCCAACTTCTAGACTTACGCCAACAACTTGAGACCAGAGAGAATAATGGTGAAACCAATATCACCATCAAATATATAAACTCCATACCCAAAATTATTGATTGTACGCCAAAAAACTAAAGCAAAATAAAATAAAATGCTATTATTAAAATGTGAGAGGGGTCCGTACAAAACTTCCAAAATTATTGACTTCGGCGGCAACTATCACCAGTGATATTTTCATATTAACGGAAACATGGCTCGATTCAGGAATTAATTCGGCTGAATTAGGCTTCCCTAATTTTAATATTTATCGTATGGATAGAAATTCGAAAACAAGTGCCAAATCAAGAGGTGGCGGAGTGGTCATAGCTATCTCAAAAAATTTCAGCTCCTTAAAAATATCCACGAAGCACCCATCCATAGAGCAACTTTTTGTCAAAGTGAACACTTCTAGGGGTAAATTAATAGTGGGGTGTGCATATTTACCTCAAAATTCTGACGTCCAAAGCTACAGTACAACACTAAATTACTACTAGTCGGTGACTACAACCTGCCTCAATACGATTGGTGTAATATGAATTCTGACAATTATTGTTCTAATGTTAATATTCGTGTAATTAGAGATATGGCTCTCTTCTTAGGACTAACTCAGTGTAATAGTATTCATAATATTGGTGGTCGTACATTAGATTTGGCATTGTCAAATGTGTCTGATATCTGTGTTGCGAGAAGTACCGAAATACTATTACCTGTTGATGTTTACCATCCACCACTAGAAATATGCATGTCTAACCTCAAACCAATTCCTATTGAAAAAAGGGTAGTAAAAACTAGAAATTTCAAAAAAGCAGACTATGTACAAATTACTAACTATCTCAACCAGATTGACTGGTCATTCTTGGATAGCGAGGCTGATATCAATGCACACCTTAACTTTTTTTACTCCATTATTAATTCTGCAATTGAAAAATTTGTACTTTTTACGGCTTACAGGGAAACTCAATACCCAAATTGGTTCTCAAAAGAACTGATAGACTTAATATACCTCAAAAAAATATCTCATAAGAAATTCAAACAAAGTTGCCTGGCTATCGATTATTCCGTGTTTCAAAAATTGAGGGGAGACTGCAATAAGCTCTCTGCAGAATGTTATAAAACTTACATACGTGATGTTGAAGGCTCTATCATGAACGACTCAAATTTCTTTTGGAAATATGTTAAATCCCAAAAGAAAACGGTACTTGTATACCTAGTATTATGTCATTCGATTCTAAACTATCCCATAATCTTCAGGAAACTGTTAATCTGTTCGCCGATTTCTTTAGCGGTGTATATGTTAATGCAAATGTAGATAGCAATATCTCTTGCTCTAATTTAGTTGAGACTCTTGATATATCTGATTGTACTCTAACCACTAACCATAGATGATATTATTTCCAAGCTGAAGAGTCTCGATTCCTGCAAATCTGCAGGACCCGACAAAGTTCCACACAGATTCTTAGTTAATTGTATGCATACATTATCGTATCCCATACATAAGTTATTTACAAAGTCACTCTCATCAGGTGTGTTCCCTGACCTTTGGAAGTTTAGTCTTTTGACACCCATTTTTAAAAAAGGAAATAAGAGCGACGTAACAAACTATAGACCAATATGCACTATGTCTACATTACCCAAACTCTTTGAAAGCCTGGTACTAGACAAATTGATATCCCAAATCAATCATACCATCTCACCGCTTCAACATGGATTTATCAAAGGAAGATCAACCCTGTCCAATTTAATATTATACACGAATGACATTGTTAATGCCTTGACTTCATCACATCAAACTGATTCCATATACACTGATTTCAGTAAGGCATTTGATAAGGTTAACCTCAGACTCTTATTACGAAAACTGAAGTTGTTGGGAATGAGAGGGAGAATTTTGGAATGGTTTAAGAGTTATCTATTGGGAAGGTACTTAGCGGTCGAAATTGATTCGTTTACTTCTTACACATTTGCTGCCTCGAGTGGGGTACCACAGGGATCTCATTTGGGCCCGATATTATTTTGCTTATTTTTTTTTTTTTTTTTTTTTTTAATTATTTATTAACCAAGAATAACATTACAATATATACAATATACCTACATATACATATATATAATTTTTTTTTGGTATATACCACCTCACTAGGCTGAGCCTGTTCTGAGGTGGCAGGAATTTAATTTAATTTTAATATCTTAATCTTGGAAGATAAAAAATATAATTTTAATGTAAATAGATAAATGGAATAAAAGAAAAAAATAAAAAGAAATGAAAAAAAAAGAATGAGATAAATAGATGAAAATAGTTAAGAAGAAAAGAGAAAAAAATACAGGCGTTGAGTGTGTTGTTTGATCAAGTTATCTGCACGCAGTATGCAATACCCTTGTTTACTATCCACGTATGGATTTTGCGTTTTAGATTTTTTGTCACTAGAATATCTTTTATATCTTTTTCAATTAAATTAAAACATTTTGGAGCCAAATTGTGATAATGTCTTTGTCCAAATGTAGTATTTGTCTTCGGAGTCATGTGTCGATGTCTATGTCTTGTGTCGTAATTGTGTTGTGCAGTATGATGGTTTAGTTCGTCTCTTTGGTAATGTATAGATATAATTTTGATGTACAGTTGGTGTATGTTCAATACAGCAAAGTCTTTAAATAACTGTATTGTCGAGAATCTGAAAGGTTTTTTAGTAATAACTTTAATTAAGGCCTTTTGCGCTTTGTCGAGAGGGTCCATATTAGTCTTCGCAGCACCACCCCAACCAATCATACCGTGGGTGATAATTGATTGTCCTAACGCGTAGTATATAGTTTTTAAAGTCTTCACTGGCATTATATTTCGTATGTTCTTAAAAAATATATAAGTTTCCCTACTTTACCCGCTGTTTTATTTATTTGTTCTGTCCATCTAAAATAGTTGTCAATGTAAATGCCTAAATATTTGATTATCTGAGTCATATTCATAAATGATATAGTTAATATTTTTAGTAATGTCAAAATCCTATTATTTGATGATGATCTGAAGATTTACAGAACAATTAGAAACGATGACGATCGCGCCATCCTGCAGTTAAACCTGAACAAACTATGCGCGTGGTGTTCTGTCAATGATTTACAACTAAAAATTGGTAAATGCCAGATCATTAGTTTTTACAAAGGTAAAAATCCTTTTAACTTTTCTTATGATATGAATGGTGTTAATCTTCTTCGTGTAACGCAAATTCGAGATCTTGGTGTTATATTCCACGAGAGTCTACAGTTCAATGTACACATCGATGAAATAACAAGCGATGCAATGAGAATACTAGGTTTTATCTTGAGAATGGGGGCAAATTTTAAAAGTATGTTAACATTAAAACATCTGTATTGCTCACTAGTACGAAGCAGATTAGAATACAATTCCTCTATATGGTCAGCATACTACAATGTTCATTCTCAATCATTGGAAAAGGTACAAAACAAATTTCTTCGGTACATCAATTTTAAAATGAAAATTCCAATTGAATTTATAAATTATAATTACTTACGCGCTGAAACCAGACTTCTTAAATTATCAGATAGAAGAGTGTTAATTGATTTATTATTTTTATACAAAATTATAAAATCTTTAATTGACAGCCCTAATTTGTTGGAACTAATTTGCATTAGCATACCCGCTAGACAAACTCGTAGTAAAGATAGTTTTAAATGCAACAATAAACTCAACACTAATTACTCTATATACTCACCAATTCCAAGAATCCATAACCTTGCGAATAAATACTGCGAATCTATAGATATATTTAGTATTGACAGTTTTGAATGTTTCAAAAATCAACTAATCTCGATTCTATCTGCTAATAATTAATTTTAATTATTTTTTTGTTTCTCATAAAATATTTTCTCACCTAAACCTCACCAGTAAAATGTATACTTACTTTATAATATTTTTGCAATTCTATTTACACTTTGTTTTATGTCAGGTCTTATTATTATTGTTAATAATATGTATAAATATTTAAAGCTGAATTGTTTTAGTTTTTTGTAAGTACAACTTGTACTATTTCATTTCATTTCTTTTTTATGTTGTAATATTCTTTACCTAACGAGTCGATTGCATTCATATTTATTCTGTTTTATTGTTTATGTAATACATGTAATTAATATTGTTAATTATATATTTGCTTCTTTTCTTGTAAAAGCCCACTAGGGCGTCAATGAATATAAAATAAATAAATTGAGGTCGTCAGCTCCAAAAATGTGGTTTAGCTTCTTAAATGGTTTTTTCAGACAATTTAGCTCTTTTAACATACAAAAATCATAAACAAAAATGACATTTGAAGAGTTATTTCTTTGGGAATCTGTTATTTCTGTATTGAAATCTTTGTTTTTTTCTCATAAGTTCTCTATAGCTGCCAGCCCCCATGAAACTTTTGTCGGTCATAACTAAGGCTACACAGGATTATAGCTCTTATAGGATTATGGATTTCTTTATCTGTATAACATTTGTGAGGGTGTCGAGTCATTCTGTGGGGTTGAATCAGGAACGTCATAGCAACATGTAGAGATGAGGCCTACACGAATTAAGAGGGATGACAAAGACGTCCAAACTATCATTGATTGGTTTTCTTGCCATGAACCATTTCCTAAAACAAACGTGATTATGTCTGTAAGCAGTGGCACGATGATAAGAATGGGGAAATTTCTTATGTCAACTTTGGAAACCTACACTTAAAACCAGCAGCATGAAAAAATCAGCGTGTGACTGTGACAATAGATCCATCAATGCTATTCCATCATATGTGTATTGCCAAAAAGTGTGAAATTGAACTAAAGAATATTTCCAATATGAACAATCTCCTGTCCCACTGTCTCTTTTCTCAGAGGAAGGCATGCGCAAAGAAATCAAATCCATATTTTATTTTTTACCAATCCTCTACCAAATAACACAGAACTGGGAAGCAGTATACACGTAGTGGATGGAGGATATTTACGGCACAATGTTGTATAGGGTCGTGCTCAACCCTTTTCAATCATTTTTTAGCAATATGTCAAGCTATGTACAAAATCATCATGATACCCAAATTCGGTTGAAAAAAAAACCCAAAGGAAAAAATTCTGGGAACTGAGAAGAACAAGTCTCGTTTTATTTCCCTACTCATTTGAACGATCGCAAATAACGACAGTTCAAGCTAAAGAGGATGCTGATATTCTCATAACAACCACAGTAAATTCGTTGTCATCTCAAAATGATGCAGTCATAATCATTGGTCAGGATATTGACCCATTCGTACTCCTCACAGCTCTCTCACCTCCAAACGCATATTACCAAAAAGTTGGTAAAGGTAAATCACCTGACGCGTTCTATGTATTCCATCAAATGTTTTAAACACATTGAAATAGTTGAAAACATTTTATTCATTCATGCCATAAGTGGCTGCGACATAACTGGTGCTCCGTTCGGTCAAGGTATATATAAATTTTGTAATATTCTTTATTATTTTTATTGTTAAACTAACGTTTAAGACAAGATTTCTTATGCATAGCAAAAAGGGTAACAATTATTATAAGCAATAATTATCAGCCTGAATCACTCATCCACATTGTAATATTCTTCTCAAGAACCACTCAGTGAATAAAACTTGTGTATTTCAAGATCCCAAAGCAAAGCGAGAAACAATCACTTTGGCTGCCGAACAATTCTTTGCACTTTTGTATGGCTGCAATGAGAAATCAAATTTGGAAAATTTAAGGTAGGTACATTATTTTTGTCAAAGGAGTGAAAAAGGACAAATTCAATTTATCCAGGCTACCACATACTTCAAAGTGCAGATTTGGCTTGGCCTCCATAAAGATCCAACTGAATGGGGGTGGAAGAAGGAGGCTGTTGGGTTACCAACTCCAGTAGGTACCAATGACGAAGGAGACTGCACCTCAGGCGTTGCTGAACTTTATATCAGGCCAATGCAAAAAAGGTTGCGCTAGAAAGTGCACATATAGAAAGTCGGGTTTGAAATGCTCCCTACTCTGTATTCACTGTAATGGCTGCTCATGCGAGAATGCTCTGACAGCCCTCGTTCATGATGCTGACGAGGAATTTGATGACCCATTGTTGACTGATGAGACATTGGAAGACTATATTGAAGCTTTTTGGGGTCCGTAAGTGGCAGAAAGAAACTAAAGTCAATAGTCATAAATTTTAAGAAAACACTTTTTTTCTCCTTTTTATACCACATCTATGTACTATGAACCTTAATTAATATTTTTTTATATGTTATGATTATATCGTTGGTTAATATTGCTGTTATGTATGTTACAGGTTATTTCAATAATAATTGTTTTTAAAAGAAGAATAATCAAGGAATGCCAAGATTATCTTATGATTCATTTTTTTACCTAATTTTTGTGAATTTTTTGTATAAGAACCTGGATACCAAATTGCGAAATAAACATTAAACATATACCTACGTATTTTATAAAATTTTATTCTCTACAAAATTGGTATCAGTAATTTTTTCACAAAATTGTACTGGAAAAGAGATACGCACAATAAACCAAACCAGGTCAAGCAATTTACCTGTTTTTATAAACTATATACATTTTTACGACTGCATATCTCGATATTTATTAGAGGTAGAAGAAAATATTCACAATAAAAATTGTAGGTAATTTTATGTTCTACTAAACATGTTAAGCTACTTTGGCCAACATTTTTATTGGAAAAAAGATATTTGAGAAAAACTAGATTTTGGCGCGATTTCGGCTGGTTTTTCAAAAGGGCGTCGTAAGTTCAAGTGACCCAAGGTCGAAAATTCAGATTTCCAAACTCTCCTATCTTCATCAATGAAGTACTCTCTCCTTACTACAAGGAACTGATGTGGAAAACGAAGCAAAGGGCCAGAGAAACCCTTTATCAATTCGTATGGTTCAAATCAAATAAATTGCTTGTCCGCAAAGCAACTGGGGAAAAAATAATTGAAATAAAACATGAAAATGATTTGAAAAAAATGGGGATTCAACTTTAGATAACTAAGCATTCTACTATAAACTTCCTGTATTGCTATAAATCATAATGGCAGAATTATTTAACATATTGCAATCATTGCAACTATATTATTCCCCTACAAGTCCCATTTCATTAATTATTTCTACCGATTCTGTTTACAAAAATCTTTCTAATTCTTTCTATTATCCAAATTATTTTAACACCAAATTTTACTGCTCTAAATATTTTTATTACTAAAACCATTTTAATTATTTTAACTTCAAATCTTATTATTCTAAATGTTTTCTTTACTCAAAATATTTAAGTTATCTTATCATAAAAATTGATTGTTTTGAATGTTTTTATTACCCAAATTATTTTAATTATTTTTCCATCATTTTCTATTATAACCCTGATTATTTTATTTACTTTTCCATCATTTTCTATTATAACCTAAATTATTCTAATTATTTTACCATCATTTTCTTTTATAACCCAAATTATAACCCAAATTATAACCCAAATTATAACCTCAATTATCTCTACATTTTTACCTTCAAACTTTATTGTTTTAAAGGTCTTTCAAAATATTTTAATTATTTTTACTTCAATTTCTATATTTCCAATGGTTTTTATTACCCAAATTTTTTTAACTATTTTACGATAAAATTTTATTTTTTTAAATGTCTTTACTACCCAAACTTTTCTAATTATTTTATCAATAAATTCTATTATTCTAAATATTTTTATTACTCTAATTATCTTAATCACTTTACCATAAAATATTATTGCTCTAAAGGTTTTTATTATCTAAAGTTTTTAAAGTATTTTACCATAAAATTTTATACCTTTAAAGGTTTTTATTATCCAAAGTTTCTTTACATTTTTACTATCAAATTTTATGGTTTAAAAGGATTTTATTGTCCAAATTATTCTAATTATTTTAGCATGAAATTCTACGTTTTGAAAAGTTTTTATTATCCAAGGTATTTTTATTATTACAACATCAAATGCTATTGTTTTAAATGTTCTAATTATCCAAAGTATTTGAATTATTTTAACATCAATTTTTATTGCTCTAAAAGTTTTTATTACCCAAATTATTCAACTAATTTTTCCATCAAATTACATTGTACCGAAGGTTTTTATTATCCAAAGTATTTGAATAATTTTACTGTCAAACTTTACTGTCTTAAAGGTTTTTATTATTCAAAGTACTTAAATGATTTTCCCTTAAAATTTTATGCTTTTCGAGGTTTTTACTATCCAAAGTATTTTCATGTTTTCACCATCAAATTTCATGTGTTTAAAGGTTTCTATTATTCAAAGTACTTTTATTATTTTACCATCAAATGTTACTGTTGTAAATATCTTTTATTATCCAAAGTTTTTGAATTATTCTACTATAAAATTATAAGGTTTAAAAGGATTCTATTTTATTATCCAAAGTATTCTGATTATTATACCATGAAATTTTATATTTTTAAAGGTTTTTATTATCCAATGTTTTTTTATTATCATACCATCAAATGCTATTGCTTTAAATGTTTTAATTATCCTAAGTATTTGAATTTTTTTACCATCATTATAACCATATTACTTTATTGTTCTAAAAGTCTTTATTACCCACTTCACTCAACTTATTTTTCCATCAAACTATATTGTACCAAAGGTTTTTATTATCCAAAGTATTTGAAAAATTTTACTGTCAAATTTTATGGTTTCAAAGGTTTTTATTATTCAAAGTACTTAAATAATTTCCCTTTAAAATTTTGTGCATTTCAAGGTTTTTATTTTCCTAACGAATAGTAAAAGGACTTAGTAAAAATTGATTATGGCATCTGATATTGATTTTGAGAACTCAGATGAAGAATACGAAAGGATTCAAAAGTTCGAAAACTGGACCCAATTCAAACACGATACAGGCGATAAAACAATAACTGCAGTAAGTTTGAATATTAGATATATTTTTAAGTACTGGGATACATTCATAATAAGTATTTATAGTCAACTAAATAACATTGATATTATCACACTTTGTGAAACTTCGATAGGTGAAAACAATGTAAATCTATACAAAATACCCGGATTTAACTCATTCCATTATTGCCGCAAAAAAAGATCCGGCGGCGGGATTATAGTTTATATTAAAGAAAACCTCATATTTGAAAAAAATGATATAATACCTACTACATTCGAGTGCGTCTACGGAACCTTTTCAGTGAACAAATTCAAACGCATACATTTGTTGGCACTCTATCGACCCCCAAACACAAATAAAAATACCTTCCTACAACAGCTAGAAAACGTAATAGAAAACATTAATATTAAGGAAACTGTCTTGCTACTCGGAGACGTAAATCTGAATTTGTTAAATGAAAATGACTCAATAATTCTAAAATATGAAAATCTTATGGCAAACTACGGTTTCGTGAAATGTATACATGACATTACGAGGGAAGTCTAGATCACATATATATTAGAGAAAAAGAGAAGTCTGAATTGTTCTCATGCGTATGTGAAACAAGGATAGCTGATCACTACATAACTGCCGCGTCTATATATCTTCCTACTAACGACACCGAAATATCGCACCATGAATACAACACTGCACTATCTGAAAAAAAAGTTGAAGAAATGATCATGAAAACTGATTGGAACTCAATTCAAATTCACACTGATCCAAATATCATATATATATATATATATATATAGTATTGTTTGGTTTTTTTTGCTCACTTTTTTGCTCACTTTTTTTGCTCACTTTTTTTGCTCACTTTTATTTTGACGCAAAAACGACCAGTATGCCCTTTACGTTTCACCCACCTTAAGGTTCACTTTCGGTTGAAGGAAATTCAGACAAGGAAGCTGGTAGTATTTTTTTTCGACAAAATAAAATATATATGCAGGGATTTATTCTCCGATACGAATCAGCGGCGAAAACTAGAAGCTCTACTTGAATCACTCGATTCGGCTCGGTTATACTTCCCGTCGACAGGTGCGCATAAAAAACGAAAGACGTCTTTTTGACCATCAGTTTCAGTAAATAAAATGCTAGGAGGTATCTATCTCTATTCAAATGGCTGCAAAAGTTGAGAAAGATATATTGTCAATTTCCCATATAAAACTGATTTTTGCTAGGAATTTTTTTTTTTGCTAGAAATTTATTCTAATAAATTAAACGGCGTTTTGTAAATAACGTAGAAAAATTGACATTTTAAAGGCCCTTTGCGGGATGGTAAATTACGACGAAAATAAACATTTTGCGAGACATGTTTTTTAATAATCATAAATTATACAAGATTTAGAAACTTTTAAAATAAAAACATGTGTAACTTCCCATTTAAAATGTTTCGCAATGTCGCGTCAAACTTTGCAATTTTATTTGACATTTGCAAAAAATCCAACAATATCCATAATGCACATCGTTTTCAGCCTATTAAATCGGCAGATATATTTAAATTTTCACGAACTTTGCAACACTGAATTCAGGAACGATGGATAATTTAAGCAATACCGACTAAATAATTGAAGCCCTACCGCTCTCACGTTTTGTATGGAAAATATAAAAGAAGATGGCGGGAATCGATTTTTCAGCCTTAGATTAAAGGTGTTTTGGTGATATTTATGGGTCGGTCTTGCCAGCATTGAGAAAATGATTTGCCGATAATTTTATGTCTGCAAATGAAGTAGTAGGTAGGTTCCCGAACGTTGATAAAGTATTTTTATATTATATTATTAAATTAATCGCCGATATGAATGTGCGCCCATAACTTCCGAATGCATGCACCGAATTGGATAATTCTTTTTGCTATGTGTTTGTTATTGTTAGGACAAGGTTTTTATTAATCTTTTGGTGAGCTCTGGCATTATGAAAATTGCATAAAAATATTTCAGTAGGTGGCACGCGAGCTGTTTGAAAACTAAATGTACCGGGAAGGAATTAATGAAGCGCGGGAGGGTAACCTGGGAAGGGGGAGGGGAACCCGGGAGGGGGTTTTGCGGGATGGAGGAAGGGGGGGGGAGTAGAGTACGCTATGAAAGAATATTTTTTCTGTTCTTTTTTTACTCGAATAAAACATAATTTTAAAAGCATAAATACCAGGAGTGCAGAACTAAGCAAGGGAAAATATATTAAGAACATGTTTTTTTTCAATTATTTCTGGCTTTTTGGGAAAGGTGAATTTATATGCGTTTGGCCGTGGGGAAAATAATTTCCCTCAGGTCCTGCGTCATCTTTGGGGATGCTGTGTGGAGGATTTTTTTTTAGGAAATGAAGGAGATGAGAGTTCTGGGAAGGAAAAGGGTTTAAGGGGTAGGTAGGAATCTGGGGTTCAGTGTGCCTGGGCATCCGCCTCCAAGACCTAGACAAAGCTCATCCCATGAACCCGGGCACAACTACTATATCACCAAACGTAGCGAACCACTTGGGGTGACCTACGGCAGAGGTGTTGACAAAATAAAATTTTAAAAGGATAAATACCAGGAGTGCAGAACTAAGCAAGGGAAAATATATCAAGAACATGTTTGTTTTCAATTATTTCTGGCTTTTTGGGAAAGGTGAATAAATATGCATTTAATTTTTTTTTTTACATTAGCTCCACACAGGAGGCACTGAGGAAAACAATTTCCCTAGGGGCCTATGTCATCTTTGAGGATGCTGTGTAGAGGGTTTAAGGGGAAGGAAGGAGAAGAAGATATGGGAAGGAAAATGGTATGAAGGGTGGGTAGGAATCTGGGGGTCAGTGTGGCCAGGAGTGACAGACGTATGAATATATTTCTCACACTGCGGTGCAAGGCGAAGGGTTGAGAGAATCTGGCTGGAGAGGTCAAAATCCTCCGTCAATCAGTCTCCTCCGATCCAGCCCGCCACGCAGTGGTTGGGCAAACGTATCCACCACCAAGATCTAGACAAATACATACAGTTTCAGAATACAATAGTGAGCTTTGGTATCATGAAATTACCCCGTGGCCCGTTCTGAATCCTAGGGGCCTGTGTCATCTTTGAGGATGCTGTGGGGTGGGTTTTTTAAGGGAAAGGAAGGAGAAGAAGATATGGGAAGGAAAAAGGTCTGAGGAGTGTTTAGGAATCTGGGGGACAGTGTGGCCAGGAGTGACGGACGTATGAATCTATTCCTCACACTGCGGTGCAAGGCTAAGGGTTGGGAGAATCTGGCTGGAGAGGTTAAAAGCCTTCCAATAATTATGATAACAAGGGAAAGGATAAGAGGGAGATTAATGGACTTTTTGTACGTAAATAAATAAATTATATACAGCGGGTACCCGGCATGCGTTGCAAGGCCACTTTAACCTCGGGGTCCATTAAACTGTAATGGTTCCATCCCAAATCTCGGAAAACAACATTATAATGCAAGCGCCTGTAATATATAACATTATAAACAACGGGTACCTGGCATGCGTTGCAAGGTCACTGTAACCTCGGGGTCAACGTAACTGTAATGGTTCCATTCCTATTCCTGGCAAATTACATTTTAATGCAAGCGCTGCACTACATAACTATATATACAACGGGTACCCGGCATGCGTTGCAAGGTCACTGTGAACTCAGGTTTCTTCATATATTTAATTTAACACACACTCCTCCTCGCTTCATCCACGTTCACACGTCAAATCGCATTGTGTTTTAACCCGTTAATTGCTTTTGCAATGGGCCCAGCTAGTATATAGTATTGTTTGGTTTTGGGGTAGGTCAGGAAAACTCACTTTTTTTTTTAGCCCTCCGGGTACAGGCGAAAATCGACCACTCTGCCTGTCCAGTTTCACCGACCGCAGAGGTCGATTTGGCCTAGCAAGGCGCGTGGACCGGGATTTCATACAAACGGCCGTTCCAAAAAAACGCGTTTTGGTGATCCGATAATCGACACTTTTCCCCCTCGATCCGCAAGACCTTACGGCGTATTGTCGCTTAAAAAAAAAAAAGACGCTTACGCCCTTTCAGATAAAAAAATTCAGTGCACGTTTCAGTACTTTGACTTTGCGACAAAAATTAAGCGTTTTTTGGCCTACAAAATTTAAAGAAAAAAACTGGCGGCCAAAACTAGAACTCTAATAAAGTCACACAATTCGGCTCGGTTACACTTTCCGCCGACAGGTTCGCATTAAAAAACAAGAGATGTCTTTTTCCATTAGTTTCATAAAATGCTAGGAATATCGAGTCAGGTCTGGATTAACCCATCTCTTTTTGCATGCTCGCGAATGCTGAGATAGGTATATTTAGATTTGAAATGTCAGTTTATGCGACCGAAACGGACCTCTCAGCGGTTTCGGTTGGGGAATACGGAATTGCGGCCCAGATAACTATTTCAGCTTTGATATTTTAAAAAAATATAATAGATTATAGGAATACGCAACTTTTGATAGCAATATTATATAAGCATCTCTTATAAAATATGTCAGTAGAAGCTGACAAACATCACACATTTCCTGAAAAATTCATGTCGAAAATGCGTTCTCAAATTATCCGAGAGTGTTGAATTACTGGCCATACGAAAAAAATGCAATTTATAACGGGGCAGGTACCTACCGTTCTATTGAATCATTTGCAAATGTGCTAAAGAAAAGTAACCAAATACGTAATGTTGACGCAATTTTTATTGAGAAAACGCGTAGGTAGGTACCTACATATTATTTTTCCCGGTATGTTCGAGGTAAGTACCGGCTTATAAAGAATGTTCTTTCATTTAAATATTAAAAGGAATCACTCGGGATGGCCAACATATCAAGAAAATAAAGGCGCCATAGAATGTTATTTATTACAGGATAGGTAGGTACTTAATGCGTTTGTACTAAAATAATGCCGATTATTGTTGCTTGCCAGTTTGCGAATGTAAGTGCAGGGTGGTAAAAAAAAATACAGTTGGAAATATATTGATTAATTTTGTAATAATATTAATAATGTTTTCAAATTATTATTTTTTTTTAGAAAATGGAGTCGGGCCGTTGCGACAAATATTTGCACAGCGTATAATTTTTTTTTCAAAATGAGATACGTAGTTTTCTTTTTAATTTCAATACATTTTTCGTTCTGAATAACTATTTATTACGAAAATAGTATTGGCGTTGCTAAATTTGAAAGGTAGACACTTGATAGATAAGATTTTCAAAAAATAAAATCAAAGGGTCGATTTAAAAAAAAAAAAAAATTTTGTTCATCAGATTGTGTTTGTTAAAAATGAGTAAGGAAATATTGGCGGACCCTATCTTTTTTAGCTTTCAGCCAATCAGGAGAGAGATTGGAATTCTATTCCGATGGCCAATCAGAGTGGCCGCGTAGGGATGTTAGTGCTTATTAATTCAATTGACAATATTCACTATGAGTAGGAACTTATTAACTTTAAAATTATGATATAAAATTAAAGGAAAAGTAATCAAAGATGGAATTTTGTAAAAATGCCTACGTGTATTGGAACTTTTATTCTGTTCATTTAACTGAAATTAAATCATGCATATTGGTTGGTGCAATTATTTGTTTTGTAAAAATACGTAGGTAACTAGGAATACGGATATATTATGTGTGTTAGTAGGTACTAGGTATGAGAGAACTTTTATCTTATTTTCTGTCCAAATGAAATGCTAAAGTTTTTCTTTTACGCATCGGAAAAAAGCGTAGATTGCTTCATTAACATTCGGATATATTAAATTTTACAAATTTTTAATTACTCTTTTTTACAGATGTGTAGGTACCTACTCAGAATCTGAGTAGGCTACTGCACATAACGACTCAGAATCTTCTGATGATATTGCGTATGTTTTTTTTGTAAATATGTGATGAAATTACTAGAAGTTGAATGAGATAATTTTTTTAAAAATATTACATTTACATAGCGTTTTTTTTGTATTTTGCATCTTTATGATAATCATTCAACGTGGAATTGGTATCGCCGCCCCGGGAACAATTCATTGGTTTCTATACACAATAGTGAGCTTTGGCATCATGAAAGTATGCATTGCTAAACTTTTTTTTACATTAGCTCCACACTGGAGGCACTGAGGAAAACAATTTCCCTAGGGGCCTATGTCATCTTTGAGGATGCTGTGTGGAGGGTTTTTTAAGGAAAAAGAAGGAGAAGAAGATATGGGAAGGAAAATGGTATGAGGGGTGGGTAGGAATCTGGGGGTCGGTGTGGCCAGGAGTGACGAACGTATGAATCTATTCCTCACACTGCGGTGCAAGGCGAAGGGTTGAGAGAATCTGGCTGGAGAGGTCAAAAGCCTTCCAATAATTATGGTAACAAGGGAAAGAATAAGAGGGAGATATAAGTTAGTGACGTATTTTATATTGTTAATGGATTTTTTGTCCGTAAATAAATAAATTGTATACAGCGGGTACCCGGCATGCGTTGCAAGGCCACTTTAACATCGGGGTCCATTAAACTGTAATGGTTCCATTCCAAATCTCGGAAAACAACATTATAATGCAAGCGCCTGTACTATATAACATTATATACAACGGGTACCCGGCATGCGTTGCAAGGTCACTGTAACCTCGGGGTCAACTTAACTGTAATTGTTCCATCCCGATTCCCGGAAATAACATTTTTAAGCAAGTGCCTGCAATATATAACATGATATACTACGGTTACTCGGCATGCGTTGCAAGGTCACTGTAACCCCGGGGTCAACTTAACTGTAATGGTTCCATTCCCATTCCTGGGAAATTACATTTTAGTGCAATCGCTGCACTACATAACATTATATACAACGGGTACCCGGCATGCGTAGCAAGGTCACTGTAACTTCAGGTTTCTTCATATATTTAATTTAACACACACTCTTCCTCGCTTCATCCACGTTCACACGCAAATCGCATAATTTTTTAACCCGTTAGTTGCATTTTTGCAACGGGCCCAGCTAGTATATATTAATGTTTGGTTTTGGGGTAGGTCAGGAAACTCACTTTTTTTTTAGCCCTCCGGGTACAGGCGAAAATCGACCACTCTGCCTGTCCAGTTTCACCGACCGCAGAGGTCGATTTGGCCTAGCAAGGCGTGTGGACCGGGATTTCATACAAACGGCCGTTCCAAAAAAACGCGTTTTGGTGATCCGATAATCGACACTTTTCCCCCTCGATCCGCAAGACCTCACGGCGTATTGTCGCTTAAAAAAAAAAAAGACGCTTACGCCCTTTCGATTTCCCTCGCCCCCCTCGGCCCGCAGGCGATAATCGACCGTCGCTCCTCGAATTTCGCCGACCGCAGAGATCAATTTGGCCCGAAAGGGGGCACGGACGGCAATCTCAGCCGGTCAGACCAGATTTCATATAAAAAGATGATGCAGGGTTCACAGCGCACCCAAACGGCGAAAACTACAATTAGATCTCTCACCGACGAAGAAATTCGGCCTCAGTTATATTTCCCGCCGATAGGTTCACCCGTTAAAAAACGTCGAATCGTTTAGTAAAGAGATTTCCCATACAAAACTGATTTTTCTAGGGATTTATTCGAATTTTTTTAACGGCGTTCTCGAAAATAGCGGAGAAAAATTGACATTTTAAAGGCCCTTTGCGGGAACTTAGATTGCGGCGAAAACAAACATTTTGCACGAAATGTTTTTGATTAAATAGAAGGTATACAAGTTTAAGAAACTTTTAAAATAAAAACATGTATAGCTTCCCATTTAAAATGTTACACTATATTGCATCAAATATTGAAATTTTTCTGACATTTTCTGAAATCGATCTATCATCAACAATGCATAATTTTCCAGCCAGTTAATATAAACTCGAGGTAGGTACTGGCGTTTAAAATGTGAACGATTTAAATGCAGAAAATCGCGGTAGGTACCTACCATTCCATTGGATTATTGCTAATTCGCCAAGTATTTATTGAGAAAACGCGTAAGTAGGTACCTACACCACCATTATTTTTCTCGGTATGTACTAGGTAGGTACCGGCTTACGAGATTCTTTCCTTTAAATGTTAAATCGAAAATTAAAGATATGAAATGAAAAAAATCATCCAAGATGGTAATTTTTGAAATATGTAGGAACACGGAGGTTGCTTCTGGATAACCACTGGTGGTAGGAACGTTATTTTTAAATTAATTAAGTTCATTTTCACGTAATGTGCGATTTTTATTCATTCAATTATTATTATTTATTTATACTATTATTTCAAAACAGAAATAATTACGGAACTTGAATAGAATTTGAACAGAACTTTCACAGAACGTTAAAATTAACTTGAAAAATTGAAGATTTTTAAATAAATTTTTTGAAAAACCCAGCCTAAATATATTTCATATGTTTTTTTTTTACGTATGTGCAGGTACCTACATGCACATAACAACTCGGAATCTGATGATATTGCTTTTGTAAATGTATAATAAAATTGCTTGAAGTTGAATGGTATAATTTTTTTCAAAAATATTAAATTTACATAGCGTTTTTTTATTTATTTTGTATTTTAATGATAATCATTCAACGTGGAATTGGTATCGCCGCCCCGGGAACAATTCATTGGTTTCTATATACAATAGTGAGCTTTGGCATCATGAAATTATGCATTGCTAAACTTTTTTTTACATTAGCTCCAGACAAGAGGCACCGAGGAAAACAATTTCCCTAGGAGCCTACGTCATCTTTGAGGATGCTGTTTGGAGGGTTTTTTGAGGGAAAGAAAGGAGAAGAAGATATAAGAAGGAAAAGGGTATGAGGGGTGGGTAGGAATCTGGGGGTCAGTGTGGCCAGGAGTAACGGACGTATGAATCTATTCCTCACACTGCGGTGCGAGGCGAAGGGTTGGGAGAGTCTGGCTGGAGAGATAAAAAGCCTCCAACAATCATTTTCTTCCGATCCAGCCCGCCACGCAGTGGTTGGGCAAACGTATCCGCCACCAAGACCTAGACAAATACATACAGTTTCAGAATACAATAGTGAGCTTTGGCATCACGAAATTACGCGACAAAGGCCCGTTCTGAATCTTAGGTGCCTCTGTAATCTTTGAGGATGCTGTGAGGTGGGTTTTTTAAGGGAAAGGAGGGAGAAGAAGATATGGGAATGAAAAAGGTATGAGGGGTGTTTAGGAAAAAGCTCCACACAGGAGACCCTGAGGAAAATAATTTCCCTCAGGGTCATGTCATCTTTGGAGATGCTGGGTGAAAGGTTTTTTAAAAAGAAGGAGATGAGAGTTCTGGGAAGGAAAAGGGTTTAAGGGGTGGGTAGGGATCTGGGGTTCAGTGTGTCCTGGTCATCCGCCTCCAAGACCTAGACAAACCTCACCCCATGAACCCGGGCACCCCTACTAAATCACCAAACGTAGCGAATCACTTGGAGTGGGGGGTGTGGGAGGAGGAAAACCAGGGAAGGGGGAGGGGAACCCGGGAGGAAGGGGGGGGGGAGTAGAGTACGCTATGAAAGAATATTTTTTCTGTTCTTTTTTTTACTCGAATAAAACAAAATTTTAAAAGGATAAATACCAGGAGTGCAGAACTAAGCAAGGGAAAATATATTGAGAACATGTTTTTTTTCAATTATTTCTGGCTTTTTGGGAAAGGTGAATTAATATGCATTTAATTATTTTTTTTACATGAGCTCCACACAGGAGGCCGTGGGGAAAATTATTTTCCTCAGGTCCTATGTCATCTTTGGGGATGCTGTGTGGAGGATTTTTTTAGGAAAGGAAGGAGATGAGAGTTCTGGGAAGGAAAAGGGTTTAAGGGGTGGGTAGGAATGTGGGGTTCAGTGTGTCCTGGGCATCCGCCTCCAAGACCTAGACAGACCTCACCCCATGAACCCGGGCACCCCTACTAAATCACCAAACGTAGCGAACCACTTGGGGTGACCTACGGCAGAGGTGTTGGTTAACCAATAAAGGTCAACTTTGAGGATTTGTATTTCTACATAACATTATATACAACGGGTACCCGGCATGCGTTGCAACATCACTGTAACCTCGGGGTCAACTTAATTGTAATGGTTCCATTTCAAGTTCCGGGAAACTGCATTATAATTCAAGCGCCTTGCAAACGCATGCACTGTATTATAACATTATATACAACGGGTACCCGGCATGCGTTGCAACATCACTGTAATCTCAGGGTCAACTTAACTGTAATGGTTCCATTCCAAGTTCCGGGAAACTTCATTATAATGCAAGCGCCTTGCAAGCGCCTGCAATATATTATAACATTATATACAACGGGTACCCGGCATGCGTTGCAAGATCACTGTAACCTCGGGGTCAACTTAACTGTAATGGTTCCATTCCAAGTTCCTGGAAACAACATTATAATACAAGCGCCTTGCAAACGCCTGCTTTATATTATAACATTATATACAAAGGGTACCCGGCATGCGTTGCAACATCACTGTAACCTCGGGGT
The DNA here is from genome assembly GCA_917880885.1 of Limnephilus marmoratus. Classification (NCBI taxonomy): domain Eukaryota; kingdom Metazoa; phylum Arthropoda; class Insecta; order Trichoptera; family Limnephilidae; genus Limnephilus; species Limnephilus marmoratus. The sequence goes on from OU862921.1 coordinate 244,792, forward strand.
CAACCTAACTGAACTGGTTCCATTCCAAGTTCAGGGAAACTACATTATTATGCAAGCGCCTTGCAAATACCTGCACTATGTTATAACATTATACACAACGGGTACCCGGCATGCGTTGCAAGGTCACTGTAACTTCAGGTTTCTTCATATATTTAATTTAACACACACTCCTCCTCGCTTAATCCACGTTTACACGTCAAATCGCACAGTGTTTTAACCCGTTAGTTGCTTCTGCAACGGGCAAAACCTAGTATATATAGTATTGTTTGGTTTGGGAAAGCTCTCTTTCCGCGCACTTTTTTGTTGACGCAAAAAAGACCAGTACGCCCTTTACGTTTCACCCACCTCAAGGTTCACTTTCGGTTCAAGCAAATTCAGTGCACCCTCAGTACTTTGATTTTGCGGAGTTTATTTTTGTCGACAAAATTAGCGCCTTATTCACAGAAAAACTAACGCGAATCAACGGCGAAAACTAGAACCAATAGTAAAATTACACTCAATTCGGCCAGGTTACATTTCCCGCCGACAGGTTCGCGTTTCCAAAAAAAAAGATGTCATTTTGGCCATCAGTTTCAATGCAAATGAAAATGCTAGTAATATTGAGTCAGGTCAGGGATCTCAGACGTCAAATTTTTAGCCTAACAAAGCAGACTTTTCACGGTTTTCGGTAGTGGTTTTACGGTACGCGGCATTGCGGCCCCAAAACCGATCCCGGCTCGGATGTTTTTCAAAAATCTAATACAATAGAGAATTCCGCAACTTTTAAAACCAAAATTGTATGCCCATCCCACATAAAATAGTTCAGGAGATGCAGACAAAATTCGACATTTTCCGAGAAAAAATCATCAAAACACGTGCTTACAGATTCCATCGGAAGTTTAATTTTTGCTGGCCAGTTCAAATTAACACGCTATTCATTCGGGGTAGGTACCTACTTATTTCGGTAGTATTACGAATATGATAAAAAGCAAAGAGATTGCAGGAATTTTTTAAATGTGCAGGTACCTACCTGAATGGGTACCTACACAACGAATTAGGTTTTAATGCAATACTAAGGTAAGGTTGTTTCGATGATACTGAATAATTCAACTTTTTTTTATGAAGTTAATTTTCACGTTATGTATTGGTTCTACTCAAGTTCTGTTGTTTTATCATTAAAGGCCAGTTACTTTACAAAACAGAAATAATTACAGAACTCGAACGGAACTATCTAGAACTGAAAATTTACTAGAAAAATTTGAAGAATTGACATTTTTTTCTTAAACAACCCAGCCTTATTATTTTGTTTTATTTGTTGGTGTGTTGATTATGAATGAAGCATGGTTCTATTGGACATTGTAAAATAATAAAAAAATATATTTTACGCGTGTTCTAGGTAGGTACTTACTTGCAGGGACTTTTTTCCTTTAAAAATCAAAACATGATATTGAATAAATTTATTTGTGCTGAAAAGAAATTTTATAAAATTATTTTATACTCAACACCATGATGGCGTCGTTTTGGTGAAATATTACAACAAAGTACCTACTTAGTACTTACAATACAACTACAAATAGTGAGCTCTGGTATCATGAAATTATGCATTCCTAAACCGTTCATCCGATTGCGATGAAACTTTGGGGGAGCGGTCGACTACCTGTTTCCTTTGTAGGCGCTCATTCTTCGCTTCATCCGCATTCAGATATCGTTTTTTCTTCATATATTTAATTTAACACACACTCCTGCTCGCTTCGTCTTTTAGGGAAACGAAGGAGAGAAGAGTTCTGGGAAGGAAAAGGGTTTAAGGGGTGGGTAGGAATCTGGGGTTCAGTGTGTCCTGATCATCAGACCTAGACACACCTCATCCCATGAACCCGGGCACCCCTGCTAAATCGCTAAGCGTAGCGAATCACTTAGGGTGACCTATGGCAGAGGTGTTGGTTAAAAAAGAGGGGGGAGGAAAACCAGGGAGGGGGGAGGGTAACCTGGGAAGGGGGAAGGGAACCCGGGAGGGGGTTTGCGGGATGGAGGAAGGGGGGGGGGGGGGAGTAGAGTACGCTATGAAAGAATATTTTTTCTGTTCTTTTTTTTTACTCGAATAAAACAAAATTTTAAAAGGATGAATACCAGGAGTGCAGAACTAAGCAAGGGAAAATATATTAAGAACATGTTTTTTTTCAATTATTTCTGGCTTTTTGGGAAAGGTGAATTTATATGCATTAAATTATTTTTTTTTTACATGAGCTCCACACAGGAGACCGTGGGGAAAATAATTTACCCATGTCATCTTTGGGGATGCTGTGTGGAGGATTTTTTTAGGAAAGGAAGGAGATGAGAGTTCTCGGAAGGAAAAGGGTTTAAGGGGTGGGTAGGAATCTGGGGTTCAGTGTGTCCTGGGCATCCGCCTCCAAGACCTAGACAGACCTCACCCCATGAACCCGGGCACCCCTACTAAATCACCAAACGTAGCGAACCACTTGGGGTGACCTATGGCAGAGGTGTTGGTTAACCAATAAAGGTCAACTTTGGGGATTTGTATTTCTACATAACATAATATACAACGGGTATCCGGCATGCGTTGCAACATCACTGTAACCTCGGGGTCAACTTAACTGTAATGGTTCCATTCCAAGTTCCGGGAAACTGCATTATAATTCAAGCGCCTTGCAAACGCATGCACTGTATTATAACATTATATACAACGGGTACCCGGCATGCGTTGCAACATCACTGTAATCTCGGGGTCAACTTAACTGTAATGGTTCCATTCCAAGTTCCGGGAAACTACATTATAATGCAAGCGCCTTGCAAACGCCTGCTTTATATTATAACATTATATACAAAGGGTACCCGGCATGCGTTGCAACATCACTGTAATCTCGGGGTCAACTTAACTGTAATGGTTCCATTCTAAGTTCCGAGAAACTACATTATAATACAAGCGCCTTGCAAACGCCTGTTTTATATTATAACATTATATACAAAGGGTTCCCGGCATGCGTTGCAACATCACTGTAACCTCGGGATCAAGTTAACTGTATTCCATTCCAAGTTCAGGGAAACTACATTATTATGCAAGCGCCTTGCAAATGCCTGCACTATATTATAACATTATATACAACGGGTACCCGGCATGCGTTGCAAAGTCACTGTAACCTCAGGTTTCTTCATATAATTAATTTAACACACACTCCTCCTCGCTTCATCCACATTCACACGCAAATCGCAAAGTGTTTTAACCCGTCAGTTGCTTCTGCAACGGGCAAAACCTAGTATATATATATTAATGCACAGTTTTGGGAGAGGTCTTTTTCCGCGCACTTTTTGGTTGACGCAAAAACGACCAGTACGCCCTTAACGTTTCACCCACCTCAAGGTTCACTTTCGGTTGAAGCAAATTCAGACAAGGAAGCCGGGAGTTTTTTTTTTTCGACAAAATGAAATATATACAGGGATTTATTCTCCTATACGAATCGGCGGCGAAAACTAGAAGCTCTACTCGAATCACTCGATCCGGCTCGGTTGTATTTCCCGCCGACAGATGGCGTTTGAAAAAAAAAAATGACGAAAAAACCCGCTTATTTCACAAAGGAAAATGCTAGGACCGTTGACGCAGATCTCAAATGTCAAAGTTTTAGCCTAACAAAACGGAACTCTCGGCGGTTTGGGTCGTTGTTTTTCAGAAAACGACATTGCCGCCGAAAAACCGATTCCGGGCTAGATGTTTTTTAAAAATACGATAGCCTGAGAGATTCCGCAACTTTTAATAACAATAAAACATACGATTCTCATATAAAATATGTCAGGAGATGCTGACGAAACTCGAAATTTTCCGAAAAAAAATCATCAAAACACGCGCTCACAGATTCCATCGGAAGTTTAAATATTCCTGGCCAGTTCACATTTACACGTTATTCATTCGGGGTAGGTACCTACTTATTTCGGTAGTATTGCAAATATGATGAAAACAGCAAAGATTGCCGGAATTTAAGGAAACGCGCAGGTACCTACCTGAATGGGTACCTACACAACGAATTAGGTTTTAATGCAATAAATACTAAGGTAAGGTTGTTTCGATGATACTAAATAATTCAATTTTTTTTTTAAAGTTAATTTTCACGTTCTGTGTTGGTTCTACTCAAATTCTGTTTTTTCTCAATAAAGGCCAGTTACATCACAAAACTGAAATAATTACGGAACTTTCTAGAACTGAAAATTGACAAGAAAAATTTGTAAAATTGTCAATTATTTTTTTTAAACAACCCAGCCTTATTATTTTTATGTTATGTTATTTTTAAATGTGCAGATTATTTATGAATAAAGCGTGGTTCTATTTGGATATTGTGAAATAACAAAAATATATATATATTACGCTGTTCTAGGTAGGTACTTTCTTGCAGGGACTTTTTTCCTTTAAAAATAAAACATGATATTGAATAAAATTATTTGTGCTGAAAAGAAGTTTTTATAAAATTACTTTATGCTCAACAACATAATGGCGTCGTTTTGGTGAAATATTACAACAAAGTACCTACTTAGTACTTACAATACAACTACAAATAGTGAGCTCTGGTATCATGAAATTATGCATTGCTAAACCGTTCATCCGATTGCGACGAAATTTTGGGGGAGCGGTCGACTACCTGTTCCCTTTGTAGGCGCTCATTCCTCGCTTCATCCGCATTCAGACATCATTTTTTCTTCATATATTTAATTTAACACGCCTGCTCGCTTCGTCTTTTAGGGAAACGAAGGAGAGAAGAGTTCTGGGAAGGAAAAGGGTTTAAGGGGTGGGTAGGAATCTGGGCTTCAGTGTGTCCTGATCATCAGACCTAGACACACCTCATCCCATGAACCCGGGCACCCCTGCTAAATCACTAAGCGTAGCGAATCACCTAGGGTGACCTATGGCAGAGGTGTTGGTTAAAAAAGAGGGGGGATGAAAACCAGGGAGGGGGGAGGGTAACCTGGGAAGGGGGAGGGGAACCCGGAGGGGGTTTTGCGGGATGAAGGAAGGGGGGGGGGGAGTAGAGTACGCTATGAAAGAATATTTTTTCTGTTCTTTTTTTACTCGAATAAAACGAAATTTTAAAAGGATAAATGCCAGGAGTGCAGAACTAAGCAAGGGAAAATATATTAAGAACATGTTTTTTTTCAATTATTTCTGGCTTTTTGGGAAAGGTGAATTTATATGCATTTAATTTTTTTTTACATGAGCTCCGCACAGGAGGCCGTGGGGAAAATAATTTCCCTCAGGTCCTATGTCATCTTTGGGGATGCTGTGTGGAGGATTTTTTTTAGGAAAGGAAGGAGATGAGAGTTTTGGAAAGGAAAAGGGTTTAAGGGGAGGGTAGGAATCTGGGGTTCAGTGTGTCCTGGGCATCCGCCTCCAAGACCTAAGCAGACCTCACCCCATAAACCCGGGCACCCCTACTAAATCACCAAACGTAGCAAACCACTTGAGGTGACCTATGGCAGAGGTGTTGGTTATCCAATAAAGGTCAACTTTGGGGATTTGTATTTCTACATGACACTATATACAACGGGTACCCGGCATGCGTTGCAACAACATTGTAACCTCGGGGTCAACTTAACTGTAATGGTTCCATTCCAAGTTCCGGGAAACTACATTATAATTCAAGCGCCTTGCAAACGCATGCAATGTATTATAACATTATATACAACGGGTACCCGGCATGCGTTGCAACATAACTGTAATCTCGGGGTCAACTTAACTGTAATGGTTCCATTCCAAGTTCCGGGAAACTACATTATAATGCAAGCGCCTTGCAAACGCCTGCTTTATATTATAACATTATATACAAAGGGTACCCGGCATGCGTTGCAAGATCGCTGTAACCTCGGGGTCAACTTAACTGTAATGGTTCCATTCTAAGTTCCGAGAAACTACATTATAATACAAGCGCCTTGCAAACGCCTGTTTTATATTATAACATTATATAAAAAGGGTTCCCGGCATGCGTTGCAACATCACTGTAACCTCGGGATCAACTAAACTGTATTCCATTCCAAGTTCAGGGAAACTACATTATTATGCAAGCGCCTTGCAAATGCCTGCACTATATTATAACATTATATACAACGGGTACCCGGCATGCGTTGCAAAGTCACTGTAACCTCAGGTTCCTTCATATAATTAATTTAACACACACTCCTCCTCGCTTCATCCACATTCACACGCAAATCGCAAAGTGTTTTAACCCGTCAGTTGCTTCTGCAACGGGCAAAACCTAGTATATATTAATGTTTGGTTTGGGAAAGCTCTCTTTCCGCGCACTTTTTTGTTGACGCAAAAACGACCAGTACGCCCTTTACGTTTCACCCACCTCAAGGTTCACTTTCGGTTCAAGCAAATTCAGTGCACCCTCAGTACTTTGATTTTGCGGAGTTTATTTTTGTCGACAAAATTAGCGCCTTATTTACAGAAAAACTGACGCGAATCAACGGCGAAAACTAGAACCAATAGTAAAATTACACTCAATTCGGCCAGGTTACATTTCCCGCCGACAGGTTCGCGTTTCCAAAAAAATGATGTCATTTTGGCCATCAGTTTCGATGCAAATGAAAATGCTAGGAATATTGAGTCAGGTCAGGGATCTCAGACGTCAAATTTTTAGCCTAACAAAACAGACTTTTCACGGTTTTCGGTAGTGGTTTTACGGTACGCGGCATTGCGGCCCCAAAACCGATCCCGGCTCGGATGTTTTTCAAAAATCTAATACAATAGAGAATTCCGCAACTTTTAAAACCAAAATTGTATGCCCATCCCATATAAAATAGTTCACGAGATGCTGACAAAATTCGACATTTTCCGAAAAAAAATCATCAAAACACGCGCTTACAGATTCCATCGGAAGTTAAAATTTTGCTAGCCAGTTCAAATTAACACGTTATTCATTCGGGGTAGGTACCTACTTATTTCGGTAGTATTGCAAATATGATGAAAAAAGCAAAGATTGCAGGAATTGAAGGAAATGCGCAGGTACCTACCTGAATGGGTACCTACACAACGAATTAGGTTTTAATGCAATAAATACTAAGGTAAGGTTGTTTCGATGATATATTGAATAATTAAACTTTTTCTAAAGTTAATTTTCACGTTCTGTATCGGTTCTATTCAAGTTCTGTTTTTTTATCTTTAAAGGCCAGTTGCATCACAAAACTGAAATAAATACAGAACTTTCTTGAACTGAAAATTGACAAGAAAAAATTTAAGAATTATCCATTTTATCCAACAACCCAGCCTTATTATTTTTAAATGCTATTCTATTTGGATATTGTAAAATAACAAAAAATATATATATTACGCTGTTCTAGGTAGGTACTTACTTGCAGGGGATTTTTTTCTTTAAATATCAAATCATGATATTGAATAAAATTATTTGGGTTGAAAAGAAGTTTTTATAAAATTATTTTATGCTCAACAACATAATGGCGTCGTTTTGGTGAAATATTACAACAAAGTACCTACTTAGCACTTACAATACAACTACAATAGTGAGCTCTGCCATCATGAAATTATGCATTGCTAAACCGTTCATCCGATTGCGATGAAACTTTGGGGGAGCGGTGGACTACCTGTTCCCTTTGTAGGCGCTCATTCCTCGCTTCATCCGCATTCAGACATCGTTTTTTCTTCATATATTTAATTTAACACGCCTGCTCGCTTCGTCTTTTAGGGAAACGAAGGAGAGAAGAGTTCTGGGAAGGAAAAGGGTTTAAGGGGTGGGTAGGAATCTGGGCTTCAGTGTGTCCTGATCATCAGACCTAGACACACCTCATCCCATGAACCCGGGCACCCCTGCTAAATCACTAAGCGTAGCGAATCACCTAGGGTGACCCATGGCAGAGGTGTTGGTTAAAAAAGAGGGGGGATGAAAACCAGGGAGGGGGGAGGGTAACCTGGGAAGGGGGAGAAGAACCCGGGAGGGGGTTTTGCGGGATGAAGGAAGGGGGGGGGGAGTAGAGTACGCTATGAAAGAATATTTTTTCTGTTCTTTTTTTACTCGAATAAAACGAATTTTTAAAAGGATAAATGCCAGGAGTGCAGAACTAAGAAAGGGAAAATATATTAAGAACATATTTTTTTTCAATTATTTCTGGCTTTTTGGGAAAGGTGAATTTATATGCATTTAATTTTTTTTTTACATGAGCTCCGCACAGGAGGCCGTGGGGAAAATAATTTCCCTCAGGTCCTATGTCATCTTTGGGGCTGCTGTGTGGAGGATTTTTTTTAGGAAAGGAAGGAGATGAGAGTTTTGGAAAGGAAAAGGGTTTAAGGGGTGGGTAGGAATCTGGGGTTCAGTGTGTCCTGGGCATCCGCCTCCAAGACCTAGGCAGACCTCACCCCATAAACCCGGGCACCCCTACTAAATCACCAAACGTAGCGAACCACTTGAGGTGACCTATGGCAGAGGTGTTGGTTATCCAATAAAGGTCAACTTTGGGGATTTGTATTTCTATATGACACTATATACAACGGGTACCCGGCATGCGTTGCAACAACATTGTAACCTCGGGGTCAACTTAACTGTAATGGTTCCATTCCAAGTTCCGGGAAACTACATTATAATTCAAGCGCCTTGCAAACGCATGCAATGTATTATAACATTATATACAACGGGTACCCGGCATGCGTTGCAACATCACTGTAATCTCGGGGTCAACTTAACTGTAATGGTTGCATTCCAAGTTCCGGGAAACTACATTATAATGCAAGCGCCTTGCAAACGCCTGCTTTATATTATAACATTATATACAAAGGGTACCCGGCATGCGTTGCAAGATCGCTGTAACCTCGGGGTCAACTTAACTGTAATGGTTCCATTCTAAGTTCCGAGAAACTACATTATAATACAAGCGCCTTGCAAACGCCTGTTTTATATTATAACATTATATACAAAGGGTTCCCGGCATGCGTTGCAACATCACTGTAACCTCGGGATCAACTTAACTGTATTCCATTCCAAGTTCAGGGAAACTACATTATTATGCAAGCGCCTTGCAAATGCCTGCACTATATTATAACATTATATACAACGGGTACCCGGCATGCGTTGCAAAGTTACTGTAACCTCAGGTTTCTTCATATAATTAATTTAACACACACTCCTCCTCGCTTCATCCACATTCACACGCAAATCGCAAAGTGTTTTAACCCGTCAGTTGCTTCTGCAACGGGCAAAACCTAGTATATATATTAATGCACAGTTTTGGGGTAGGTCAGGAAAACTCACCTTTTTTTTTAGCCCTCCGGGTACAGGCGAAAATCGACCACTCTGCCTGTCCAGTTTCACCGACCGCAGAGGTCGATTTGGCCTGGCAAGGCGTGTGGACCGGGATTTCATACAAACGGCCGTTCCAAAAAAACGCGTTTTGGTGATCCGATAATCGACACTTTTCCCCCTCGATCCGCAAGACCTTACGGCGCATTGTCGCTTAAAAAAAAAAAAGACGCTTACGCCCTTTCGATTTCCCTCGCCCCCCTCGGCCCGCAGGCGATAATCGACCGTCGCTCCTCGAGTTTCGCCGACCGCAGAGATCAATTTGGCCCGAAAGGGGGCACGGATAGCGATCTCAGCCGGTCGGACCAGATTTCATATAAAAAGATGATGCAGGGTTCACAGCGCACCCAAACGGCGAAAACTACAATTAGATCTCTCACCGACCAAGAAATTCGGCCTCAGTTATATTTCCTGCCGATAGGTTCACCCGTTAAAAAACGTCGAATCGTTTAGTAAAGAGATTTCCCATACAAAACTGATTTTTCTAGGGATTTATTCGAATTTTTTTAACGGCGTTCTCGCAAATAGCGTAGAAAAATTGACATTTTAAAGGCCCTTTGCGGGAACTTAGATTGCGGCGAAAACAAACATTTTGCACGAAATGTTTTTGATTAAATAGAAGGTATACAAGTTTAAGAAACTTTTAAAATAAAAACATGTGTGCCTTCCCATTTAAAATGTTACACTATATTGCATCAAATATTGAAATTTTTCTGACATTTTCTGAAATCGATCTATCATCAACAATGCATAATTTTCCAGCCAGTTAATATAAACTCGAGGTAGGTACTGGCGTTTAAAATGTGAACGGCTTAAATGCAGAAAATCGCGGTAGGTACCTACCATTCCATTGAATTATTGCTAATTCGCTAAGTATTTATTGAGAAAACGCGTAAGTAGGTACCTACACCACCATTATTTTTCTCGGTATGTACTAGGTAGGTACCGGCTTACGAGATTCTTTCCTTTAAATGTTAAATCGAAAATTAAAGATATGAATTGAAAAAAATCATCCAAGATGGTAATTTTTGAAATATGTAGGAACACGGAGGTTGCTTCTGGATAACCACTGTTGGTAGGAACGTTCTTTTTAAATTAATTATTTCATTTTCACGTAATGTGCGATTTTTATTTATTCAATTATCTTCAAAACTTATAATATTTATCATTATTTATTTATACTATTATTTCAAAATAGAAATAATTACGGAACTTGAATAGAATTTGAACAGAACTTTCACAGAACGTTAAAATTAACTTGAAAAATTAAAGATTTTTAAATAATTTTTTTGAAAAACCCAGCCTAAATATATTTCATAATATGTTTTTTTTTACGTATGTGCAGGTACCTCTACATAGAATCTATGCAGGTACCTACATGCACATAACAACTCAGAATCTGATGATATTGCTTATGAATTTTTTGTAAATGTATAATAAAATTGCTTGAAGTTGAATGGTATAATTTTTTTCAAAAATATTAAATTTACATACCGCTTTTTTTGTATTTTGTATTTTAATGATAATCATTCAACGTGGAATTGGTATCGCCGCCCCGGGAACCATTCATTGGTTTTTATATACAATAGTGAGCTCTGGCATCATGAAATTATGCATTGCTAAACTTTTTTTTTACATTAGCTCCACACAGGAGGCACCGAGGAAAACAATTTCCCTAGGGGCCTATGTCATCTTTGAGGATGCTGTGTGGAGGGTTTTTTGAGGGAAAGAAAGGAGAAGAAGATATAAGAAGGAAAAGGGTATGAGGGGTGGGTAGGAATCTGAGGGTCAGTGTCGCCAGGAGTAACGGACGTATGAATCTATTCCTCACACTACGGTGCGAGGCGAAGGGTTGAGAGAATCTGGCTGGAGAGATAAAAAGCCTCCCTCAATCAGTCTCCTCCGATCCAGCCCGCCATGCAGTGGTTGTTCAAACGTATCCGCCACCAAGACCTAGACAAACCTCATCCCATGAACCCGGGCACCCCTGCTAAGTCACCAATCGTAGCGAACCACTTGGGTGACCTATGACAGCGGTGTTGGTTAATCCGATTGCGATGAGACTTTGGGAATTTGATGTGTGCATTCTCGCGATGGTTTTATGAAAACAATAATGATCAATCGGGATACAATAATGAACCGGGCGACCGAAGTAGGTGCACATTTCTCGCTTTTTGAAAACTAAATGTACCGGGAATGAATTAATGAAGCGCGAGAGGGGGGGAGGTAAAAGCTCCACACAGGAGACCCTGAGGAAAATAATTTCCCTCACGGTCATGTCATCTTTGGAGATGCTGGGTGGAGGGTTTTTTAAGGCAAAGAAGGAGATGAGAGTTCTGAGAAGGAAAAGGGTTTAAGGGGTGGGTAGGAATCTGGGGTTCAGTGTGTCCTGGTCATCCGCCTCCAAGACCTAGACAAACCTCACCCCATAAATCCGGGCACCCCTACTAAATCACCAAACGTAGCGAACCACTTGGGGAGACCTACGGCATGAGTGTTGGTTATCCAATAAAGGTCATCTTTGGGGATTTTTATTTCTACATAACATTATATACAACGGTTACCCGGCATGCGTTGCAAGATCACTGTAACCTCGGGGTCAACTTAACTGCAACGGTTCCATTCCAAGTTCCGGGAAACTACATTATAATGCAAGCGCCTTGCAAACGTCTGCACTATATTATAACATTATATACAACGGGTTCCCGGCATGCGTTGCAAGATCACTGTAACCTCGGGGTCAACTTAACTGTAATGGTTCCATCCCAATTCCCGGGAAATAACATTTTAAAGAAAGTGCCTGCAATATATAAAATGATATACAACGGTTGCTCGGCATGCGTTGCAAGGTCACTGTAACCTCATGGTCACCTTAACTGTAATGGTTCCATTCAAATTCCTGGGAAATTACATTTTAATGCAAGCGCTGCACTACATAACATTATATACAACGGGTACCCGGCATGCGTTGCAAAGTCACTGTAACCTCAGGTTTCTTCATATATTTAATTTAACACACACTCCTCCTCGCTTCATCCACGTTCACACGTCAAATCGCATAGTGTTTAAACCCGTTTATTGCTTTTGCAACGGGCCCAGCTAGTTATATAGTATTGTTTGGTTTTGGGGTAGGTCAGGAAAACTCACCTTTTTTTTTAATCATCCGGGTACAGGCGAAAATCGACCACTCTGCCTGTCCAGTTTCACCGACCGCAGAGGTCGATTTGGCCTGGCAAGGCGTGTGGACCGGGATTTCATACAAACGGCCGTTCCAAAAAAACGCGTTTTGGTGATCCGATAATCGACACTTTTCCCCCTCGATCCGCAAGACCTCACGGCGTATTGTCGCTTAAAAAAAAAAAAGACGCTTACGCCCTTTCGATTTCCCTCGCCCCCCTCGGCCCGCAGGCGATAATCGACCGTCGCTCCTCGAATTTCGCCGACCGCAGAGATCAATTTGGCCCGAAAAGGGGCACGGACAGCAATCTCAGCCGGTCAGACCAGATTTCATATAAAAAGATGATGCAGGGTTCACAGCGCACCCAAACGGCGAAAACTACAATTAGATCTCTCACCGACGAAGAAATTCGGCCTCAGTTATATTTCCCGCCGATAGGTTCACCCGTTAAAAAACGTCGAATCGTTTAGTAAAGAGATTTCCCATACAAAACTGATTTTTCTAGGGATTTATTCGAATTTTTTTAACGGCGTTCTCGATAATAGCGGAGAAAAATTGACATTTTAAAGGCCCTTTGCGGGAACTTAGATTGCGGCGAAAACAAACATTTTGCACGAAATGTTTTTGATTAAATAGAAGGTATACAAGTTTAAGAAACTTTTAAAATAAAAACATGTATAGCTTCCCATTTAAAATGTTACACTATATTGCATCAAATATTGAAATTTTTCTGACATTTTCTGAAATCGATCTATCATCAACAATGCATAATTTTCCAGCCAGTTAATATAAACTCGAGGTAGGTACTGGCGTTTAAAATGTGAACGATTTAAATGCAGAAAATCGCGGTAGGTACCTACCATTCCATTGGATTATTGCTAATTCGCCAAGTATTTATTGAGAAAACGCGTAAGTAGGTACCTACACCACCATTATTTTTCTCGGTATGTACTAGGTAGGTACCGGCTTACGAGATTCTTTCCTTTAAATGTTAAATCGAAAATTAAAGATATGAAATGAAAAAAAACATCCAAGATGGTAATTTTTGAAATATGTAGGAACACGGAGGTTGCTTCTGGATAACCACTGGTGGTAGGAACGTTATTTTTAAATTAATTAAGTTCATTTTCACGTAATGTGCGATTTTTATTCATTCAATTATTATTATTTATTTATACTATTATTTCAAAACAGAAATAATTACGGAACTTGAATAGAATTTGAACAGAACTTTCACAGAACGTTAAAATTAACTTGAAAAATTGAAGATTTTTAAATAAATTTTTTGAAAAACCCAGCCTAAATATATTTCATATGTTTTTTTTTACGTATGTGCAGGTACCTCTACATAGAATCTATGCAGGTACCTACATGCACATAACAACTCGGAATCTGATGATATTGCTTATGAATTTTTTGTAAATGTATAATAAAATTGCTTGAAGTTGAATTTTTTTCAAAAATATTAAATTTACATAGCGTTTTTTTTATTTATTTTGTATTTTAATGATAATCATTCAACGTGGAATTGGTATCGCCGCCCCGGGAACAATTCATTGGTTTCTATATACAATAGTGAGCTTTGGCATCATGAAATTATGCATTGCTAAACTTTTTTTTACATTAGCTCCAGACAAGAGGCACCGAGGAAAACAATTTCCCTAGGAGCCTACGTCATCTTTGAGGATGCTGTGTGGAGGGTTTTTTGAGGGAAAGAAAGGAGAAGAAGATATAAGAAGGAAAAGGGTATGAGGGGTGGGTAGGAATCTGGGGGTCAGTGTGGCCAGGAGTAACGGACGTATGAATCTATTCCTCACACTGCGGTGCGAGGCGAAGGGTTGGGAGAATCTGGCTGGAGAGATAAAAAGCCTCCAACAATCATTTTCTTCCGATCCAGCCCGCCACGCAGTGGTTGGGCAAACGTATCCGCCACCAAGACCTAGACAAATACATACAGTTTCAGAATACAATAGTGAGCTTTGGCATCACGAAATTACGCGACAAAGGCCCGTTCTGAATCCTAGGTGCCTCTGTAATCTTTGAGGATGCTGTGGGGTGGGTTTTTTAAGGGAAAGGAGGGAGAAGAAGATATGGGAAGGAAAAAGGTATGAGGGGTGTTTAGGAAAAAGCTCCACACAGGAGACCCTGAGGAAAATAATTTCCCTCAGGGTCATGTCATCTTTGGAGATGCTGGGTGAAAGGTTTTTTAAAAAGAAGGAGATGAGAGTTCTGGGAAGGAAAAGGGTTTAAGGGGTGGGTAGGGATCTGGGGTTCAGTGTGTCCTGGTCATCCGCCTCCAAGACCTAGACAAACCTCACCCCATGAACCCGGGCACCCCTACTAAATCACCAAACGTAGCGAATCACTTGGAGTGGGGGGTGTGGGAGGAGGAAAACCAGGGAAGGGGGAGGGGAACCCGGGAGGAAGGGGGGGGGGGGGAGGAGGGTACGCTATGAAAGAATATTTTTTCTGTTCTTTTTTTTACTCGAATAAAACAAAATTTTAAAAGGATAAATACCAGGAGTGCAGAACTAAGCAAGGGAAAATATATTGAGAACATGTTTTTTTCCAATTATTTCTGGCTTTTTTGGAAAGGTGAATTAATATGCATTTAATTATTTTTTTTACATGAGCTCCACACAGGAGGCCGAGGGGAAAATTATTTTCCTCAGGTCCTATGTCATCTTTGGGGATGCTGTGTGGAGGATTTTTTTAGGAAAGGAAGGAGATGAGAGTTCTGGGAAGGAAAAGGGTTTAAGGGGTGGGTAGGAATCTGGGGTTCAGTGTGTCCTGGGCATCCGCCTCCAAGACCTAGACAGACCTCACCCCATGAACCCGGGCACCCCTACTAAATCACCAAACGTAGCGAACCACTTGGGGTGACCTACGGCAGAGGTATTGGTTAACCAATAAAGGTCAACTTTGAGGATTTGTATTTCTACATAACATTATATACAACGGGTACCCGGCATGCGTTGCAACATCACTGTAACCTCGGGGTCAACTTAATTGTAATGGTTCCATTTCAAGTTCCGGGAAACTGCATTATAATTCAAGCGCCTTGCAAACGCATGCACTGTATTATAACATTATATACAACGGGTTTTTTTTTTTTTTTTTTTTTTTTTTTTTTTTTTTTTTTTTTTTTTTTTTTTTTTTTTTTTTTTTTTTTTTTTTTACAGTGAATACCGCACAAGAATCTCAACTGCTCCCGTCTGGAGCCAGTGAGGCTATGGCATCCCCAATTGGGGTATGTTGTGAGGCTGAAGGTAGTGGGGTGGGGAAGGAGGTGGGGAAGAGGAAGGTTGGGAAGTACCTGGCTATTCAGATCTGGTCACTAAACACGGCTAAAGCCATTTTCAAGCAACGTTTCAATTCTGAATGGTGGTCTTACACCAGGGCGATACTGATAGTATCTTCCACTCTGGAACATGCCGCAAATATACTATATATTATTTTAAATGAATTAATTGTGAAATAACACAAATTAATCAAATAAAATTTATTTGCGCATGCCGGGTTCGAACCCGCGACCTCCGGAATGTGAGTCAAGAGTCTTAGCCACTGGACTACGGAGGTCGTCATACCCGGCATGCGTTGCAACATCACTGTAATCTCAGGGTCAACTTAACTGTAATGGTTCCATTCCAAGTTCCGGGAAACTTCATTATAATGCAAGCGCCTTGCAAGCGCCTGCAATATATTATAACATTATATACAACGGGTACCCGGCATGCGTTGCAAGATCACTGTAACCTCGGGGTCAACTTAACTGTAATGGTTCCATTCCAAGTTCCTGGAAACAACATTATAATACAAGCGCCTTGCAAACGCCTGCTTTATATTATAACATTATATACAAAGGGTACCCGGCATGCGTTGCAACATCACTGTAACCTCGGGGTCAACCTAACTGAACTGGTTCCATTCCAAGTTCAGGGAAACTACATTATTATGCAAGCGCCTTGCAAATACCTGCACTATGTTATAACATTATACACAACGGGTACCCGGCATGCGTTGCAAGGTCACTGTAACTTCAGGTTTCTTCATATATTTAATTTAACACACACTCCTCCTCGCTTAATCCACGTTTACACGTCAAATCGCACAGTGTTTTAACCCGTTAGTTGCTTCTGCAACGGGCAAAACCTAGTTATATAGTATTGTTTGGTTTTGGGGTAGGTCAGGAAAACTCACTTTTTTTTTAGCCCTCCGGGTACAGGCGAAAATCGACCACTCTGCCTGTCCAGTTTCACCGACCGCAGAGGTCGATTTGGCCTGGCAAGGCGTGTGGACCGGGATTTCATACAAACGGCCGTTCCAAAAAAACGCGTTTTGGTGATCCGATAATCGACACTTTTCCCCCTCGATCCGCAAGACCTCACGGCGTATTGTCGCTTAAAAAAAAAAAAGACGCTTACGCCCTTTCGATTTCCCTCGCCCCCCTCGGCCCGCAGGCGATAATCGACCGTCGCTCCTCGAATTTCGCCGACCGCAGAGATCAATTTGGCCCGAAAAGGGGCACGGACAGCAATCTCAGCCGGTCAGACCAGATTTCATATAAAAAGATGATGCAGGGTTCACAGCGCACCCAAACGGCGAAAACTACAATTAGATCTCTCACCGACGAAGAAATTCGGCCTCAGTTATATTTCCCGCCGATAGGTTCACCCGTTAAAAAACGTCGAATCGTTTAGTAAAGAGATTTCCCATACAAAACTGATTTTTCTAGGGATTTATTCGAATTTTTTTAACGGCGTTCTCGAAAATAGCGGAGAAAAATTGACATTTTAAAGGCCCTTTGCGGGAACTTAGATTGCGGCGAAAACAAACATTTTGCACGAAATGTTTTTGATTAAATAGAAGGTATACAAGTTTAAGAAACTTTTAAAATAAAAACATGTATAGCTTCCCATTTAAAATGTTACACTATATTGCATCAAATATTGAAATTTTTCTGACATTTTCTGAAATCGATCTATCATCAACAATGCATAATTTTCCAGCCAGTTAATATAAACTCGAGGTAGGTACTGGCGTTTAAAATGTGAACGATTTAAATGCAGAAAATCGCGGTAGGTACCTACCATTCCATTGGATTATTGCTAATTCGCCAAGTATTTATTGAGAAAACGCGTAAGTAGGTACCTACACCACCATTATTTTTCTCGGTATGTACTAGGTAGGTACCGGCTTACGAGATTCTTTCCTTTAAATGTTAAATCGAAAATTAAAGATATGAAATGAAAAAAAACATCCAAGATGGTAATTTTTGAAATATGTAGGAACACGGAGGTTGCTTCTGGATAACCACTGGTGGTAGGAACGTTATTTTTAAATTAATTAAGTTCATTTTCACGTAATGTGCGATTTTTATTCATTCAATTATTATTATTTATTTATACTATTATTTCAAAACAGAAATAATTACGGAACTTGAATAGAATTTGAACAGAACTTTCACAGAACGTTAAAATTAACTTGAAAAATTGAAGATTTTTAAATAAATTTTTTGAAAAACCCAGCCTAAATATATTTCATATGTTTTTTTTTACGTATGTGCAGGTACCTCTACATAGAATCTATGCAGGTACCTACATGCACATAACAACTCGGAATCTGATGATATTGCTTATGAATTTTTTGTAAATGTATAATAAAATTGCTTGAAGTTGAATTTTTTTCAAAAATATTAAATTTACATAGCGTTTTTTTATTTATTTTGTATTTTAATGATAATCATTCAACGTGGAATTGGTATCGCCGCCCCGGGAACAATTCATTGGTTTCTATATACAATAGTGAGCTTTGGCATCATGAAATTATGCATTGCTAAACTTTTTTTTACATTAGCTCCAGACAAGAGGCACCGAGGAAAACAATTTCCCTAGGAGCCTACGTCATCTTTGAGGATGCTGTGTGGAGGGTTTTTTGAGGGAAAGAAAGGAGAAGAAGATATAAGAAGGAAAAGGGTATGAGGGGTGGGTAGGAATCTGGGGGTCAGTGTGGCCAGGAGTAACGGACGTATGAATCTATTCCTCACACTGCGGTGCGAGGCGAAGGGTTGGGAGAATCTGGCTGGAGAGATAAAAAGCCTCCAACAATCATTTTCTTCCGATCCAGCCCGCCACGCAGTGGTTGGGCAAACGTATCCGCCACCAAGACCTAGACAAATACATACAGTTTCAGAATACAATAGTGAGCTTTGGCATCACGAAATTACGCGACAAAGGCCCGTTCTGAATCCTAGGTGCCTCTGTAATCTTTGAGGATGCTGTGGGGTGGGTTTTTTAAGGGAAAGGAGGGAGAAGAAGATATGGGAAGGAAAAAGGTATGAGGGGTGTTTAGGAAAAAGCTCCACACAGGAGACCCTGAGGAAAATAATTTCCCTCAGGGTCATGTCATCTTTGGAGATGCTGGGTGAAAGGTTTTTTAAAAAGAAGGAGATGAGAGTTCTGGGAAGGAAAAGGGTTTAAGGGGTGGGTAGGGATCTGGGGTTCAGTGTGTCCTGGTCATCCGCCTCCAAGACCTAGACAAACCTCACCCCATGAACCCGGGCACCCCTACTAAATCACCAAACGTAGCGAATCACTTGGAGTGGGGGGTGTGGGAGGAGGAAAACCAGGGAAGGGGGAGGGGAACCCGGGAGGAAGGGGGGGGGGGGGGAGTAGAGTACGCTATGAAAGAATATTTTTTCTGTTCTTTTTTTTACTCGAATAAAACAAAATTTTAAAAGGATAAATACCAGGAGTGCAGAACTAAGCAAGGGAAAATATATTGAGAACATGTTTTTTTTCAATTATTTCTGGCTTTTTTGGAAAGGTGAATTAATATGCATTTAATTATTTATTTTACATGAGCTCCACACAGGAGGCCGAGGGGAAAATTATTTTCCTCAGGTCCTATGTCATCTTTGGGGATGCTGTGTGGAGGATTTTTTTAGGAAAGGAAGGAGATGAGAGTTCTGGGAAGGAAAAGGGTTTAAGGGGTGGGTAGGAATCTGGGGTTCAGTGTGTCCTGGGCATCCGCCTCCAAGACCTAGACAGACCTCACCCCATGAACCCGGGCACCCCTACTAAATCACCAAACGTAGCGAACCACTTGGGGTGACCTACGGCAGAGGTATTGGTTAACCAATAAAGGTCAACTTTGAGGATTTGTATTTCTACATAACATTATATACAACGGGTACCCGGCATGCGTTGCAACATCACTGTAACCTCGGGGTCAACTTAATTGTAATGGTTCCATTTCAAGTTCCGGGAAACTGCATTATAATTCAAGCGCCTTGCAAACGCATGCACTGTATTATAACATTATATACAACGGGTACCCGGCATGCGTTGCAACATCACTGTAATCTCAGGGTCAACTTAACTGTAATGGTTCCATTCCAAGTTCCGGGAAACTTCATTATAATGCAAGCGCCTTGCAAGCGCCTGCAATATATTATAACATTATATACAACGGGTACCCGGCATGCGTTGCAAGATCACTGTAACCTCGGGGTCAACTTAACTGTAATGGTTCCATTCCAAGTTCCTGGAAACAACATTATAATACAAGCGCCTTGCAAACGCCTGCTTTATATTATAACATTATATACAAAGGGTACCCGGCATGCGTTGCAACATCACTGTAACCTCGGGGTCAACCTAACTGAACTGGTTCCATTCCAAGTTCAGGGAAACTACATTATTATGCAAGCGCCTTGCAAATACCTGCACTATGTTATAACATTATACACAACGGGTACCCGGCATGCGTTGCAAGGTCACTGTAACTTCAGGTTTCTTCATATATTTAATTTAACACACACTCCTCCTCGCTTAATCCACGTTTACACGTCAAATCGCACAGTGTTTTAACCCGTTAGTTGCTTCTGCAACGGGCAAAACCTAGTATATATAGTATGGTTTGGTTTTGGGAAAGGTCTTTTTCCGCGCACTTTTTGGTTGACGCAAAAACGACCAGTACGCCCTTTACGTTTCACCCACCTCAAGGTTCACTTTCGGTTGAAGCAAATTCGGAATGAAAACTGTAAGCAAATTTTTGATGACAAAATGAAATATATACAGGGATTTATTCTTCTATACGAATCGGCGGTGAAAACTAGAAGCTCTGCTCGAATCACTCGATTCGGCTCGGTCATATTTCCCGCCGACAGATGGCGTTGGTAAAAAAAAAAATGACGAAAAAACCCCTTAATTTCACAAAGGAAAATGCTAGGACCGTTGACGCAGATCTCAAATGTCAAAGTTTTAGCCTAACAAAACGGAACTCTCGGCGGTTTGGGTCGTTGTTTTTCGGAAAACCACATTGCCGCCGAAAAACCGATTCCGGGCTAGATGTTTTTTAAAAATACGATAGCCTGAGAGATTCCGCAACTTTTAATAACAATAAAACATACGATTCTCATATAAAATATGTCAGGAGATGCTGACGAAACTCGAAATTTTCCGAAAAAAAATCATCAAAACACGCGCTCACAGATTCCATCGGAAGTTTAAATATTCCTGGCCAGTTCAAATTAACACGTTATTCATTCCGGGTAGGTACCTACTTATTTCGGTAGTATTTTAAATATGATGAAAACAGCAAAGATTGCCGGAATCTAAGGAAACGCGCAGGTACCTACCTGAATGGGTACCTACACAACGAATTAGGTTTTAATGCAATAAATACTAAGGTAAGGTTGTTTCGATGATACTAAATAATTCATTTTTTTTTTTAAAGTTAATTTTCACGTTCTGTGTTGGTTCTACTCAAATTCTGTTTTTTCTCAATAAAGGCCAGTTACATCACAAAACTGAAATAATTACGGAACTTTCTAGAACTGAAAATTGACAAGAAAAATTTGTAAAATTGTCAATTCTTTTTTTTAAACAACCCAGCCTTATTATTTTAATGTTATGTTATTTTTAAATGTGCAGATTATTTATGAATAAAGCGTGGTTCTATTTGGATATTGTGAAGTAACAAAAAAATATATATATTACGCTGTTCTAGGTAGGTACTTTCTTGCAGGGACTTTTTTCCTTTAAAAATAAAACATGATATTGAATAAAATTATTTGTGCTGAAAAGAAGTTTTTATAAAATTATTTTATGCTCAACAACATAATGGCGTCGTTTTGGTGAAATATTACAACAAAGTACCTACTTAGTACTTACAATACAACTACAAATAGTGAGCTCTGGTATCATGTAATTATGCATTGCTAAACCGTTCATCCGATTGCGACGAAATTTTGGGGGAGCGGTCGACTACCTGTTCCCTTTGTAGGCGCTCATTCCTCGCTTCATCCGCATTCAGACATCATTTTTTCTTCATATATTTAATTTAACACGCCTGCTCGCTTCGTCTTTTAGGGAAACGAAGGAGAGAAGAGTTCTGGGAAGGAAAAGGGTTTAAGGGGTGGGTAGGAATCTGGGCTTCAGTGTGTCCTGATCATCAGACCTAGACACACCTCATCCCATGAACCCGGGCACCCCTGCTAAATCACTAAGCGTAGCGAATCACCTAGGGTGACCTATGGCAGAGGTGTTGGTTAAAAAAGAGGGGGGATGAAAACCAGGGAGGGGGGAGGGTAACCAGGGAAGGGGGAGGGGGTTTTGTGGGATGAAGGAAGGGGGGGGGGAGTAGAGTACGCTATGAAAGAATATTTTTTCTGTTCTTTTTTTACTCGAATAAAACGAATTTTTAAAAGGATAAATGCCAGGAGTGCAGAACTAAGAAAGGGAAAATATATTAAGAACATGTTTTTTTTCAATTATTTCTGGCTTTTTGGGAAAGGTGAATTTATATGCATTTAATTTTTTTTTACATGAGCTCCGCACAGGAGGCCGTGGGGAAAATAATTTCCCTCAGGTCCTATGTCATCTTTGGGGATGCTGTGTGGAGGATTTTTTTTAGGAAAGGAAGGAGATGAGAGTTTTGGAAAGGAAAAGGGTTTAAGGGGTGGGTAGGAATCTGGGGTTCAGTGTGTCCTGGGCATCCGCCTCCAAGACCTAGGCAGACCTCACCCCATAAACCCGGGCACCCCTACTAAATCACCAAACGTAGCGAACCACTTGAGGTGACCTATGGCAGAGGTGTTGGTTATCCAATAAAGGTCAACTTTGGGGATTTGTATTTCTACATGACACTATATACAACGGGTACCCGGCATGCGTTGCAACAACATTGTAACCTCGGGGTCAACTTAACTGTAATGGTTCCATTCCAAGTTCCGGGAAACTACATTATAATTCAAGCGCCTTGCAAACGCATGCAATGTATTATAACATTATATACAACGGGTACCCGGCATGCGTTGCAACATCACTGTAATCTCGGGGTCAACTTAACTGTAATGGTTCCATTCCAAGTTCCGGGAAACTACATTATAATGCAAGCGCCTTGCAAACGCCTGCTTTATATTAAAACATTATATACAAAGGGTACCCGGCATGCGTTGCAAGATCGCTGTAACCTCGGGGTCAACTTAACTGTAATGGTTCCATTCTAAGTTCCGAGAAACTACATTATAATACAAGCGCCTTGCAAACGCCTGTTTTATATTATAACATTATATACAAAGGGTTCCCGGCATGCGTTGCAACATCACTGTAACCTCGGGATCAACTTAACTGTATTCCATTCCAAGTTCAGGAAAACTACATTATTATGCAAGCGCCTTGCAAATGCCTGCACTATATTATAACATTATATACAACGGGTACCCGGCATGCGTTGCAAAGTCACTGTAACCTCAGGTTTCTTCATATAATTAATTTAACACACACTCCTCCTCGCTTCATCCACATTCACACGCAAATCGCAAAGTGTTTTAACCCGTCAGTTGCTTCTGCAACGGGCAAAACCTAGTATATAGTATTGTTTGGTTTTGGGGTAGGTCAGGGAAAGGTCACGAAAAAGCTCACTTTTGATTTGAGGGGAAAAGCGACCACTTTGCCCCTCGGGTGGGTGAAACGACAAGGGTCACTTTGGCTTGCTGCAGTTTGGTAAAATAAAATTTGGCAAGCCAAATTGACCTCTAAGTTGATTCAATTTCAAAGGCCCCACGGTTCACTATCCTTCGAAGCTATCTATCTCTTTTCAAATGCCCGCAAAAGTTGAGAAAGATATATCGAAAATCTCCCATACAAAATTGATTTGGCTAGGTACGTAAATTTTAAATGTCATTCTTCATTTTTTGTTTGCCCACCGGCCGACTGGCATATGCGATTTCGTCGAAAATATCACGCTTGGAAGCCAAAATTTATTAAAATTACGTCTTCGAGAGTTTTTCAAAGGTTAATTGACCGTCGTAATGATCACTTTTCACAAAAACATCGTTGTTATATTCATTTCAAAACTGACATGTGCCAAAAAACCACGGAAAAGTCATATTTCGAAACTAATGTTTAAAAATAGGTACAATTTACACGGAGACGCCTGTCGACAGAATCTAAAACTGCAGCTTTTCCTTGGAGAAATTCAAAAATGTGTCGAAATCTAAATTGGAACGTTCGCAGATCCTAGCGCGAAAAAAATGCTGTTGTTCAACGACTGATGGAACAAGTTTCAAATTGATTGTATTCGTACGAGGGTGATTAATAATCTTTATTAAATTTTCTCGAATCTTGCAACACTAAGCATGGAACATTATTCAAAACCACCGCAAGTTTTCAGCGAGGCCCTGACAGCCTTAGCTGACGTAATTTGTATGTAAAATGTTCTAAAACGGGCGCAGGTGTTCGATTTTCAGGCTGTGCTTGAGGTGGTTGAGACAAAGTTCTACGGTTGTGTTGCCATATAATGAAATATTATTAACCATTTAAATACTAAGTAGGTACATAATACAAAATTTTATAAAATCAAATAAAATGAGGTGCTTATCCAGATGACCAAATTTTTTTTCCTAAATAATAAAAATAAAATTACAGCGCCATTTTTGTGAAAAAAAGCCCTAGGAATTGTAAAATAATGGATTCAGAGTATCAGGAGCACAGAAATTGACTGAGATATTAATTTATATTGTTTTAGCGTCATTAAATTATACACGGTTAACCGTTCATCCCATTGCGACGAATCTTTGAGAATTTGATGATGGCATGTCTCCGATTGTGTCTACATACTTCTTTTTGGCAGATTTCTGCTGCTAGGCCCTGTCGGCGGCTTTATACATACGTATGTTTAACTATATGAAAAACTGTAAAATCGGTAGGTACCTGAGAAACTGATATATTATAAAATTATAAAAATAAAATTAAAGCGCCATTTTTGTGAAAAATTGCATTGCACATTCTGTATAAACGTTACAGGGTACCTACCAGGAGCGCAGAAATTGACTGAGGTATATTTAACTGTATGAAAAACTATAAAATCGTTAGGTACCTGAGAAACTGATATATTATAAATTAATCGCCGATATGCAAGTACGCCCATAACTTTCGAATGCATGCACCGAATTGGATAATTATTTTTGTTTTGTGTTTGTAATTGTTAGGATAAGGTTTTTATTGATCTTCTGGTGAGCACTGGCATTATGAAATTTGTATAAAATGGTTGCCGAAATGTTTGCACGCGCATAGCTTTCGAACGGATGCATCGAATTGAATAATTGTTTTTTTGGTGGGTTCGTTACTGTTAGGACAAGGTTTTGCATAAAAATACCGGTGAGATCTGCCATAATGAAATTTGTATAAAAATGAATTGCCGAAATGTATATATGCGTATAACTTTCGAACGAATGCACCGAATCTGAAAATTCTTTTTTTATTGTTTTCGTTACTGATAGGACAAGGTTTCTATAAAACTACTGGTAAGCTCTGGCATTATGAAATTTGCATAAAAATATTTCAATAGGTGGCACGCGAGCTGTTTGAAAACCAAATGTAACGGCAATGAAATAATGAGCGCGGGAGGGGGGGAAAAAACCACGGAGGGGGGAGGGTAATCTGGGAAGGGGGAGGGGAACCCGGGAGGGGGTTTTGCGGGATGGAGGAAGGGGGGGGGGGGGGTAGAGTACGCTATGAAAGAATATTTTTTCTGTTCTTTTTTTAACTCGAATAAAACAAAATTTTAAAAGGATAAATACCAGGAGTGCAGAACTAAGCAAGGGAAAATATATTAAGAACATGTTTTTTTCAATTATTTCTGGCTTTTTGGGAAAGGTGAATTTATATGCATTTAATTTTTTTTTTTTACATGAGCTCCGCACAGGAGGCCGTGGGGAAAATAATTTCCCTCAGGTCCTATGTCATCTTTGGGGATGCTGTGTGGAGGATTTTTTTTTAAGGAAAGGAAGGAGATGAGAGTTCTGGGAAGGAAAAGGGTTTAAGGGGTGGGTAGGAATCTGGGGTTCAGTGTGTCCTGGACATCCGCCTCCAAGACCTAGACAGACCTCACCCCATGAACCCGGACACCCCTACTAAATCACCAAACGTAGCGAACCGCTTGAGGTGACCTATGGCAGAGAAGTTGGTTATCCAATAAAGGACAACTTTGGGGATTTGTATTTCTACATTACATTATATACAACGGGTACCTGGCATGCGTTGCAACAACACTGTAACCTCGGGGTCAACTTAACTGTAATGGTTCCATTCCAAGTTCCGGGAAACTACATTATAATTCAAGCGCCTTGCAAACGCATGCACTGTATTATAACATTATATACAACGGGTACCCGGCATGCGTTGCAACATTACTGTAATCTCGGGGTCAACTTAACTGTAATGGTTCCATTCCAAGTTCCGGAAAACTACATTATAATGCAAGCGCCTTACAAACGCCTGCTTTATATTATAACATTATATACAAAGGGTACCCGGCATGCGTTGCAAGATCACTGTAACCTCGGGGTCAACTTAACTGTAATGGTTCCATTCCAAGTTCCTGGAAACTACATTATAATACAAGCGCCTTGCAAACGCCTGCTTTATATTATAACATTATATACAAAGGGTACCCGGCATGCGTTGCAACATCGCTGTAACCTCGGGGTCAACTTAACTGTAATGGTTCCATTCCAAGTTCCGAGAAACTACATTATAATACAAGCGCCTTGCAAACGCCTGTTTTATATTATAACATTATATACAAAGGGTTCCCGGCATGCGTTGCAACATCACTGTAACCTCGGGATCAACTTAACTGTATTCCATTCCAAGTTCAGGGAAACTACATTATTATGCAAGCGCCTTGCA
Source organism: Limnephilus marmoratus (assembly GCA_917880885.1). NCBI lineage: Eukaryota > Metazoa > Arthropoda > Insecta > Trichoptera > Limnephilidae > Limnephilus > Limnephilus marmoratus. Next base: position 271,452 of record OU862921.1, read on the forward strand.
AATGCCTGCACTATATTATAACATTATATACAACGGGTACCCGGCATGCGTTGCAAAGTCACTGTAACCTCAGGTTTCTTCATATAATTAATTTAACACACACTCCTCCTCGCTTCATTCACATTCACACGCAAATCGCAAAGTGTTTTAACCCGTCAGTTGCTTCTGCAACGGGCAAAACCTAGTATATAGTATTGTTTGGTTTTGGAAAGGTCACGGAAAAGCTCACTTTTGATTTGAGGGGAAAAGCGACCAATTTGCCCCTCGGGTGGGTCAAACCTCACGGGTCACTTTGGCTTGCGGCCGTTTTGTAAAATTTGGCATGCCAAATTGACCTCTAAGCTCAACCAATTTCAAACGCAAGAAGGTTCACTCTCCTTCGAAGCGAATTCAGGGTTGCTATCTCTTTTCAAATGCCTGGAAAAGTTGAGAAAGATATAGCGAAAATCTCCCATACAAAACTGATTTTTGTTAGAAATTTATTCCAATTAATTAAACGGCGATCTCGGAAATAACGATGAAAAAATATATATATATATATATTAATGCTTGGTTTTGGGGTAGGTCGGGAAAAGCTCACTTTTTCGTCGACGCAAAAACGACCAGTACGCCCTTTGCGTTTCACTCACCTCAAGGTTCACTTTCGGTTGAAGCAAATTCCGAATGGAAACTGGGGGTAATTTTTTTCCGACAAAATGAAATATATACAGGGATTTATTCTCCGATACGAATCGGCGGCGAAAACTAGAAGCTCTACTCGAATCACTCGATTATATTTCCCGCCGACAGACGGCGTTTGAAAAAAAAAATTTAGGAAAAAACCCGCTAATTTCACAAAGGAAAATGCTATATAGGACTATTGACATAGGTCAGGATCTCAGATGTCAAATTTTTAGCCTAACAAAACGGAACTCTCGGCGGTTTCGGTCGTTGTTTATCGGAAAACGACATTACCGCCGAAAAACCGATTCCGGGCTAGATGTTTTTTGAAAATACGATAGCTGGATAGATTCCGCAACTTTTAACACCAATAAAACATATGATTCTCATATAAAATACGTCAGGAGATGCTGACAAAACTCGAAATTTTCCGAAAAAAAATCATCAAAATACGCGCTCACAGATTCCATCGGAAGTTTAAATATTTGCTGGCCAGTCAAATTAACACGTTTTTCATTCGGGTAGGTACCTACTTATTTCGGTAGTATTGCAAATATGATGAAAAATGCTAAGATTGCCGGAATCTAAGGAAATGCGCAGGTACCTACCTGAATGGGTACCTACACAACGAATTAGGTTTTAATGCAATAAATACTAAGGTAAGGTTGTTTCGATGATACATAATAATTGAACTTTTTTAAAGTTAATTTTCACGTTCTGTGATGGTTCTACTCAAATTCTATTGTTTTATCATTACAGACCAGTTACATCACAAAACTGAAATAATTACAGAACTCGAACGGAACTTTATAGAACTGAAAATTTACTAGAAAAATTTAAAGAATTGTCAATTTTTTTTATTAATTATTTTATATTTTTAAGTGTGTTCTATTTGAACATTGTATATATATATATATACATTACGCGTGTTCTAGGTAGGTACTTACTTGCGGGGACTTTTTTCATTTAAAAATCAAAACATGATATTGAATGAATTTATTTGTAGTGAAAATTATTTTATGCTCAACAGCATAATGGCGTCGTTTTGGTGAAATATTACAACAAAGTACCTACTTAGTACTTACACTTGCAAAATGAAATACAATACAACTACAATAGTGAGCTCCGGCATAATGAAATTTTGCACTGCTAAACTGCGGTACCCGGCATGCGTTGCGAGGCCACTTTAACTTCGGGGTCAACTAAACCGTAATGGTTCCCTACCAAGTCCCGGGAAACAACATTATAAAATTATGCACTTTATAAAATTATATGCAACGGGTACCCGGCATGCGTTGCAAGGCCGCTTTAACCTCGGGGTCAATAAAACTGTAATGTTTCCATCCGAAGTCCTGAGAAACTACATTATAATGCAAGCGCCTGCACTATGTAACATTATATACTACGGGTACCCGGCATGCGTTGCAAGGCCACTTTAACCTCAGGGTCAACTAAACTCTAATGGTTCCATCCCAAGTCCCCGGAAACTACATTATAATGCAAGCGCCTGCACTATATAACATTATATACAACGGGTACCCGGCATGCGTTGCAAGGTCACTGTAACCTAGGGGTCAACTTTACTGTAATGGTTTCATCCCAATTCCCGGGAAATAAAATTTTAATGCAAGCGCCTGCAATTTATAACATAATATACAACGGGTACACGGCATGCGTTGCAAGGTCACTGTAACCTCGGGGTCAACTTAACTGTAATGGTTCCATCCCAATTCCCGGGAAATAACATTTTAAAGCAAGCGCCTGCACTATATTACATTATATACAACGGGTACCCGGTATGCGTTGCAAGGTCACTGTAACCTAGGGGTCAACTTTACTGTAATGGTTTCATCCCGATTCCCGGGAAATAAAATTTTAATGCAAGCGCCTGCAATTTATAACATAATATACAACGGTTACTCGGCATGCGTTGCAAGGTCACTGTAACCTCGGGGTCAACTTAACTGTAATGGTTCCATTCCAATTCCTGGGAAATTACATTTTAATGCAAGCGCTGCACTACATAACATTATATACAACGGGTACCCGGCATGCGTTGCAAGGTCACTGTAACCTCAGGTTTCTTCATATATTTAATTTAACACACACTCTTCCTCGCTTCATCCACGTTCACACGTCAAATCGCATAGTGTTTAAACCCGTCAGTTGCTTCTGCAACGGGCAAAACCTAGTATATATTAATGCTTGGTTTTGGGGTAGGTCGGGAAAAGCTCACTTTTTCGTCGACGCAAAAACGACCAGTACGCCCTTTGCGTTTCACCCACCTCAAGGTTCACTTTCGGTTGAAGCAAATTCCGAATGGAAACTGGGGGTAATTTTTTTCCGACAAAAAAAATATATACAGGGATTCATTCTCCGATACGAATCGGCGGCGAAAACTAGAAGCTCTACTCGAATCACTCGATTATATTTCCCGCCGACAGACGGCGTTTGAAAAAAAAAATTTAGGAAAAAACCCGCTAATTTCACAAAGGAAAATGCTATATAGGACTATTGACATAGGTCAGGATCTCAGATGTCAAATTTTTAGCCTAACAAAACGGAACTCTCGGCGGTTTCGGTCGTTGTTTTTCGGAAAACGACATTACCGCCGAAAAACCGATTCCGGGCTAGATGTTTTTTGAAAATACGATAGCCGGATAGATTCCGCAACTTTTAACACCAATATAACATGCCCATCCCATGTAAAAAAAGTCACGAGATGCTGACAAAACTCGAAATTTTCCGAAAAAAAATCATCAAAACACGTGCTCACAGATTCCATCGGAAGTTTAATTATTGCTGGCCAGTTCAAATTAACACGTTTTTCATTCGGGGTAGGTACCTACTTACTTCGGTAGTATTGCAAATATGATGAAAAAAGCAAAGATTGCCGGAATCTAAGGAAATGCGCAGGTACCTACCTGAATGGGTACTTACACAACGAATTAGGTTTTAATGCAATAAATACTAAGGTAAGGTTGTTTCGATGATACTAAATAATTCAATTTTTTTTTTAAAGTTAATTTTCACGTTCTGTGTTGGTTCTACTCAAATTCTGTTTTTTCTCAATAAAGGCCAGTTACATCACAAAACTGAAATAATTACGGAACTTTCTAGAACTGAAAATTGACAAGAAAAATTTGTAAAATTGTCAATTATTTTTTTTAAACAACCCAGCCTTATTATTTTTATGTTATGTTATTTTTAAATGTGCAGATTATCTATTTGGATATTGTGAAGTAACAAAAAAATATATATATTACGCTGTTCTAGGTAGGTACTTTCTTGCAGGGACTTTTTTCCTTTAAAAATAAAACATGATATTGAATAAAATTATTTGTGCCGGAAAGAAGTTTTTATAAAATTATTTTATGCTCAACAACATAATGGCGTCGTTTTGGTGAAATATTACAACAAAGTACCTACTTAGTACTTACAATACAACTACAAATAGTGAGCTCTGGTATCATGAAATTGTGCATTGCTAAACCGTTTATCCGATTGCGATGAAATTTTGGGGGTGCGGTCAACTACCTGTTCCCTTTGTAGGCGCTCATTCCTCGCTTCATCCGCATTCAGACATCGTTTTTTCTTCATATATATTTAATTTAACACACACTTCTGCCCGCTTCGTCTTTTAGGGAAACGAAGGAGAGAAGAGTTCTGGGAAGGAAAAGGGTTTAAGGGATTGAGTTCGAACCCGCAATCTTCGGATTGCGAGTCGAGAGTCTTACCTCTTGACCTAGAGGGCCCTAAATTATATTGCGTTATTTTGATAACCAATTTCAAAATTATTTTAATTTCAAAATACAACAAAATTTAAAAATCAAAAAAGAATTTAAATTTCAACAAATTTTTAATTCCAAAAAATTTTAAAATCCAAAAAATTTTGAAAACGAAAAAATTTTAAAATCAAAAAAATTTCAAAATCCAAAAAATTTTAAAATCGAAAAAATTTTAAAATCCAAAAAATTTCAAAATCGAAAAAAATTTAAAAATCGAAAAAATTTAAATTCCAAAAAACTTTAAAATCCAAAAAATTTGAAAATCGAAAAAATTTTAAAATCAAAAAAATTTCAAAATCCAAAAAATTTTAAAAACGAAAAAATTTTAAAATCCAAAAAATTCCAAAATCGAAAAAAATTAAAAAATCCAAAAAATTTTAAAGATCACAAAATTTTAAAATCCAAAAAATTTGAAAATCCGAAAAATTTTAAATCTTCATCCACGTTCACACATCAAATCGTATAGTGCTTTAACCCGTCAGTTGCTTCTGCAACGGGCAAAACCTAGTATATATTAATGCACAGTTTTGGGAAAGGTCTTTTTCCGCGCACTTTTTTGTTGACGCAAAAACGACCAGTACGCCCTTTGCGTTTCACCCACCTCAAGGTTCACTTTCGGTTGAAGCAAATTGGGAATGAAAACTGTAAGCAAATTTTTGATGACAAAATGAAATATATACAGGGATTTATTCTCCGATACGAATCGGCGGCGAAAACTAGAAGCTCTACTCGAATCACTCGATTCGGCTCGGTTGTATTTCCCGCCGACAGATGGCGTTTGAAAAAAAAAAGTGACGAAAAAACCCGCTAATTTCACAAAGGAAAATGCTTGCTAGGACTATTGACATAGGTCAGGATCTCAGATGTCAAATTTTTAGCCTAACAAAACGGAACTCTCGGCGGTTTCGGTCGTTGTTTTTCGGAAAACGACATTACCGCCGAAAAACCGATTCCGGGCTAGATGTTTTTTGAAAATACGATAGCCGGATAGATTCCGCAACTTTTAACACCAATATAACATGCCCATCCCATGTAAAAAAAGTCACGAGATGCTGACAAAACTCGAAATTTTCCGAAAAAAAATCATCAAAATACGCGCTCACAGATTCCATAGGAAGTTTAATTATTGCCGGCCAGTTCAAATTAACACGTTTTTCATTCGGGGTAGGTACCTACTTATTTCGGTAGTCTTGCAAATATGATGAAAAAAGCTAAGATTGCCGGAATCTAAGGAAATGCGCAGGTACCTACCTGAATGGGTACCTACACAACGAATTAGGTTTTAATGCAATAAATACTACGGTAAGGTTGTTTCGATGATACAGAATAAATGAACTTTTTTTAAGTTAATTTTCACGTTCTGTGATGGTTCTACTCAAATTCTATTGTTTTATCATTACAGACCAGTTACATCACAAAACTGAAATAATTACAGAACTCGAACGGAACTTTATAGAACTGAAAATTTACTAGAAACATTTAAAGAATTGTCAAGTTTTTTTTATTAATTATTTTTTTTATTTTTAAGTGTGTTCTATTTGGACATTATTAAATAAAAAAAATAATTACGCGTGTTCTAGGTAGGTACTTACTTGCAGGGACTTTTTTCATTTAAAAATCAAAACATGATATTGAATGAATTTATTTATAGTGAAAATTATTTTATGCTCAACAGCATAATGGCGTCGTTTTGGTGAAATATTACAACAAAGTACCTACTTAGTACTTACACTTGCAAAATGAAATACAATACAACTACAATAGTGAGCTCCGGCATAATGAAATTTTGCACTGCTAAACCGTGCAACCGATTGTTATTGTTAATGGACTATTTGTGCGTAAATAAAATAATTATATACAGCGGGTACCCGGCATGCGTTGCGAGGCCACTTTAACTTCGGGGTCAACTAAACCGTAATGGTTCCCTACCAAGTCCCGGGAAACAACATTATAAAATTATGCACTTTATAAAATTATATACAACGGGTACCCGGCATGCGTTGCAAGGCCGCTTTAACCTCGGGGTCAATAAAACTGTAATGTTTCCATCCGAAGTCCTGGGAAACTACATTATAATGCAAGCGCCTGCACTATGTAACATTATATACTACGGGTACCCGGCATGCGTTGCAACTCCACTTTAACCTCAGGGTCAACTAAACTGTAATGGTTCCATCCCAAGTCCCCGGAAACTGCATTATAATGCAAGCGCCTGCACTATATAAAATTATATACAACGGGTACCCGGCATGCGTTGCAAGGTCACTGTAACCTCGGGGTCAACTTAATTATAATGGTTCCATCCCAAGTCCCGGGAAACTACATTATAATGCAAGCGCCTGCATTATATAAAATTATATACAACGGGTACCCGGCGTGCGTTGCAAGGCCACTTTAACCTCGGGGTCAATAAAACTGTAATGTTTCCGGCCCAAATCCCGGGAAACTGCATTATAATGCAAGCGCCTGCACTATTTAACATTATATATAACGGGTATCAGGCATAAGTAAGTGAAGTTTTACTTCAGTCGTGTGGTCTAAAGCACACTTTTTTAAATTTATTTTCACGTTCTGTGTTATTTTTTCTTCGATCGCGATGAAACTTTGGGGATTTCATGTGCGCATCGCCTCAATTCTTTCTGTATAAAATAGTGAGCTCTGGCATCATGAAATTATGCATTGCTAAACCGTTCATCCGATTGCGATGAAACTTTGGGGATTTGATTGCTGCATCCCTTCGATTCTTTCTGTATAAAATAGTGAGCTTGGGCATCATAAGATTATGCATTGCTAAACCGTTCATCCGATTGCGATGAAACTTTGGGGATTTGATGTGCGCAGGCCGGCAATGGTTTTTGTGTACAACAGTGAGCTCTGGTATCATGAAATTACGCATTGCTAAACCAATTAACTGATTGCAATGAAAATTTGATATTTAACCGATTTATATTTAATTTAACACACACTCCTCCTCGCTTCATCCACGTTCACACGCAAATCCGTTAATTTTTTAACCCGTTAGTTGCATTTTTGCAACGGGCCCCGCTATGACATTTTAAAGGCCCTTTGCGGGGTGATAAAATACAACGAAAAAAACCATTTTGAGAGACATGTTTTTTAATAATCATAAATTACATAAGATTTAGAAACTTTTAAAATAAAAACATGTGAAGCTTCCCATTTAAAATGTTACACTATATTGCGTCAAAGATTGAAATTTTTCTGACATTTCAGATATATTCATTTTCATCGACAATGTATAATTATGCGGCCAGTACAAATCGGTGGTTGAGTAGGTACTTACATAACTTACATTCCTTACAAATCACAAAAAATAACAATTAACAACGTGCTCGATAATCGAGGTAGGTACCTACTGCAGATACTAAATACGTACAAAATGAAATTTGCTAGGGAAATTATTCTCAGTAATAATACGGCTTTGCTGAAAAAATTTGACATTTGAACAGTGCATTACGCCAACGAAGATATCATCAAAAACACACATCCTAGCGGAAATGTTTTTGGATAATTTCAAGGACTGGAGGTCATAAAACTTTATTATCACATAATTACTGTTGCGATCCATTTAAAATATGTCACAGTTTTGTATTAAACTTTTGACATTTTAACAAAAATCAAAGTGAAAATCGTTCCTTTGAGGATGAAAAATTCTGTTGCCAGGTAGAAAGCCAAAGTAGGTAGGTAGGTACTAAATACGTTGAAAATGTCGTGGATTTACATGTTCGAAATATTCAAGTAATGCTGCATTCATATAAATCAGAAGTTTTATGATATTGATTTCAAATCAGATGGGTAGGTACCTACTTAATTCCTTCGAAAATCTAATAAATTGCTAATTTTTTTAATGCTGCATCCACATTTTAAGTCAAAAGCTTTAGTTTGGTGAATTTCTATAAATTCAATTACAAATGGGCCAGAAGTACCTACTCAGGTGGGAACGTTATTGTTCAAATATTGAGAAAATAATAAAATGAGTTAATTTAATTAGAAAGATGGTCCATTTTTTGCCAAATGATGTAGGTGCCTACTTGAACGTAGTACGTCGATATAATTATTTTTTCCTTAGGAAAAACAAAGAATGTTGCCATTTTTTGCGTATTTGCCACGTATTGCGCTAATTTGTTGAGAAATTAAATAAACTCGATAAAATTATTTTTTCATCCATTTTCCATTTCTGCAAAACATCACACCAAGATCGCAGTGCTCTATACAAGGAGCACAGAAGTACGAGTAGTTACAATATCAAAATGATTTGAATTAAATTAAATATTTATTGAAAAAAAAAAAATTGTGAAAAGACGTAGGTACCTAAAATAATTATCTTTTCTGTGATTTTGATTTTGCTGGGGTAATAATATATTGTTAATAACTAAGAATGGTCCAATTTTTTTGCCAAATGGTGTAGATACCTACTTGAGTAATGCGCTGGAACTACATTTATTCTGTAATTGTTATGTACATTTTTAAGTAAATTTTGATGTGAATACCTACCGCACAAGAGTCCCAACCACTGAAGCCAATGAGACTATCATCTTTGAGGATGCTGTGCGGAGGGTTTTTTAAGGGAAAGGAAGGAGAAAAAGATATGGGAAGGAAAAGGGTATGAGGGGTGGGTAGGAATCTGGGGGTCAGTGTGGCCAGGAGTAACGGACGTATGAATCTATTCCTCACACTGCGGTGCAAGGCGAAGGGTTGGGAAAATCTGGCTGGAGAGGTCAAAATCCTCCCTCAATCAGTCTCCTTCGATCCAGCCCGCCACGCAGTGGTTGGGCAAACGTATCCTCCACTAAGACCTAGACAAATACATACAGTTTCAGAATACAATAGTGAGCTTTGGCATCACGAAATTACGCGAGAAAAGGCCCGTTCTGAATCCTAGGGGCCTGTGTCATCTTTGAGGATGCTGTGGGGTGGGTTTTTTAAGGGAAATGAAGGAGAAGAAGATATGGGAAGGAAAAAGGTATGAGGGGTATTTAGGAATCTTGGGGTCAGTGTGGCCAGGAGTGACAGACGTATGAATCTATTCCTCACACTGCGGTGCAAGGCGAAGGGTTGGGAGAATCTGGCTGGAGAGGTCAAAAGCCATCCAATAATTATGGAAACAAGGGAAAGGATAAGAGGGAGATATAAGTTAGTGACGTATTTTATATTGTTAATGGACTTTTTGTCCGTAAATAAATAAATTATATACAGCGGGTACCCGGCATGCGTTGCAAGGTCACTGTAACCTCGGGGACAACTTAACTGTGATTGTTCCATCCCGATTCCCGGAAATAACATTTTTAAGCAAGTGCCTGCAATATATAACATGATATACTACGGTTACTCGGCATGCGTTGCAAGGTCACTGTAACCCCGGGGTCAACTTAACTGTAATGGTTCCATTCCCATTCCTGGGAAATTACATTTTAGTGCAATCGCTGCACTACATAACATTATATACAACGGGTACCCGGCATGCGTTGCAAGGTCACTGTAACTTCAGGTTTCTTCATATGTTTAATTTAACACACACTCCTCCTCGCTTCATCCACATCCATCCACATCGCATAATTTTTTAACCCATTAGTTGCATTTTTGCAACGGGCCCCGCTAGTATATATTAATGCTTGGTTTTGGGGTAGGTCGGGAAAAGCTCACTTTTTTGTCGACGCAAAAACGACCAGTACGCCCTTTGCGTTTCACCCACCTCAAGGTTCATTTTCGGTTGAAGCAAATTCCGAATGGAAACTGGGGGTAATTTTTTTCCGACAAAATGAAATATATACAGGGATTTATTCTCCGATACGAATCGGCGGCGAAAACTAGAAGCTCTACTCGAATCACTCGATTATATTTCCCGCCGACAGATGGCGTTTGAAAAAAAAAATTTAGGAAAAAACCCGCTAATTTCACAAAGGAAAATGCTATATAGGACTATTGCCATAGGTCAGGATCTCAGATGTCAAATTTTTAGCCTAACAAAACGGAACTCTCGGCGGTTTCGGTCGTTGTTTTTCGGAAAACGACATTACCGCCGAAAAACCGATTCCGGGCTAGATGTTTTTTGAAAATACGATAGCCGGATAGATTCCGCAACTTTTGACACCAATATAACATGCCCATCCCATGTAAAAAAAGTCACAAGATGCTGACAAAACTCGAAATTTTCCGAAAAAAAATCATCAAAATACGCGCTCACAGATTCCATAGGAAGTTTAATTATTGCCGGCCAGTTCAAATTAACACGTTTTTCATTCGGGGTAGGTACCTACTTATTTCGGTAGTCTTGCAAATATGATGAAAAAAGCTAAGATTGCCGGAATCTAAGGAAATGCGCAGGTACCTACCTGAATGGGTACCTACACAACGAATTAGGTTTTAATGCAATAAATACTACGGTAAGGTTGTTTCGATGATACAGAATAAATGAACTTTTTTTAAGTTAATTTTCACGTTCTGTGATGGTTCTACTCAAATTCTATTGTTTTATCATTACAGACCAGTTACATCACAAAACTGAAATAATTACAGAACTCGAACGGAACTTTATAAAACTGAAAATTTACTAGAAAAATTTAAAGAATTGTCAACTTTTTTTTATTAATTATTTTTTTTATTTTTAAGTGTGTTCTATTTGGACATTGTTAAATAAAAAAAATAATTACGCGTGTTCTAGGTAGGTACTTACTTGCAGGGACTTTTTTCATTTAAAAATCAAAACATGATATTGAATGAATTTATTTATAGTGAAAATTATTTTATGCTCAACAGCATAATGGCGTCGTTTTGGTGAAATATTACAACAAAGTACCTACTTAGTACTTACACTTGCAAAATGAAATACAATACAACTACAATAGTGAGCTCCGGCATAATGAAATTTTGCACTGCTAAACCGTGCAACCGATTGTTATTGTTAATGGACTATTTGTGCGTAAATAAATTAATTATATACAGCGGGTACCCGGCATGCGTTGCGAGGCCACTTTAACTTCGGGGTCAACTAAACCGTAATGGTTCCCTACCAAGTCCCGGGAAACAACATTATAAAATTATGCACTTTATAAAATTATATACAACGGGTACCCGGCATGCGTTGCAAGGCCGCTTTAACCTCGGGGTCAATAAAACTGTAATGTTTCCATCCGAAGTCCTGGGAAACTACATTATAATGCAAGCGCCTGCACTATGTAACATTATATACTACGGGTACCCGGCATGCGTTGCAACTCCACTTTAACCTCAGGGTCAACTAAACTGTAATGGTTCCATCCCAAGTCCCCGGAAACTGCATTATAATGCAAGCGCCTGCACTATATAACATTATATACAACGGGTACCCGGCATGCGTTGCAAGGTCACTGTAACCTCGGGGTCAACTTAATTATAATGGTTCCATCCCAAGTCCCGGGAAACTACATTATAATGCAAGCGCCTGCATTATATAAAATTATATACAACGGGTACCCGGCGTGCGTTGCAAGGCCACTTTAACCTCGGGGTCAATAAAACTGTAATGTTTCCGGCCCAAATCCCGGGAAACTGCATTATAATGCAAGCGCCTGCACTATTTAACATTATATATAACGGGTATCTGGCATAAGTAAGTGAAGTTTTACTTCAGTCGTGTGGTCTAAAGCACACTTTTTTAAATTTATTTTCACGTTCTGTGTTATTTTTTCTTCGATCGCGATGAAACTTTGGGGATTTCATGTGCGCATTGCCTCAATTCTTTCTGTATAAAATAGTGAGCTCTGGCATCATGAAATTATGCATTGCTAAACCGTTCATCCGATTGCGATGAAACTTTGGGGATTTGATTGCTGCATCCCTTCGATTCTTTCTGTATAAAATAGTGAGCTTGGGCATCATAAGATTATGCATTGCTAGACCGTTCATCCGATTGCGATGAAACTTTGGGGATTTGATGTGCGCAGGCCGGCAATGGTTTTTGTGTACAACAGTGAGCTCTGGTATCATGAAATTACGCATTGCTAAACCAATTAACTGATTGCAATGAAAATTTGATATTTAACCGATTTATATTTAATTTAACACACACTCCTCCTCGCTTCATCCACGTTCACACGTCAAATCGCATAGTGTTTAAACCCGTTTATTGCTTTTGCAATGGGCCCAGCTAGTATATATTAATGCTTGGTTTTGGGGTAGGTCGGGAAAAGCTCACTTTTTCGTCGACGCAAAAACGACCAGTACGCCCTTTGCGTTTCACCCACCTCAAGGTTCACTTTCGGTTGAAGCAAATTCCGAATGAAAACTGTTAGTAATTTTTTTTCGACAAAATGAAATATATACAGGGATTTATTCTCCGATACGAATCGGCGGCGAAAACTAGAAGCTCTACTCGAATCACTCGATTCGGCTCGGTCGTATTTCCCGCCGACAGACGGCGTTTGAAAAAAAAAAGTGACGAAAAAACCCGCTAATTTCACAAAGGAAAATGCTATATAGGGCTATTGACATAGGTCAGGATCTCAGATGTCAAATTTTTAGCCTAACAAAACGGAACTATCGGGGGTTTCGGTCGTTGTTTTTCGGAAAACGACATTACCGCCGAAAAACCGATTCCGGGCTAGATGTTTTTTGAAAATACGATAGCCGGATAGATTCCGCAACTTTTAACACCAATATAACATGCACATCCCATGTAAAAAAAGTCAGGAGATGCTGACAAAACTCGAAATTTTCCGAAAAATAATCATCAAAATACGCGCTCAAAGATTCCATCGGAAGTTTAAATATTGGTGGCCAGTTCAAATTAACACGCTGTTCATTCGGGGTAGGTACCTACTTATTTCGGTAGTATTGCAAATATGATGAAAAAAGCAAAGATTGCCGGAATTTAAGGAAACGCGCAGGTACCTACCTGAATGGGTACCTACACAACGAATTAGGTTTTAATGCAATAAATACTAAGGTAAGGTTGTTTCGATGATACAGAATAATTGAACTTTTTTAAAGTTAATTTTCACGTTCTGTGATGGTTCTACTCAAATTCTATTGTTTTATCATTACAGACCAGTTACATCACAAAACTGAAATAATTACAGAACTCGAACGGAACTTTATAGAACTGAAAATTTACTAGAAAAATTTATAGAATTGTCAATTTTTTTTTATTAATTATTTTTTTATTTTTAAGTGTGTTCTATTTGGACATTGTTAAAAAAATATATAATAAAAATATATATATATATATACATTACGCGTGTTCTAGGTAGGTACTTACTTGCAGGGACTTTTTTCATTTAAAAATCAAAACCTGATATTGAATGAATTTATTTGTAGTGAAAATTATCTTATGCTCAACAGCATAATGGCGTCGTTTTGGTGAAATATTACAACAAAGTACCTACTTAGTACTTACACTTGCAAAATGAAATACAATACAACTACAATAGTGAGCACCGGCATAATGAAATTTTGCACTGCTAAACCATGCAACCGATTGTTATTGTTATTGTTGTTGGACTATTTGTGCGTAAATAAATTAATTATATACAGCGGGTACCCGGCATGCGTTGCGAGGCCACTTTAACTTCGGGGTCAACTAAACCGTAATGGTTCCCTACCAAGTCCCGGGAAAAAACATTATAAAATTATGCACTTTATAAAATTATATACAACGGGTAACCGGCATGCGTTGCAAGGCCACTTTAACCTCGGGGTAACCAATAAAACTGTAATGTTTCCATCCAAAGTCCTGGGAAAGTACATTATAATGCAAGCGCCTGCACTATGTAACATTATATACTACGGGTACCCGGCATGCGTTGCAAGGCCACTTTAACCTCAGGGTCAACTAAACTCTAATGGTTCCATCCCAAGTCCCCGGAAACTGCATTATAATGCAAGCGCCTGCACTATATAACATTATATACAACGGGTACCCGGCATGCGTTGCAAGGTCACTGTAACCTAGGGGTGAACATTACTGTAATGGTTTCATCCTGATTCCTGGGAAATAAAATTTTAATGCAAGCGCCTGCAATTTATAACATAATATACAACGGGTACACGGCATGCGTTGCAAGGTCACTGTAACCTCGGGGTCAACTTAACTGTAATGGTTCCATCCCAATTCCTGTGAAATCCCTATGCTAAGAACGACCACGGCTCAGCACCACTATTTGTATTTAGGTGTAAGATGGTACAATATATTATTATCCAATAACAAAATTAATATAACAGATACACTGAATTATGAATTATTCAAAAAACAAATTAAGTCCCTTAAATTGGATAATGACATATTGTACCCTTAATGTTTACCCTTTATATAATTAATTAATTTACCCTTACTTAAAACGCAATATTTAATATTAAAAAAAAAATTGTATTGATATTGTCCTCATATAACTATTTTTGTCTAAATTGTGTACTTACCTAAGATGTTTATTTCATTACTTCTTTGAAAATTGTTTACATAATGAACATTATGATTATATTTTTGCATGTAAAATACTCCTCCCATAAACACGAGCTCCTAGAGCTCATCTTATGGAGTAGTAGAATAAAACATGAATTATTTTGTAATCTTGCATTATATATCTATATTATCATTGTAATGTATAAACAAAAATGCTTGAAATAAACAAAAAAATAAAAAAAATAAAATAACATTTTAAAGCAAGTGCCTGCAATATATAACATGATATACAACGGTTACTCGGCATGCGTTGCAAGGTCAATGTAACATCGGGGTCAACTTAACTGTAATGGTTCCATTCCAATTCCTGGGAAATTACATTTTAATGCAAACGCTGCACTACATAACATTATATACAACGGGTACCCGGCATGCGTTGCAAGGTCACTGTAACCTTAGGTTTCTTCATATATTTTATTTAACATACACTCCTCCTCGCTTCATCCACGTTCACACGTCAAATCGCATAGTGTTTTAACCCGTTAGTTGCTTCTGCAACGGGCAAAACCTATATATATATTAATGTTCAGTTTTTTTTGCTCACTTTTTTTGCTCACTTTTTTTGCTCACTCTTTTTGCTAGGGCCTTTTTGCTAGGGATAATATTTCCCGCCGACAGATGGCGTTTTTTTTTTTTTATGGTAAAAAAAAATAAACAAACGCCATCTGTCGGCGGGAAATATAATAGAGCTTCTATTTTTCCCCGACAGATGAAATTTTAAAGGCCCTTTGCGGGGTGGTAAATTACGATGAAAATAAACATTTTGTATATTAATGTTCAGTTTTTTTTGCTCACTTTTTTTGCTCACTTTTTTTGCTCACTCTTTTTGCTAGGGCCTTTTTGCTAGGGATAATATTTCCCGCCGACAGATGGCGTTTTTTTTTTTATGGTAAAAAAAAATAAACAAACGCCATCTGTCGGCGGGAAATATAATAGAGCTTCTATTTTTCGCCGACAGATGGCGTTTTTTTTATTTTATTATTCTTTTTTTTTTACGCAAAAAAACGCCATCTGTCGGCGAAAAATAGAAGCTCTATTATATTTCCTGCCGACAGATGGCGTTTTTTTTTTATTATTTCGTCAAAAAAAAATTAAAAAAAGGCATATGTCGGCGGGAAATATAATAGAGCTTCTATTTTTCGCCGAAAGATGGCGTTTTTTTTTTTTCTTTTTGCTAGGGCCTTTTTGCTAGGGATAATATTTCCCGCCGACAGATGGCGTTTTTTTTTTTATGGTAAAAAAAAATAAACAAACGCCATCTGTCGGCGGGAAATATAATAGAGCTTCTATTTTTCGCCGACAGATGGCGTTTTTTTTATTTTATTATTCTTTTTTTTTTACGCAAAAAAACGCCATCTGTCGGCGAAAAATAGAAGCTCTATTATATTTCCTGCCGACAGATGGCGTTTTTTTTTTATTATTTCGTCAAAAAAAAATTAAAAAAAGGCATATGTCGGCGGGAAATATAATAGAGCTTCTATTTTTCGCCGAAAGATGGCGTTTTTTTTTTAAAATTTTTTTTTGACGAAATAATAAAAAAAAAACGCCATCTGTCGGCAGTGGAGGTAATCCACCTCTTACCCGCCTTGGTATAAGTAACTGATGGTTACTCCTTCAAGGCTCTCGCAAGATTCTAATTTTTTTTGTTAAACGAAGCTACATTTATTTATTTTGAACGAATCTAGACCTCCAGTGTCCATGCATACGTTGTTAGTAAGCAGTATGCAAGTGCTTAATAGGAAAAACAAAATGCAAAAAATAGGTTAGTAAGACAAAGATAATTAAACAGGGCAAAAGAAAAACTCATTCATGAGGCTCCATGAGGCGGCATTGCATCTGTAAAAACCCGCAAGCACCTGCATAAAATAGAGAACATAAGTAATACAATAAATCTCAAATCAATTGGCAAGTACCAACAAAAAATGTGAATGGCTTTCGGTCTGATCATAAACTACACTTAGCTTCCGTGTCCCTTAGCCAACCACTCAGTGAAGCCTCAAAGAATGTTAGCTGAATATTTGGGGTAAAATACCCGAAGACTAAAAGAAATTTCAGCGTTGGGTAGTCAGAGGCAGGACAAAGGATAGTCAAGGTCGTCTGATCAAGCCTCAAGCCTGCACATGTCATTGGGGGAGGCGCAGATAGATTTGAGAAGGATCTGCAAAATTAGTAATGTAACCAAAGATGAAGCAGGGACGAGGTCCAGTACACCCCCGTATGGGGATAGGGGAAAAGAAAATAATAAAAAAATTGGAGTTTAGTTCATCCAGTAAAACATTGAAACAGTTAAAGATAAACAAAACAAAACAAAACAAGGAACATGGCATAAATTAACAGTAGTATAATAATTATTAACAAAACAAATCGCAAGGCAATTATATACATTTTTTTAAAACATAGTGAACAAAATAATATAATAACGCAAATATAAAATATAACATATAAATCCTAATATATAATAAAATAAATGTTAATAAAATAAAAGAAATAACATATTACAGAAACGCAAAACACATAAATCATAAGCCATCTGTCGGCAGGAAATATAATAGAGATTCTTTTTTTGCTCACTTTTTTTGTTCACTCTTTTTGCTAGGGCCTTTTTGCTAGGGATTATATTTCCCGCCGACAGATGGCGTTTTTTTTTTATGGTAAAAAAAAAAAAAAATAAACGCCATCTGTCGGCGGGAAATATAATAGAGCTTCTATTTTTCGCCGACCGATGGCGTTTTTTTATTTTATTATTCTTTTTTTTTTACGCAAAAAAAACGCCATCTGTCGGCGAAAAATAGAAGCTCTATTATATTTCCTGCCGACAGATGGCGTTTTTTTTTTATTATTTCGTCAAAAAAAATTTAAAAAAAGGCATATGTCGGCGGGAAATATAATAGAGCTTCTATTTTTCGCCGAAAGATGGCGTTTTTTTTAAATTTTATTTTATTATTATTTAAAAAAAAAAAAAAGCCATCCGTCGGCGAAAATTAGAAGTTCTACTCGAATAACTCGATTATATTTCCCGCGGAAAGATGGAGTTTTTTTTTTTTTTTTATTATTATTTTTTTTTTATCTTTAAGAAAAATTTAAGTGATTATGTCCCTTAGTTGCTTTAGCAACGGGCCCAGCTAGTATATATAGTATTGTTTGGTTTTGGGAAAGGTCTTTTTCCGCGCACTTTTTTGTTGACGCAAAAACGACCAGTACGCCCTTAACGTTTCACCCACCTCAAGGTTCACTTTCGGTTGAAGCAAATTCCGAATGGAAACTGGGGGTAATTTTTTTCCGACAAAATGAAATATATACAGGGATTTATTCTCCGATACGAATCGGCGGCGAAAACTAGAAGCTCTACTCGAATCACTCGATTATATTTCCCGCCGACAGATAACGTTTGAAAAAAAAAATTTAGGAAAAAACCCGCTAATTTCACAAAGGAAAATGCTATATAGGACTATTGACATAGGTCAGGATCTCAGATGTCAAATTTTTAGCCTAACAAAACGGAACTCTCGGCGGTTTCGGTCGCTGTTTTTCGGAAAACGACATTACCGCCGAAAAACCGATTCCGGGCTAGATGTTTTTTGAAAATACGATAGCCGGATAGATTCCGCAACTTTTAACACCAATATAACATGCCCATCCCATGTAAAAAAAGTCACGAGATGCTGACAAAACTCGAAATTTTCCGAAAAAAAATCATCAAAATACGCGCTCACAGATTCCATAGGAAGTTTAATTATTGCCGGCCAGTTCAAATTAACACGTTTTTCATTCGGGGTAGGTACCTACTTATTTCGGTAGTCTTGCAAATATGATGAAAAAAGCTAAGATTGCCGGAATCTAAGGAAATGCGCAGGTACCTACCTGAATGGGTACCTACACAACGAATTAGGATTTAATGCAATAAATAGTACGGTAAGGTTGTTTCGATGATACAGAATAAATGAAGTTTTTTTAAGTTAATTTTCACGTTCTGTGATAATTCTACTCAAATTCTATTGTTTTATCATTACAGACCAGTTACATTACAAAACTGAAATAATTACGGAACTTTCTAGAACTGAAAATTGACAAGAAAAATTTGTAAAATTGTCAATTATTTTTTTTAAACAACCCAGCCTTATTATTTTTATGTTATGTTATTTTTAAATGTGCTGATTATCTATTTGGATATTGTGAAGTAACAAAAAAATATATATATTACGCTGTTCTAGGTAGGTACTTTCTTGCAGGGACTTTTTTCCTTTAAAAATAAAACATGATATTGAATAAAATTATTTGTGCTGAAAAGAAGTTTTTATAAAATTATTTTATGCTCAACAACATAATGGCGTCGTTTTGGTGAAATATTACAACAAAGTACCTACTTAGTACTTACAATACAACTACAAATAGTGAGCTCTGGTATCATGAAATTATACATTGCTAAACCGTTCATCCGATTGCGATGAAATTTTGGGGGAGCGGTCGACTACCTGTTCCCTTTGTAGGCGCTCATTCCTCGCTTCATCCGCATTCAGACATCGTTTTTTTCGAAGGAGAGAAGAGTTCTGGGAAGGAAAAGGGTTTAAGGGGTGGGTAGGAATCTGGGCTTCAGTGTGTCCTGATCATCAGACCTAGACACACCTCATCCCATGAACCCGGGCACCCCTGCTAAATCACTAAGCGTAGCGAATCACCTAGGGTGTCCTATGGCAGAGGTGTTGGTTAAAAAAGAGGGGGGATGAAAACCAGGGAGGGGGGAAGGTAACCTGGGAAGGGGGAGGGGGAAGAGGGGGTTTTGCGTGATGAAGGAAGGGGGGGGGGGGAGAAGAGTACGCTATGAAAGAATATTTTTTCTGTTCTTTTTTTACTCGAATAAAACGAAATTTTAAAAGGATAAATGCCAGGAGTGCAGAACTAAGCAAGGGAAAATATATTAAGAACATGTTTTTTTTCAATTATTTCTGGCTTTTTGGGAAAGGTGAATTTATATGCATTTAATTTTTTTTTACATGAGCTCCGCACAGGAGGCCGTGGGGAAAATAATTTCCCTCAGGTCCCATGTCATCTTTGGGGATGCTGTGTGGAGGATTTTTTTTAGGAAAGGAAGGAGATGAGAGTTTTGGAAAGGAAAAGGGCTTAAGGGGGGGGTAGGAATCTGGGGTTCAGTGTGTCCTGGGCATCCGCCTCCAAGACCTAGACAGACATCACCCCATAAACCCGGGCACCCCTACTAAATCACCAAACGTAGCGAACCACTTGAGGTGACCTATGGCAGAGGTGTTGGTTATCCAATAAAGGTCAACTTTGGGGATTTGTATTTCTACATGACACTATATACAACGGGTACCCGGCATGCGTTGCAACAACATTGTAACCTCGGGGTCAACTTAACTGTAATGGTTCCATTCCAAGTTCCGGGAAACTACATTATAATTCAAGCGCCTTGCAAACGCATGCAATGTATTATAACATTATATACAACGGGTACCCGGCATGCGTTGCAACATCACTGTAATCTCGGGGTCAACTTAACTGTAATGGTTCCATTCCAAGTTCCGGGAAACTACATTATAATGCAAGCGCCTTGCAAACGCCTGCTTTATATTATAACATTATATACAAAGGGTACCCGGCATGCGTTGCAAGATCGCTGTAACCTCGGGGTCAACTTAACTGTAATGGTTCCATTCTAAGTTCCGAGAAACTACATTATAATAAAATCGCCTTGCAAACGCCTGTTTTATATTATAACATTATATACAAAGGGTTCCCGGCATGCGTTGCAACATCATTGTAACCTCGGGATCAACTTAACTGTATTCCATTCCAAGTTCAGGGAAACTACATTATTATGCAAGCGCCTTGCAAATGCCTGCACTATATTATAACATTATATACAACGGGTACCCGGCATGCGTTGCAAAGTCACTGTAACCTCAGGTTTCTTCATATAATTAATTTAACACACACTCCTCCTCGCTTCATCCACATTCACACGCAAATCGCAAAGTGTTTTAACCCGTCAGTTGCTTCTGCAACGGGCAAAACCTAGTATATAGTATTGTTTGGTTTTGGGAGAGGTCTTTTTCCGCGCAC
Organism: Limnephilus marmoratus; assembly: GCA_917880885.1. NCBI lineage: Eukaryota > Metazoa > Arthropoda > Insecta > Trichoptera > Limnephilidae > Limnephilus > Limnephilus marmoratus. The sequence continues at coordinate 292,434 of OU862921.1, forward strand.
TTTTTTGTTGACGCAAAAACGACCAGTACGCCCTTAACGTTTCACCCACCTCAAGGTTCACTTTCGGTTGAAGCAAATTCCGAATGGAAACTGGGGGTAATTTTTTTCCGACAAAATGAAATATATACAGGGATTTATTCTCCGATACGAATCGGCGGCGAAAACTAGAAGCTCTACTCGAATCACTCGATTATATTTCCCGCCGACAGATGGCGTTTGAAAAAAAAAATTTAGGAAAAAACCCGCTTATTTCACAAAGGAAAATGCTAGGACCGTTGACGCAGATCTCAAATGTCAAAGTTTTAGCCTAACAAAACGGAACTCTCGGCGGTTTGGGTCGTTGTTTTTCAGAAAACGACATTGCCGCCGAAAAACCGATTCCGGGCTAGATGTTTTTTAAAAATACGATAGCCTGAGAGATTCCGCAACTTTTAATAACAATAAAACATACGATTCTCATATAAAATATGTCAGGAGATGCAGACAAAACTCGAAATTTTCCGAAAAAAAATCATCAAAACACGCGCTCGCAGATTCCATTGGAAGTTTAAATATTCCTGGCCAGTTCAAATTAACACGTTATTCATTCCGGGTAGGTACCTACTTATTTCGGTAGTATTGCAAATATGATGAAAACAGCAAAGAAAGAAGAATTTAAGGAAACGCGCAGGTACCTACCTGAATGGGTACCTACACAACGAATTAGGTTTTAATGCAATAAATACTAAGGTAAGGTTGTTTCGATGATACTAAATAATTCAATTTTTTTTTTAAAGTTAATTTTCACGTTCCGTGTTGGTTCTACTCAAATTCTGTTTTTTCTCAATAAAGGCCAGTTACATCACAAAACTGAAATAATTACGGAACTTTCTAGAACTGAAAATTGACAAGAAAAATTTGTAAAATTGTCAATTATTTTTTTTAAACAACCCAGCCTTATTATTTTTATGTTATGTTATTTTTAAATGTGCAGATTATTTATGAATAAAGCGTGGTTCTATTTGGATATTGTGAAATAACAAAAATATATATATTACGCTGTTCTAGGTAGGTACTTTATTGCAGGGACTTTTTTCCTTTAAAAATAAAACATGATATTGAATAAAATTATTTGTGCTGAAAAGAAGTTTTTATAAAATTATTTTATGCTCAACAACATAATGGCGTCGTTTTGGTGAAATAATACAACAAAGTACCTACTTAATACTTACAATACAACTACAAATAGTGAGCTCTGGTATCATGAAATTATGCATTGCTAAACCGTTCATCCGATTGCGACGAAATTTTGGGGGAGCGGTTACTGGCGGACTACCTGATCCCTTTGTAGGCGCTCATTCCTCGCTTCATCCGCATTCAGACATAATTTTTTCTTCATATATTTAATTTAACACGCCTGCTCGCTTCGTCTTTTAGGGAAACGAAGGAGAGAAGAGTTCTGGGAAGGAAAAGGGTTTAAGGGGTGGGTAGGAATCTGGGCTTCAGTGTGTCCTGATCATCAGACCTAGACACACCTCATCCCATGAACCCGGGCACCCCTGCTAAATCACTAAGCGTAGCGAATCACCTAGGGTGACCTATGGCAGAGGTGTTGGTTAAAAAAGAGTGGGGATGAAAACCAGGGAGGGGGGAGGGTAACCTGGGAAGGGGGAGGGGAACCCGGGAGGGGGTTTTGCGGGATTAAGGAAGGGGGGGGGGGAGTAGAGTACGCTATGAAATAATATTTTTTCTGTTCTTTTTTTACTCGAATAAAACGAATTTTTAAAAGGATAAATGCCAGGAGTGCAGAACTAAGAAAGGGAAAATATATTAAGAACATGTTTTTTTTCAATTATTTCTGGCTTTTTGGGAAAGGTGAATTTATATGCATTTAATTTTTTTTTTACATGAGCTCCGCACAGGAGGCTGTGGGGAAAATAATTTCCCTCAGGTCCTATGTCATCTTTGGGGATGCTGTGTGGAGGATTTTTTTTAGGAAAGGAAGGAGATGAGAGTTTTGGAAAAGAAAAGGGTTTAAGGGGTGGGTAGGAATCTGGGGTTCAGTGTGTCCTGGGCATCCGCCTCCAAGACCTAGGCAGACCTCGCCCCATAAACCCGGGCACCCCTACTAAATCACCAAACGTAGCGAACCACTTGAGGTGACCTATGGCAGAGGTGTTGGTTATCCAATAAAGGTCAACTTTGGGGATTTGTATTTCTACATGACACTATATACAACGGGTACCCGGCATGCGTTGCAACAACATTGTAACCTCGGGGTCAACTTAACTGTAATGGTTCCATTCCAAGTTCCGGGAAACTACATTATAATTCAAGCGTCTTGCAAACGCATGCAATATATTATAACATTATATACAACGGGTACCCGGCATGCGTTGCAACATCACTGTAATCTCGGGGTCAACTTAACTGTAATGGTTCCATTCCAAGTTCCGGGAAACTACATTATAATGCAAGTGCCTTGCAAACGCCTGCTTTATATTATAACATTATATACAAAGGGTACCCGGCATGCGTTGCAACATCACTGTAATCTCGGGGTCAACTTAACTGTAATGGTTCCATTCTAAGTTCCGAGAAACTACATTATAATACAAGCGCCTTGCAAACGCCTGTTTTATATTATAACATTATATACAAAGGGTTCCCGGCATGCGTTGCAACATCACTGTAACCTCGGGATCAACTTAACTGTATTCCATTCCAAGTTCAGGGAAACTACATTATTATGCAAGCGCCTTGCAAATGCCTGCACTATATTATAACATTATATACAACGGGTACCCGGCATGCGTTGCAAAGTCACTGTAATCTCAGGTTTCTTCATATAATTAATTTAACACACACTCCTCCTCGCTTCATCCACATTCACACGCAAATCGCAAAGTGTTTTAACCCGTCAGTTGCTTCTGCAACGGGCAAAACCTAGTATATATAGTATTGTTTGGTTTTGGGAGAGGTCTTTTTCCGCGCACTTTTTTGTTGACGCAAAAACGACCAGTACGCCCTTTACGTTTCACCCACCTCAAGGTTCACTTTCGGTTGAAGCAAATTCAGACAAGGAAGCCGGGAGTTTTTTTTTTTCGACAAAATGAAATATATATAGGGATTTATTCTCCTATACGAATCGGCGGCGAAAACTAGAAGCTCTACTCGAATCACTCGATTCGGCTCGGTTGTATTTCCCGCCGACAGATGGCGTTTGAAAAAAAAAAAAGACGAAAAAACCCGTTAATTTCCACACAAATTTTCCTTTATACGGGTATTTAGGAGGAATTTATACTTATTACTTAAACGGCGTTCCCAAAAGTACTTGGAAAAATTGACATTTTAAAGGCCCTTTGCGAGGTCGTAAAATGCCGCGAAAAAAAACATTTTGCAAGAGATATTTTCAAATAATCATAAAATGTACAAGTTTTAGAAACTTTTAAAATAAAAACATGTGTAGCTTCCCATTTAAAATGTTACACTATATTGCGTCAAAGATTGATATTTTTCTGACATTTGCGAAAAATTCAACAACATCGATAATGCACATCGTTCTCAGCCTGTAAAATCGGTAGATATTTGAAATGTTTATTTAATTTTCTTCAAACTTGCAATACTGAACATGGAACACTATCCAAAACCACCGCAAGTTTTCAGCGAGGCCCTGACAGCGTTAGCTAACGTAATTTGTATGGGAAATGTTCTTAAACGGGCGCAGGTGTTCGATTTTCAGGCTTTGCTTCAGGTGGTTATGACAACTTTTAACGGTTGTGTTACCATATAAATAAAATATTATTTTAGAATATTTAAATGAACTAGGTAGGTACCCTGAAACTTACAACGGATAAATTATCCACGGGTATCATATATAAAAATAAAATTAAAGCGCCATTTTTGTGAAAAAAATGCCTTACAAATTCTGTATAATCGTTTCAGGATACCAGGATCGCAGAAATTGACTGAGGTATATAATATATTGTTTTAGCGTGCGTCGTTGAATTAAACATGGCTAACCGTTCATCCCATTGCGATGAAACTTTGAGAATTTGATGAGGGCATGTCTCCGATGGTGTCTTTATACTTCTGTTTGGCCGGTTTCTGCTGCTAGGCCCTGTGGGCGGCTTTATACATACGTATATTTAACTGTATGAAAAACTATAAAATCGGTAGGTACCTGAGAAACTGATAAATTATTATAAAATGAATATGAACATAACTTTCGAACGCATGCACCGAATTGGATAATTATTTTTGTTTTGGGTTTGTTATTGTTAGGACAAGGTTTTTATTAATCTTCTGGTGAGCACTGGCATTATGAAATTTGAATAAAATGGTTGCCGAAATGAATACACGCGCATAACTTTCGAAAGAATGCATCGAATTGAATAATTGTTTTTTTGTTGGGTTCGTTACTGTTAGGACAAGGTTTCGTATAAAACTACTGGTGAGATCTGGCATAATGAAATTTGTATAAAAATGAATTGCCGATATGTATATATGCGCATAACTTTCGAACGAATGCACCGAATCTGAAAATTCTTTTTTTATTGTGTTCGTTATTGATAGGACAAGGTTTCTTTAAAACTACTGGTGAGTTCTGGCATTATGAAATTTGCATAAAAATCAATCGCCGAAATGTATGTACGCGTATATCTTCCGAAAGACCTCACCAAATTGAATTTTTTTTTGTTATGTTTGTTTATTGACTGGTAAGCTCTGGCATTACGAAATTTGCATAAAAATATTTCAATAGGTGGCACGCGAGCTGTTTGAAAACTAAATGTAACGACAATGAATTAATGAAACGCGGGAGGGGGGAGGAAAAAGCTCCACACAGGAGACCCTGAGGAAAATAATTTCCCTCAGGGTCATGTCATCTTTGGAGATGCTGGTTGGAGGGTTTTTTAAAGCAAAGAAGGAGATGAGAGTTTTGGGAAGGAAAAGGGTTTAAGGGGTGGGTAGGAATCTGGGGTTCAGTGTATCCTGGTCATCCGCCTCCAATACCTAGACAAACCACACCCCATGAACCCGGGCACCCCTACTAAATCACCAAACGTAGCGAACCACTTGGGGTGACCTACAGCAGAGGTGTTGGTTATCCAAAAAAGGTCAATTTTGGGGATTTGTATTTCTACATAACATTATATAACACGGGTACCCGGCATGCGTTGCAAGATCACTGAAACCTTGGGGAGAACTCAGGATGAAATAATGCAGTGTTTAACTTTTTTTACATTAGCTCCACACAGGAGACTTCAAGGAAAACAATTTACCTAGGGGCCTACGTCATATTTGAGGATGCTGTACGGAGGGTTATTTAAGGGAAAGGAAGGAGAAGAAGATATGGGAAGGAAAAGGGTATGATAGGTGGGTAGGAATCTGGGGGTCAGTGTGGCCAGGAGTAACGGACGTATGAATCTATTCCTCACACTGCGGTGCAAGGCAAAGGGTTGGGAGAATCTGGCTGGAGAGGTCGAGATCCTCCCTCAATCAGTCTCCTCCGATCCAGTCTGCCACGCAGTGGTTGGTCAAACGTATCCGCCACCAAGACCTAGACAAACCTCATCCCATGAAACCGGGCACCCCTGCTAAGTCACCAAACGTAGCTAACCACTTAAGGTGACCTACAAAAAAAAATTCAAGAAAAAAAATTTCCCTAGGGGCCTATGTCATCTTTGAGGATGCTGTGAAGAGGGTTTTTAAGGGAAAGGAAGGAGAAGAAGATATGGGAAGGAAAAAAGTATGAGGGGTGTTAAGGAATCTGGGGGTCAGTGTGGCCAGGAGTGATGGACGCATGAATCTATTCCTCACACTGCGGTGCAAGGCGAAGGGTTGAGAGAATCTGGCTGGAGAGATAAAAAGCCTCCCTCAATCAGTCTCCTCCGATCCAGCCCGCCACGCAGTCGTTGGTCAAACGTATCCGCCACCAAGATCTAGACAAATACATACAGTTTCAGAATACAATAATGAGCTTTGGCATCACGAAATTACACGAGAAAAGGCCCGTTCTGAATCCTAGGGGCCTGTGTCATCTTTGAGGATGCTGTGGGGTGGGTTTTTTAAGGGAAAGGAAGGAGAAGAAGATATAGGAAGGAAAAGGTATGAGGGGTGTTTAGGAATCTGGGGGTCAGTGTGGCCAGGAATGACGAACGTATAAATCTTTCCTCACACTGCGGTGCAAGGCGAAGGGTTGGGAGAATCTGGCTGGAGAGGTCAAAAGCCTTCCAATAATTATGGTAACAAGGGAAAGTATAAGAGGGAGATATAAGTTAGTGATATATTTTATATTGTTAATGGACTTTTTGTCTGTAAATAAATAAATTATATACAGCGGGTACCCGGCATGCGTTGCACGGCCACTTTTACCTCGGGGTCCATTAAACTGTAATAGTTCCATCACAAATCTCGGAAAACAACATTATAATGCAAGCGCCTGTTCTATGTAACATTATATACAACGGGTACCTGGCATGCGTTGCAAGGTCACTGTAACCTCGGGGTCAACTTTACTGTAATGGTTCCATCCCGATTCCCGGGAAATAAAATTTTAATGCAAGCGCCTGCATTTTATAACATAATATACAACGGGTACACGGCATGCGTTGCAAGGTCACTGTAACCTCGGGGTCAACTTAACTGTAATGGTTCCATTCCAATTCCTGGGAAATTACATTTTAATGCAAGCGCTGCACTACATAACATTATATTCAACGGGTACCCGGCATGCGTTGCAAGGTCACTGCAACCTCAGGTTTCTTCATATATTTAATTTAACACACACTCCTCCTCGCTTAAAACCCGTTAATTGCTTTTGCAATGGGCCCAGCTAGTATATATATAGTATTGTTTGGTTTTGGGGTAGGTCAGGAAAACTCACCTTTTTTTTTAATCATCCGGGTACAGGCGAAAATCGACCGCTCTGCCTGTCCAGTTTCACCGACCGCAGAGGTCGATTTGGCCTGGAAAGGCGTGTGGACCGGGATTTCATACAAACGGCCGTTCCAAAAAAACGCGTTTTGGTGATCCGATAATCGACACTTTTCCCCCTCGATCCGCAAGACCTTACGGCGCATTGTCGCTTAAAAAAAAAAAAGACGCTTACGCCCTTTCGATTTCCCTCGCCCCCCTCGGCCCGCAGGCGATAATCGACCGTCGCTCCTCGAGTTTCGCCGACCGCAGAGATCAATTTGGCCCGAAAGGGGGCACGGACAGCGATCTGAGCCGGTCAGACCAGATTTCATATAAAAAGATGATGCAGGGTTAACAGCGCACCCAAACGGCAAAAACTACAATTAGATCTCTCACCGACGAAGAAATTCGGCCTCAGTTATATTTCTTGCCGACAGGTTCACCCGTTAAAAAACGTCGAACCGTTTAGTAAAGAGATTTCCCATACAAAACTGATTTCACTAGGAATTTATTCCGATCAATTAAACGGCTTTCTCGAAAATATCGTAGAAAAAATGACATTTTAAAGGCCCTTTGCGGGAACTTAGATTGCGGCGAAAACAAACATGTTGCACGAAATGTTTTTGATTAAATAGAAGGTATACAAGTTTAAGAAACTTTTAAAATAAAAACATTTGTAGCTTCCCATTTAAAATGTTACACTATATCGCGTCAAAGATTGAAATTTTTCTGACATTTAAGACATATTCGCTTTCACCGACAATGTATAATTATGCGGCCAGTACAAATCAATGGTTGGGTAGGTACTTACATTCCTTTCAAATCACAAAAAATAACAATCAACAACGAGCTCGATAATCGAGGTAGGTACTGCAGATACTAAATACGTACAAAATTTAAGCCAAAGTAGGTAGGTAGGTAGGTACTAAATACGTTGAAAATGTCGTGGATTTACATGTTCGAAATATTCAAGTAATGCTGCATTCATATAAATCAGAAGTTTTATGATATTGATTTCAAATCAGATGGGTAGGTACCTACTTAATTCCTTCGAAAATCAAATAAATTGCTAATTTTTTAGTGCTGCATCCACATTTTAAGTCAAAAGCTTTAGTTTGGTGAATTTCTATAAATTCAATTACAAATGGGCCAGAGGTACCTACTCAGGTGGGACCGTTATCGTTCAAATATTGAGAAAATAATAAAATGAGTTAAAAGATGGTCCATTTTTTTGCCAAATGATGTAGGTGCCTACGTGAACATAGTACGTCGATATAATTATTTTTTCCTTAGGAAAAACAAAGAATGTTGCCATTTTTTGCGTACTATTTATTACGCTAATTTGTTAAGAAATTAAATAAACTCGATAAAATTATTTTGTCCCAACATTACATTAATTTCTACAGCGCCATTTCTGCAAAACATCACACCAAGATCGCAGTGCTCTATACAAGGAGCACAGAAGTACGAGTAGTTACAATATCAAAATGATTTGAATTAAATTAAATATTTATTGAAAAAAAACATTTTATGAAAAGACGTAGGTACCTAAAATAATTATCTTTTCTGTGATTTTGATTTTGCTGAGGTAATAATGCATTGTTAATAACTAAGAATGGTCCAATTTTTTTGCCAAATGGTGTAGATACCTACTTGAGTAATGCGCTGGAACTACATTTGTTCTGTAATTGTTATGGACATTTTTAATTAAATTTTGATGTGAATACCTACCGCACAAGAGTCCCAACCACTGGAGCCGATGAGACTATGGCACATATAGTACGGTACGTTGTGGGGCTGAAGACAGTAGGGAGGGGAAGGAGATGTGAAAGAGGAAGGTGTACAATGAGCACAGAATACAAGGAGCACAGAAGTACGAGTAGTTACAATATCAAAATGATTTGAATTAAATTAAATATTTATTGAAAAAAAACATTTTGTGAAAAGACGTAGGTACCTAAAATAATTATCTTTTCTGTGATTTTGATTTTGCTGAGGTATTAATGTATTGTTAATAACTAAGAATGGTCCAATTTTTTTGCCAAATGGTGTAGATACCTACTTGAGTAATGCGCTGGAACTACATTTGTTTTGTAACTGTTATGGACATTTTTAATTAAATTTTGATGTGAATACCTACCGCACAAGAGTCCCAACCACTGGAGCCGATGAGACTATGGCACATATAGTACAGTACGTTGTGGGGCTGAAGACAGTAGGGAGGGGAAGGAGATGTGAAAGAGGAAGGTGGGGAAGTTCCTGGCTATTCAGATCTGGTCACCAAACACGGCAGAAGCCATTTCAAGCAACGTTTCAATTCTGAATGGTAGTCTTACACCAGGGCGATACTGAGAGTATCTTCCACTATGATGTGCGCATTCCCTCGATTCTTTTTATATATAAAATAGTGAGCTCTGGCGTCATGAAATTATGCATTGCTAAACCATTCATCCGATTGCTATGTAACTTTGGGGATTTGATGTGTGCATTCCTACTATGGTTTCTGTATACAATAGTGAGCTCTGGCATAATAAAATTACGCATTGCTAAACCGTTCATCCGATTGCGATGAAACATTGGGGATTTGATGTGTGCATGCCCGCGATGGTTTTCGCCACCAAGACCTAGACAAACCTCATCCCATGAACCCGGGCACCCCTGCTAAGTCACCAATCGTAGCGAACCCCTTGGGTGGCCTATGACAGCGGTGTTGGTTCATCCGATTGCGATGAGACTTTGGGAATTTGATGTGTGCATTCCCGCGATGGTTTTATGAAAACAATAATGATCAATCGGGATACAATAATGAACCGGGCGACCGAAGTAGGTGCGCATTTCTCGCTTTTTGAAAACTAAATGTACCGGGAATGAATTAATGAAGCGCGAGAGGGGGGGAGGAAAATGCTCCACACAGGAGACCCTGAGGAAAATAATGTCCCTCACTGTCATGTCATCTTATAGATGCTGGGTGGAGGGTTTTTAAAGGCAAAGAAGAAGATGAGAGTTCTGAGAAGAAAAAGGGTTTAAGGGGTGGGTAGGAATCTGAGGTTCAGTGTGTCCTGGTCATCCGCCTCCAAGACCTAGACAAACCTCACCCCATAAATCCGGGCACCCCTACTAAATCACCAAACGTAGCGAACCACTTGGGGTGACCTACGGCATGAGTGTTGGTTATCCAATAAAGGTCATCTTTGGGGATTTTTATTTCTACATAACATTATATACAACGGTTACCCGGCATGCGTTGCAAGATCACTGTAACCTCGGGGTCAACTTAACTGTAACGGTTCCATTCCAAGTTCCGGGAAACTACATTATAATGCAAGCGCCTTGCAAACGTCTGCACTATATTATAACATTATATACAACGGGTTCCCGGCATGCGTTGCAAGGTCACTGTAACCTCGGGGTCAACTTAACTGTAATGGTTCCATCCCAATTCCCGGGAAATAACATTTTAAAGCAAGTGCCTGCAATATATAAAATGATATACAACGGTTGCTCGGCATGCGTTGCAAGGTCACTGTAACCTCATGGTCAACTTCACTGTAATGGTTCCATTCAAATTCCTGGGAAATTACATTTTAATGCAAGCGCTGCACTACATAACATTATATACAACGGGTACCCGGCATGCGTTGCAAAGTCACTGTAACCTCAGGTTTCTTCATATATTTAATTTAACACACACTCCTCCTCGCTTCATCCACGTTCACACGTCAAATCGCATAGTGCTTTAACCCGTCAGTTGCTTCTGCAACGGGCAAAACCTAGTATATAGTATTGTTTGGTTTTGGGGCAGGTCAGGGAAAACTCACTCTTTTTTGTATGCAAAAATTAAGCCAAACCTGTCACGCCAAAACGACCTTTCGGCTCCTCGAGATTCGTACACTTCAGGGGTCAGTTTCGGTCAACGGGCAGCGTAACTAAAATCGTATACGATTTTTTCAGCCCATCGATCCTCAAGCCAAAGTGGACCTTGGCGTTCAGCATTTCGGAAGGCTTCACGGTTCAATCTCCTTCGAAGTCTTCGGCACGAGCTTTTGTTTTTTTTTCTGGATCGGGAAACATTTTTCATTTTTATTTATACGTTTGCCAAAACTTTACGGGAGACATCTAGCGGTGCGGAATACAAGTATGGATTGTTCACATTAGAAAAAATCAAATGTCTATCGCATACGGTTGTAGTTCTATTTTTATCCGTTCGAATGGCGGGGTCGTCTGATTTCACACCAAAATGTCCAATTCACGAAAAAAGTGCACTCAACATGCGCACGTTTCAGTACTTTGACTCTGCGACAAAAATAAAGAGTTTTTTGGCCTACAAAATTAAGAGAAAAAAACTGGCGGTGAAAACTAGAACTATATAAAGTCACTCGATTCGGCTCTGTTACACTTCCCCGCCGACAGGTTCGCATTAAAAACCGAAAGATGTCTTTTTCCATTAGTTTCAATGCAAATTAAAATGCTAAGAATATCGAGTCAGGTCTGGATTAACCCATCTCTTTTCGCATGCTCGCGAATGCTGAGATAGGTATATTGTAGATTTTAAATGTCAGTTTATGCTAGCAAAACGGACCTCTCAGCGGTTTCGGTTGGGGAATACGGAATTTCGGCCCAGAAAACGATTTCAGCTTTGATATTTTTAAAAAATTTAATAGAGTAGAGGAATACGCATCTTTTGATAGCAATAATATATAAGCATCTCTTATAAAATATGTCAGTAGAAGCTGACAAACATCACACATTTCCTGAAAAATTCATGTCGAAAATGCGTTCTCAAATTATCCGAGAGTATTGAATTACTGGCCATATGAAAAAAATTGCAATTTATAACGGGGCAGGTACCTACCGTTTCCATCGAAAGAAAAGTAACTAAATACATAATGTTGACGCAATTTTTATTGAGAAAACGGGTAGGTACCTAGGGCAAAATTATTTTTCTCGCGGTTTAATAGGTAGGTACCTACCGGCTTAGGAACAGAATTCTTTCATTTAAATAATTAATGATATTATAATAAATTAATCACTCGAGATGGTCACTTTTTGAATCTATGCAGGTACCTTCCAGCACATAACTACTCGGAATCATCTGATGATTTTGCTTATGTATTTTTTTTGTAAATGTATAACGAAATTGCTTGAAGTTGAACGGGATAATTATTATGAAAAATATTAAATTAACATAACGCTTTTTTTTGTATTTTGCATTTTAATGATAATCATTGAACGTGAGATTGGTACCGCTGCCCCGGGAACCATTCATTGGTTTCTATATACAATAGTGAGCTCTAGCATCCCAAGTCCCGGGAAACTACATTTTAATGGATGATTTTGCTTATGTATTTTTTTTGTAAATGTATAACGAAATTGCTTGAAGTTGAACGGGATAATTATTATGAAAAATATTAAATTAACATAACGCTTTTTTTTGTATTTTGCATTTTAATGATAATCATTGGACGTGAGATTGGTACCGCTGCCACGGGAACCATTCATTGGTTTCTATATACAATAGTGAGCTCTAGCATCCCAAGTCCCGGGAAACTACATTTTAATGAAAGCGCCTTGCAAATATTATAACATTATATACAACGGGTACCCGGCATGCGTTGCAAGGTCACTGCAACCTCAGAGTTAACTCAGGATGAAATTATGCAGTGCTAAACTTTTTTTTTCCATTAGCTCCACACAGCAGGCTCCAAGGAAAACAACTTCCCTAGGGGCCTACGTCATCTTTGAGGATGCTGTGCGGAGGGTGTTTTAAGGGAAAGGAAGGATAAGAAGATATGGGAAGGAATAAGGTATGAGGGGTGGGTAAGAATCTGGGGGTCAGTGTGGCCAGGAGTAACAGACGTATGAATCTATTCCTCACACTGCGGTGCAAGGCGAAGGGTTGGGAGAATCTGGCTATCCGTCACTAAGACCTAGACAAATACATACAGTTTCAGAATACAATAGTGAGCTTTGGCATCACGAAATATCGCTATAAAAAGCCCGTTCCGAATCCTAGGGGCCTGGGTCATCTTTGAGGATGCTGTGGGGTGGGTTTTTTTAAGGGAAAGGAAGGAGAAGAAGATATGGGAAGGAAAAACGTATGAGGGGTCTTTAGGAATTTGGGGGACAGTGTGGCCAGGAGTGACAGACGTATGAATCTATTCTTCACACTGCGGTGCAATGCGAAGGGTTGGGAGAATCTGGCTGGAGAGGTCAAAAGCCTTCCAATTATTATGGAAACAGAAATAATTACAGAACTCGAATAGAATTCGAACAGAACTTTCGCAAAACGTTAAGATTAACTTTAAAAAAGGAAGATTTTAATTTTTTTTTTAAACAACAGCTTAAATTATATTCTACATAGAATCTACGTAGGTACCTACTTGCTAATTATAATGAAAAATATTAAATTATTAAAACGCTTTTTTTGCATTTTGCATTTTAATGATAATCATTGAACGTGAGATTGGTACCGCTGCCCCGGGAACCATTCATTGGTTTCTATATACAATAGTGAGCTCTAGAATTCCAAGTCCTGGGAAACTTCGGGCGCCTTGCAAATATAATAACATTATATAAAACGGGTACCCGGCATGCGTTGCAAGGCACTGTAACCTCCGGGTCAACTTAACCGTAATGGTTCCATTCCAAGTTCCGGGAAACGACATTATAATGCAAGCGCCTGCCCTACATTAAAACATTATATACAACGGGTACCCGGCATGCGTTGCAAGGCACTGTAACCTCCGGGACAACTTTACTTAACTGTAATGGTTCCATCCCAATTCCTGGGAAATTACGTTTTATTGCAAGCGCCAGCACTACAGTACATTATATACAACGGGTACCCGGCATGCGTTGCAATATCACTGTCACCTCGGGGTAAACTTAACTGTAATGGTTCCATTCCAAGTTCCGCGAAACTACATTATAACGCAAGCGCCTTGCAAACGCCTCCACTATATTATAAAATTATATACTACGGGTACCCGGCATGCGTTGCAAGATCAATGTAACCTCGGGGATGGTTCCATTCCAAGTTCGGGGAAACTATATTATTATGCAAGCGCCTTGCAAATGCCTGCACTTTATTATAACATTATAAACAACGGGTACCCGGCATGCGTTGCAAGGTCACTGTAACCTCAGGTTTCTTCATATATTTAATTTAACACATACTCCTCCTCGCTTCATCCACGTTCACACGTCAAATCGCATAGTGCTTTAACCCGTCAGTTGCTTCTGCAACGGGCAAAACCTAGTATATATAGTATTGTTTGGTTTTGGGGTAGGTCAGGAAAACTCACTTTTTTTTTTAATCATCCGGGTACAGGAGAAAATCGACCGCTCTGCCTGTCCAGTTTCACCGACCGCAGAGGTCGATTTGGCCGAGCAAGGCGTGTGGACCGGGATTTCATACAAACGGCCGTTCCAAAAAAACGCGTTTTGGTGATCCGATAATCGACACTTTTCCCCCTCGATCCGCAAGACCTCACGGCGTATTGTCGCTTAAAAAAAAAAGACGCTTACGCCCTTTCAGATAAAAAAATTCAGTGCACGTTTCAGTACTTTGACTTTGCGACAAAAATTAAGCCTTTTTTGGCCTACAAAATTTAAAGAAAAAAACTGGCGGCAAAAACTATAACTCTAATAAAATCACTCAATTCGGTTCGCTTACACTTCCCACCGACAGGTTCGCATTAAAAAACAAGAGATGTCTTTTTCCATTAGTTTCATAAAATGCTAGGAATATCGAGTCAGGTCTGGATTAACCCATCTCTTTTCGCATGCTCGCGAATGCTGAGATAGCTATATGTAGATTTTAAATGTCAGTTTAGGCTAGCGAAACGGACCTCTCAGCGGTTTCGGTTGGGGAATACGGAATTTCGGCCCAGAAAACGATTTCAGCTTTGATATTTTTAAAAAATTTAATAGAGTAGAGGAATACGCATCTTTTGATAGCAATATTATACAAGCATCTCTTATAAAATATGTCAGTAGAAGCTGACAAACATCACACATTTCCTGAAAAATTCATGTCGAAAATGCGTTCTCAAATTATCCGAGAGTATTGAATTACTGGCCATATGAAAAAAATGCAATTTATAACGGGGCAGGTACCTACCGTTTCCATCGAAAGAAAAGTAACTAAATACATAATGTTGACGCAATTTTTATTGAGAAAACGGGTAGGTACCTAGAGCAAAATTATTTTTCTCGCGGTTTACTAGGTAGGTACCTACCGGCTTAGGAACAGAATTCTTTCATTTAAATAATTAATGATATTATATTGAATTAATCACTCGAGATGGTCACTTTTTGAATCTATGCAGGTACCTTCCTGCACATAACTACTCGGAATCATCTGATGATTTTGCTTATGTATTTTTTTTTGTAAATTTTTTTTGTAAATGTATAATGAAATTGCTTGAAGTTGAACGGGATAATTATTGTGAAAAATATTAAATTAACATAACGCTTTTTTTTGTATTTTGCATTTTAATGATAATCATTGAACGTGAGATTGGTACCGCTGCCCCGGGAACCATTCATTGGTTTCTATATACAATAGTGAGCTCTAGCATCCCAAGTCCCGGGAAACTACATTTTAATGAAAGCGCATTGCAAATATTATAACATTATATACAACGGGTACCCGGCATGCGTTGCAAGGTCACTGCAACCACAGAGTTAACTCAGGATGAAATTATGCAGTGCTAAACTTTTTTTTACATTAGCTCCACACAGCAGGCTCCAAGGAAAACAATTTCCCTAGGGGCCTACGTCATCTTTGAGGATGCTGTGCGGAGGGTTTTTTAAGGGAAAGGAAGGATAAGAAGATATGGGAAGGAATAAGGTATGAGGGGTGGGTAGGAATCTGGGGGTCAGTGTGGCCAGGAGTAACGGACGTATTTTTTTTTTTTTTTTTTTTTTTATTAATAAATTTTTTTGTTACATACATAAAAATATTACAAAAAACATTTCTTTTAATAAGAAGTAAAGAAAAGGAACTATAAAATTAAATATGTAGCTTAAAGATAAACAATAATACAATTTAACAACAAAAAAAAAGATATTACAATAGAATACATATGTATGGTAACAAAAAAAAATCCCACATAGGCATCGCCAGTTCGTGGGTATACTTAAGTTTATTTTAATGCAGTTAAGATACAACATAGCAAATTAAACTTTAAATTAGTAAATTGAAACATAATTGTGTTTTAATATATTTATAGAACAAATAATTCCGTATGAATCTATTCCTCACACTGCGGTGCAAGGCGAAGGGTTGGGAGAATCTGGCTATCCGTCACTAAGACCTAGACAAATACATACAGTTTCAGAATACAATAGTGAGCTTTGGCATCACGAAATATCGCTAAAAAAAGCCCGTTCCGAATCCTAGGGGCCTGGCTCATCTTTGAGGATGCTGTGGGGTGGGTTTTTTTAAGGGAAAGGAAGGAGAAGAAGATATGGGAAGGAAAAACGTATGAGGGGTCTTTAGGAATTTGGGGGACAGTGTGGCCAGGAGTGACGGACGTATGAATCTATTCCTCACACTGCGGTGCAATGCGAAGGGTTGGGAGAATCTGGCTGGAGAGGTCAAAAGCCTTCTAATTATTATGGAAACAGAAATAATTACAGAACTCGAATAGAATTTGAACAGAACTTTCGCAAAACGTTAAGATTAACTTTAAAAAAGGAAGATTTTAATTTTTTTTTAAAGAACAGCTTAAATTATATTCTACATAGAATCTACGTAGGTACCTACTTGCTAATTATAATGAAAAATATTAAATTAATAAAACGCTTTTTTTGCATTTTGCATTTTAATTATAATCATTGAACGTGAGATTGGTACCGCTGCCCCGGGAACCATTCATTGGTTTCTATATACAATAGTGAGCTCTAGAATTCCAAGTCCTGGGAAACTACATTATAATGCAAGCGCCTTGCAAATATAATAACATTATATAAAACGGGTACCCGGCATGCGTTGCAAGGCACTGTAACCTCCGGGTCAACTTAACTGTAATGGTTCCATTCCAAGTTCCGGGAAACGACATTATAATGCAAGCGCCTGCCCTACATTAAAACATTATATACAACGGGTACCCGGCATGCGTTGCAAGGCACTGTAACCTCCGGGACAACTTTACTTAACTGTAATGGTTCCATCCCAATTCCTGGGAAATTACGTTTTATTGCAAGCGCCAGCACTACAGTACATTATATACAACGGGTACCCGGCATGCGTTGCAATATCACTGTCACCTCGGGGTAAACTTAACTGTAATGGTTCCATTCCAAGTTCCGGGAAACTACATTATAATGCAAGCACCTTTCAAACGCCTGCACTATATTATAACATTATATACAACGGGTACTCGGCATGCGTTGCAAGATAACTTCAACCTCGGGGTCAACTTAACTGTAATGGTTCCATTCCAAGTTCCGCAAAACTACATTATAACGCAAGCGCCTTGCAAACGCCTCCACTATATTATAAAATTATATACTACGGGTACCCGGCATGCGTTGCAAGATCAATGTAACCTCGGGGATGGTTCCATTCCAAGTTCGGGGAAACTATATTATTATGCAAGCGCCTTGCAAATGCCTGCACTTTATTATAACATTTTATACAACGGGTACCCGGCATGCGTTGCAAGGTCACTGTAACCTCAGGTTTCTTCATATATTTAATTTAACACACACTCCTCCTCGCTTCATCCACGTTCACACGTCAAATCGCATAGTGCTTTAACCCGTCAGTTGCTTCTGCAACGGGCAAAACCTAGTATATATAGTATTGTTTGGTTTGGGAAAACCTCACTTTTGATTTTTGATGCGAAAAACGACCGGTCCCCCCTTAAGTTTCGACCACCACAAGGGTCACTTTCGCTTGAGGTGAAATTTTTCCCGCACCCGAAAAACGACCGTATCGCCCTTTGCGTTTCATCGACCTCAAGGTTCACATTCGCCTGAGGAAAAGATTCAGCCACGTCTCAGTACATTGATTTTGCGTTTTTTGCGTGTCTTTTTTTGCCTACACCATTTATTTTTGCTAGCGATTTATTCACAGAAAAAAACTGATTCGAACCAGCGGCGAAAACTAGCACCTCTAATAAAACCACTCAATCCCGGCTCGGTTATACTTCCCGCCGACAGGTGCGCATAAAAATCGAAAGATGTCTTTTTGACCATCAGTTTCTAGGATTCAAATGCTAGGATTGTTGAGATAGGTCAAGATCTGAAATGTCAAATGTTTAGCCTAAACAACACAGACTTTTCAGAGTTTTCGGTAGTGGTTTTACGGTACGCGGCATTATGGCCCAAAAACCGATTCCGGCGTGAATGTTTTTAAAATTTATTTTACAGTACACAATTCCGCAACTTTTGACACCAATATAATATGCCCATACCATGTAAAAAACTTCGGGAGAAGCTGCCAAAACTCGCACATTTTCAAAAAAAAACACCACAAAAACGTGCTTAAAGATTACTTCAAAAGTGTAAATTTTACTGGCCAGCTAAATTTAAATATTATTCATCGCAGAGTAGGTACTTATTTCGGTAGTATTGCAAATATGATGAAAAAAGCAAAAAGATTGCTGGAATTTTTGAGGAAATGCGCAGGTACCTACCGCAATGGGTACCTACACAACTAATTAGGTTTTAATGCAATAGATGCTAAGGTAAAGTTGTTTCAATGATTCTGAATAATTCAACTTTTTTTAGTTAATTCTCACGTTCCGTGTTAGTTCTTTACAAGTTCTGTTGTTTTATCAAAATAGGTCTGTTACATCACAAAACTAGAATAATTACAGAACTTGAGAAATCTGAAAATTTGCTAGAAAAATTTGTAAAATGGTTAAATTTTTTTTTTTAAACAACCCAGCCTAATTTTTTTTTTTAATAAATGTGTTGACTATTTATGAATGAAGCACCGTTCGATATAGACATTGTTAAATAGGTAGGTACTTACTAGCAGGGAATTTTTTCCTGTAATAATCAAAACATGATTTTGAATAAATTTATTTGTTCTGAAAAGAAGTTTTACAAAATTATTTTATGCTCAACAACATAATTTTGTATGGCGCCGTTTTTTATGGCGTCGTTTAGGTGAAATTTTACATCAAAGTACCTACTAAGTACTTAGCCGCGCAACATTAAATACAATACAACTACAATAGTGAGATCTGGAACATTGCTAAACCGTGCATCCGATTTTGATGAAACTTTGGGAATTTGATGTGCGTATCCCATCGATTGTTTCTGTATAAAAAAGTAAGCTTCGGCATCATGAAATTATGCATTGCTAAACCGTTCGTCCGATTGCGATGAAACTATGGAGATTGGATATGCGCATCCCCTCGATTCTTTTTTAATACAATAGTGAGGTCTGGCGTCATGAAATTATGCATTGGTAATCCATTCATCCGATTGCGATAAAACTTTGGGGATTTGATGTGAGCATGCCTGCGGTGGTTTATTTATACTTCCGTTTGGCAGGTTTTTCTTCTGCGGGTGACGTTTGTATGTTAAACCACTAAACGGTGCTAAACCACTCATCCGATTACGATAAAACTTTGGGGATTTGATGTGAGCATGCCTGCGGTGGTTTATTAGTTAAAACATGATTATATATGGTGAAATATTACAACAAAGTACCTACTTAGTACTTACAATACAACTACAATAGTGAGCTCTGGCATCATGAATTTATGCATTGCTAAACCGTTCATCCGATTGCAAGGAAACTTGGGGGACTTAATGTGCGCATCCCTTCAATTATTTCTGTATAAAATGGTGAGCTCTGGCTTCATGAAATTATGCATTGCTAAACCGTTCATCCGATTGCTATGAAACTTTGGGGATTTGATGTATGCACGCCCGCGATGGTTTTTGTATACAATAGTGAGCTCTGCCATCATGAAATTATGCATTGCTAAACCGTTCATCCGATTGCGATGAAACTTTGGGGATTTGATGTATGCATGCTCGCGATGATTTTTGTATACAATAGTGAGCTCTGCCATCATGAAATTTTGCATTGCTAAACCGTTCATCCGATTGCCACGAAAACGGAGACCCTGCATGCTTTGCAAGGTCACTTTAACATCGGGGTAAATTAAACTGTAATTGTTCCATCCTAAGTCCCGGGAAACTACATTATAATGCCAGCGCCTGCACAATATAACATTATATACATAGGATATCCGGCAAAAGTTAGTGAAGTTTTCCTTCGGTCGTGTGGTCTGAAGCACACTTTTTTCAGAGTTAATTTTCACGTTCTGTGTTAGTTCTTATTCGATTGCAATGAAACTTTGGGGATTTGATGTGCGCATTCCTTTGATTCTTTCTGTATAAAATAGTGAGCTCGGGCTTCATGAAATTATGCATTGCTAAACCGTTCATCCGATTGGGATGAAACTTTTGGGATTAGAAGTGCACATCCCCTTGATTTGATGTGTGCATACCCGCGATGGTTTTTGAATACAATAGTGAGCTCTGGCATCATAAGATTATGCATTGCTAAACCGTTCATCCGATTGCGATAAAACTTTGGGAATTTGATGTGCGCATGCCGGCGATGGTTTCTGTGTACTAAAGTGAGCTCTGGCATCATGAAATTATGCATTGCTTAACCGTTTAACCGATTGCGATGAAAATTTGATATTTAACCGATTGATATTTAATTTGACACACACTTCTCCTCGCTTCATCCACGTTCACAACTCAAATCGCATAGTGTTTTAACCCGTTAGTTGCATCTGCAACGGGCAAAACCTAGTATATATATTAATGCACAGTTTTGGGGTAGGTCAGGAAAACTCACCTTTTTTTTTAGCCCTCCGGGTACAGGCGAAAATCGACCACTCTGTCTGTCCAGTTTCACCGACCGCAGAGGTCGATTTGGCCTAGCAAGGCGTGTGGACCGGGATTTCATACAAACGGCCGTTCCAAAAAAACGCGTTTTGGTGATCCGATAATCGACACTTTTCCCCCTCGATCCGCAATACCTCACGGCGCATTGTCGCTTAAAAAAAAAAAGACGCTTACGCCCTTTCAGATAAAAAATTCAGTGCACGTTTCAGTACTTTGACTTTGCGACAAAAATTAAGCGTTTTTTGGCCTACAAAATTTAAAGAAAAAAACTGACGGCGAAAACTACAACTCTAATAAAATCACTCAATTCGGCTCGCTTACACTTCCCACCGACAGGTTCGCATTAAAAAACAAGAGATGTCTTTTTCCATTAGTTTCATAAAATGCTAGGAATATCGAGTCAGGTCTGGATTAACCCATCTCTTTTCGCATGCTCGCGAATGCTGAGACAGGTATATCTAGATTTTAAATGTCAGTTTATGCTAGCGAAACGGACCTCTCAGCGGTTTCGGTTGGGGAATACGGAATTTCGGCCCAGAAAACGATTTCAGCTTTGATATTTTTAAAAAATTTAATAGAGTAGAGGAATACGCATCTTTTGATAGCAATAATATATAAGCATCTCTTATAAAATATGTCAGTAGAAGCTGACAAACATCACACATTTCCTGAAAAATTCATGTCGAAAATGCGTTCTCAAATTATCCGAGAGTATTGAATTACTGGCCATATGAAAAAAATTGCAATTTATAACGGGGCAGGTACCTACCGTTTCCATCGAAAGAAAAGTAACTAAATACATAATGTTGACGCAATTTTTATTGAGAAAACGGGTAGGTACCTAGGGCAAAATTATTTTTCTCGCGGTTTAATAGGTAGGTACCTACCGGCTTAGGAACAGAATTCTTTCATTTAAATAATTAATGATATTATAATAAATTAATCACTCGAGATGGTCACTTTTTGAATCTATGCAGGTACCTTCCTGCACATAACTACTCGGAATCATCTGATGATTTTGCTTATGTATTTTTTTTGTAAATGTATAACGAAATTGCTTGAAGTTGAACGGGATAATTATTATGAAAAAATATTAAATTAACATAACGCTTTTTTTTGTATTTTGCATTTTAATGATAATCATTGAACGTGAGATTGGTACCGCTGCCCCGGGAACCATTCATTGGTTTCTATATACAATAGTGAGCTCTAGCATCCCGAGTCCCGGGAAACTACATTTTAATGAAAGCGCCTTGCAAATATTATAACATTATATACAACGGGTACCCGGCATGCGTTGCAAGGTCACTGCAACCTCAGAGTTAACTCAGGATGAAATTATGCAGTGCTAAACTTTTTTTTTACATTAGCTCCACACAGCAGGCTCCAAGGAAAACAATTTCCCTAGGGGCCTACGTCATCTTTGAGGATGCTGTGCGGAGGGTTTTTTAAGGGAAAGGAAGGATAAGAAGATATGGGAAGGAATAAGGTATGAGGGGTGGGTAGGAATCTGGGGGTCAGTGTGGCCAGGAGTAACGGACGTATGAATCTATTCCTCACACTGCGGTGCAAGGCGAAGGGTTGGGAGAATCTGGCTATCCGACACTAAGACCTAGACAAATACATACAGTTTCAGAATACAATAGTGAGCTTTGGCATCACGAAATATCGCTAGAAAAAGCCCGTTCCGAATCCTAGGGGCCTGGGTCATCTTTGAGGATGCTGTGGGGTGGGTTTTTTTAAGGGAAAGGAAGGAGAAGAAGATATGGGAAGGTAAAACGTATAAGGGGTCTTTAGGAATTTGGGGGACAGTGTGGCCAGGAGTGACGGACGTATGAATCTATTCCTCACACTGCGGTGCAATGCGAAGGGTTGGGAGAATCTGGCTGGAGAGGTCAAAAGCCTTCCAATTATTATGGAAACAGAAATAATTACAGAACTCGAATAGAATTTGAACAGAACTTTCGCAAAACGTTAAGATTAACTTTAAAAAAGGAAGATTTTAATTTTTTTTTAAACAACAGCTTAAATAATATTCTACATAGAATCTACGTAGGTACCTACTTGCTAATTATAATGAAAAATATTAAATTAATAAAACGCTTTTTTTGCATTTTGCATTTTAATGATAATCATTGAACGTGAGATTGGTACCGCTGCCCCGGGAACCATTCATTGGTTTCTATATACAATAGTGAGCTCTAGAATTCCAAGTCCTGGGAAACTACATTATAATGCAAGCGCCTTGCAAATATAATAAAATTATATAAAACGGGTACCCGGCATGCGTTGCAAGGCACTGTAACCTCCGGGTCAACTTAACCGTAATGGTTCCATTCCAAGTTCCGGGAAACGACATTATAATGCAAGCGCCTGCCCTACATTAAAACATTATATACAACGGGTACCCGGCATGCGTTGCAAGGCACTGTAACCTCCGGGATAACTTTACTTAACTGTAATGGTTCCATCCCCATTCCTGGGTAATTACGTTTTATTGCAAGCGCCAGCACTACAGTACATTATATACAACGGGTACCCGGCATGCGTTGCAATATCACTGTCACCTCGGGGTAAACTTAACTGTAATGGTTCCATTCCAAGTTCCGGGAACTACATTATAATGCAAGCACCTTTCAAACGCCTGCACTATATTATAACATTATATACAACGGGTACTCGGCATGCGTTGCAAGATAACTTCAACCTCGGGGTCAACTTAACTGTAATGGTTCCATTCCAAGTTCCGCGAAACTACATTATAACGCAAGCGCCTTGCAAACGCCTCCACTATATTATAAAATTATATACTACGGGTACCCGGCATGCGTTGCAAGATCAATGTAACCTCGGGGATGGTTCCATTCCAAGTTCGGGGAAACTATATTATTATGCAAGCGCCTTGCAAATGCCTGCACTTTATTATAACATTATATACAACGGGTACCCGGCATGCGTTGCAAGGTCACTGTAACCTCAGGTTTCTTCATATATTTAATTTAACACACACTCCTCCTCGCTTCATCCACGTTCGCACGCAAATCGCATAATTTTTTAACCCATTAGTTGCATTTTTGCAACGGGCCCCGCTAGTGAAGATATTAAATCACACTTTAACACAATCTATGAAAAAATTAGTTCCAAAAAATTAGTAAAAAAAACGTATCGCCACAACCAAAAAAGTTGGATGAATAATATTCTTTTAGAAAATATACAAAGAAGGGATAAATTATGGAGAAAATGGAAAAACATGCCAACAAATAAGAAATTTGAAAAAGACTACAAAACATATAGGAATAATTTAAATAAGCAAATATTAGATACAAAAAAAACTTACTACAATAACAAATTCAATAATTGCTTTAAGGATATTAAAAAAACGTGGAACGAAATAAACAAAATATTGGGGAGAAAAAACAAATCCAGTTGTGACGCAGTTATATCGAAATATTTCTTGAAGACCACACCTACTGATGTAGCTGCTGAAAATTTTGCTGATTTCTTTGACGAGGGAGTTAACAAGTTGTTACACGAATGTAATATCCGTGCGTCTTCATACCTGCTTGACGAATTACCGCACTCTATGTACCTACCCAGAGCTAGCGTAAAACAAATTGAATCGATTATCGGTCTATTGAAAAACTCAAAAACACCGGGATTGGATCAAATACGTATGTATGATATAAAAAAACACGTTAAAATACTGAGCCCAGTAATAACTCATTTCATAAACACTATAATTGATACTTGCCAAATACCTGAAGGATTGAAAACTAGTATTGTTAGACCTATTTTTAAAGGCGGTGATCATTCAGTTATAAACAACTATAGACCTATATCCTTATTACCTGCTTTGGAAAAAATTCTCGAAAAATATATTGCAATATACTTAGACGCATATTTAAATAAATTTGGTATCATTGACGAATGTCAGTACGGATTCCAGAAAAAAAAAGCTGTGACGCACTACTAAAAAAATTTACTAATTACATAAACACCGAACTCAACTCTCAAAAACATGTACTTGTACTCTTCATTGATTTCTCTAAAGCCTTTGACACACTATCACATAAACAAATAATAACGGCTCTACAAATCATTGGAATCCGAGGTAAACTGCTTACTCTCTTTAGTAACTACTTATCAAATCGAAAAATGAATGTCAAAATATTGAATGTGATGAGTAAATCTAAATTTATAAGGTCTGGTGTACCGCAGGGGTCAATTTTGGGTCCAAAATTATATATAATTTATGTTATAGCTATGTCGAAACTATTTCGAAAAGCGCTTAGATTCATTTTCGCAGACGACACCGCACTTATAGTATCAAATGAAAATCCACTAATAGCGATTCAAGAATTACAAACCGACTTCAATGAACTGCTAAAATGGGCACATGATGTAGGATTAGTTATAAATGAAAAAAAAAAACAAAATGCATGTATATCAGATCACCAAGCCTGAAAATATGGAATATTCCAAATCTAACCGCACACAACCTTGAATGCATCCATAGAAAAATAACAATAAATTGCCAATGTGAAAAGATAGACTTTGTCAAGGAGTATACTTACCTGGGATTAAAAGTAGATAACACATTTAAATGGGCTAAGCAAGTTACTAAAATATGTAACCAGTTAAGAGCTCTAACGAACAATTTCTATAAATTAATATTTGTTTTGCCTCATAGCACACTCAAACTAGTGTATTTTTCTTTGGTGGAATCTATTCTCAGATATGGAATTCGAAGCTGGGGTAATACAAGCATGACTTATATTAAGTACATACAAAATTTACAAACCTCTATCATAAAACAAATTGTATCACCAAATATATATAGACAAAGACAAAATGTGCAACTTTTATATTGTGCTGAGGGCCTGCTCTCAATAAAAGGTATATATTGGTTCCTTACCATTAAGGATAACTGGGGAGATAATACTTATAAAAGACCACTGGTGCATTGTCACAGCACACGTTTTACAGAAAAAAAAGGCCTAAAAATACCTAAAATATCCAATAAGTATGGAAGCCGAACGCTGGAGTACTGTGTACCAGTGATTTTTAATAAGCTTAAAAATAATTTAATTTTAGAGGAAAATGAGAACTTAAGCACAAAAACTGTAAAAATGTGGCTAATAAATGAAAAATCCATGTATCTGTAAAAAAAAAATTACAAAGAAAAAAAAAAAGATTGATGATGTTATGGCAGTTATTTTTTTTTTTTTTTTTTTAATATTTGTACATCTTTCCTAAATGATAACAAATCTGCTATTTTATTAAATTTTTCGGGAAGATTATTAAAATATTGCATCCCATTGTATTGGTTGTTATGTTATGTATTGGTTGTTATGTTATATGCTATTTTTTATTATTTCATTTTCTATAAATATTTGTAATCTTAAATCTTCTAACAGAGGTCTTCAATTTCCTTTACAATTTTGAAATTACACATATTATTTTTTTTTTACCATAACGAGTGTATATTGAGGTAGAACCTGCAGACAAGCAGCCATGTGGCAGCTTCGCGGGACTACCGAGAAATTGTATATACTATGTTTTTGATGAAATAAATATACTTGTTAAATACCAAAAAAAAAAAAAAAAAAAAAATATCACTAGGTGAGTATATAAAATAAATAAAAAAATTGGGACTACCGGAATAATTCCGATAGCGGATCGCTAATTGCACTGGCCTATGAAGATGTTCAATAAATAAGTTTGCAAAGATAACCGTGCTTGTTAATTATTCACCTAGACATAACAGAAATAAGATAGGTATCAAACAATGCATATTAAGTACACTTCATGGTCATTTATGTTAATTATTTCTTTTTAGTTACGTCAAAATTCGCGAAAATTCTATGAACATATTACATCTCTTAATCCTTTTTTCTGGCGCTTTCAACTTCGCGATAATGTCTTCAAGTTTCAAGTTGCACGTCTGCTGTCATTCAAGATTTTTATAATTTTTTAATTAGTAGGTAATCATATCTTTTGATATAATTGATATTAAATAAATAATTAATGTATTTATTTAATACCTAAATATTTACATATTTTGGTAAGACAGCGGCATATATAGTACCACATTCATGGCATGCCTCTGCTGGTAATTTTAAGACTTGAAAAAACGTTGGATATTAGTCATCTGAATTAGGTAGGTACTGTAAACGTCGGAAATGCGTAATTTCATTTCTTTTTTTTTTCTTTTTGTATTTTGAAATACATTAACAAAATTTTTGTGTTTTTCTTATTTTGTAGACTAACTTTTTATATTTTGTAATTTGTAAGAGGTTCCAAATTGTTATCGTCCCAATCACTTTCTGTTTCAGTGGTGGCTTTCGGATATTTCAAAACCAATGTACATTTGAGATGAGATGGCGCGCGGCGAGGTTTATTATAACTTTTTTGAATTTTTTTTTACAACGTGCTTACACCATATACCTACTATAATTTTTAATAACCACTTGATTCACGAGCACACAATCAGTAACCACAACAAAATATTATAAATGGAACTTAACTGGTTTATATTATATTCTCTTTTTAATATAGGTACAATTACTTTATACACAACTGTGTGGCTTCCTAAATAAATAAAAATAAATGCGTTCATATGATATACATTTTAAGTAGATTACGCGTATGTTTTTGATAAAGTAATTATCAAAAAATATTATTTAAATTCCACTCAAGCGAAACTATAGAAAAAGTTCTAATTTATCTATGCATAATTTTTGGTATTCATGATGTAAACCGATTCGTTTTAAAGCTTAATCTAAAATAATGTTTTCACACACTTCACTAAACATCTGTCTGTCTTTTCTGTTTCACATTTTTTCGTTTGTTAACCACTCGAGTGACAGACTAATATAAAACTTTTTCCTTGGATTGCTTAAAATGTTTTTTTTTTTTTTTTTTTTAATTATTTATTACCAAGATAAGCACAAATACATTTTTTTTAACAGTTTGAAGTGTAATACATATTTTTTGGTTTTGGTAAACACCACCTCACTAGGCTGAGCCTGTTCCGAGGTGGCAGGAATTTAGTCAAATTTTGATTACTTAATCTTGTAAGAAAAGAATAAGATAAAAATTTTAATTTACATATGAAAAGATAAATAGAATGAAAGAAAAAGAAAATGAAAAAAGTTAAGAAACATAAAAAATATTCATACAATTAATAAGAAATATAAAAATTTAAAATGATTACATACTTAAGAATACTAAGAAATTTAGAAATAATAACAAATATTTGAGAGGAAAAGAGAAAGATATAGTTTAGTGTGTTGTTATATGGTATAAATTATCTGCCCGCAGTATACAACGCCTTTGTTGAATATCCACGTATGAGTTTTGTGTTTTAGATTAGCATTTTTAGTCACATGAATATCTTTAATATCTTTTTCAATTAAATTAAAAAAATTTGGAGCCAAATTACGGTAATGTCTTTGTCCATAAGTAGTATTTGTCTTTGGAGTCATGTGTTGGTGTCTGTGTCTTGTGTCGTAATTATGTTGTGCAGTATGATGGTTTAGTTTGTCCTTTTGGTAATGTATAATTATAATTTTGATGTACAGTTGTTGTATGTTCAAAACAGCAAAGTCTTTAAATAACTGTATTGTCGGGAATCTATAAGGTTTTTTTGTAATAACTTTAATTAAGGCTTTTTGTGCTTTGTCGAGAGGGTTCATATTGGTTTTAGCAGCACTACCCCAACCAATCATACCGTGAGTGATAATTGATTGAGCTAGTGCGTAGTATATCGTTTTTAGAGTCTTCATTGGCATAATGTTTCTTATGTTTTTAAAAAAATATATTAGTTTTCTAACTTTACCCGCTATTTTATTTATTTGTTCTGTCCATCTAAAATAGTTATCAATATAAATGCCTAAGTACTTGATAACCTGAGTCCGAGTTAGTGGATTGCATTGACAGCTTTTTTTGGATGTGCAATCATGTATGGTTAAGCTTTCATCAAGTCTTGGTTGTCGTCTGGGATCTATGCTAAATGTCATGTACTTTTTTTTGTCAGTATTTAGTGTCAGCAGGTTGTTGTCTAACCAATATTTGATCCTGTTGATTCCTTCTGTAGCTTTCTTGTATACACTTGTCCAAGAATCAGAAGTGAAAATAAGAACAGTGTCATCCGCAAAGCAAATAACATCTCCGCCAATGTCTAGCTGGCACATGGAATTTATATAAAGTAAAAATAGGATGGGTCCTAATGTACTTCCTTGGGGAACTCCATAAGTAATGTGTCTGTTTTGGCTTGTTGCGTTGCCTACTTTTAGTGAGTGGCTTCGGTCAGTTATATATGATTTGAACCAGTCATACACAGAATTTTTAATACCTAGGTTTTTTAGTTTTTTAAGGAGGATTTTATGAGACACCGTGTCAAAGGCTTTGCTTAGATCGAGAAAAACTGCAATGCAACTTTTTTTTTTGTCAACATTTTTTAAAATGGTTTCTGTTACTTTTAATATTGCATCTTGTACACCCATATTCTTTCGAAAACCATATTTATTTTCTGATAAGATTTTGTGTTTTTCTAAGTAGTCTACAAGTTGGATTTTCACTAGATTTTCTAACACTTTTGTGAGCACATTTAAAAGTGAGATAGGCCTATAGTTCGAGGGATTATTTTTTTCTCCGGATTTATAAATAGGTACTATGTTTGCTTTTTTAAAGTGGCTGGGGAATATGCCGCTAGTAATGCTGAGATTACAGATATAGGTGAAGGGAAGAGCTATTTGATATTTTATTTCTTTTATTAGTTTAGTGTCAAGTTTGTCGAGTCCAGTCGCACAGTCATTTCTCAGCCTATTTATATGTTGTATTATGTCTTTGATTTGGAAAGTTTGCACTCTAAATTTATTGTTATTTTGAGCATTAGTAGTATATTCCTCCGCAAGTGTATATTCGTCCGTATTCATTTTATTTAAAAGTTTTTGGGCTAATGTTTGACCAATGTCTGCGAAATGATTATTTAACGTGTTAGCCATATCAGTCTGGTCATTTATTATTGTATCATTAATTTCTATTTGTTTGAAATTTGCTGCTGGTTTCTTATTTATATTGTTATTCCCAAAGCCTAACGGCAAGGTTCCCTCCGATCCCTTGCTCTGTTAATTAGTGAATTGATACATTGTGACTATTTTTACCATATTATGTGATCTGTGAACTTACTTACTTTAAATAAATAACCTTTTACCAACAATTGTGTTATAAAACTGGCTATGTTTATTGATTAGTTGGCTTATGTTTAGGTGATTATTTTGAATATTTTGTGTTATATCACAATTAATTAATTAAAAATGATTCGTGTTATATTTGCGGCAAGTTCCAGAATGGAAGATACTATTCAGAATTGAATGGTTACGTAATAACTTTAGCCGTATTTGGTGACCAGATCTGAATAGCCAGGTACTTCCCCACCGTCCTCTTCCCTGTCTCCTTCTCCTCCCCGAGCTTCAGCCTCACAACTAGGACTCTTGTGCGGTATAGACATAAAACATCAATTAAATATGATAAATTATTTTTGTATATATTTATCATTTACTCATAAATAATCACCCAAATTGCCTCTAAAATCGTGAAATATCGAAATCCAGATAAATTCGATATTTGATAAACCTTTTCGTTACAAACATATGTTTTCAGTTTGGTTGGGTATTTTGGCATCAAATCCAAAGTGAAGATTTGTTTGACACGGGCCGAAACGGGCCGCGCAGCCTTTCCCCTTAAGATGTCACCTTCTTCCCCTTTGATCCTCTCGCCAAACGAACAGAGGTTCCTCAACTTTAGCGCACTTTTGTATTTCTAAATTGTGTTTTTAATTAATTTACTAACCGTCACGTCATTTCTCCGTAGAAGTAGGCAGAGAGAATCGACCACCAAACAACTCGGTCTTGGCATACACTCTTTGCTTAAACCACATTCACCCTTTATTCTCGATCGTACTCCACTGTTATTCTGACCTTTGACAGTATGATATTTCATGGTACCTGATCACGTGCCTTGTCTTCCTTGGGCGTCCCGATTTCTTTTACCATTCATAATCGCCTCATACTCCTTACACTCCTTTCTCGTTCATCCACTCTACTTGCCCAAATCATCTATGCACCCGTTACATCAGTTTCACATTATTTGCGAATAATTTTTTGCATGATTTAATTTCTACGGCGTTTAATCCACTTCCATTGTTCCTCTTTTAAATCTATGCCTTACTGACATAATTTAGAGTAAGCACCAGCACTCAATTGTGGACTGTTAGCTTCGCTTCTACGAACAATTTATTGCTAGCGCCAACTGCGATCAGCCCTGCGTTAACCCTTCTTTCAATAACCTTATCCACATCAGCAAAATCTTTCGTAAATAAGCGTCCCCTTCTTATTCTTATTCATAACACTTACATTTATATCAGCCTTCCATTCTTTCCGTGGCTCCAGATAGGGTAATCCAATAAATTTCAGATTCTGTTCTCTTGTGTAAGAGTTTATATTTTGGGAGTTATGGGTACCGCCGCCCCAGGAACCATTTATTGGATTAACAACACCTCTGCTATAGGTCACCCAAGTGATTCGCTATGTTTGGTGACCTAGCAGGGGTGCCCGGGTTCATGGGGTGAGGTTTGTCAAGGCCTTGGCGGCCGATGTGACTGGATGAGGGTGTCTTTTGACCTCTCAAGCCAGAATCCCTTGACTCATCACCTTGCACCGCAGTATATGACATGTATTCACACGATTGCCACTCCTGAAAACACTGACCACCAGATTCCTACATGACCCTCTTACCTATTTCTTTCGCAGTACTTCTTCTTCTTCTTCTTAAAAAAAACGCTCTGTATCCCCTAAGATGGGAAATAATTATCCTCGAGGCCTCCTGTAAGGAGCTGCAATTGCAAGGCTTTTCCCAAATAACACTTTCTCATAACCATATAAGACGACATTTGACCTGTCGCCTCTAGTGACACGATAAAGGCTGTTATCGACAATATCTGTAATAGAGAAAACACCAACAAAAGATTTCAGTCTGGATCAAAACAAAAGGTACAAATTTTTTTTTAAATTTATTAACATCAATTTTGGGACAAACAATATTACATATTTTATTCGGATGTTGTACAATATTACATTTAAATACTTTAACCAATTAATATGAAAATTAATAATTCAAAGAAAAATATATCATACCAAATTAAACTCGTAAACTTGGTGAGGTGTTCAAAACATTATATCAAATATTCCTAAAGCATTTACATACAGCCATCATTCCAACTTTTTCAATGCAGTATTGTTGCTCAGAAAGCAAAGGTTTTATAAAATTGATTGTAGACTTTTATAAGACTGTCCAAAGTGAATAGTGATAATATAGATAAAATAGTAAGAAGTATGGGCGGGTGAAGCAGGTGCACGCTCCTACTGGCAAGTACTGAGAAGGAAACAAGTAACAAGAACTGAAGGACAGAATGCCTTTCTGACTATAATCCATTTTACAAGAGAGAGAGGAACAAGTTGTTCTTGGCCCAAGGTTGGCAGATTAGCCGCTAACTATCAAGTACTTCATTTAAATCTCATCCAATGGTATATTCATTTTACAAACACTTTTACAAATCGGCAACTACGATTAATCCACAACCAATTGAATGATTGATTTTACATTTATTATATACATCCAGTTAACTGTTTTTTAACATTGGTAGCAGAATCAGAGCAATAACATTTTAATTTCATTTTTTTAACTCGCATAAGATGCTGGATTTTGTGAAAAAAATAACTCATACAGAATGAGAATAGTTACATTTTTTTAACTTCCGGAAGACTAGTTGCCATTTAGGGGTGTATTCTGCGTGCCGTTGTTGTATTAAAGTTTTTTACATGAAACAATATTATGAAAATATTTTTTTCCTTTAATAAAACGTACGGCGACTCACGGCCTTGCCTATGTGGGAGTTTTTGTTATATACATGTTGTCCGGAATCTCGTGGTATAAACGGAAAACTGATGAACTTACATTACCATTCGATTTTGTGATTTTTTTTTGCATTTGTCCGAAGTTGGATTTTTATTAAAGTGGACATTTGGCGGATAATATCAGCTGTTTGTTTTATTTAAAACTAGCTGAAGTCCCCAAATGTAGACAGTGACCTTCCTCTTGTTTTGATGGTTACATTTGCAAAAATTCAATAAACTCGGCATAAAACTATAGATTTTCATATAAATCAAATTCACATCACCCGCTTGCCAGCCCGCTCGTTCATCACATACAGACATTCTCCTTTTTATTATATATTTCAACCACTAAAGACAAAACCTTTACAAATTTTATACTTAAACCTTCCACATGAATCATTCTACTTATTAGTAAAAACAGCATGAAAATCCGTTCAGTCGTTTTAGAGTTTAACGCGAACATACAGACAAACAGACGCGGTGGTGGACTTTTTTAAATAGTATGTAGTGATTAGTGATGTAGTGATTGCGTTAAAGTGTGGACACGGCGCCCAGCTGCAGTAGTTCCGAAAAAAAATTAAACTGAAATAAAGTGCTCAGATCGAAAAAAAAAATTTTTTTTGGGTTCTCTGTGTGATGTCGATTCGCGAGTTTCCTGCTGTTACTATTAGTTTCCGGACATCGTTTATATAAATATTTTACACATATTTTTTTTCATCTTATTCATATTATTTTTTTCTCTCTGTTATGTTATGTTATCTATTTATTTATACTGTGTTTTTACAGATTGTTCTCATACACATGAGAACAACCCAGTTATAAAAACTCAGTTAATTATACAATTATTGGCGATGGTTGTTTACATTGTTTCATTTAAGTATTGTTTGATCCAAACCATGATTTTTATATAAAAAAAAAAAGGGTATAATGTTTAGACTGGTACTGATGTATAATAGGTTTATTATTCATAACCCCCGAAAGACCGACTATAGGAAGTATAGTTAGGGATATTATTCGAAGAAAGTTTTTTTTTTCCTCTATGGAAGTAAAATCAGTGAAAAGTGCAGATGGTACACCATCTAAAAGTGTTGCCTATATAGGCTCTGGTAAAGGAAAAAAATAGAAAAACAAAAAGTGTTTTCGTAATAAGTAACGTCTATTGCGTTTATAATATCTTAGCATATAAGTATTTTAATTTCTTGTGTTATAACCACTACATTGATAAGTTAATGCCATGTTACAGATGCTGCGTGTACGGTTGTCTTGAGGAATTCAGTTTTACAACACCCAGCATCCTTCATGCTGAGGGTGTTTGTAGACCCCGTCCACGTATCACCTATTTGAAGTTTGTTTATTTTTAAGTTTTATACTAAGTTTTGTTTTCTTTCCTATCTGCTATCAAGACTAATGGATGCGCCGCAAATTCATCCATCATGCATGATGGGCGCGTTTGAAGTTGTGGCGCAATCATTTGAAAATTTTTCTGTGTTTTTTTTTTTCTTTTGTGGTCATTAATCTAGTTTATGGCTATATACTTTGGTTCCTATCTTGAATATCTTTATGTTACACTTATACTATTATGTTTTTTTCAGTGCCCCACCAGACCAAGTTAGTTAGTCCATAGTATAGGGTTTTCCTGATAATCTTTGGGTTTTTGTTTTGTTTTTGTTTTTGTGTTTGAGGGCAAACACGTTCGGAGCGAGCGGGGTAATGTTATGAAACTATTTCATATTTTCCAACAATTGTGGTCAGGTACTGTGTTACCTTTAAGTTATGGTTGTTTATGGTCTGTTTGAACAGCCATACACACCGGCGGTGTAGGTAGTTTTGGTTTTTCGAGAAAACAAGAGAACACTTCCCGTTTGAGCCCGGAAGGGCGACCGGACTCAAACGGGACGGCAGTGCTATTTTTGAAGAGAATCAAATATTAAAATATTAAGCGGTAATTATTTTGGAGCGTAACGATCGTTACTTTAACGGATTGAAAATGTCAAAATAAAGTTCGTGATCGGTTCGCGTGTAATTACGGAGGACGCGTGAAGCAAGTCCGGAGTTGTAAAAAAGAAACGCGAGACGGTGTAATCCGAAAGGTGAAAATGAGTTTCCGAAGAATCGATGCGTGAGAACGCGGATCCGCGCTCGTTCCGAACCTGTTGGTGGACAGATTTGACGACAATCGTCGATATTATCGATCGGAGGTTATATTTGAGAGATTTGCCGCGCTATTCCAACTCTGCCAAGCACGCGGTTGCGCGTAATGAATGTCGCCCTTGCTGACGAGTACCTGATTGCCGGGATCAACCGGCCGAGTCCTAGATGACCAGGACGTACGTGACTGAACGAGATTCGGAGCTGGCTGGCTTGCCGCTCCGAGCTGATGAAACCAGGCATCCGTGGAGGAAGGCGTCCCCGAGCTTCCGCGTTTTAGAGTAGATAGTATAGTTTACAATTCGGTCTGGGGGGTAAGTCATTCCAACATCTAACTGTATCTTTTATCATCAAATAGAAGTCTATATGATTGTGAAAAAAAAAAAAAAAAAAAAAAAAAAAAAAAAAAAAAAAAAAAGGGTATAATGTTTAGACTGGTACTGATGTATAATAGGTTTATTATTCATAACCCCCGAAAGACCGACTATAGGAAGTATAGTTAGGGATATTATTCGAAGAAAGTTTTTTTTCCTCTATGGAAGTAAAATCAGTGAAAAGTGCAGATGGTACACCATCTAAAAGTGTTGCCTATATAGGCTCTGGTAAAGGAAAAAAATAGAAAAACAAAAAGTGTTTTCGTAATAAGTAACGTCTATTGCGTTTATAATATCTTAGCATATAAGTATTTTAATTTCTTGTGTTATAACCACTACATTGATAAGTTAATGCC
Organism: Limnephilus marmoratus; assembly: GCA_917880885.1. NCBI lineage: Eukaryota > Metazoa > Arthropoda > Insecta > Trichoptera > Limnephilidae > Limnephilus > Limnephilus marmoratus. Next base: position 328,059 of record OU862921.1, read on the forward strand.
ATGTTACAGATGCTGCGTGTACGGTTGTCTTGAGGAATTCAGTATTACAACACCCAGCATCCTTCATGCTGAGGGTGTTTGTAGACCCCGTCCACGTATCACCTATTTGAAGTTTGTTTATTTTTAAGTTTTATACTAAGTTTTGTTTTCTTTCCTATCTGCTATCAAGACTAATGGATGCGCCGCAAATTCATCCATCATGCATGATGGGCGCGTTTGAAGTTGTGGCGCAATCATTTGAAAATTTTTCTGTGTTTTTTTTTTCTTTTGTGGTCATTAATCTAGTCTATGGCTATATACTTTGGTTCCTATCTTGAATATCTTTATGTTACACTTATACTATTATGTTTTTTCAGTGCCCCACCAGACCAAGTTAGTTAGTCCATAGTATAGGGTTTTCCTGATAATCTTTGGGTTTTTGTTTTGTTTTTGTTTTTTGTGTTTGAGGGCAAACACGTTCGGAGCGAGCGGGGTAATGTTATGAAACTATTTCATATTTTCCAACAATTGTGGTCAGGTACTGTGTTACCTTTAAGTTATGGTTGTTTATGGTCTGTTTGAACAGCCATACACACCGGCGGTGTAGGTAGTTTTGGTTTTTCGAGAAAACAAGAGAACACTTCCCGTTTGAGCCCGGAAGGGCGACCGGACTCAAACGGGACGGCAGTGCTATTTTTGAAGAGAATCAAATATTAAAATATTAAGCGGTAATTATTTTGGAGCGTAACGATCGTTACTTTAACGGATTGAAAATGTCAAAATAAAGTTCGTGATCGGTTCGCGTGTAATTACGGAGGACGCGTGAAGCAAGTCCGGAGTTGTAAAAAAGAAACGCGAGACGGTGTAATCCGAAAGGTGAAAATGAGTTTCCGAAGAATCGATGCGTGAGAACGCGGATCCGCGCTCGTTCCGAACCTGTTGGTGGACAGATTTGACGACAATCGTCGATATTATCGATCGGAGGTTATATTTGAGAGATTTGCCGCGCTATTCCAACTCTGCCAAGCACGCGGTTGCGCGTAATGAATGTCGCCCTTGCTGACGAGTACCTGATTGCCGGGATCAACCGGCCGAGTCCTAGATGACCAGGACGTACGTGACTGAACGAGATTCGGAGCTGGCTGGCTTGCCGCTCCGAGCTGATGAAACCAGGCATCCGTGGAGGAAGGCGTCCCCGAGCTTCCGCGTTTTAGAGTAGATAGTATAGTTTACAATTCGGTCTGGGGGGTAAGTCATTCCAACATCTAACTGTATCTTTTATCATCAAATAGAAGTCTATATGATTGTGAACCACTCTTTTATTCAAAAATACAACCCATCCACATGTAATTGCGGGGTTATATCTTATGCCCATCTCTGAGAAGGGGTTCTCATGTCATTCCGCAGGGTACAGCATACGTTTGCTGGAACAGGCAAATGTTTGGCGTCCTAGTCTCGTTTGGAGACAAAGCTGGACACTGCGAGGTAGGTATCTGTATTACACCTGAACAATTTGGCACCCTACTGCCCTACACACAATTCAATATAGCAAATTGAAGATGGATTGCATGCATTCCGCAGCATCCGCAATATAAGGTTAACAATATGATAAATTATTTTTGTATATATTTATCATTTACTCATAAATAATCACCCAAATTGCCTCTAAAATCGTGAAATATCGAAATCCAGATAAATTCGATATTTGATAAACCTTTTCGTTACAAACATATGTTTTCAGTTTGGTTGGGTATTTTGGCATCAAATCCAAAGTGAAGATTTGTTTGACACGGGCCGAAACGGGCCGCGCAGCCTTTCCCCTTAAGATGTCACCTTCTTCCCCTTTGATCCTCTCGCCAAACGAACAGAGGTTCCTCAACTTTAGCGCACTTTTGTATTTCTAAATTGTGTTTTTAATTAATTTACTAACCGTCACGTCATTTCTCCGTAGAAGTAGGCAGAGAGAATCGACCACCAAACAACTCGGTCTTGGCATACACTCTTTGCTTAAACCACATTCACCCTTTATTCTCGATCGTACTCCACTGTTATTCTGACCTTTGACAGTATGATATTTCATGGTACCTGATCACGTGCCTTGTCTTCCTTGGGCGTCCCGATTTCTTTTACCATTCATAATCGCCTCATACTCCTTACACTCCTTTCTCGTTCATCCACTCTACTTGCCCAAATCATCTATGCACCCGTTACATCAGTTTCACATTATTTGCGAATAATTTTTTGCATGATTTAATTTCTACGGCGTTTAATCCACTTCCATTGTTCCTCTTTTAAATCTATGCCTTACTGACATAATTTAGAGTAAGCACCAGCACTCAATTGTGGACTGTTAGCTTCGCTTCTACGAACAATTTATTGCTAGCGCCAACTGCGATCAGCCCTGCGTTAACCCTTCTTTCAATAACCTTATCCACATCAGCAAAATCTTTCGTAAATAAGCGTCCCCTTCTTATTCTTATTCATAACACTTACATTTATATCAGCCTTCCATTCTTTCCGTGGCTCCAGATAGGGTAATCCAATAAATTTCAGATTCTGTTCTCTTGTGTAAGAGTTTATATTTTGGGAGTTATGGGTACCGCCGCCCCAGGAACCATTTATTGGATTAACAACACCTCTGCTATAGGTCACCCAAGTGATTCGCTATGTTTGGTGACCTAGCAGGGGTGCCCGGGTTCATGGGGTGAGGTTTGTCAAGGCCTTGGCGGCCGATGTGACTGGATGAGGGTGTCTTTTGACCTCTCAAGCCAGAATCCCTTGACTCATCACCTTGCACCGCAGTATATGACATGTATTCACACGATTGCCACTCCTGAAAACACTGACCACCAGATTCCTACATGACCCTCTTACCTATTTCTTTCGCAGTACTTCTTCTTCTTCTTCTTAAAAAAAACGCTCTGTATCCCCTAAGATGGGAAATAATTATCCTCGAGGCCTCCTGTAAGGAGCTGCAATTGCAAGGCTTTTCCCAAATAACACTTTCTCATAACCATATAAGACGACATTTGACCTGTCGCCTCTAGTGACACGATAAAGGCTGTTATCGACAATATCTGTAATAGAGAAAACACCAACAAAAGATTTCAGTCTGGATCAAAACAAAAGGTACAAATTTTTTTTTAAATTTATTAACATCAATTTTGGGACAAACAATATTACATATTTTATTCGGATGTTGTACAATATTACATTTAAATACTTTAACCAATTAATATGAAAATTAATAATTCAAAGAAAAATATATCATACCAAATTAAACTCGTAAACTTGGTGAGGTGTTCAAAACATTATATCAAATATTCCTAAAGCATTTACATACAGCCATCATTCCAACTTTTTCAATGCAGTATTGTTGCTCAGAAAGCAAAGGTTTTATAAAATTGATTGTAGACTTTTATAAGACTGTCCAAAGTGAATAGTGATAATATAGATAAAATAGTAAGAAGTATGGGCGGGTGAGGCAGGTGCACGCTCCTACTGGCAAGTACTGAGAAGGAAACAAGTAACAAGAACTGAAGGACAGAATGCCTTTCTGACTATAATCCATTTTACAAGAGAGAGAGGAACAAGTTGTTCTTGGCCCAAGGTTGGCAGATTAGCCGCTAACTATCAAGTACTTCATTTAAATCTCATCCAATGGTATATTCATTTTACAAACACTTTTACAAATCGGCAACTACGATTAATCCACAACCAATTGAATGATTGATTTTACATTTATTATATACATCCAGTTAACTGTTTTTTAACATTGGTAGCAGAATCAGAGCAATAACATTTTAATTTCATTTTTTTAACTCGCATAAGATGCTGGATTTTGTGAAAAAAATAACTCATACAGAATGAGAATAGTTACATTTTTTTAACTTCCGGAAGACTAGTTGCCATTTAGGGGTGTATTCTGCGTGCCGTTGTTGTATTAAAGTTTTTTACATGAAACAATATTATGAAAATATTTTTTTCCTTTAATAAAACGTACGGCGACTCACGGCCTTGCCTATGTGGGAGTTTTTGTTATATACATGTTGTCCGGAATCTCGTGGTATAAACGGAAAACTGATGAACTTACATTACCATTCGATTTTGTGATTTTTTTTTGCATTTGTCCGAAGTTGGATTTTTATTAAAGTGGACATTTGGCGGATAATATCAGCTGTTTGTTTTATTTAAAACTAGCTGAAGTCCCCAAATGTAGACAGTGACCTTCCTCTTGTTTTGATGGTTACATTTGCAAAAATTCAATAAACTCGGCATAAAACTATAGATTTTCATATAAATCAAATTCACATCACCCGCTTGCCAGCCCGCTCGTTCATCACATACAGACATTCTCCTTTTTATTATATATTTCAACCACTAAAGACAAAACCTTTACAAATTTTATACTTAAACCTTCCACATGAATCATTCTACTTATTAGTAAAAACAGCATGAAAATCCGTTCAGTCGTTTTAGAGTTTAACGCGAACATACAGACAAACAGACGCGGTGGTGGACTTTTTTAAATAGTATGTAGTGATTAGTGATGTAGTGATTGCGTTAAAGTGTGGACACGGCGCCCAGCTGCAGTAGTTCCGAAAAAAAATTAAACTGAAATAAAGTGCTCAGATCGAAAAAAAAAATTTTTTTTGGGTTCTCTGTGTGATGTCGATTCGCGAGTTTCCTGCTGTTACTATTAGTTTCCGGACATCGTTTATATAAATATTTTACACATATTTTTTTTCATCTTATTCATATTATTTTTTTCTCTCTGTTATGTTATGTTATCTATTTATTTATACTGTGTTTTTACAGATTGTTCTCATACACATGAGAACAACCCAGTTATAAAAACTCAGTTAATTATACAATTAAGAAAAAATAGGTAAAAATTTACATAAAATCAATCAGCCAAATTATACAATGGTTAAATTTTTAAACAGTTCAAATAAAAAATTGATAAAATAAAACAGTTAGAAATAAATATGAATGTGTTTACGTTTGTAACAAATAAATTATAATGAAACATAATCAAAAACCACACTTCTTAGTCAACAACACCGCTTTAATGCCACACGATACCCTCTATCCAGGAAATGAAGGAAGATATGCGGGTGTTGGTGACTGTGCAACTGTATCCTTCGGATTTCAACCCAACCAGTAGATGGGTACAGGATACCATCTGACTATTAAGAAGAGTCAATGGGGCACCTTCATACCAGCCCTGAGAACAAATAAAGTAATAAGATGAACACACTCCAAATGAGAGATTTTTTAATTTATTTTTTATTTATATATTTTAATTTCATAAAATTTTATTTGTTACAGATTTTTCGTTTTTTTGGCTACCACACTAAGCTAATGCCCGTGTTGTGGTAGTCGTACATATAATACTTTAAATAGGAATTAATTAACATACAATTTTATTGAAACAGATAATTAAACATACTAAATAAAAATTAAGAAATTCTTAAAAATAAGTGAAAAATAAAGAGAAAAAAATCATATTTCATAGAAAAATAGAAATAAAAATGAAAATTTTGAAATTAATATAAATTGGTTTAATTTTTTAATCGGATTTTGAACACACTTCCGGTGGGAGGGGTAGTCCTATCTTTTACGCCCGGTCCTATTTGAATGACGGGAAATGCATTGCGGTCCGATCACTTTATATGAATGCGTATACAAATCTCTTTGTAAAGGTCCCAAGTAGGAATATGTATAAAAGAAATAATACAAGTGTTCCGCATCTTCTAGTCTTTTGTGTGAAAGAATATTTTATCGAAAGTATATTAAACTCATAATTATTAAATTTGTACTTATAGCACTGGAGATGAGAAAATTATTGTTTTTTATAATGATTTGTGCCTAAGTGAACACCAATTTATTTGTAAGGTTATAAAATACCTACATTTGTTTCAACATAAAATACCACTAGATCGCCAAACACCGACTTTAAAATACAGAGTTTAATGTTGGTGTCCCACACAGCTATAAAAGCGCGAGCAGATATCTGTTAACTCGACGATATGAAATATTTCTTCATATATGGTAAGAGAGAGGGTCAGATGAATTAGAGAGCTACCACGAAATTCCATTTCTTTGTACTGAATCTGTCAATTTGGCAGCTGTCATCCGTCCATTTAGGCAGCTCCGTAATTAAAATGACCCCTCTCTCCTGTTTATGGCAGAGACGGGGTTGCATAACTTTTCGTATATCGCGTGAGTAGCGGTAACGGCATAAGATCTGTATTGTCTGTCATTGTTCAGCGCATAAACCGCTTGTGTGACAGGTCTGATGGGATTGTACGAAGAGCATTATTTAGCGTGCGATCATCGTTTATCTTTAATAACTGTGTGTGACTTGCTTTAACATCAGTTTCAGGAGTCGTATAACCAACTAGTTTTTAATTTCAGATAATACCTTATTATTTGGGGTGTGGTGAGTACTATGCAAAAAAAATGTGTAATATCAGATATGATTTTAGATTTTTACAGCCAAAGTGTTATAGAGAATGACAGCGAAAGCATTTTTTTAGCCATATAAATTTTTTTTTGCTATGGCACCACTGAGCGTCAACAGCGCTCAATTGCCGGCCGTAATTGGCCGGCAAGTAAATTCATTCCTTTGCACGCGCTCTCTTGAAGCGGCTCGCTGGCGTTCTAGCATATTCGAAAACCCTTCTGAAATATTTTTGCAGTGTCATGTTCGAGTAACCGATATGTAATCTTTTGTCAATAAACGTAGAGTCTGTGAATCGCAACCGCTTTTTATATTTCTCGCTGACGGTTCCATGACAGTTGGTCCGGCGACATTTGGTCCGGCGACAGTTGGTCCGGCGACAGTTGGTCCGGCCGACAGTTCGTCCGGCTGACATTTGGTCCGGCGACAATTGGTCCGGCGACAATTGGTCCGGCCGAAAGTTTTGAAGATGTTTTCTTCAATTAAGTATGGTAAGGATATACGGCCGTACATATCTGCAGGCTTATATCTGAAGGCATCTTCAGAGAAAATCCGTTGTAAACTTATTTTTACTAACAATTTAGACTCTCCGAAGTAGCATACGGCAATCTCAAAATACGACATACTTATACGTGCAGTTAGCTTACCAAAAAAACGCTTAAGACTTACGTAACGTATAATATAACTTGTATATCTGAATATAACACAAGAGTCCCAACTGCTCCCAACCTTCTCGAGCCAGTGAGACTATGGCATCCCCAATTTTTGTATGGTGTGATGCTGAAGGTAGAGGGGAGGGGAAGTTGTGGAAAATGTACCTGGCTATTCAGATAGTCATCAAACATGGCTAAAGACATCTTAAGTAACGTTACAATTCTGAATGAATACTTACGAATAGTAAAATACGACCTCTTAAATCTAAAGTAGATATTGCACATGTATGTATGTCGTATTTTGGTATTCGTCAGTATTCATTCAGAATTGCAATGCTATTTGAAATTAATTTTGCCATGTATGGTGACTAGATTTATGGATAGCCAGGTAAATTTTCCACACTGTGAGGCGATGGCTCAAGAGTCAGGCTAGAGAGATAAAATGGTCTCCCTCAACCGGTCTCTTCTGATCCGGCCCGCCATGCCTTAGGTGGGCAAAGGCATCCCCCACCAAGACCAAGACAAACCTCATCCCGTAAACACAGTCATCAAACGTAGCAAACCACTTGGGATGGGACTATGGCAGGGGTGTTGGTTATTCGATAAACGGTTCCCGGGCGGCGGTAAACATATCCGCCTCCTAAATCTTAAGTAGATATTGCACATATAAGTATGTCGTATATTCGTCAGTATTCATTTAGAATTGTAACGTTACTTGAAATGGCTTTAGCCGTGTTTGATGACTATATCTGAATAGCCAGGTACATTTTCCACATCTCCTTCCCCTCCCCACTACCTTCAGCATCTCACCATACCAAAATTGGGTATGCCAAATTCTCACTGGCTCGAGACGGTTGGGAGCAGTTGGGACTCTTGTGTTATATTCAGATAAAACAGTTATAATATAAGCAAGTAGGAATCTTTAGCATTTTTTTGCTAAGCCGACTGCACGTATAAGTATGTTGTATTTTGTGGTTGCCGCATACTACTTCGGAGAGTCGAAATTATTAGTAAAAATATTTTTACAACGGATTTTCACTGAAGATGCCTTCAGATATAAGTATATCGATTTTGTTGTACGGCCGTATATCCTATTAGCATACTTACTTGAAGAAAACATCTTCTAAACTTTCGGCCCGACCAATTATCGACAGACCAAATGTCGGCCGGTCGAACTGTCAGCCGGACCAAATGTCGCCGGACCAATTGTCAGGTCACCCTCGCTCTCACACTTTGGCCACCTCATTGGTAATGAGTAAGTATTGGACAACCAACACCCCTGCCACAGGTCACCCCAAGTGGTTCGCTACGTTTGGTGACTTAGCAGGGGTGCCCGGGTTCACGGGATGAGGTTTGTCTAGGTCTTGGTGGCGGATACGTTTTCCCAACCACTGCGTGGGGGGCTGGATCGGAGGAGACTGATTGAGGGAGGCCTTTTGACCTCTCCAGCCGGATTCTTCCGATACTTCGCCTTGCACCGCAGTGTGAAGAATAGATTTATACGTCCGTCACTCCTGGCCACACTGACCCCCAGATTCCTACCCACCCCTCATACCTTTTTCCTTCCCATATCTTCTTCTCCTTCCTTTCCCTTAAAAACCCTTCACACAGCATCCTCAAAGATGACATAGGCCCCTAGGGAAATTGTTTTCCTCGGTGCCTCCTGTGTGGAGCTAATGTAAAAAAAGTATAATCGAGTCCTGTCGCATAAATGCCAAACATGCCAAAGTGTTTTCATTATTTATTTTTGGGGTGTTTTGCCATGTTCCGCCATCTCCTTCTTATCCAATGTTTCGGATAACAGTGTCCATCATCAGGACAGATGTGTTATGATGGACACCGGAACGTTGTTCGAAACGTTGGCTAAAGAAGGAGGTAGCGTTACACAGCACGACACCCAAAAATAAATAATGATAAAATTCAAAATATCTTTGTTATTTTCAAAAACATATAGTGGTTTAAAACCATATCCATTTAGTGGAAATTCGTCCTTATTTTCGTCCATAATACGTGGTAGGTAGTCAGTGCTTACATTCACGGACAATGGTTCTAATTGCGGTTCGGCGCGGTCAACCTAATCTAACTTAATACTAGTAGTTCAGTCAAAAGTTAGTAGACCTCACATCCAAAAAAATGTGTTTCCATTTTTCCCTCAGCCAAAATTTGTAAGATTTGTAAGTAGGTACTTAAATACCTACCTACTTAATTATGAGCCAATTTTTCGATTCGAATGAAGTTATACTTCCACCAGGGTGATACTGAGAGTATCTTCAACTGTAGAATGTGGAAATGAAATAAAATCATTTAAATTAAATTATATGTGCTAGAACAAAGACAATTAATTTCAAACTTATTTGCGCCCACACTAGAAATGATTTCCAAGCTAATTTAATTAAAAAAAACAATGACGACACTGAAGTTACGTCACACAAATTTCATGAGTTTTTGAACCCCCCCCCCCCCCCCACCCCTCTCCCGTCACTGTCACACATCGTCACAATTGTGAGACAACCTCTCCGCTTGTGACGTTACATATTTTGCAATTTAACATCTAAAAAAGTTTTGCATCTTGATATTTTTTACACGTGACATTACAGAGCTGAGATGACCCCCCCCCATACCCCTTGTCCACTTTTCTACTCCACTCTCCCCCCATAAGGTGTGACGTAATTTATGGATGGCCCTAACGGCCGGCGCGGCGTGGTCAAGCGTTAAGGCTCTTGACTCGCAATCCTAAGGTCACGGGATCGAATCCCAGGGTGGGCCAATAAATTTTATTTGATTAATTTGTGTTATTTCGCGATTAATTGATTAAAAATAATATATAGTATGTTTTCGGCACGTTCCAGAGTGGAAGATACTCTCAGTATTGCCTTGATGTTAAGACCACCATTCAGAATTGAAACGTTGCTTAAAATGGCTTTAGCCATGTTTGGTGACCAGATCTAAATAGCCAGGAATTTCCTTACTTTCCTCTTCCCCATTTCTTTTCCTATTCCACTATCTTCATTCTCACATCATACAACCAATTGGGGATGCCATAGTCTCATTGGTTCCAGACGGAAGCAGCTGGGACTCTCGTGAGGTATTCAAATTAAAAAAAACCCATTTGAATTTCATTATTAAACAGGACGTGTATAATAATATTTTAAGCAAATAATGGTCAGACTTTTGGATCATAAAACACGCCCACAGAGCATATCTTGTTTTCTTCTATATTCTATGGCGTACGCCAATAATGAATGTCACATGTCGGCTATCTTCGGCAGCTTTACGTGACGTACTTGATTTACTTTAGTCAGTGATTCCTGACATTATTTGGAGAAAAAAATGAAAATAAAATTTTGGTCTCCGGTGACGTTTTTGATTTATTTTTAACTTATTTTTTCTATAAAAACATTAAAAAATGGTAGATGTCGGACAGTTGGAGGCGGGGTTAGGGGTTGGTCGGTTAGTTGGCTAAGTGACCCGTGAGGACATGCAAAAGAAAAGAAAAAATTGTTTGATTTTGAAGAAAAAAAATTTGAAAAAAAAGTCACCAGAGACCAAAATTTCATTTACATTTTTTACTCCAAATAATGTCAGGAATCACTAGTTAAAGTAAGTCAAGTACGTCCCTTAATACCCTGAATATACCCGTTTGTACGTGTGTATTTATGTATGGGTGTAAATGTGTGTTTATATATTTATATATATACAAATATGATACGTTTTAAGATTTTCACGGCAAAAGTATTTTCGTTATTTGTTTTTTAAACTCGTGTAAAATCACTCATGTTGATCTCCGTAGACACTATGCATAAATATATTTTTTAAATTTTTTTTGTTTTTATGTATATACCTGTTTGTAAATGTACCAAAAAAAATATTAAAAATACATCCATTTTTTAACATAAAACATCACTAAATGGCCCAACACTGACTTTACTTTAAGGAGTTTAACTTCAGTTTCACGAGTCGTTTTACAAAGTAGCCATTAATTTCAGACAATAATATTTAAAAAACACCAGAATATCAGATATGTTTTTTTGATTTTTGTCATCAAAAGTAATATCGTTATTTATTTTTGGGGTGTTTTGCCATGTTGCGCTACCTCCTTTAGCCAACGCTTCGAAGAACGTTACAGTGTCCAACACCAGGACAGGTATGTGACGATGTCCACTGTAACACTGTCTGAAACGTTGGCTAAAGAAAGGGGTAGCACAACACACGGCATAGCACCCCAAATACTAAAAACTACAAAATTCAAAATATATTTGTTATTTTCAAAGCCATACAGCAGTTTAAAACCATATCCATTTAGTGAAGTTTGCCCTTATTTTCGCCTATAATACGGGTAGTTAGTCAGTGCTTACATTCATGTTCAATGGTTCTAATTGCAGTTCGGTGCTTTCTTCATAATCTAACCTAACCTAATACTAATACCTCTCTCAACAGTTAGTAGACCTCGTGTTAAAAAAAAGTATAATTCCATTTTTCTCATAGGTATTCAAGATTTCATCTGAAATCGTAAGATTTTTAAGTAACTAACTAACTAACCATCATGCCGTTTCCTCGCAGGGGTAGGCAGAGAGGGCGGACCGCTAAACAACTCGGTCTTGGCACACACTCTTTGCCTCACTCACATTCATACATCGTCTCATACATGCTCTTCTATTATTCTGACTTTTGACATGGCCCGTCTCAAGTATCTGATTCACTTGATCGTGCCATGTCTTCCTCGGGCGTCCCCGACTTCTTCTACCATTCACATTTCGTCGCCTCAGTTCTTATTTGTCCAACAGACCATTTTAAATTTTGTTAAATCTCCATTTTAAAATTAAAAATTAAGTATAAAAAATGATAGTTAATCCTTTAACTAAGAACTATTTAAACTAATAAAATAAAATACTTTTTTGTTTTAAACCACGAGATTTATTAATTTTTTAACCGACCGGTTTCGCTTAACTTAAGCATCTTCAGGGTACAAATTAATACTAGTATTTTAGCTTAAGTTAAGCGAAACCGGTCGGTTAAAAAATAATAAATCTCGTGGTTTAAAACAAAAAAGTATTTTATTTTATTAAATATGTCAAACCACAAAGTGATTGCTTTCTACAATAATAACTATTTAAACTAATTAGACCTTAACCTTTACAGAAATAATTTTATTGTATACACCTACCATAATGTTTCATTGAAATAATGAGAGAAAACCTTCTCCTCGTGTAAAATTTTCTAATGGTCTGTTGGACAAATACGAACTAAAGCGACGATTTGCATCATATATTCTTTTTACACTACTTTCTTCGTTCATTCGCTCTACGTGCCCAAACCATCTGAGGGTCCCTTTCTTAATTTTGCTCATTATACATACATCAGCCTTACATTCTTTGCGGATATCCACATTTCTAACACGACCATACATAGCTTTACCACACATACGTCTCAGGGATCTCATTTCAACAGCATTCAGTTTACTTTCATCCTTCCTCTGCCAGTTCCATGCCTCACTGCCATACATCAGGGTAGGTACCAGGACTCCATTGTGGACTGCTAGCTTCGCTTTTATTGAAAGTTTTTTATTAGCTCCAACGGCATTCAATCCTCCATTAATGGAGTTACCGGCATTTATCCTTCTTTCAATATCTCGATCAGCCTTCCCATCTCTCGTAAACATACTACCCAGATAAACAAACTCATCCACCTGCTCCAAGTATTCATCATTCACTACTATATCGCACACTGTTTTCGTACTCTCTCTTTCAAACACCATGACTTTAGACTTACTTACATTCATCATTAATTCATTCTTCATACATACTTCGTTCATCCTAGATACTAGAGACTGTAGATCTTCCATAGTGTTAGAAATCAGCACCGCGTCATCAGCATACAACAGGCAACATACTTTCAGACTATTCAATTTCGCGCCCAATCCCACATCTTTCAATTCTTGCATACAATTATCCATGTATAGATTGAATAACCATGGTGACATTACGCAGCTTTGCTTAACACCTTTTGTAGTAGGTATTTAAATACTTACCTACTTAATTATAAACCAATTTTTCTATTCGAATGGTGGTCTTCCACTAAGGTGATACTGAGAGTATGTAGAATGTGCCGGAAATGAAATAAAATCATTTCAATTAAATTATATGTGCTAAAACAAAGACAAATAATTTCATTTTTTTGCCCACAATAGAAATGCCTTCCATGCAGATGTAGATATAACCAATGTCACCACTGATTTAGTATTTTTTTTTTCTAACTTATTTAGCACGCGCTCTGTCTCCCATTGTCTATCGCTATCTTATTTGAATTTCTTTATTTTGCAGGACATGTATTAACATATTTTAAGCAAATGATGGTCAGACCTTTGGAACATGAAACACGCCCACAGGGCATTTCTTGTGTTCTTCTTTATTCTCTGGCACACGCCAATAATGAATGTCACATATCGGCTATCTTCGGCTGCTTTGCGTAATTACATTTTTGTTAGTGTTTTAGTCTGTCAATTAGGAGTAGAAAATATAAAAAATGAAACTACAAAATTTGTAGGCTGACAACCAATTTAACTATTCAAATATTATTTTAAGGCGCAAATACACTGAATGTGTAGAACACTGGAAATCACAATTTAAAAAACATTTTCTAGTTCTAAAAAATTAAAAAAAAATTCGAAGAAACACCGTTGTTAAGGTATCTACTCAATGAAATAAATTTGATTAAATGATGTTTTACAATGTGATTGGCTTTCATTTAATTTAATATAAATTTAAATTTAATAGTAGGTAGAAAGGAAGAATCACTAATGGTGAGTTTAAAAACACTACTTGTAGATCTGAATGAGTTAAATATATTCCGATCTAAAATTAGAGACATGATCTAAAGCCCGGGCAAAGAAAGGTACTAAAGCTAGTATTAAATAAATGAGAGCCATTTCTAAACTGTACTGTATACGTATACTTTATTACAAATAAGTTATTCTTTATTATATTTACACAAAATTATGTAATTCTGATTTTTAATTCTAATTTTAAAATTAGTGGGTATCCATATTGCGATGAAAAAATATTTTTTTTCACTTTTTTTGCTTTTTTTATTTTTTTTTAAATGTTGGTAACACACACAACTTTTCATTACCACCATCCTACTAATATGATGATGGCAAAAGTTTGTATGGATGTTTGTTTGTTACTCTCTCGCGCAAAAACCTCTGAATGAATTTTATAAATTATTTCATTAATAGAAAGCTACATTATTTGCGAGATCTATAAGCTATATATATTGGTAAGCTCTGGCGTTATGAAATTATTTATCATACGTTTTCTCTCCCAGGAGAGGGAAAGTGGAGGAGGTGGAGTGGGAAACCCCTTTCTTTACATTAGCTCCACACAGGAGGCACCGAGGAAAACAATTTCTTTAGGGGCCTATGTCATCTTTGAGGATGCTGTGTGGAGGGTTTTTTAAGGTAAAGGAAGGAGAAGAAGATATGGTAAGGAAAAAGTTATGAGGGGTGAGTAGGAATCTGGGAGTCGGACGTATGAATCTATTCCTCACACTGCGGTGCAAGGTGAAGGGTCTGGAGAATCCGGCTGAAAAGGTCAAAAGGCCTCCCTTAATCAGTCCCCTCCGAACCAGCCCGCCACGCAGTAGTTGGGCAAACGTATCCGCCACCAAGACCTAGACAAACCTCATCCCATGAACCCGGGCACCCCTGCTAAGTCACCAAACGTAGCGAACCGCTTGTGGTGTCCTGTGGCAGGGGTATTGGTTGTCCAATAAATGGATCCCGGGACGGCGGTACCCATACCTGCCTCCCAAATTGTTAAATATGCGAGCGAAGCCACGGGAACAAGCAAGTGAGTTATATTTTTAGCATTGCCATTTGAACAACAGTGGCGACCTCCTATGTTTTCTCCTCTTATTTGACAAATGTACATTTCTTATTATAAAAATAATAAATATATAAAAAAAAATCAATATTATAAAAAGCTTGGTTAACAATGAGTTACATACCGGACACCTCCCAGTTGTGTTGACTGGGCGGCTGCATATCTCCTTGTCATGTTTAACGCCGGCAGGGTGAGTATACCCGCCAGTGGGAACTGCTCTAGAGCACTCCTCCTGAGACAGTCTCTGCATTGTCGTCTGAAATGTTTAAAAATAAACCAACTGATTGTTTTATCCAGTGAGAACAAATGTGCCATTACTTTTTGCAACAAATATGCAAATAGTAAATTAATGTAAACATCATTTTTTTAAATATAGCTCCATAAAAGAGGCCTTAAGGAAAAAAAATCCTCAAGGTTTTTGGAGAAGCTGTGTGGAGGGCCTTTTAGGGAAAGGAAGGAGAAGAAGTTGGGAAGGAAAAAGATATAAGGGGTGGGTAGGAATCTGGGATCAATTTGTCAAGAAGTGACGGACGTATGAATCCATCCCTCCCACTGCGGCGCAAGGCGATGGGTCTAGAGAGTCCGGCTAGAGTGTTCAAAAGTTCTTCCTCAACTAGTCTCTTGCGATCCGGCCTCCCAAACAATAGGTGGGCAAATGCATACGCAGAAACATGTGAGCAGTTAGCACGCGGCAGTTGCGAAACCTTCAGAAAACTTAAGTACCTAGATAAGAGATGGGAGGCTACGAAGCATCGTACAAAGAGGAGACCGATTATTCTCCCTCATTCTCTCAGGCAATCCTATAGGTGCATGAGTTCGTCTCTTTTTAGTGTCGCTTTTTCGTTTCATTGTGTTTAAAATGACAACGGTGCTAAATAAGTTTCCACTTCAAAAACTTCACCCCTGCTAATTCGCCAAACGTCGCGAACCACATGGGGTGACCTACGGCAGGGGTATTGGTTATTCAATATATGGTTCTCGGGGCGGCGGTACCCATACCTGTCAGACAAATGAATAATTATTTTTTTTTAGGTTTATGAGTGTATTTAGCATCGTTAGATCTATCGAATGAATAGATTTAACACTAAATGGAGGAGTGATGCGGCCTTTCTGCCACTTTCTTCTAATCAACCCAGAATTGTTGTACTTAGTGGGAATAACAAAGCAAAAACAACCAAAGAATGTTTCTACCGCGCTATCCCTATACTATTACAATATGAAGTGAGAAATATGTTTTTATTGTGAATACAACACAAGTCTCCCAACTGCTCCTAATGGTTTGGAGCCAGTGGGACTATGGCACCCCCAATGTAGGTATGTTGTGAAGCTGAAGGAAGTGTGGAGGGGGAGGAGATGGAGTAGAGGAAGGTGAGAAAGTTCCTGTCTAATTAGATCTGGTTACCAAACATGATCAAAGTATTTTTTTCTTCAGTCTTTTACCAGGGTGATACTGAGAGTACCTTCCACTCTGGAACGTGCCACAAATACATATTACATTCAAAAATTTAATAATTTATAATGAAATTATTCGTTAGTATTTGAACCCGCTACCTCTGAATTCGTCGTCGAGGATCTTAACCACTGGACCGTCGGAATGTGTGCTTTAATTGATATTTAATTTTAATAAAGTTAAATAATATTTTTGTATATTTGCACCTCTTTAGAGTGGTGTAAAAACCATAAACATGTGGAGATCGGGAAATCACGTAATAATGTAAATATTTTTATATTTAAACAGTTTAGGAGGTGGGAACGGGTACCGCCCACAAGGAACCATTTATTAGATAACCACCACCCCTTCTACAGGTCACCTCAAGCGGTTTGCTATGTTTGGTAACTTAGCAGCGGTGCAAGGGTTTATGGGGTGATTTTAGTCTAGGTCTTGGCGGCCAATACATTTGCCCACCTATTGCGTGGCGGGTCGGATCGGGTAAGATTGGTTGAGGGAGACCTGACCTAGACCTCTCCAGCCGGACTCTCTCGACCCATCGCCTTGCATCGCAGTGAGAGAGATGGATTCATATGTCCGTCACCCCTGAACACATTGACCCCCAGATTCCTACCCACCCCTCATTATTTTTTCCTTGCCAGAACATCCTCTCCAACCTTTCCTTAAAAAGACCCTCTACACAGCATCCGCAAAGATGATTTAAGCCCTGAGGGATTTTTTTCCTCAGGGTCTCCTGTGTGGAGCTACTGTAAAAAAAATTGACAAAAATTTAGAAAGTTACGCACAGATGATTTTGACATGTTAAGTGGATGGACAGAGAAGGGAGTTCCAGGAGAATGTAATTAATAGTTGAGTTGGGTCATCTCAAGATTCATTATAACAGAAGAGAGCATATGTCTTAGACGATGTACGAATGTGAATGAAGCAAGGCGTGTTGTGTGTTGTCTAAACAGAGTTGTGAGGCGGTTCATCCTACCTGCTTACCCATGTGTGGAAATGACATATTGTTAGACTTCTTTTTTTTAAATATACATTAATACCGGCGGCAGCTGTCAAACTTGTCGTTATCACATCATTGGTCATTGTTCATCATGAAGGCAGAGAAAAGTGTTCTTACCTTTCCGTTGTGGTTAGTTTGTATGAAGCCACTGTCGGGGAGAGGGGTGCCCGTGTGGAGACAGGCAGGGAGAATTTTGGCTGTGAAGGTCACCCTGAAATCAAACGAATGGTGCATTATAGTTATTTTCTTTGAAAAACAATAATTTATTTTAGAAAAAACTGTGATGTGGTATTATGAAGCAATAATGTCCCTTAACCCTTTATGTGCGGTATGCCGATATTCCGGCATGACGCATGACACACGTAAACATTCCACACGTGTCCCTGTCAACTGTTCATTTGACATGAAAATAACAAATATGGTTACTTTACTTTAGCAGGAATTATTTATTACGTGTAAAAAAGTAAAATTTAAATATTAATAAAAAAGAGGTATTAATTTCGGTAGCGACTCTATCTGTAACTGCAGTTCAATGAACTCTAGAAATATGTGCTATGAATTTAAGTGACATCATTTTCAAAACACCAAATGTGTTTTGGAGAATTTAAACAATTGGTAAACCACCTGCATTTTATTTTTAACTGAAATTTTTTTTTTCAAAATTGTATTGATGAGAATTTAGACAATTTTCTATTTGGTAGGCGGGAATGGGTACCGCTGCTCCGGGAACCTTTATTGGATAACCAACACCTCTGCCATAGGTCACCCCAAGTGGTTCGCTACGTTTAGTGATTTAGCAGGGGCGCCCGGGTTGGTTGTGGTGAGGTTTTTCTAGGTCTTGGTGGCGGTTGAACAAGATACACTGAACCCCAGGATCCTACCCACCCCTAAAACCCTTTTCCTTCATCAGAACTCTTCTCTCCTTCCTTTCCCTAAAAAAACCCTCCACCTAGTATCCCCAAAGATGACATAGCCCCTTAGGAAAATTATTTTCCTCAGGGCCTCCTCTGTGGAGCTCATTTAAATAAAAATGGTCTGTGCTAGGTAAAAAAGATTGTCTGTGACCATAGAATCTATGGTTTCATTCCGATATTGATGAAATTTTGCACACTTGACCTCCAAAACGAACGTAAGGTTACTGTCTACACTAGAATTGGAAATACTGCGTAAAGCTCGGGTAAGCCCGGGGACTGCTCCCAACCGTCTGGAGCCAGTGGGCAGTGAAACTATAATATGGTATCTGCAATTGGGGTATGTATGAGGCTGAAGGTATGGGGGCTCCATCGAAGCCAGAGTAAAGTTAGCCTCCCAAAAACTAGGCGTACTGTACAGAGCCCGCAGATACTGCACATAGTACACAACTGCTAACCCTGTACAAATCACAAGTGCGCCCCATGGTTTTGAATTTGGCATCCACCTCTAGTCTGGAGCTCCAAAATACCTGAAAAATACCCTCGACTCTGTGCAGAAACGG
Source organism: Limnephilus marmoratus (assembly GCA_917880885.1). Taxonomy (NCBI): domain Eukaryota; kingdom Metazoa; phylum Arthropoda; class Insecta; order Trichoptera; family Limnephilidae; genus Limnephilus; species Limnephilus marmoratus. The sequence continues at coordinate 346,961 of OU862921.1, forward strand.
GCGGTTCGTTTAATAAATTCTCCCATCATGACAGACGGATTGCAATCTTTAGAGCATAGGCGTCGGGTGGGAATGCTATCATTGTTCTACCGGTATTACAATGGAAGATGCTCCGAGGAACTAGCATCATTGATCCCTTCGGCACCGGTGCATAGTCGGGAAACACGCCAAACGCGTGCCCAACATTTGTACACGGTTGACATTTGTCACATGAGAACGGGTCGTTTCTTCGACTCGTTCTTGTGTTCAACAGCTGGGCTGTGGAATGATTTGCCGGCCTCTGTGTTTCCTCCTTCCTACAACATGAGTCTCTTCAAGACCAATGTTCATTCCTTCCTCTCCTCAAAAAGACCCTCCACAGAGCATCCCAGATGACATAGACCCTGAGGGAAATTATTTTCCTCAGGGCCTCCTGTGTGGAGTTAATGTTTAAAAAAAGTGGGGAGAGAAAGGAGATGGGGAGAAGGAAGGTGGAGAAGGAAGGTGGAGAAGGACCTGATTATTTAGATCCAGTCAGCAAACACGGCTGAAGCCATGTCAATTCTAAATTCTGAATGGTGATCTTACACCAGGGCGATACTGAGAGTATCTTCCTCAATGAAAAGTGTCGTAAATACACTATACTTGTATATTATTTTAAATTATAAAAATTGTGAAATAACACACATTAATCAAATGTAATTTACTTACACATAAGGCCATGAGGAAAATAATTCCCTTTGGGACGTATAACATCTTTGGGGATGCTGTGTATGTTTTTTTTACATGAGCTCCACACCGGAGACCCTGAGTAAAATAATTTCCCTCAGGGCCTATGTCATCTATAGGAATGCTGTGTGGAGGGATTTTTAAGGAAAGGAAGGAGAGTAGAGTTCTGGGAAGGAAAAGGGTTTAAGGGGTGGGTAGGAATCTAGGGTTCAGTGTGTCCTGGTCATCCGCCTCCAAGACCTAGACAAACCTCACCCCATGAACCCGGGCACCCCTGCTAAATCACCAAACGTAGCGAACCACTTGGGGTGACCTATAGCAGAGGTGTTGGTTATCCAATAAAGGTTCCCGGGGCGGCGGTACCCATCTCCGCCTCCAAAATTTAAATTAAAATTTGGTGGAGGGTCTTTACAGGATTGAAAGGAGAGGAAGTTCTGGGAAGGAAAAGGTATGAGGGGTGGGTAGGAATCTGGGGGTCAGTGTGTCCGGGAGCGACAGACGTATGAATCCATTCCTCTTACTGCGGTGAACGGCGATGTTCCGAGTGAGTATGTCTGGAAAAGGATCCGGCCTGCTATGCAGCTGGTGGGCAGACGCATCCGAGACAAGACACGGATAAACCTCAACCCATGAACCCAGTCACCCCTGCTAAGTCAACAAATGAATCGAACCACTTAGGGTGACCTATGGATGAAGTGTTGGTTATCCAATAAATAGTTCCCGGGGCGGCGGTACCCATACCCACCTCCCAAATTATTCGGATTGCTAGTCGAGAGTCTTACCCCTCGACCATGGAGACCGTCAGATTTGTAATATAGAAACGAGATAGATCACTTGCTATAGTAAATGCCCGAATAGCATATGGTCTGGAATTACAATTACGGTAGCACCTATAGGCTATGGGCGTATTCATTTTCTGTATTTTTTCGTTGATATGTGATTTTTACTTTTCATTTTTTCAATATTTTATATAATAATTATGGAATACTTACCGCCTGTCAAGCTGAAGGAGGGCGATATCGTTGTATACGTATGAGTAACTATGGTTGTATAGCGGGTGTATGTGTGTGGTTGTGACGCCATATATCTCATCTGGATTGTACTGGGGTCTAAGGGCCCCACCCAATCCGACAAACTTAACATCACTGGAGCTGAAACAAAACAAGTGCAGGTTAAATTAACCCATATTATCCTAAGCATATCTAGGCTTGTCCGATTTTGATGAAAATTTGGTCTTAGCACCTTATAATGTATGTCATAAAAAATCAATTAAAAAAAAAAAAAAATTCATTTACTTGCTGAGTTTTGAAACCGATCGATAAATCGATCAGTAGGAATATACCTACATGGGTTGTATTCATAAGAATGTTACTTATTGTGAAATAAAAAAACTGTGTATATACCATACTTAATTATTTTTTATAAAAATTATACATTTTAAAACTGTTTGGAATTAATTAAGACATTGTGTATATCTATGAAATTTATTTTTAATGGAAAATGACAGAACATTTTTCTGATGTAAAGCGACATTGCACGTTGAACATTTCATAAATGTATTTTTATGACATAATCCACACCGGGTAGATTTAATTTGGTTGACAATGTGATGGGCCTTTCCATCTAGCCTTATAGAGTCTGGAACCCGTTTTATAATAGCCAGTGATGACCTAGGCACCAAAAGTTTACCAATGGAGGTGTTGGAGGCTTCTTTCATTAGAAAATATATCGTAACTATATACCTGGTAAATGATAATAGATCGTGACAATTATTGCCCTTTTTCGATGCTGGGGATATTTTATATAATTGAAAGGCATTGTTCACACACGCATTGAGAGGGAACATAAGTAGTTGCCAATACCATCTTTTCAGCCTAATGGAAATTCGGTAGCACCCCACATTTTGATCTAGGCGATCTACGGATTGGCTTTCCATGTATGTGCTGCTTCGCTCCATGTTTTCCATAATAGGGAATCATCGATTCATCAATGCTCAAATTTTTGTCGCCGGGATAATATTTTAGCCATCTGTGGTTGAGTAGATTCCAAAGTGGACGAACTTTTCCAAATTTATCATTTGGTGGTAAATTATTATTATCAGCGACATGGAAGTAACGAAGCAAATCTTCAAATCTGTTTCGAGGCATAAGAGATCCTACTCCTTGAAAATAGCAATCAACTTGTTGTTCCCAATACATTCGGTACCTCGCCACACTGTTATATCCTGACAATAATAATATTCCGATAAAATGTTTTATCTATACACAGTAACTCTAAAATTGTGTTTCCCTTTCTGAATGGCATTTTTTTCAATTTCTGAATGCAACAGCTCAAATACCTCTTCATCAAAAAACAACTCGAAAAATTGTATTGGTGTTTCAACATCTTCAAGGAAACTGGGTATTGTGGTCACTTGTTCAGGCTTATCTGGAATATCTATAGCCCTCCAACGTCTAGATACTGGAACACGTTTTTTTTTCTGCGGGGGTGGTTTTGCTGATGATGCACTAGGCGTAGGTTGGAGAGTGTGATCGTCCAAGAAACTGTCTTCCACATCAATACAAGTTTCTGTAGCAACAGTGGCCCTAAGTTCAGCTTCTGCTAATAGTTGTTGCCTCGACAAATTATTTATATGGGTAAATTCCTCGTCACCACTATCTTCGTCACTTTTATCATAATTATCTGGTGGAGTAATATAAATATCAGCCGATAAAATATTCATGTCATCTTCCAGATATGAAATAATTTCATTTACTGACAAACTGTATCAAAAACAACAAAAATATCTAAATAAAACCTTCATATGAATGCATAACAACAGACTGGTATATCACCCTACTGATCGAAAAATCGATCACTTTATAAAATACCAATTTTTCTACCCACAATCAATTTTATAATAATTTCAATATGTTACAATATTGTGACATACATTATTCTTAGTATAAAACTACAAACAAAAATAAAATTATATTATAATATACCAAAACTACTTACGTTTTACGACAAGACATATTTTTTAAGAAAAATTGCCTTACAAACAGTTTAAATTGGAATAATAAACACGTGAATTGTGAAACGTCAAAAATACTGCTTGACAACTAATAGTTTCAGGTGTACCAAAATAAAAAAATTAACAACGAATGTGTTCACAATTTCATATAAAAAAAATAAAGTATCAACCGATCAAATAACCGATCACTAGGAAGATATGGGTTAACATTGCAAAGTGAATTAATGTCTTCTTATTTTGTTCTAACTGTCTAATATAATCACTACATCATCTGACATTGTTGAGTTTAACAATATACCTGTCATGGGTTTATATTTTAAAGTACATAAAACAGCTAAATCAATTTGTCTGAAGAAAACTATATACACGAAAATTATAAATGTAAAAACCCATGTGAACTAAATCACCTATTTAAAAATGTTAATTTCTCGATCTTAAACATGAATATTAGGAGTATAAGGAAAAACTTCGATGAGCTCTGTGTACTTATTAATAATCTAGATTTTTCTCCAAGCATAATTGTTTTAACTGAAACTCAAATGAAACAAGTAATTCCATATAACTTACCAGAATATACAACAATTTCATCTGCCTGTAAGCATACTGGTCATGATGGAGTTACTGTTTTCTGTCATAATACTCTGAAAAATGTTGCCACTGAATTTATTGAATTTAAAACAGCCAATGCAATAAAAGTAACTTTTTGTCAAAACAACTATAAATATCATATTCTAGCCATATATAGATCCCCTTCATTAAATGATTTTTTATTTGTAAAATAACTAAAATCTTTTGTTAGTAAACTTGATAGAAACAATTTCACTTTTTCCATTGTGACAGGAGACATTAATATAAATATTAATGATAATAATACAAATGTGAATTGTCAAAATGAGTATCTTGATTGTTTATCTAGCTCTGGACACATGTCATATATTAACTCACCAACAAGAGTAACCTTAAGTCACTCGGCATGTTTAGACCACATATTTGTCAAGTCGCACAAGGCGGTTAATATCATTTCTTCAATTCTTGAAACAAATATCACAGATCATTACCCGACCTTTTATGGACATCATTTCAAAAATACTCATCTAAACCGAAATTCTGAAAATCTAGAAAAAGTAGTCATTGATTATGAAACTCTAAACTCTTTACTTCGGTCAGAAAACTGGGAAAATGTGATATCAACAGAAAATCTACATCTCGCACTAGACAATTTCTATAAAACTCTGAGGGATCATACTCTAAAAAATGAAAGTAAAATAGTTGTCACTAACAATAAATATAAAAAAATTAAGCCTTGGATAACAGTTGGGTTAATTATATCAATTAAACAAAGAGATAAATTATATAGAGAAATGTTTAAATATCAAATAGATTGCCGAAAGAATAATCTCAGCCTTATCTGAAAACAAAATATCTAATGTATCGTAACTTACTCAATAGGCTGATACGAAACTGCAAAAAGAAATACTATAGTATACAAATTGAAAATGCCAAAAATAATACTAAAAAAACTTGGAATATTATAAATGAAATTGCCAACAAAAAAAGTATGTCTTCAAATATTGTAAATGAGGTTATAATAAATAATGAAATAGTAACTAACAAATCGACCATTGCAGAAAGCTTTAATAACTATTTTACAAATGTAGTAGACGTAGTTCTTGAATCATCCGGCATTAATGTTAATGATGCTTATATGGAGACATCTCCTCAATTAGATTCAAATAATGAATCAATTAACTCTATAGAATATTTTTCGCCTGTTACATTTAATGAAATTGAAAAATATATTGATAACCTAAAACCATCCAACTCTAAGGGAAATGATGGATTATCTTGTGATACGTTAAAAAAAAATAAAACAACATGTCCTAACTCCATTGCAACATATTTTTAATTTATGCCTCAAAAATGGTCATTTTCCAGAGCAATTTAAAGTCTCCACTATAATACCTATTCATAAATCTGGAGATACGAATAAATTAGACAATTATAGACCAATATCTCTTGTTTCAAATCTCTCGAAAATATTCGAAAAATGCATCAAGTTTAGAGTCATTGAACACTTAGAAAAATATAAAACTCTATCGAAAAACCAATACGGCTTTCGTAAAGACCTAAGCACCGAGGATGCGATATATGAATTGACAAAAAAGATATACTCATCTATCGATAAAAAAAAAGAAATGTCTTGCCATATTCCTAGATTTAAGAAAAGCTTTCGACACCGTAAATCATAATTTACTCATTACAAAAATAAATCAACTAGGCTTCAAAAAAGACACTCTAAAACTACTCTCTAACTATCTTACAGACAGAACACAAAAAACAAAAATTGGGAATAATTATAGTTCAGAGTCAAAGATAAAAAATGGAGTTCCACAGGGAACTGTGCTTGGCCCGATTTTATTCTTAATTTATATTAATGATTTATGTAATTTTGTAATCCCTGGTAAAATTGTTTCTTACGCAGACGACACGGCAATAATAGTGGATGGTAATCATTAGAAAGAAACTTTTTCGAAAGCAACTGATTGTATTTCACTGGTTTCAACATGGCTAAAATACAACAAACTCGTTTTAAACTATAGCAAAACATTTTACTTACCTTTTTATAAAACCATTAACAATAAACCTACAGACAATCTTAAAATTAGAATCCATAATACTAGTTGCAATCAAGAAATGTGCTTCATGTGTAACCAACTCACTAATGTCGAAAATATAAAATATTTAGGAGTATCTATAGATATAAATCTTAATTGGAAATCACATATTAATCAAATCACTTCTAAATTAAGATATCTGACCTACATATTTTATAGACTTAAGGAAGTACTAAACATTGAAAAATTGAAAATGATTTACTTTTCCCTGGTGCAATCATCAATCACTTGAAAATTGAAAATGGCATTATAGGATGGGGTGGTGCACTTGATACATTTATTAAGCCTCTACAAATAATTCAAAAACACATAATTAAAGTCATATATAACAAACCTAAAACATTCTCGACCAACTTATTATACAAAGAAACTAAAATATTTAATATACGTAAATTATTTATATTACAAACTTTGAAATATGTATTCAAAAACAAAAATAATTTCGAAATAAATGAAAACAGAATGAGCAAAAGAATAAATAATGTATTTTACACCCCACAAACCAATACTAAATTATTGCAGACACATAGCAGTTTCATTGGTCCTCGTTCATTTAACCTTCTACCACTACAAACTCAAATGATAAATAAAATGTTAAAATATGTAAAAGAGGTAAAATTATGGTTGAATAATGTAGATATTGAAACGCTTTTTCTATAAATTTATCCATTCTTCTACATCTCACTTTCTATAATTTTCTAAACTGTAGTACAATATGTTTTCTGTTTTTTTTTTTTAATTTTTATAATAACTTTAAAAAAAAAAATCAGGTTTTTCCATATTTTTATTTTATTTTTATAATGGCTGAAAAAATCCTTTTTCACTTCTTCTACCTATGTAATACTAACTTTTTATACTTACTTTATATTTTATATGTTTTTTAAGTTTATTTTATACTTTGGGTACTTGGAAATATAATTTTGTTTTAATATTACCCACACTCAGGCAGTGCCTTAGTGGGTTTTCATTTCTTGTTAATACTATTTTGTATTATATATTATGATATTATATGTATACTATTTGTTATTATACATTATATGTACAAAGAAATGAGAATAAATAAAGTTTAAAAAAAAAAAAAAAAAAAATTAATTCAATTTTTAATTCTTTTAAAAAATTGTTCATCTTAAAGCGTTCTACAATTAATAGGATGCATATAAGTAGGTGCATATATGTAATACTAGCTGACCCGGTCACGCTAATGAAACACAACGCCATCTACTGGATAGTTACCCAACCTAGATAACCAAGTGTTGTGTCCATAAAGTAACTCACACCGCCATCTGTTAGAAACCTAAATGATTACAAAGCATTGTCTTATAACAAAAAATTAATGAACATTTAATTCGCATTGAGGTCGATAATCGTAATAAAAACTATTCTATCTTTTAAGTTGGACCAAATTTCACACGGTAAGCCAAATTTCATTAAAATCGGTTGAATAGTTTTGTAGTTCATCTCGAACACACATCGTGACGCGAGATTTTTATTTATAAAGATAAAACAGAGTTTACAAATAGTAGAGTTAATGAATTTCTTAAACATTCGACTATTAAATTATATTTATAAAAATTAGTTACCATAATAGCGGCAACAAAGATTGTTATTTAAAATCTGGTTCTTTAAAGCTAAATGTGTCGATATCCAATTTGATTCTGTTCAACCCCTGATAGTCCAGTCAGTAGAGATAAAAAGGCCTTTTCCTTGTAAAAGATGGTCTAGAATTGTAGAAGTTATTTTGATTTCATTTGGTAAAGGTTGGTACTCTAAAAATAATTACGTATTTTCTTTCTACCTCGGGTGATCTCTGCTGCGGTTGCCGTTTTATATGAAATGTGACAAAAAACGTTTCTTTCAAAATAATTCCCTAACGGATGATCTTGACAAAGTTGTTGAAGACAAACTAGAAAATTTGTAACTTGAAAATGACTGACATTTTAACAGAATAATAAATGTTAATGAAATTTATGGCTCTGGTGACTTTTTTTCAATTATTTTGTCGTAAAACCAAACAAACAAAAAATTCTTCCATACGTCATCACTGATCACTCAGCCGAGTAACCGTCCAACCCCTCACTCAGATCCAAACTGTCTAAAGAATTTTTTTTTTTAATGATTTAAGTTGAAAAAAAAAAGTCACTGGAGAACAAAATCACAATTTAAGTACCTTTTTATTCTAAATATTGTCAGGAATTACTGAAGGTAAGTAAGTGAAGTACGTCCCGTAACACCCTGTATAATGAATTACAGCCGTGAAAAGATGTTTTTTTTTAAATCGTTAAATTCCCCATTTTATAATATTTTTAAAATTATTTTTCATTGAATTTCGCTCAGTTTTGCAGTTCATAGGTACCTCTAGGTATATTGTAAATCTTTTTTCAAAGCTATTTTATGGTTTGGAAGATTTCAGCCATTATTTGATCTTTAGTTCAAAGTTGAGCAAATCCAAATCACCAATAATTAACTGATTGCATTTCGTCTGTCTGTTCATTTATTTACATATATGTTCCGTTTCCGGTACAAGATGGTGGCCGTTTTATTAGGTCAGAAAAGTTGATTTTAAAATGTGAAATCCCCGTGTTTATTTTGACTTTGTTATTTTTTGCATTTTTTTCAATAAACTAAAGAATTTGGTTGCCATTGAGATAGTGCCGTTTCTTTGAACAAATTTTCTATAACGATACGATTTTTTTATTTACATAAAATAAGTGGTTTATAATAACGTAAGTAGGTATTTAAGTACCTACTTACAAATCGCATGATTTTAGAAGAAATTTTGGTTTTAATTGATTAAATACTAGCAGACCCAGCCACACGTTGCTGTGGCTTACGAAACACAGCACCATTACCCAACCTTTATAAAATCCACACCACCCGCTTGCCAGCTGCCCGCTGCCTGAATTGAATATTTGAATTTCTCGGCTTTTATCTATTATAATAAGCATGTTTTATACATATAAACCTTCCTCTTGAATCACTCTATCTATTGGTGAAAACCGCATGAAAATCTGTTGCGTAATTAAAAGATCTATGCCCACATACATTTTGAGTGACTTAATTTTATACTTGTCCTAGCAGACCCGGCCACACGTTGCTGTGGCTAACGAAACACAACGCCATTACCCAATCTTTATAAAATCCACACCACCCGCTTGCCAACTGCCCGCTGCCCGCTGCCTGAATTGAATATTTGAATTAATCGGCTTTTCTCTACTATAATAAGAATGTATTATTCATATAAACTAATTAACTCGCCACTAATTATTTAATGCTTGCAATGCAACACTGGATATTTGAAAAGGGAAAATCAAATACCTACTTACTCTAGGACATCTATTTTCCAATTTCTTCCGTAGAACGAATTTCAAAAGTGACTATAGTACGTCCCGCCAGCCGTTTGAAATCGCAAAAAATATGTTTTCTTTGAATTTCTCGGCTTTTTTCTAATATAATTTGCATGTATTATACATATAAACATTTCTCTTCAATCACTCTATCTATTGGTGAAAACCGTATGAAAATCCGTTGCGTAGTTTATAAGATTAACGCGCACATACATTTTGAGCGACTTCATTTTATACTATATAATGATAATGATGATGATGATGATGAAGAGAAAATTACAAACATTCCATTTTGGACGCGAGGTCTACTGTTCACAGAACTCCAAAGTACAGGATGTTCTAGAGTAATAGATAGGTACTGTCAGTATCGCCCTGGTGAAATAGTTTTGGACGCGAGGTCTACTGTTCACAGAACTACAGAATACAGGATGTTCTAGAGTCATAGATAGGTACTGCCAGTATCGGCCTGGTGAAACCGTTTTTGACGCGAGATATACTGGTCACTAAACTACAGAGTAAAGGATGTTCTAGAGTAGTGGTTTCCAACCTTTTTTTGACTAGGGACCACTATTAAATTTATTTGTTCTCACGGGGACCACAAGGTACAATAATGATAAACTTTAAACGCGTCCTTGCAATTACTATCATTTTGCAGTTCTATGTGCTCTTCTTGGACTTCTTCAGCTTCCTCTCCATCATTAATACCAAAAGGGTTACGAATAAACTTTTGGATACCTTTCGAGTCGGTTTTTGTATTGATGAATAAATGTTTCGTGAACCACTGGTTGGAAATCACTGTTCTAGAGTGATAGATAGGTATCTACTGTCGGTATCGCCCTGGTGAATCTACACTATTCAGAATTGCTTGAAATGGATTTGGCCTGAATGGAGTGAATGTGATCTTATCTGAATGTAGAAGTACTTCCCGACCTTCCTCTACCCTATCTCCTTGCCTCCCCAACCGCATAACCCCTTCAACCTCTCAACATAACTTTTAAAATCGTCGTGGCATTGACACTTTTTTTCGGATTAGCTTCACATTATATTGGATGTTTTATGTGATTACAACACAAGAGTACCAACTGCCCGCATCCAATGGGACCATGGCATTCCGATTTGGGGAATGTTGAATGACTAAAAGAGTGGGGAGAGGAAATATGTGATGAAATGGATTTTCGAGAAGTGGATAACTGGCTATTCAGATCTAGTCACGCAACACAACAAACAAATAAACGGGTTCGATTCTGAATGGTGGTCCTTCACCAAGTTGACAGTGAAAATAGATACCACTCTTGAAGTTGGTTTGTTTCTGGCATTTTTTTTAACATTATTTTCACACAGGAGGCCCTAAGGAAAATAATTTCCCTCATAGTCTAAGAGGTCACGGGATTTTTCATAACGATCATGGATACGGTTAGATTTACTTTTATAGTTTGTAGAGTAGTCCCCTAATGTAAATGACGTCGGTCTGCCTGCTCTCAGTGGTTGCAACTATGAGTTATAGAGCTTACAAGAGGCTTCATTGTTGCGAAAAAAAAACGATCAGAGAAATGGTCAGTTTTAGTACATATTCAAAGTATGGCGTCTCCGCAGATGAAATAAGTTGGTCTGCCTGCTCTCAGTGGTTGCAACTTCGAGTTATAGAGCTTACAAGAGATTTCATTGTTGCGAAAAAAAAACGATAACAGAAATTAATGGTCAGTTTTAGTACCTATTCGAAGTATGGTGTCTCCACAGGTGAAACGAGTTGGTCTGCCTGCTCTTAGTGGTTGTATTTCAGAGAAAAAAAATAACAGTAATCAATAAAATAAATAATTAAGTCGAAAAAATGCAATTTTTATTAATTCAACTTACATAAACAAAATCATCTTTGGGTAAAATCACAGATCACTTTGGGTAATCATTTTGTAGAATATTGCTAAGGCTTAAAGAGCTAAATATTTACTTACTTCTAATATTCTTTTAATATTTTTAGAGTTTTTCATTAGTCACATTAAAATCCATATTAAACCACAAAATAAAGTATTAAATCAGTATTTTTTTTTTTTTTTTTGAATGTAGCTATTACTTTGTGGTTATCCATTATAGAAAAATGAAATATTTTAACTTTGTAAAAACCACTTAATTGATGCGCAAATCCGACCGGTTTCGGAACAAACGTTCCTTCGTCAGGGAAAGCTTATACTAATTTGACAGTTTCGAACAATGTTTTATTATGGTAGGGGTGGAGCTGTTGCTAGATAATAATGTAGATTGGGTAGGTAGGTATTAGTGTAGAGTGGGTGGGTAGGGGAACAAATCCATGATTGGGCTATATGATAATATTTTTTGTTTGTTGATAATAGATTCATTATTTTTAAGGGATTTTTTAATTTCCAAGGCTTCTAAGTTATCTAAACGTTTTCCTTTATTATTAATATGAAGAATATTTATCCCTGTATTTTTTTCAAAACTATGGTTATTTTCAATGATGTGGTTAGCAAACTCAGAAAAATTATTATTATTAAGACATCTTAAATGTTCTTTGATTCTGATTTCAAAATTACGAGTGGTTTTTCCAATATAAAATGAGGGACAATCATTGCATTTGAGTTTATATATTCCGGAATTAGTCAATTTATGGTCTTTATCTTTAGTATTTCTCAAAAAATTAAAAGAAAAAGTTTTTTTGAAGCCATGGAAATTAAAAAATCCCTTAAAAATAATGAATCTATTATCAACAAACAAAAAATATTATCATATAGCCCAATCATGGATTTGTTCCCCTACCCACCCACTCTACACTAATACCTACCTACCCAATCTACATTATTATCTAGCAACAGCTCCACCCCTACCATAATAAAACATTGTTCGAAACTGTCAAATTAGTATAAGCTTTCCCTGACGAAGGAACGTTTGTTCCGAAACCGGTCGGATTTGCGCATCAATTAAGTGGTTTTTACAAAGTTAAAATATTTCATTTTTCTATTAAATCAGTTTTTATAAATATTTAGCTTGCAATATAATCTAATAATTTTTGGGCAAAATCGCAGGTTCATCATCACTTTAACTTAGATTTCTTTTTTAACATAGATAGATTTAACTTAGATTTCGTCATCTTCAGAATCTACTTCTTCACTGCTTAGGCACGTAGACGATGAGTCTGTAATGTGATAAAATAACTGTAAAGTTTGATAGAAAAAATGACGGTTATGATGATATGGAAATTATTATACATATTTATATGTAAAAAACATAAGGAAACAAACTCTTGTATGTGGTGACCCGACAATTGGTTCTCCGACAGTTGGTCCGGCGAGAGTTGGTCCGGCCGACAGTTCGTCCGGCCGAAATTTGGTCCGGCGACAATTAGTCCGGCCGAAAGTTTAGAAGATGTTTTCTTGAAGTAAGTATGCAAAAAGGATATACGGCCGTACAACCAAAGTTAATATACTTATATCTGAAGGCATCTTGAGTGAAAATCTGCTGTGAAATTATTTTTACTAATAATTTCGACTCTCTGAAGTAGCATGCGGCAATCACAAAATACGACATACTTATACGTGCAATCGGCCTGGCAAAAAAACGCTTAAGATTCCCATTTGCATATAATATAACTTTTATATCTGAATATAACACAAGAGTCCCAACTCCCAACTGCTCCCAACCGTCTCGAGCCAGTGAGACTATGGCATCCCCAATTTTGGTATGGTGTGATGCTGAAGGTAGTGGGGAGAGAAAGGAGATGTGGAAAATGTACCTGGCTATTCATATATAGTCATCAAATACCGCTAAAGCCATTACAAGTAACGTTACAATTCTGAATGAATGCTGACGAATACCAAAATACGACACGTGCAATATCTACTTAAGATTTAGGAGGTCGTATTTTGCTATTCGTCAGTATTCATTCAGAATTGTAACGTTATTTGAAATGACTTTTGCCGTGTATGGTGACTAGATCTGGATAGCCAGGTAATTTTCCACACTGCAGTGCAAGGCGATGGGTCGAGAGAGTCAGGCTGGAGAGATTAAAAAGTCTCCCTCAACCGGTCTCTTCTGATCTGGCCCGCCATGCATTAGGTGGGCAAAGGCATCCCCCGCCAAGACCTAGACAAACCTCATTCCGTAAACACGGTCACCAAACGTAGCAAACTACTTGGGATGGGACTATGGCAGAGGCGTTGGTTATCCAATAAATGGTTCCCGGGGCGCGCGGCAGTAAACATATCCACCTCCTTAAATCTTAAGTAGATATTGCACATATAAGTATGTCGTATTTTGCTATTCGTCAGTATTCATTCAGAATTGTAACGTTACTTGAAATGGCTTTAGCCGTGTTTGATGATAAATCTGAATAGCCAGGTACATTTTCCACATCTCCTTCACCTCCCCACTACCTTCAGCATCACACCATACCAAAATTAGGGATGCCATAGTCTCTGTGGCTCGAGACGGTTGGGAGCAGTTGGGACTCTGGTGTTATATTCAGATATAAAAGTTATATTATATGCAAGTAGGAATCTTTAGCTTTTTTGTCGCTAAGCCGAATGCACGTATAAGTATGTCGTATTTTGTGATTGCCGCATGCTCCTTCGGAGAGTCGAAATTATTATAAAAAATATTTTCACTGCGGATTTTCACTCAAGATGCCATAATTGGAGGTAATCCACCACTGGTAACCCACCACCCGCCCTGGTATTAAGTAACAGATGGTTACTCCTTCAAGGCTCTCGCAAGGACTCTAATTTTTGTGAAAGAACGAAGGTACATTTAGTTAAGAACGAATTTAGACCTCCAATGTCCCTGCATACGTTGTTAGCAAGCAGTATGCAAGTGCTTGGCGGGAAATAAAAGATACAATATGTGTCAGTATGACAGAATGTAGACAAGACAATGGGACAGGTTGGTGAATGTCCATGAGGTGGCAAGCGCTGGGTGAGTGTATCCAGCATATTCTACAAGCACCTGTTTGGGAGGAAGACACAGTACAGTGGAGGTGCCATCAGATATATGTAAGTATATCGACTTTGGTTGTACGGCCGTATATCCTATTTGCATACTTATTTGAAGAAAACGTCTTCTAAAATTTCAGCCGAACCAATTTTCGCCGGACCAATTGTCGCCGGACCAAATGTCGGCCGGACGAATTGTCCGCCGGACCAACTGTCGCCGGACCGCGAATTTCCAAAACCTAAACCGGTTCAGTCGCTTTACATTTTCAATGTTCAATTGATAGCTTGGAGGATTTTTGATTGAATTTATCCAGATATTTGATACGTATTTAGCTCTAAATATCTAACGAACTAGTTCGATTTCAGACGGTGGCAAAAAAGGAGCATCAAAATTCATAAGAGTTTTGTAAAATTTTTCATTCTCTTTATTGGGCTTAATTTGTTTTAGGGAAATCTTATGGCGGGCCCCGTTTACAGATTTACTCTTCACACCACATAACTCACAAATGAATTGTTCAATTTTGCATTTGGTTTCATTTTTTGTCAACGGAGCATCGCAACTTAGCTCAAGTAATGATGAACCTGTGATTTTATCCAAAAATTATTAGATTTTATTGCAAGGTAAATATTTATAAAATCTGGATTTAATACTTTATTTTGTGGTTTAGTATAGATTTTAATGTGACTAATGAAAAAGCTCAAAAAATATTAAAAGAATATTAGAAGTAAGTAAATATTTAACTCTTTAAGCCTTAGCAATATTCTACAAAATGATTACCCAAAGTGATCTGTGATTTTACCCAAAGATGATTTTGTTTATGTAAGTTGAATTAATAAAAATTGCATTTTTTCGACTTAATTATTTATTTTATTGATTACTGTTATTTTTTTTCTCTGAAATACAACCACTAAGAGCAGGCAGACCAACTCGTTTCACCTGTGGAGACACCATACTTCGAATAGGTACTAAAACTGACCATTAATTTCTGTTATCGTTTTTTTTTCGCAACAATGAAAGCTCTTGTAAGCTCTATAACTCGAAGTTGCAACCACTGAGAGCAGGCAGACCAACTTATTTCATCTGCGGAGACGCCATACTTTGAATATGTACTAAAACTGACCATTTCTCTGATCGTTTTTTTTTCGCAACAATGAAGCCTCTTGTAAGCTCTATAACTCATAGTTGCAACCACTGAGAGCAGGCAGACCGACGTCATTTACATTAGGGGACTACTCTACAAACTATAAAAGTAAATCTAACCGTATCCATGATCGTTATGAAAAATCCCGTGACCTCTCGGTCTATCAGGGATGTCATCTTTTGGAGATGCTGTGTGACGGTTCTTTTTAATGAAATGAAGAAGATAAAGTTCTGGGAAGTTAAAAAGTTTAAGGGGTGGGTAGGAATCGGGGAGTCGGTGTGTCCAGGAGTGACGGCTAAATGTATGTATATCATTTGGGAGGCGGGTATAGATACCGCCGCCCCGGGAACCATTTATTGGTTAACCAACACCTCTGCCAAAGGTCACCGCAAGTAGTTCGCTACGTTTGTTGACTTAGTAAAGGTGTCTGAGTTCTTATGGGTGAGGTTTGTTCGGGTTTTAGCGGCGAATGCGTCCGCTCACCACCTTCGTGGCAGGCCGGATCAGGAGAGACTGGTTGAGGTTTTGACCTCTCCAGCAAAAATCTCTCGGATCATCGCCTTGCACCGCAGTGGGAGGAATGAATTGATACATCCGTCACTCTTGGACAAATTGATCCCCAGATTCCTACCCACCCCTTATACCCTTTTCCATACCAGAACCTCCTCTCCTTCCTTTCCTAAAAAGGCCATCCACACAGCATCCCCAAAGATGACATCGGCACTGAGGGAAATTATTTCTCTCCGGGCTTCCTGTGTGGAGCTAATGCAAAAAAAAAATAGATCCCTCCCACTGCGGTTTAAGGCGATGTTCCCAAAGAGCTCGGCTAGAGGTCTCCCTCAACCAGTCTCTCCCGATCCGGCCTGCCACGCAGTTTATAGTAGATGCTTCAGCCGCCAAGACCCAGACAATCCTCACTCCATGAACCCAGGCACCCCTGCTAAGTCACCAAATGTAGCAAACCACTTGGGGTGAAATAAATGGTTCCCGGGGTGGCGGTACCCACACCCGCCTCCCAAATTGTGGTTAATGTTACTTTCAGCTGTATACTAACCTTTTAAAATGCGTTGAAGCCTTGACCAGACCCCAATAGTTTCTTAACTCTAAAGTAGGCGACAAAATGTATAGGTATATAAAAAAAAACAATTCACAAATCGAAAAAATTTACTATATTTATTTTGTTCTCACGACTATACTCTATACTAGGAGCAGTAGGTGTGTAATTCTGTAATAATAGACCTCCGTCCAAAAATCGACTTTCTAATTTATTCGAACTTAATAAATAAATTCCGTAATTTTATCTAAAATTTTGATTTTTATAAGTAGGTACTCAAACATCTACTTTATTATGAACCGTACACTTTATGTAACATTCTTAAATTTCAAATAAAGAATAATTATACATTTTGTTCCAGGAAACGTAACTATCTCAAGGATAATTCTTTTATCAAACTTTCTCTAGGCAGGTAGGTACCATAATATTGAACAAATGCGAATATGAAAATACAAAAAATCACGACGATTTCACATTTTAAAATTTAATCTTTAAATTACCATTAATAGCCACCATTTTGAACCAGAAACGGAACGTACAAACAAATGTTCATACAGACGAAATACAAAATTGTGGACACAGGACTTCACTACGCTCAGTCAATAATTATGTTTTTTTTTTTAAATGTATACCGCACAAAAGTCCCAATTGCTCACGTCTGGAGCTAGTGGGACTATGGCATCCTCAATTGGGGTATGTTGTGAGGCTGAAGGTAATGGGGAGAGGAAGGTGATAGGGAAGAGGAAGGTGGGGAAGTTCCTGGCTATTCAGATCTGGTCACCAAACACGGCTAATGCCATTTCAAGCAACGTTTCAATTCTGAATGGTGGTCTTACACCAGGGCGATACTGAGAGTATCTTCCACTCTGGAACATGCCGCAAATATACTATATATTATTTGAAATGAATAAATTGTGAAATAACACAAATTTATCAAATAAAATTTATTAGCCACGTTGGGAGTCGATCACACGACCATCGGAGTGCTAGTCAAGAGCCTTACCGCTGGACTACGCCGGCCGTTGGTGAAGTAGATTCACCAGTTTCCCGCTTATACCACGAGTTTCTAGACACCGTGTATAGCGCCAGTTTTGTGACATAACACCTCAAAGGCGTTTAAATTTTTTAAAGGCTTAATTGATCAAATATCAAAGCAATACGTTTGTCTATGTTCACCGTTGCGGTCATTATTTTTTTCAAGGACGAGTTAAATTTTATAATAAAGAAAAAATATACTCACCCAGTATTTGTAATGACGAATGCAGAACACAACACCCACTGGTCACTCACTAGACTTACAGGAGCCCGCCAGGTAATGTCTCCTCTCTGACCTGTTCCAATCCGTCCCTGGGAACACAACACGACATTTTTTTTTATTTATTTTTTTTTTTATTAGTAATAGAAGGTACATAAATTACAAATAAATTTTATACAGTAATTAATTACATAGTAGAATATTTGATGTACATATATATATTACATATATATTTTTATTCTCTAAGCAAGTGTTGTTTTCATTATTGCTCTTATTGCTATTAATTAACTTGTTGATTTTGTTATTTCATAGATTTTGTTCTTTTCTTTTATATATTATAACGACGGCCAACGTGGTCGAGGGGTAAGGTTCTTGACCCGCAATCCAAAGGGCGCAGGATCGAATCCCGGCGTTGGAAAATAAATGTGATTTTATTGAAAAAGATGTCAATAATAATCAAAACGAAAATTTGAAAGAGAACAAGACATAGAAAAAGACAATAGCTCGAACCCAGACCTCTCGTCTAACCGGGACGTGCGCGTTAACCAATTTCACTATTGCCTCCTTCTGTCAAACCGTCATTTTAGTCAATCTCATGTTTCATATTTTAGAATTAACAATTATCTTCAACTAATTATTTTTCAGTCCTAGTTGCGACCATTGTCTTTTTCTATTTTTCGGTGTCTTGTTCTTTTTCATATTTACGTTTAGAAATGAGATCCCTGAGGCGTATGTGTGGTAAAACCATGTACGATCGTGTGAGAAATGTGGAGATCCGCGAATAAAGCAAGGCTGATGTAAGCGTAATGAGTAAGATTAAGAAAAGGACGCTCAGATGGTTTGGGCATGTAGAGCGAATGAACGAGGAAAGTAGTGTAAAGAGAATATATGGCGCAATTGTGAATGGTAGAAGAAGTCGGGGACGCCCGAGGAAGACATGGCACGACCAAGTGAATCAGATACTTGAGTCGGGCCATGTGAAGAGTCGGAATAATAGAAAAGCATATATGAGACGATGTATGAATGTGTAGGAGTCAAGGAGTGTGTGCCAAGACCGAGTTGTTTGGCGGTCAGTTCTCTCTGCCTACCCCTGCGGGAAACGGCGTGATGGTTAGTTAGTTAGTTACGTTTAGATTATTATTGTTATCTTCTTCTTCAATGATGTATTACATTAATGGGAATAATCTTATTTTCTTATAAAAAATAAAATTTATTTGTTTAATTTGCCTTATTTCACTAAAATTAATTAATTCATATAAAATAATATACGGTTTAATTACGGCACGTTCCAAAGTAGAAGATACTCTTAGTATCGCCCTGGTGACCACCATTTAATATTGAAAAGTTGCTTTAAATGGTTTTAGCCGTGTTTGTTGACCAGATCTGAATAACCGGTGCTTCTCCACCTTCCTCTTCCCCATCTTCTTCCCCTCTTCACTATCTTCCACCCCAATTGGGGATAATATAGTCTCACTGGCTCCAGACAGGAGCAGCTGGGACTCTTGTGAGGTATTCACATTTAAAAAAAATAGAAACATGTAACCGCACAAGAGTCCAAACTGCACCCAACCACCTGGAACCAGTGAGTCTATGGCATTCCAAATAGGGTTACTTTGTGTGACTGTAGGTAGTGTAGAGGGGAAGTAGATGTGGAGGAGGAAGATGGGGAAATATACGGCTAATTAGATTTAGTCACCAAAAGCGGCCAAAACCATTTCAAGCAACGTTCTTTTTTGAGTGGTTGTCTTACACCAGAGCGATACTGAGAGTGCGTATGTTCCACTTTTGAATCAGTTGAAATTATATATTATTTAAAAATAATACATTGTGAAATACTACAACTTAATCAAATAAAAACACACAAGGATTTGAACCCGTGGCCTCCTTATTACTAGTCGAGAACTTTACCCTCGACCATTGAGGCCGTTGTTTAAATGCTAACTGCCCAGAGGCAGTAGGGCTGTATTGCTTGAAGTGAAATATCGTAAAACATTTCAGTATCACCCCGGTGAAAGGCCATCCTTCAGAATGTAATCTTTGATCGAATTGGCTTTAGCCCTGTTTGGTGACCAGAACTGAATAGCCAATATCTTTTCCACCTTCCTCTTCCCCTTCTATTCCCCACTTCACTACCTTCAGCCTCGTAATATACCCCGATAAGGGATGCCATAGTCCTACTGGCTCCGGCTGACTGTTGTAAGCAGTTGGCCTTTTGTGCAGTAATGAATGTGTTAGTATTATTATTAAGGCATCTCCAATATGGGGGTCATCGTCAAAACGCCATTCCGGAGTTATCCTGAGGATAGAAGAGGGCACCGGGAGATTAACAAGTGAGACTGAATGAAGTGGAGAAGAAAGGTGAAGGTTAGGAGTCTGCCTATTCAGATCTGGTAACACGGCGGCTCTTGCAATTTTTAATTCTGAATGAGTGTTCACCAGGGCGATACTGGGAGTATCTTCTACTCTAGAACGTGATGCAGGTAAACCGTCAATAGTTAGATATCAATATTACATATAACATTTGTGAAGAATAATAAAATGAATAGAATATAAAATGTTTCAACACACAGTATTAGTATTAGTATTAGATCTCGTGACCTCTGAATCCAGAGCCAAGGATTTTACCAAGCTGTGAATGTGTTCAGAGAAAAGTCGTTTTTTTACATAAGCCTGTGTCATCTTTGGGGATGCTGAGTGGAGGGTTTTTTTAAGGAAAGGAAAGAGAGGAGGGTTTTTTTAAGGAAAGGAAGGAGAGAAGAGTTCTAAGAAGAAAAAGGGTTTAAGGGGTGGGTAGGAATCTGGGGTTCAGCGTGTCCTGGTCATCAGCCTTCAAGACCCAGACAAACCTCACCCCATGAACCCGGGCACCCCTTCTAAATCACCAAACGTAGCAAACCACGTGGGGTGATCTATGGCAGATGTGTTGGTTATCCAATAAAGGTTCCCGGGGCGGCGGTACCCATTCCCGCCTCCCAAGCGAAGCTAATCGTCCGCAATGGAGTGCTGATACCAACCCTGATTTATTCTAATGAGGAAACTTGCGGATTGCTGAAGTACATGTGTGCTAAAATCATGTACGACCGTGTTGAAAATGGTGACCGGCCAACTCAGGTGAATACGGGGAGCGCCGCCCCGGGAACCATTTATTGGATAGCCAACATCTCCGCCGATAAACGGAAATGAAATTAACTCAAAACCTCCTATGAAAAGTCATTAAAAGTGATGAAAAAAAAAAAAAAAATTTTTTTTTTTTTTTTTTAATTTATTTATTTCATCCAAAAATATATGAATACATAATATAATATTACATTACAGTAGTGTATTTGTTACATTTAAAGTACATTTCCCCTTTTTATTTTCTTCCTTTCTTTTACACAGTAGTAATAATAATATTATTTTAATGACAATAACATGTTACTAACAAAGTTAAAAACATAAGGTAATAAATGATGTGTTAGTTAATATCTATAAATTATAAGAATAATGTTATAATAATAATTGATGCCATTAAAACAGTATCGAAATAGGAAAAAAAAGATATGGAGGTAAGAACTGTTATAAAGGAGTAACATAATATATATTTTAAGTAGTGCATAGCCTGCCTCACTAGGCGAACCTGTATTGAGGCAGAATTTTTAATAAGTTGTTTCTCGTAATGTTGTCTATGGTTCACTTATAAATGTATAATATATTTTCTTATACAGCATTACTTTATTTCTGTTTATATTATTGCTTGCAGATACACAATACAAAAACAGAAAATTTATTACTGCAATAACTATCAATGACAAGGCGTTTGGGTGAGTGCACCAGTAAAGGACCGATCATTAGAAAATATCCAAATTTTAACATTTTTTAAAATTCTTTCTGTGTTTGACTCAGTTTGATATTATCGGGAAGCATGTTGAATATTTTTGTGGCAAAGTATCTATAACTACGTTGTCCAAAGGTGGTAGAGAGTGCTGGAACTTGCAATGTGTCTTTGTTCGAATTGGTTAAATAGGTTAGAGAACGTCCATATTACGTGACTCGTTCAGGGGGGTTTAGTTTTTTTGTTATCTTCAAAATACCACGTTTGATCATAGTGAGGGGCTTAGATTTTTTTCACGTTGTCAATCTAGAAATCTAAATTTTGACATAAGTTTTATCTTGATAATATTTTTTCCACCTGTAATTATATGTATGCATGAACTCTTACCGTCACGCAGCAAGCGCCGTATTAATAATTTGTTTTTTTTTAACCTTTTTGTTAACAAGAAATGATTTTAAACCATGTTTATGAATTACTGCGTAAAAACTGTAGGCGAAGGGCGGGGGGGGGGGGGGTCTTGGAATATACTACACGTATTCACCGAGGGAGGAAGGGGTGTTAAAAATTACAAAAAGTGGGTCACGTAGTATGGGTACGTTCTCTTAGGTTCCATAAGGTTAGGGTTATAGGCTATTTTAAAATTATTTTTTTCACAGCTTTTAAAGACTTTTCAAAGAGGTGTTTAGTTGACTTAATTCTGAGTTGTTATGGAATCTCTCGGCCATAGGTCACCCCAAGTGGTTCGCTACACTTGGTGACTAAGCAAGGGTGCCCGGATTCATCGGGTGAGGTGTGTTCACGTCTTGGCGGCAGGTGGCCTGCCCGCCATCTCCGTCGCAGGCCGGACTGAGAGAGGCCAGTTTAGAGAGATCCTGTGACCACTGCAACTGGTCTCTCTCGATCCATCGTCTTGCACTGCAGTGAGAGGGATAGAATCATACACCCGTCACTTTTGGACACACTGATCCCTAGATTCCTACCCACCCTTCATACCTTTTTCCTACCCAAAACTTCCACACAGAATGCCCAAATATGACATTGACCCTGAGAGACATTATCTTCATGGGCCTCCTGCGTTGGGTTAGTGAAAAATAATAGTAATTAATCATTCAATAAATTAATGTATTTTTATGTTTTAAATAAAGCTACTTAATGTCTGTAACTTACGTAGTACGGGGCCTCTGCTGTAGTTGTTATAGGAGTCTTGTGATATAATATATTGGAGTCCGGAGTGAGTAGAGGACACAAATCCCCCCGAGTCCAACCGGAGCTGGTTTCTTGGCACGGGTGAATCTTCTCTGCCAGCTCTACGCAGTCTGTAGAGGAAACAAAACATTACAAATAAGCGTTTCAAGTGCCTACAGTTATTCATGGGACTAAGTAACTCATAGAGTGGAAGATATTTCTAGCAGATATGGATAGCCAGGTAGTTTATTTTCGCTTCGTTACCTTTGTCAACTTCACAACTTTACACAATATGGAAGTCCAGTGGAAATTGTTGAATACGATTTTCCTGTGTATAATTTGCAAAAGTTAAGTATTGTTGATTGGATATATTTAAACATATATATTATATACCAACATATATCTTTTACCACAGTTTTTTTAATTTTTTTTTTACATGAATACCGCACAAGAGTCCCAACTGCTCCCGTCTGGAGTCAGTGGGACTATGGCATCCCCAATTGGGGTATGTTGTGAGGCTGAAAGTAGTGGGGAGGGGAAAGAGATAGGGAAGAGGAAGATGGGGAAGTACCTGGCTATTCAGATCTGGTCACCAAAAACGGTTAAAGCCATTTTAAGCAACGTTTCAATTCTGAATGGTAGTCTTACACCAGGGCGATACTGAGAGTATCTTCCACTCTGGAACGTGCTGCAAATATACTATGTAATATTATTTTAAATGAATAAATTGTGAATAACACAATTTAACCAAATAAAATATATTTGCCACGCCGGGATTCGATCCCGCAACCTTCGAAATGCGAGTCAAGAGCCTTACCGCTGCACTACGCCGGCCGTCAAATAAATATAACACATCATTTTTTTTATCAAAAAAATACTTTTTACTCCTTCAATAAAGGGAAATTATATTAATGATTTATGTAATCCCTGGTAAAATTGTTTCTTACGCAGACGACACGGCAATAATAGTGGATGGTAATCATTGGAAAGAAACTTTTTCGAAAGCAACTGATTGTATTTCACTGGTTTCAACATGGCTAAAACAAACTCGTTTTAAACTATAGCAAAACATTCTACTTACCTTTTTATAAAATCATTAAAAATAAACCTAAAGACAACCTTAAAATCAGAATTCATAATACTAGTTGCAATCAAGAAATGTGCTTCATGTGCAACGAACTCACTTATGTCGAAAAAATAAAATATTTAGGAGTTTCAATAGATCTTCTTCTTTTTCTTTGCCACTTCCCACTTTAAGTGGGGTCGGCTCTCCTAATCAATCTGCGCCAAGACGACCGGTCTTGGGTTGTTGGATTGGGGAAATTTTGAGCTATTTTTGCCATGCTGGTCCACCATGTCAGAGGGGGGCGTCCTCTTCCTCTTTTTATTTCAGGTATAGCTAGCGCTTTATGGCACACGTGTTCTTTGTCTCTTCTCATTACATGACCATACCACCGTAAGCGACTTTCTGTTAGTTTTTCAGGAAGGGGAGCTACCTTGAAACTACCCCTTATATGTTCGTTTCGTATTTTGTCCAGTTTCGTAACCCCACCTGACCATCTAAGCATTTTCATTTCTGCAACGTGCAGTTTTTGGACGTGATTTTCCTTCACTGTCCAACACTCAGCCCCATACAGCATTGCTGGTCTCACTGCAGTTTTGTATATTTTGCCTTTTGTGCGAATGGGCATGCTTGAATCGCACAGTACTCCAGTGAGTGATCGCCACTTCTGCCACGCAACATTTACTCTGTGAGATACATCGGCCTCTACATTTGCATCTTTTGTTATTACTGAGCCAAGGTATTTGAAGGATTCTACTTTTGGCACCGGCATTCTGTCTGGATAGTAAACGGTGGTGTTGCTCGCTGTACTGCTGAAATTACATTCCAAGTGCTCCGTTTTTGACCTGCTGACACGAAGTCCTGATATTTCAAGTGCTGTTATCCATTCTGTCAAGGTATTTTGCAGATCTTCCGCAGTTTTGGCAATCAGTACGATGTCGTCTGCATACAGAAGGTTCCAGGGTAGTTTCTTTTGAATATTTTTGGTGATGTAATCCATTACTAAGTTGAACAGTAATGGGCTCAGCGACGAACCTTGGTGAACTTCCACCTCAACCTCGAATGCTTGGCTCAGACCGACCGGGCTTCTGACCCTTGTGCGGGTATTGTTATACATGTCTTCTATGAGGTTCACATAATGTTCTGGTAGTTCCTGAGCTCTCATAGCTTGCCACACAAGTCTTCTTGGCACTCGGTCGAAAGCTTTTTCTAAGTCGATAAAGATGAAGTGTAAGTTTTCCCTATTGAGATGGTATTTTCCCATTACTATTCTCACCGCCTGTAATGCGTCTGTCGTAGATTTTGATGGGGTGAAACCGAATTGATTTGGTGTGATTTTGGCAAGATCATATATTCGTTTATTCAGTATGCGTTCCCAGATTTTAAGAGTGTGTGAGGTTAACTTTATGCCCCTGTAATTACCACACTGTGTAACGTCACCTTTATTTTTATAGAATGGTACAAGGAAGCTTTGCCGCCACGCCTCAGGAATTTTAATTCTACCTATTTTATTAAATAGGTTTGTGAGCCATTCTATCGCTACCATTCCTAATGACTTCCATAGATCTGCCGGTATCTCATCGGGTCCTACAGCTTTACAATTCTTCATCCTTTTGATGGCTTGCTTGACTTCATCTCTGCTAATCTCCTGGATCGGGCCCTCGACTGGAGGTAAGGGTTTGAAGCTGTTACTTGGATATTCTTCATTTAGAAGTTCTTTATAGTATTCGAACCACCTATGATTGATATCTTCGTTTGAAGTAAGCAGCGTCTGACTTTTACTTTTGATATACTTATTGGTTTTGATGTCTAGGGTTGATTTGTTTCTAGTTTTGGCTATTCTGAATATTTCTGCATCAGTTTCGGCATTCTCAAGGTTGTTGTAGAATTCCTGTCGTGATTTGGCTCTTGACTGCGCTACACATGTTTTAGCAGTTTTTTTAGCTTTCATATATTTGTCTCGATCATTGTCTGTCTCAGAGCGTTGCCAGACCTTAAAGAGATTTTTCTTGTTTTTGAGAGCTTCCTTTACCTCTTCGTTCCACCATGTAGGATCTTTTCCTGTACTTATGCCTCCTTTCGAAACGCCCAGTATGGACCTCGCTTCATTTTTGCAATGCATTTCAAATTTAGCCCACATTGAGTTTGCATTTTCATAGTTGGCATTCCGATCGTTCACTAGGTAATCAATAAATGAGTATCAATAGATATAAATCTTAATTGGAAAACACATATTAATCAAATCACTTCTTAATTAAGATATCTGACCGACATATTTTATAGACTTAAGGAATAGTATTTATGATTTATAAATACTATAAATACAATTTATAAATTGTATTTATGATTTATAATAGTACTAAACACTAAAAAATTGAAAATGATCTAATTTTCCCTGGTGCAATCATCAATCACTTACGGCATTGTAATATATTAAGCCTCTACAAATAATTCAAAAACACATAATTAAATTACAAAAATAAAACATTCTCGACCAACTTATTATACAAAGAAACTAAAATATTTAATATACGTAAATTATTTATATTACAAACTTTGAAATATGTATTTAAAAACAAAAATAATTTCGAAATAAATGAAAACAGAATGAGCAAAAGAATAAAAAAATGATATATTTTACACCCCATAAACCATTACTAAATTATTGCAGACACATAGCAGTTTCATTGGTCCTCGTTCATTTAACCTTCTACCACTACAAACTCAAATGATAAATAAAATGATAAAATATGTAAAAGAGGTAAAATTATGGTTGAATGATGTAGATATTGAAACTTTTTTCTATAAATTTATCCATCCTTCTACAACTCACTTTCTGTAACTTTCTAAACTGTAGTACAATATGTTTTCTGTTCGGTTTTTTTAAACTAAAGAAAAAAATCAGTATGTTTTTCTCCATATTTTTATTTTATTTTTATAATAGCTGAAAAAAAATAGTAATAATAGACTATTTTGTACTATGGGTACTTGGAAATATAGTATTTTGTTTTAATATTACCCACACTCAGGCAGTGCCTTAGTGGGTTTTCATTTCTTGTTCATACTATTTGTTATTATGTATTATGTTATTATATACTATTTGCTATTATACATTATATGTACAAAGAAATGGGAATAAATAATTTTGAAAAAAAAATTCAATGCAACAGTTAGAATGAAAGCGTAGTATTTAATTCTAGTTTGAATCTTACAATCATACATACAGATAACAGCCAATAAAAATATGCGTTAAGAAAATGAAGAAGAGTTGATAGTTCTTGATACGGTTAAGATATACAGGGTGTTAAGGGACGTACTTGACTTACTTTAACCAGTGATTTCTGACATTATTTGGAGTAAAAAATGTAAATTCAATTTTGGTCTCCGGTGACTTCTTGGATGACTTTTTTTTTTTCAAATTTTTTTTCTTCAAAATCAAACAAAAAAAAATTCTTCTGCATGTCGTTACTGGTCACTCAGCCGAGTAACCGACCAACCCCTAAGCCCGCCACCAACTGTCCAACACCTACCATTTTTTATGTTTTTACTCCAAATAATGTCAGGATTCACTGGTTAAAGTAAGTCAAGTACCTACGTCCCTTAACACCTTGTATATTATTGTATTTATGATACAGTTAAATATGACCGAATCGGAAAGGGTCACATTAGCTCAGTGATAGAGCTCCGCCCTGGCGAGACAAAGGTCCGGGATTCGATTCTCATAAGTAACCTAATCTTTTTCTGTCATTAAGTCTTCATTAATTAAATATTACAATTAGAGGTTTTATTCATTAACTTAAAAATAAAAATACATAGTTATCATACTATTATTTTTTACGAAACTAAAAAACATTTTAAATTAGATAAAGGTATCACAAAAGTTTGGTTTTATCATTTAATATAAAATATGTATAAAAATTTGCACACTTGAAAAATATTTTTCAAATGCTGAATGTTGTTGTGTGAATATTTCTTACCGTAGTAAAAAACAGAAAGCATAACTTTAATAAGATTGTGCGAGATAAATCTCCCAAAAGGACTACGGCTGTTTGTTGTCGGTGAAGAATACCTCATTGGCCAAGTTAATAAATAGTTATTTGTAAAAAACAATGTAAGGGTGAAAGAAATGCGTGCAAACGCAAAGTGTACCTGTGTAAATGCAATCGGGCGAATATCTGCAAAAGCGAACCCAATAAGGAAATAGAATAGAGAACTCCAGTCCATTTTTAAAAATATTTTTTTAATGTAAATAAACGAATAGTTTAATACGATGGCTTGTGTCATATCATACATTCCCATACAATGACTTTAACTAACTACAACTAAAATTTCAATAATGCCAACTTGGTTGTCACGTGTTTTTACGAACCGATTAAAAATTGACTTTTTAATATATTATTTTTAAACTCTGCGTTTAATATCATTGGTCTTTGTGAAAATATTTTTTAAAGCCATAATATTTTTAACTGGAGTTCCTTGGAGTTGTTGGATTGTCACTTTTTCTCTGTGAACCTTTTTCTCCAGCTTTCGACATACAGTCTTCCCTCAAATGCTTCCAATACATTATACTATCTAGGTAATAAGTCATATCAAATGTGTACATTATTATTAGTGCCAGAAAAAATAGAGTGCAATGCAACTTACAGTCGTGAGCCTTCGAGCCCGTCTTCCGCGTGCTGACAGCTGAAGTTGGCAGAGGAGGACACTTCTCCACGCAGCAGATCTTGGTACTCGAGGGTGAGCAGTACTGGAAAAAGGGACACTCTTCAATTATAAAACTTCACATATTTGTAAAAAGCACTAACTTTGTGGCTCGCCATAATTTACAATAAAAAACACATAAATTTGTTTAAGACCACTTTTATTTTAAAACACTCTACCGGTTTCAGAAGCACCCTTCCTTCATCAGGAGAACAATAATGTTCTCCTGATGAAGGAAGGGTGCTTCTGAAACTGGTAGAGTGTTTTAAAATAAAAGTGGTCTTAAACAAATTTATGTGTTTTTTATTGTATAAAACTTCAATTTAAAAATCAATATTTTGTTTTGGCTTTGTTACTTTTAATTAGCTTTTGGTGAGTAGGATTGTTATTATTATTATTATTGCGGTATTTTAAATAGGTACCTAGTTATCTATATCCTAATATAATACAATTCTTATATATATATATGTAAAGGAATACCTACCTAGGGATTACATAGGGATTCCTTCGTGTTCCAATTATGAATTACTTGTCAAATGTAATTCATTGATGTGTTGTCATGGTGACATACAAACAGAGGATTATTGTTTTTGACTAGCTATATAGCAGGTATTCAAATAATCAAGATATCAGAAAAATAAGTGTTATAATGTTTTTTATAATCGACAAATAAACTTTAAATGTAGTTTCTTTGTAAGCAGAGAAACACATAATTTATTTTGTCATTACAAATAAAGAACTACAACCAATAGACAAATTGTCTTATAAAACTACATTTTCAGTGAAGAAAAACAGTGACGTTAGAAATGGAAAGGTTACAATTCACATTTACAGTGTCAGCAGCATCGGATGGTAAAACCAATATAATTTGCATAACCTCAATCGAGACACCTAATGGACGCATATTTGATATTCCTGATGATTTCAAACATGCAAATAAACACACAGCCATAACGACCACGGATGTTTATGCCAAAATAAAGAATTGTCTAAAGAAAAGATACCAAACACGTAAAATATGGATTCCCTTAACAGAAAATTTGAGGAAAATTTATTTAGATGAAGGTGAGAATTTGCAATTTGGTGACCAATACCTGGAAGAAATTATACATGAAACGAAACTTTCTGACAATAATATCAATAAAGGCACTGAAAATAAAAATCTAAGAAAAATAGCAGAAAGATTTTTACTTGAGAAGTTTTCAGCAAAAACATCAAATGTTAACCAATGGATCAATGATTTTGAGAATGAATGTACACGTTTCGAGATATTAAAGGAGACAGAAAAAATTGAGACTTTAAAGTATTTACTTGAAAAACAGTGCCTAGATTGGTACACTAGTATGTTAATAAAATGTACAGTAAGCGCAGGATGGGAAATATGGAAAACAAATTTTTGTGAAACATACGGAAACAAAGGTTGGTCACAAGTTAAATATGCATTTGCATTTAAATTTCAAGGAGGTTCATTACGGGAATATGCCATAAAAAAAGAAAGATTGTTATTAGAGATAAATAAAAATATTGACTCTCAGACATTAATTCATCTTATTGTTATGGGTCTACCAGATTATATAATGTACAAAATGGATAAGGAATCAATAAAATCGACTGCAAATCTATTCAATGAAATTGGTAAACATGAACAAACAGTCAATAAAAATAATTGTAATAAATTCAAGAAAAATGCATTTGATAATAGAGTAAGAATTGATAAAATGAAGCCTTGCAAAAATTGTGAAAAATTAAATAAAGGTAGCCGTTTTCACTCTGAAGAAAAATGCTGGTTTAAACAAACTGGTGACTATGAGAACAAGAGAAACTATAATAAGAATGTAAACAATACTGTATTAGATGTTGAATTGAGTGATAATGAGTCAAAAAACGAATAAATACACCATTAATTAAAGTAAAACTAACATTAGAAGGAAAATTAGACATATTTGGTATATATGATTCCGGATCTAATGTTTCCTTAATAAATTCTAAATTATTAAGAATAAAGGATGAAGGAAAAAATATACACAACAATACAAACTTACTAACAATTAATGGTGTAAAAAAGACAAAAGGCTTAACAACAATAAAAATTAAGATATTTAATATAGAGAAGAAAATTGATGTTTATATTGTAGATGGAAGAGATTTCAAATACAATTTTCTAATTGGACTTGATACTATAAAAGAATTTAATTTGATTCAGAATGAAAATTTGGAAATTGATCAGAAATCTGAAGAAAGCTTGAAGAAAGAGGAAATACAATTTAAAAACAATCCTAATGAAAATGAAGATAAAAATAACTTGAACTTTATAAACTTTAAAGAACATACAAAAGAAAAAGAATTTACAATGGATCTGAGTCATTTAAATAGTCAACAAAAATCTGAAATAAATAAACTTATTGATAAATATAAATCAAGCTTTGCTAAGGATAAATATGATATTGGAACAGTAAAGGATTATGAAGCACGCATTGATCTACTTGTAGACAAATACTGCAGTAAAAGACCCTACAGATGTTCAATAGAGGATAAGTTAGAGATAGAAGAACAAATAAGAAAATTGCTTGAAAGAAATCTTATAGAGGAATCATACAGCCCTCTTGCAGCACCAGTAACCTTAGCTTTCAAAAAAGAAGACAATAGAAAAACAAGATTGTGTATCGATTTTAGAGAAATAAATAAAATGGTGGTACCTCAGGCTCAACCATTTCCTTTGATTGAGGACTTAGTAACAAAAACCAGAAACTGTAAGTACTTTTCTACATTGGATATAAATTCTGCGTTCTGGTCTATTCCCCTGCGAATTGAAGATAGAAAGAAGACTGCTTTTGTAACCCAGGAAGGCCACTACCAATGGAGATGTTTACCCTTCGGTTTAAAAACTTCTCCAGCCATATTTCAAAGAATACTAAGCAACATACTGAGAAAGTACAAGTTAACAGATTTTGCTGTAAATTTCATTGACGACATTTCAATATTTTCAGAAACCTATACCGAGCACATAAATCATTTATCACAGCTTTTAAAGGCGATAGAAAAAGAAGGTTTTCGACTTAAACTCACAAAATGTCGATTTGCAACAAATTCGGTAAAATACCTCGGACATATAATACAAGATAATACAGTAAGACCAGTGAGAGATAACTTAATTTCAATAAGAGATTTCCCTACACCAAAGAATCAGAAAAATATTAGACAACTTCTAGGAAAAATCAATTTCTACCACGAGTACATTCCTAACAGTTCAATAATTTTAGAACCACTACATAATTTACTAAGAAAGCACCAAAATTTCATATGGTCAATAGACTGCGAAGAAGCTTTCGAGAAGATTAAACAACTATTGTGTTCACAACCAATCTTGGAAATTTTTGATAAAGACTTATCAATAAACATATATACAGATGCATCATTGAAAGGTATCGGAGCAGTGCTAAAGCAAATTCAACCAGACGGAAAGGAAAAACCTGTAGCATATTTCTCTAAAAAATTAAATGAAGCCCAAAAGAAAAAAAAGGCTATATATTTAGAATGCTTAGCTATTAAAGAGGCCATAAGATACTGGCAGTACTGGCTAATAGGCAAACCTTTTACAGTATATTCCGACCACAAACCATTGGAAAATTTAAACATTAAATCTAGGACGGACGAAGAGTTAGGAGATTTATCTTACTATCTATCACAATATGATTTCAAAATAAAATATACACCAGGAAAGAATAATTTAGAGGCAGACTGCTTGAGCAGAAACCCAGTATTAGAAGCTAATAAAGATGTACATGAACAATTAAAAATAATAAACTTAGTAACATTGAATGATATATTAACAGATCAAGAGAAAAATGAGGATATAAAAAAACACAAGAACAAGTTAATATACAAACACAATTTATATTATAAGAGGGTAAGAAAGCAAGAAAAAATACTACTGTCAGAGGAACTCAGTATAAAATTTATAAAACTAATACATGAAAATATGTGTCATATAGGTATAAAACAAATGCAAATGAAAATAGGAAAACTTTATACAGCAAAGAACTTAACTAGAAATATCACCGATTTATGCAAACAGTGTGAAATATGTATAAAAAATAAGACAAGAGGACAGGCTAAATATGGTTTAATGTCGCACTTAGGCCCTGCCACAAAACCACTTGAAATTGTCTCAATAGACACAATTGGGGGATTTGGTGGCTCTCGATCAACAAAAAAATATTTGCACCTTTTAGTCGACCATTTTACTCGATATGCTTATATATTAACCTCAAAGACACAGAGTGCAAGGGACTTTATAAAACTTATAAATATTGTACCAAATTGTAATGAAATTGGCATGGTTCTAACCGACCAATATCCTGGAATTAACTCAAAAGAGTTTAAAACTTTTTTAAATGAAAGATCAATCACACTAATTTTCACTGCAGTAAATTCACCATTTTCTAATGGACTGAACGAAAGGCTAAACCAAACACTCGTTAATAAAATAAGGTGCAAGATAAATGAAAATCTAAAAACTAAAGCATGGACGACTATTGCTCATAATTGTGTTGATAGATATAATAACACAGAACACTCAATAACAGGCTTTGCACCGAGATACCTATTGGATGGAACTGATGTTTCATTCGTACCAAATGAACTTAAATTTAAAAAAGAAACAGATGACTGGATTAGAGACAGAAAATTTGCATTAGAAAGAACAATTAAGTCACATGAATATAATAAAATGTTAATTGATAAAAAAAGAACCACACATAATTTTAAAATAGGCGATGTGGTATATGTTGAAAATGGTCACAAACTAAATAGAAGAAAATTAGATGAGTTAAGGATTGGTCCATTTAAAATCGAAGATAAACTATCACAATCAATATACAAGATTAATACAGGGCATAGAAAGATGGAGTCAAATTTTTTCCATATTACAAAACTTATTCCTGCCCCCGTACCAGAAGAAAATGAAGTTTAGAAAAAAGAAAAAGGTATTGAAAGAAACGAAAATCTCCAGGGAAATTTTCTAACCCTGGGGGGAAGATGTAAAGGAATACCTACCTAGGGATTACATAGGGATTCCTTCGTGTTCCAATTATGAATTACTTGTCAAATGTAATTCATTGATGTGTTGTCATGGTGACATACAAACAGAGGATTATTGTTTTTGACTAGCTATATAGCAGGTATTCAAATAATCAAGATATCAGAAAAATAAGTGTTATAATGTTTTTATAATCGACAAATAAACTTTAAATATAGTTTCTTTGTAAGCAGAGAAACACATAATTTATTTTGTCATTACAAATAAAGAACTACAACCAATAGACAAATTGTCTTATATATATATATATATATATACATACATACACTTAAAATAACACATCTTTACCAAATCAATCACATATCATCGCAATTTTATTTTAAATGCCTTTATGCTCTCTTCCAATTTTATTTCTTCTGGTAATTCTCCAAATACCTTCAATGCTCCGTACATCAATGACTTTTAACTCTGTGTTTTTTTCCTGAAGGGGAGTCTTAGTTCATTTCTTTTCCTCGTCTCATGTGTATGTTTGATTTGTAGTTTTCAATTTTTCTTAGGAATTCAATAGAAGTATGGCCATTGATTATTTTGTAGATTAACTATATAGTATTGAAGTAAATAATTTGATTAAATGACAAAATATTTAACTCCTTCAAAATTTTCTTGACTGAAGAGTACCTGACCTCCTTTTTACTATGGAAATTTGTTGGGGACTACAGTTGAGAAGTTTTGGAAGTTGTCCTTTTATTGGAAGTAAGTGAATTGATTGTATAATTGCAAGAATTTGTATGACTACAAAGTTTATTGAGTATATGAAGGCATCATATAGATGCACAATTCCTGTAAAAATTAGATAATAATATTCAATGCCCAGAGTTGCTAAATAAGATTCAATTTAATGATTCTGCGCGTTCAACACGCTCTTCTGTCCTGTTCAAGGTTCCATGACTGTTGATCTGCCGACATTTTGCCCCCCGGCATACTTATATAATACAATATGGCCAATATGCATTCGGTTTAGGGAATATCCAGTATACATAGGATATAAATAATGAATGCAATAATATATATGTTTTTTTCAGCGTTGTAACTAGAATGTGTAATAAAATTATGTGCAAACATGATTACTCATAATTATAATTATACCAAATATATCTAAGTTACCCCGAAGGGATGTGTAGTGAAGATGTAACGCCGAATAACAAAGCATAAAACATAATATATGCATCGAGGAAAAACAAACTAATCTACCTATACTAATATACCCACTGAATCTACTTGTGTATACCAGCGCATAAGTACAAAAAATTGACACTGTATAAAAATTCGTTTCATATTTTATTTATTTATTTGTTAGAAACAAACTGCTTATATACATACCCGTATATTAGACAGATAAATATACATGTGAACTGCAGTGAAGTCAGAAGATATTCTTATGCTAATATTGTTTGGAGATGGAGTTTTAATTTACCTTAAACTAAATTTTAGGCTTAGGAAGGGGAGAGGAAGGGGAGAGGAGGGGAGGGGAAGGAGAATATAGGATAAAGGTATGAGATGCTCTCGATACCTTCCACACCCCCGTATCAATCCAATATCGCACGCGTTACTTCTATCCGATACTTCTGAAGTTTTAAATTAAAAATGTCTACGCTGTAATTCGTTGTATTGCGCATATATTCGAGGAATCGGGAAATTTTTTCTAAGGTTTGTTCTAGAAGTGGGCAAATGAAGCGAATTTGATTGTCGGGTTAATCTTGAAGTAATATGGATTTTTATTAAATTGGTAAGCTCTGGCGAGTCCAGGCCATTGTTTAGAATTTTAAATAATAAAATTTGATCAAAAATTAATCGTAGTGTATGAAGGGAGTTGAAGTGATGAAATTTAATAGAATCGGTGTAATTTAGAAAGTGTAAGTTAAGTTTATAATTTAAGTCTTTAAATTTTTTTAATTCAATTATGGGCTTGGTAGAAAGGAGTCCAGATCGGTGTGCAATTTTCTAAGCGTGGGTGGATATATGTGGTGTAATATATGCGGTGTATTAATAAAAACCTGTTATGAATTTTTACCGCCACCCCGGGAACCATTTATTGGATAACCAACAGCTCTTCCATAGGTCACCCCAGTGGTTTGCTACCTTAGGTAACTTAGCAGAGGTGCCCGGGGTCATGGGATGAGGTTTTTCAAAGTCTGGGCGGCCGATGTGTCTGCCAACCAACTCCGTGGCAGGCCGGATCGAGAGAGACTAGTTGAGGAGGTTTTTTGACCTCTACAGCCAGAATCCCTCGACCTACCGCCTTGCACCTCAGTTGAAGGAATGAATTCGTACGTCCCTCACTCCTGGACACACTGACCCCCAGATATCCACCCCTCATACCTACTTCGTTCCCGGATCTTTCCCTTCTTTCTTTCCTTAAAAAAACGTTCTACACAGCATCCTCTAAGATGACATGGGCCCTGAGATTTTAGGTTTGAAATTGGTAAATTGTTATATTTAAAACCTTCCTGAGGAGGCCAATTATTTATTGGCGGATAAACTGTCGGGTCACCTCTGTTCGCTCTCAGGGTGGATCAATGAAAGACAGTAAACAGAATTCTTGCCCGAACAATATCTAAGGTGGACATTTTCAATTGCGATCTTACCAAATATAAGGGATTCAAAGTAAAAGTATTTCTCTGATGTTCAGTTCATTTTGTAATTGTTTTATTGTTTTATTTGAGATGACAATGACATCATCTCCTGATGATTTATTAGCATTGAGGGCTGAAATAACATTTGTGATTTCAGTACTGAATATTTCATTTAACTTTAGTTTATTTATCTTGTTCACATCATCATTTTCTTCTGGCAAAATCTTGTTGTTATTTGTTGTTTGATTTTCATTGCTAGTAGTTGTTTAAGGTATTAATTATGATTTAAGCTTAATTGTCATAAACGGTCGGGTCGGTGGAGGCGGGTTAAGTGGTTAAAAGGTTAAAAATGAATAAGCCATCCTCATGTTCGGCGCGTCATTTTAAAATTCTTGTTGCAGACTCATGTAAGGTGCGAAATTCAAGTAAAACCACTTTTGTGTTCTGACTTTTTAAATTTAAACTGAATATTTAAAAATCTGCTACTACCACCACAGTAAGCGGAAACGGTTGCTTGTGTCGTGAAAGAAGATCGATAGGAACTGATGAATTGAACTCATGACGCCTGAGTGGAATCCAGACGCGCCTAGTGGATCTACTTTAGTGGATCTATTTTTTTTTTTTTTTTTAAGTTGCCGGTAACCCGGGCGTTTATTAACATCAATGGTTATTTACAGAAATGTGCGCTACCCGACTCACTAGACAATGTCTGTTCTGAGCCGGGTAGCAGTATATATCATTACATATATTCATAAAGATTAAATTAAATAAAAATACAAAAGATAATAAATAATAAATAAAAATACAGAGTACAAAAGAAAAACTTAAATAAAAATTCAGGATATAAAAGAAAAACTTAAATAAAAATACAAAAGATTATCTACATAAAATAATCTAAATATGAAATATTACAAACATATATAAAATAATTGAACATTTTTTAGTGTGAACTTTTTTTTTTTTTTTTGTAAATTTTAATAAATGTAGGTTAAAATAACAATATTCAACGTATAAAAAATTAACATGGTCGGTTTGCAAGTAACTTGTTAATGCAATTCCTTTTTTTGTTCATTAACCACGTATTAAAGTTTTTATATGTACGTTTTCTGTTGGTTTGAGTTATATGTTGTGTTTCTTTTAAGAAAATGTTGAATATGGAAGGCGCAAGGTAAGATTCATGTTTTTTAGCAAGACTGGATTTAATTTTTGGCACTTGTAAATGATTGTTAGATTTAGCTCTAGTGTTCTGGGAGTGAGAAATGTGGGAAGGTGACGATTTTATGCAATTTGAATGGATAATTTTTTTTATGAATAGCTTCCTGATATCAAATATTTTATTTTTAATTAAAAGATTTTCAGTGGGATAAAGATATGGTTTTTTGAACATAGTGCTAATAAGTGATTTATGAGCTGTATTAAGTAGCTTAATGTATGTGTCTGCGGCTCCACCCCATGCCGATATACCATTAATTAAAATGCTTTGACAAAGGGAAAAATATACACCTTTTAATAGTTTAGGTGACATAATGTTTCTTATCGTTTTAAAAATGTATATTTGTTTCCGGATTCTCATTACAAGTGAATTTATGTGAAGTTCCCATTTTAGTTTGCAGTCCACTGTTAAACCAATATATTTAATACTATCCGAGTGCTCAATTTTTTCGCAGTCGCAGTTTGTGGTTTGTAATGTATTACATGGATGCAGATGTAAAAACGGGACGGTTTTTGGTTGCCCAGTATTGGTTTTACTGAATGTTAAAAACTTGGTTTTCGAGATGTTTAGGGTAAGAAGATTTTTGTCTAGCCATTTTTTTATCTCCTTCATACCAAATTCTGCGCTTTTAAAGGCCTTTTCTCAAGATTGCTCTTTAAAAAGAAGTACAGTATCATCTGCGTAGCTGATCACATTATAGCAGAGTGTTGGAATTTTAATATTAGTGAGACCATTAATATAGATAAGAAAAAGAATAGGGCCTAAGACGCTACCCTGAGGCACTCCATACTTTATTTCTGCTGTGTCACTCAGGCATTTATTTATTTCAACTATTTGTTTCCTATTTTTTGAATAACTGATGA
This sequence comes from Limnephilus marmoratus, assembly GCA_917880885.1. NCBI lineage: Eukaryota > Metazoa > Arthropoda > Insecta > Trichoptera > Limnephilidae > Limnephilus > Limnephilus marmoratus. Next base: position 385,596 of record OU862921.1, read on the forward strand.
ACCACTTAAGCGGTTTTCCAGTAATGCCAATATTTTTAAGTTTTTCGTATAGCAGATCATGTGAGATGGTGTCGATGGCCTTAGCCAGATCTAAAAAGACTCCAATTACTTTAGATCCCTTATCTACGTGTTTTACAATGAAGTTGGTTAGTTCAGAAATTGCCTGTTCTGTGCCCATTTTTGCCCGAAAACCGAATTGATTTATTTATTTATTTATTTATTTGTTTATTAAGACATACACAGTACATATAATACAGATTATAAGGTATGTTAAATTAAATTATTACATGGTTATGTACCTATTACGTAAGTCCATAGAATATCATTTGGTAATTACGCCTGAGATATGAACCGGTGTTAGAACTTAATTATTGAATAAATGAGTAATAATAATAAGAAGGAAGAAAAAAAGGGGGGGGGGGGGAGATAAGGAGACATTTTAAAATAAAGAATTATATGCTCACTAATTGTAATTGACTGATTAAAGTTTAATGAAAAGTTAAGTGTAAGTAATTTTAAAACAATTATATCACGCCAAGAAATTTAATAAATCAGTTTTGTATGTTTGCAAGGAATCATGAAAAATGTCTAAGTGTAGTAATTTTTCATAGTGGGTATAAGTTATGATTGCGCGAGTAATTGGTGAGTTACTCGCTGCATTAGTGTTATTGGATTCTATATGAAAAAGAGAAGTATGCCTGGTACGCCTCATTGGGACATTTAAACCAATAGTGGATAGCAATTCAGGACTATCTATTTTATTATTTAGCAGGTTATACAGAAACAGCAGATCTGATAATGTGCGTCTTTTTTGTAAACTTAACATGTTATTTGTAGTTTTGTTGTATTTCTTGAATAAATATTTAGAGAATTTATTCTGTATACTTTCTACTATATCTATGTACACCTTATATTGAGGATTCCATACCGGGGATGCATACTCCAGTGGACTTCTGACCAATGAACAAAACAACATTTCAAGAGTCTTAGCACTTTTGAAAACTTTACATATTCTTAATAAGAAACCTAGCATCTTGTAGGATTTTGATATTATGTGTTCGATATGCTTATCAAAAATTAATTTTTTGTCTAAATAAACACCTAGATCTTTACATGTAGACGTAGATTGTAAAGGTTTATTATTCAAGTTGTAAGAATAGATGATTTTATTTTTATTTCTAGTAAATGTAATTGAGTGACACTTAGAAATGTTTAAGGACAGTAAATTTGATTCACAATACGCGCACAAATGATCAAGATCGCTTTGTAATTCTATACAATCAGATAAAGACTGTATAGGTTTAAAAATTTTCATATCATCCGCATATAACACAAAGTAACTATTTTGAAAGCATATATAGATGTCATTTATGTAAATATTAAATAAGAGTGGTCCGAGATGTGACCCCTGGGGCACACCCGAGACGATTTCCGTTAAACAGGATGCGAAACCGTTGACAACCGTGATTTGGTGCCGATTACTGACGTATGATGCGATCCATCTATAGAGATCACCGTGAATTCCTAGACTAAATAACTTCTGTAAAAGAATATAGTGATTAACACGGTCGAATGCTTTGGAATAATCAGTATAGATGGCATCTACCTGGCATCGCATATCCATTTGAGCATGAAGAAAATTTATAAAAGACACAAGATTCGAGGTTGTGGAGCGATTTCTCATAAAGCCATGTTGATTAGTTAAGAGTGAAGGTGAGATGGTAGAATATAATTGATCGTAAACAATTTTTTCCAAAACTTTACTTAGAATGGACAATTTGGATATAGGTCGATAGTTGGAGACATCATTTTTACTGCCATTTTTAAAGATTGGGGTAATCAAGGCTGTTTTCCACTTGTCAGGAAATGTTCCTTCAGATAGCGATAGTTTGAAAATGGCAAAAATGGGGGGTGTCAGTTGTTTACTACAATAATTTATAAAGATTCCTGGAAGTTGGTCGTTCCCCGGTCCCTTTTTGATATCGATGGACTTAAGGTATTTGAAAGTTATGTCTTCATTGATCTCGATTGAGCTAATAACGCTATTTGAATTAAAACAGTCACTGGCATTGCTTGTATGAGCAGGTTGAACATTCGAAAATACAGAACCAAAATACTCGGAAAATAAATTGGCTACTCCTGTACTGTCATTAGCAGTTTTTTCACCATAAATCATATGATCGGGGATGGTAGGAGATTTTCTTTGAGAATTGACATAGGACCATATTTTTCTAACATTATGCTGTATGCCGGATTCTATCGTAGAAATGTAGGTTTTGTAAGCCGCTGAAGCAACCGTTTTTTGTCTTTTGCGAAGCAAAGAAAATGACAGATAATCAAGAGGGTTCCGGTGACGCTTCCATGCTCTAAAGAATTTTAATTTTTCATTTGTTATTTTTATTAAGGCTGCCGTGTACCATAGTGGATATTTTCCAGATTTAACAACTTTCTTGGGAATAAACGCATCGACAATTTGTTCAATTATAACGTAAAATGAATGTAACGCTGTATTTACATCCGGTGCATTTATAACGGTAGACCAGTCGGTCTCATTCAGTTTCTCATTAATCTCGGTGTAATCTGCTTTATGGAATAATTTTATTGTTCGAGGAGTTGAGAGGGTTGCATTAGTGGATGGAAATTCTAGCTCTATAACCAATGATTTATGATGAGCATCCTCTTTAACCAAAGGGTGATCGGCAAGCGACACCTTAGCTGGAATGTTACAGAAAACAAGGTCCAAAATTCGTCCATAGTTATTAGGTAAATTGTTAAATTGGGTTAAATTTGCAAAATATAAGCAGTTAAGTAACGTGAGTGAACATTGGTCTCTGTTAGTTGACATTATTTGTTGATTATTCCATTTAAAATTTGGCATGTTTTAGTCGCCTACGATTAGAAACTGATCATTGGGAAAACGGATTGTTAAGTCAGAAATAGTATTTGTATGACTGGTAAACAACGCTAATCTCTCTGAAGACGTTAATTTTGGACCGACACTAGGTATGTACACGCAGCACATATGGATGTTATAACAATGATGATTTGATTTTGATGTATTGACAGTTATCCAAATATCTTCAGCGTCTGAATTCCAAGAGCGGGGGGTAACAAAAAAATCTTTTTTAATACCTATGATTACGCCTCCACCAGTTGATTTACCAGTTCGATGGATATCCCTATCATTTCTGTAAACAGAATAGCGGTTATCAAATAATTCTTCATCTAGGATGCTATCAACCAACCAACTTTCGGTAATGAAAATCAAGTCATAATTATTGAGCAGCACATTCTGATGAAATTCCAACGTTTTTGAGCGCAAACCTCTTGCATTTTGATAAAAAAATATTAAAGAATCAAGCATTGAGAAATACTGTTAATTACTTATGTAACCTTGTTTTCTATAAAATATTTTTGAAGAACATCATATTCATGAATTATATGTTCATAGTCATAAGTCCACTGGGCAAAGCAAAACATACAACTATCAATTAATGTGCGTGAGTACATTATGGAATGCATTAGTGAGCAATGAGCAGGTTGGGTTAATGTAAAAAGGGTGATATTTATAAAATTAATTAAGTGATTTTGTATTAGTGAGCAATGAGCAGGTTGGGTTAATGTAAAAAGGGTGATATTTATAGAATTAGGAAAAAAATCAGGAGAAAAATAGTGGTTACAAGATAGATGATTTAACATGGTAATGGTGATTATATAAGGTTTTTTAGCTGCGATTCGCATGAGACGTGTATGGGAGGTGAAGTGACGTTCTTCCGTAGGTAGATTTTTCCGCTTCTTACCCATAAAAACTGATACATGTGTTCATTTTTAAAGCCTTTGGCGAACCTCAGTATAGATTTATTCTTCCGCGTGAGATGGTCGTTAACGAAAATCCTCTGATCAGCTCCAGCCATTCCGACGCCCTTGGTAGTGATTCCTTTTTTCTTCTTAATGGCCGCCAGCAGCTCATCCTTCTTCCTTTTGCTGACAAATTTAGCCACCACATTCCGAGGGCGGGCGTCACGGGGAGCCGCTGCTATTCGCTCTTCAGGATATTGGCGTAGTTTGGCTCTGGTGATAAATTCAATGTCCTCTTCCTTAATAATTAGGCCGACGTTTGACGCAATTTTAGTTAGAGTGGAAAATAGGTTTTCATCTTGCTTTTCGGTCAGACCGAAGATTTCAATGTTATTGATGAGCGACTGTTGTTCTCTATCGTTGTTTGTTTTGTCCAGATATGTAACGATCTTTTTTAATTCAATTACTTCGGCTTCAAGTTTGTCCATTTTTTTTAGTTTTTCTTCCAGTACCAGAATTTTATTGGTGTAGTCTTCAATTGTGCTGTTATTGTAGACGATTGTTTGTTCAAAAGAAACCAGTTTTGAATTCATCGAGTGCAGTTGTGAGGAGAGTTTCTTTATTTCGCTGAGAAGAATTCGTCACTTCATTTGGATAGGGTTCTAACTTCGCTTCACCTTGTTCTGAGATATGTGGTGTCAAAGTTTGCAAAGATGATTTCTCATAATCTGTTTACAAATTTCCGATTTTTATGGTGAAACTTGTGTAAAGTATTTTAATTGAACATATTTTAAATGAAAGTATTTAAAGAGGACGTAAACTTACCCTTTTAAAACATACCTAAACATACAAATAGAACCCTGTGCAACCAGCTAGAGCATAATAATTCATTGCACAAGGTTCTAATTACATTACCCTAATGCTATTCCTAGCTAGGGCCAAGCCCTATTAAAATATTTTCCATTAAAATATGATAAACTAAAATACATAGACTAAAATTCTTACATAGATTTCGAAAATTCGTCTTTGGAAACTTAGAAACCTTAGAAAATGGTAAGACGTAGTTAGAACCCTATCCAAATGAAATGACGGACCATAATGCGCCTCGTATTTAAGATCAACTGTCAGATACAAAACAAAATAGAGAGTGTAAGTGATGTGAGAACCTTGTGAAATGAATTATTATTGAAAAAGCTTGAAGTTAGAACTTTGTCATACTTATATCTACGAAAATACAACACAGATGGTTCTGAAAATTATTTTGGTTATAGAAATAAGCAAAAGAAATGCTTTGGCATTCAAAGGTCATTTTTGAAAAAAATGTCAGTTAGAACCCTATCCAAATGAAGTGACGAATTGTCGAGTCGTTAGAGTTGAGATTGCTGGAGAGCGGTGATTGTCCTGTTTTACATTTAGTGCATATCCATGACTCTTTGGTCTCCTCAGACATCTTCTTAAAAACTGCAGAGGTAATTTTGGCACAACTGAGATGCATTAGGTTTTTGCAACTTATACACTTCATACAGTCAGCCGTTTGTACTGACTTGCTACATTGGTTGCAGGTAGAACTCATGGTGGGTAACAATAAATTATCTGCGATGATAATTAAATCCTTTAATTTTAATTTTATAATGTCCTGTCACTTGATTCCACCAAATTCAATGTTCAGTACACAGAATAACTGTTAAGGTAATTGTTTGCACACAATATATCACTTGGAAGTACAGATTTATATTTTTAAACTTGCTAAGAACTTTGACACTTTAATATGTGATGTTGTCACACCGGTAGTTGTTGTATGTATGATGACTTGATAGTAAATTGTGTTTGTCGAGGTAGGATATCAGTCTGTTTTTCATTGCTTTTTCTAGGAGTTTTGATAGAGAGTTAAGTAGTGAAATAGGTCTGTAATTTGAGATTAAAGTTTTGTCTCCAGATTTATGAATCGGTGTAATACTGGCAATTTTAAGTTTGTCAGGTACAATACCTTGGCAGAAACTTTGATTAAATATATGTAGCAGAGGTGTACCGATATATTCTCGTAGATTTATCAGGATTTGGTTAGATATGTTGTCCGGACCAGGTGCGCAATGAGTTTTGAGTGAAAGAATGAGTTCATTAATTTCTGTTTTATTTATTTTATAAATGTTAAAGGAATGATTTGGTCGCAAGGAAGAGCTTTCTTTGACTAGTAGCTCTTCTGTCATGTGGTTCTTTGTAAGTATTTTTTTCGCTAAGTCAAAGCCAACGTTGGTAAAATGATAATTGATGTGATTTGCAATTTTTTTGGGTTCGTTTCTTGTTAAACAGATTTCCCCATTAACTAACAATTTATTGATAGAAGTACTGTTCTTAGGTTTTGAATAAGCGGCATCTTTGATAACTCTCCATATCTTTTTTGTATCTCCTCCGGCACTATCTATTTCTTTCCTGTAGAACTCATATTTTGCCTGCTTTACTAGTCTATTACATAGATTTCTGTATAATAAATAATTTTGTTTTAGTTTACTGTCCGTTGGGTTATTGTTTACTCTTGCGTGCATCATATTCCGTTTGTGTATGCTTTTTACTAGCCCTGTTGTTAATTAGACCGTGTCTTTCAGATAGATGGTACAGATAATAGGATGGGTGTGATTATTTCGACCCCTCTGTTTCTTGCCACAATCTGGCACTATTTAAGAAACCACGTTTTGCTTTGTTGCCAATTTTGGCAAATATAAAAAAAAAAAAAAATTGATTCTACGTATTAACACATGTAACAGTCAATTTTTCAGAATATTTCATCATATGATGTGTAACTCAAATGTAAAGCATCACTCGGTATATGAGAATGGCTTCCTTTGATGAATCTGCAACTTATTATTTTGAATATGGTTTTACGACGGATTTATTACGGAAAATTTTAACACCCCTCGAAAAATTAGAACGTTTTCTTCGAAATGTGTCCGCAGATTAATCAACTGAAATTTTAGACAGATCATTCGGAACATGAAACCGGTTTTAACTTAAGAGTGAATCTGCTTGCGAGCCCCAGCTTTAATTGATACTACACCCAGAATACGAAAATGTTTTTTTCTGATTTTTGTACTTAGAACACATGGATGATGAAGGTTTCCTTCGAAATGCGTCAGCAGATGAAACGGCAACTGGAATTTGCATCATGAACACAAAAGTAATTTTAATTTAGGAATTGATCTGCCTAGGAGTCCACCAGCTTAAATTATATTGTACTAAGAACACGTTAATGGTTTTCCTTCGTTTTACAGCAAATTTATTGACTGCAATAAAAATTTTATGATTTATTTGACCATTTACAATAATTTATAAGGAACGTTTTTTTTTTTATTTAAATATTTTTTATGGCAGAAGTGTTGCAATAATTAAGGAAACGTATGATTTTTTTTCCCTTTCTGAATAGAGATGTCATCAATATTGATTTTTTTTTTCAAATTTTTTTTTTTTTGGTACAGTACATACAATAGATACATGAATATAATGAAAGTATATAAAAAAAAAAAAAACTTAATACAATTATTAAATACAATATACATATTTTAAAAAAATATTCTCCCATAATAAGCAGATGCTTGTGTTGTAATTTTCCTATCCCATAATAATAATAAATTGAAAACGTCTTAAAAAGGATATTGGATCACATAAGTATTTGTGTCTCACATAACTCTAAGCACACACCTGTCAGCTATGTTATAACTTTCTCTGGGTTTAGTAATAATAACATTTAAATGTAGCTGAAATACCGTGAAAGAAAATCGTTCTGAGTATAATTTTTGGTGGTGCTTTGCGGGACGCATGCGGCCCGTGGGCCGCAGGTTTCTCATCCCTGATTTAAAAGTTTGAGTACCGAATACTCGGATGTTACCTCAGACTTTATAAATAAATAATTTTTCAATCGAAAATGTACAAGTAAGTACTTACATTATCCTTTGGAATTATCCATTATCAAGAGAATGGTGAATTACACTTTAACATATGGATAAGCTATCCAGGGGTTGGTGAATGGTGAATAACCCCTTATGTCTAACACAAATAATGTACAAGTTTAAGTGAAATTGCTTATAGTATGTGTGCGTGTAGGCATTGGTGTTCCCGGAGCTGGTAAGGGATCTGACTTATTCTAACGTGAGATAACTTTTAGAACCAGCTGTCACTCACACACAGCTGAAGTGGTAACTTGTCTGGTAATGTTATATTATACCTGCGGTAGAATTCCACGAGCAGCCTCTTCCATTGCTCTCGGACAGGCGGAGAAGTCCCGACACACCCCGGCAGACCCCTTCACTCTGCAGCCTTCTGCAAGAAGCCAAACACACAACTGTCATTAAGGGATGAGTACCTACATAATGGTTACATCTGATCAGTTCAAACTCAACAACCGATCACAAGCCTGCCGTGACCCAAAGCGTTAGGTTCTATCCTCTGCAACATTAATCTTCAATCAGTTAATAGACATTGTCATGAGCCGAAGGCAAAAATGAAGTTAATTGATTTTAAGAAGATGGCAAGAGGAAGGTGGGGAAACATCTGGCTATTCAGATCCTTTCACCAAAACACGGTTAAAGCCATTTGAAGTCAGGACAAAAATCCAAAAATTGAATTTCGAATTCATGATTTTTTTCCTATTGAAAACATGAAGGGTCAAAACTCCCAGGACATTTGTAATTTTTTCTTGGAAGACGGTCATTGGCTAATAATACGCCCTCAACTTAGGGATTTTTAATTTTTTTTTTACATTAACTCCACACAGGAGGCCCTGAGGAAAGTAATTTCCCTCAAGGCCTATGTCATCTTTGAAGGTGCTGTGTGGAGGATCTTTTCGAGGAGAGGAAGGCGTGAACATGGGTCTTGAAGAGACCCATGTTGTAGGAAAGAGGAAACACAGAGGCCGGCAAATCGTTTCACAGCCGAGCCGCTGAATTCAAGAACGAGTAATAGAGACGACCCGTTCTCGTGTGACTAATGTCAATCGGGTACAAATTTTGGGCGCGTGTTTAGCGTGTTTCCCGACTATGCACTGGGTGCCGAGAAGATCAATAAAGCTAGTTCCTCGGAGCATCTTCCATTTTTATACCGGTAGAACAAGGACAGCATTCCCACCTGACGCCTATGCTCTAAAGATTGCAATCCGTCAGTTTAGATGGGAGAATCTATCAAACGAACCGCCCGTTTCTGCACAAGGGTTTTTTTTTCGGTATTTTGGAGCTCCAGACCAGAGATGGCTGCCAAATTCAACCGTGGGGCGCACTTGTGATTTGTACAGGGTTAGTAGTTGTGTACTATTGAAGTATCTGCGGACCCTGTACAGTACGCCCAGTTTCTGAGAGGCTAACTTAACTCTGGTTTCGACGGAGCCCCCGTAACTGAGCTGGTCACTTAGAGTTACACCAAGCACATCGATGGAGGTCCTGTTCGGAAGATTACCGGCATCGATTCGCTAAACACATTATTAGTTGCATTTTGTCACTTAATCAAGACGTATCGTTTACCCAAAAATATCGCGTTTTTACTATCAAACTACAATGAAATATCTTCTATTTAAAATTACGTCAATAATTTCTTTGGTTGGTCTGTATGATGTCCTCAAAGTTATCCCCTAAACTTCACGCCTGATTATCGCGTTACTCCACTTAGAAGTGTGCTTCGAGAGCTAAAAATACAATCGACATCTGGTTGTTTTTCAAAAATTATCTTCACTTTTGAATTTTTTTGACGTCGAAGATGAATATCGGGGCCAGGTTATGTCTTTAAGCTTTTTTGTTTAAAATTTAACGACAAACTGGAGAAAGTTAATCGTAATCGCCAAAATTTCGACTACGCAATGAGACGTCAATATAGTTCTCATTGGGTGTGAAAACTCAGACCAGACATAACCAATCAGCCTGGACCAAGTTGTACCCGCGGAAGATCCTCTGAGTCATTCGAAGAAGCTTTAGTTTGGACGAAGAAAAGGCTCTCATCGGAGCTCGTATTTAGAAGAACGAGACGAGGCGAGAGAATCAGACGAGTTGCAGCTTGCTGTTGTACCCCAGCCATATGCTTGAGTACAACCAGAGAAGGACCACACATCATTACTAACGCCTCATCAAGCAGTGGCTCTGTATGATGATTTAGATTTATCAGAAAATAAATACAAACTGTTAAGAGCTGCAATAAATGCTGTGAAGTCCAAGCCGACTTCAAATCAAAAATGGGTCTGTTGATAGACAAACTGAAACGAGGATAAACGATGGCAACACAGAAAGGCGGTTCTTCTATCCCGATCTCAGCGCAGAAATTACGGGGATTGAAAATGAACTAATTGTAAAACTTTTTATTATTCTCACAGTGCTTGCAAGCGGCTACCACGTCGATCTAGATAAATTCAAAATAATGTTAAACGAGACAAGACAATTGTACATCAATCTGTATTATGTGCCTAGCAGTGTTCACAAGGTGCTATTCACGGGTGTGAAATAAACGACGCATTTTCCTTGCCAATAGGACATTTATCTGAAGATGCGCTAGAGGCGAGACATAAGGAGGTTAAAAAAACTACTTTTTTTTACATTAACTCCACACAGGAGGCCCTGTGGAAAATGATTTTCCTCAGGGCCTATGTCATCTGGGATGCTGTGTGGAGGGTCTTTTTGAAGAGAGGAAGGAATGAACATTGGTGTTGAAGAGACCCATGTTGTAGGAAGGAGGAAACACAGAGGCCAGCAAATCGTTCCACAGCCAAGCTGTTGAACACAAGAACGAGTCAAAGAAACGACCCGTTCTCATGTGACAAATGTCAACCGTGTACAAATGTTGGGCACGCGTTTGGCGTGTTTCCCGACTATGCACCGGTGCCGAAGGGATCAATGATGCTAGTTCCTCGGAGCATCTTCCATTGTAATACCGGTAGAACATGGATAGCATTCCCACCCGACGTCTGTGCTCTAAAGATTCCAATCCGTCTGTTAAGATGGGAGACTCTATTAAACGGACCGCCCGTTTCTGCTCAAAGTCGAGGGTATTTTTAAGGTATTTTGGAGCTCCAAACCAGAGGTGGCTGCCAAATTCAACCGTGGGGCGCACTTGTGATTTGTACAGGGTTAGCAGTTGTGTACTATTAAAGTATCTGCGGGCCCTGTACAGTACGCCCAGTTTTTGGGAGGCTAACTTTACTCTGGCTTCGATGGAGCCCCCATACCTGAGCTGGTCACTTAGGGTTACACCAAGCATATCAATGGAGGGCCTGTTCGGAAGATTGCTTCCGTTGAAATATACTAGATTTTCATAAAGATCCCTTTCAGACGCAATCAGACAAGATTGGGTCTTTGAAACATTAAATTCAATTCTACTATCTCAAACCCGTAAAGGCTCGAGAGTGAGCTCCAACACAGACCTCATTAGAATATTGCTTTTGACTTCGGAACCTCTCTTATCATCCAAAAAGAATATTACCACAAATAAAGGCGTGAAAATGGATGGAGAGGTTCAGAAGTACTTTAAACACTCAAATAAACGCAGCTATCGATCGAATAGAAATCGCACAGAAAACGATCTTAAAGGTAATACTTAAAAAACATAGACTAACCGATACAGACCAAATATTTAAAAGTTGTGACGTACTAGATATACGCCAATTATATACTACTAAATTACATTTTTGACCAAATAAACACACTCAACAAACAAACACAAAATATCACAATAGACCGCTTAGACCAGTGTACAAAAAAAAACATAAAAACTCCGACGGTAAACACTACCTTTGAACAAAGACACCATAAATACCATGCTATAAAAGCATTCAACAGTCTTTCACTTGAAACAAAAATTGAGGAAAACAAAAATAAATTCAGACACAAAATAAAAAAAAATTGACTAAAGAACAAAGAAGACAATATTATCAAAATTCTATGACATAAAAGAATAAAACATTATATGTACACGCAACACACAAAACCAATATAAAACACGAAACAATCACAATCACACAAATCATAATATACGAGTATTATGCCGATTTTCATTGAATTTTTAATCTTTATTTTTAGTTTAAATTTATCTTTATTTTAAGTGGTTTTTTTCATCACCAACATTATATATTTCTTTTTATTTCAAACTGTATTATGTATAAATTTTTATATAATAAAATGGGGGCCTCAGCACGGGTAAACAACCCAGTGAGGCCAATATTACTGGATTGTACTTTGAAATATTGTAAAATAATGTATATCCAGCCTAAACTTTGATCTAGATTTAGAACTTGTACCGACCAAGAATCTTCGGATACGGATAACTAAATAATCATCACGCCGTTTCACCGCAGGGGTAAGCAGAGAGGATAGACACCAAACAACTCGGTCTTGGCACACACTCATTGCTAGATTATTAGTTTTTTATAAGATTTGTAAAATAAAGTAAGGAGTTTGGTTTGGAGTGAGTTTCATATTAATTAGAATAAAACTTTGTAAATAATGCTTAGGTACTGAAGATGTTGTTGTGTAAACTGCTGCTAGGTACATACCTCACATTATAAACTGCCATCTAGCGTTAAAAACTTCAACAACCTCGAAATGATGATAAATTGCCATTTACCGCTGATAACGTCCAAAATGGTTATAAACTGCCATCTAGCACTAAAATCGTCAAAAATCTTTGTAATGATGATAAATTGCCATTTAGCACCAAAATGGTTATAAACAGAACTGCCATCTAGCACTAAAATCGTCAAAAATCCGTTTTGAAAATAGGTACTATAATAATTATTATAATATACTTATTAAGTGAATAATAAATAAAGTAATACATCGAAATTAATAATATTTCAATATTTAAGAAATGTGTTTAATTACACCCTAAGATTTGTTTTTAATAGACCTGCACTAAAGACAAATTAAATTACTAAGATCTATGAAACTGCATTAAAAAAATTATTCTACGTGTAACCGGAGTTATGATTTTTTCCCCCATACAACTCAATGCACTGTGCGACGTTTCGATTCGGAATTAACAGAAATTAATAAAATTAAATTTTGTTGCGAACGCAGGGATTTGAACCCATGACCTCCGGTTTCGTAGCCTGGGATCGTAGATCGTAGGCACTCAACCACGAAGGCCGTCACACAGAGATGGCAGCTATGTCTCCTCTCCGGAAGAAGATGTGAGAAAGATTTCCAAAAAATAAATTTCCTCGCCTATTCGAATGAAAATTGGACATTGTTCAATCCCAACGTATAATCTAGTACACCTTTAATGCTAATGGGTATAATGCACACAACGGCATTCCCACGAATTACAAATCGAGTGGTTTCATGATTAGGAATTTGTTTGCGTTTTTGGAGGTATTGGTATTGGTATTCAATATTCTTCCATATTTAATTAATTTAATAATGGATCTGTAAATAATGTTGCTAAGCGTAAAGGATTTATAGAGCTAATTTGACATACTATTTTTGTCAGTAATTGCATCTTATTCGCGGGCTAGTATATTTGTTTTGTTTATGGTTTGTTTACATGGAATTATTGTTTTTTTTTTCAATCTTCTTTAACCTCACTAGGACAAGCCTGTGTTGAGGGTAATAATTTTATAAAATAATGCAAACAACACGGAATAATTGGAAAAAACAATATTGTCATATTAATGTTTTTCAAAAAAATGAGTACTTTCTTAACGGAAGGAAGCTAATATACTATAATGGAGTAAGCATGTATGGCAACCAAAATGTTGATATTGATATGAAATAATATATTATAATGGTATTAATTTGGAAGGAAAAATATTGAAAATAATTTTGGTAATCCCAGCTATCAAAAATAATTTAAAAATCTATTTAAAAGTATTTGCACATGGAATTTGATGACTGATGGGAAATTTTCTGGAGGTATTTTAAATACAAGTGAAGCCAGACACAAATAACATCTTTGATCAAAGAAAATTAAGTTTGAATTGCCACAAGGTTCTGACCAAATTAAATTTTGCAATATTAACATTATTTAAAAATCTACAAAGCATTTGTGTGATATATAACTTTATTTTATTTTTTACTAGCTGACCCGACGAACTTCGTACCGCCTCAGAATCAATAGCTGTTGAATTAAATTCAGTTTTTTTATTAAGTTAAAAATTACGCAATGAAGCAATTATTATCAATGCGCAACTGTCAGTGTTTTGTTTTTGTCAGTATCAGAGATGGCGTTGTGTACGGATTTATATTTTTGTGATTTTCTTACTTTTACAATTACTTACAGGAATTCGGGAAGCGGATACGGGTGCCGCCACCCCGGGAACCATTTATTGAATAACCAACACCTCTGCCATAGATCACCCCAAGTGGTTCGCTACGTTTGGTGATTTAGCAGGGGTGCCCGGGTTCATGAGGTGACTTATGTCCGGGTCTTGGCAGTTGATGCGCCTGCCCACCTGCGTGGCGGGCCGGATCGAGAGAGACTGGTTGAGGGAGGCTTTTTGACCTTTCCAGCCGGACTCTCTCGACCCATTGCCTTGTACCACAGATGGATTTTGATTGGCAGCATTATATGATTAAAAACAAATGCAAAACAATCAGCGCATTGACATTTGACGTTTTCGAATTTTTGAAATTCACGCGCAGTTCAATATTATACCTATCACAATATTGCTGCAGTTCTTTTGAAATGTGAGAATTCGTTCTATACAAAATGTATGAAGAAATGAATTTTCTTCATTACTTTCTTTTTCGTGAATTCTTGCGATGTTTTATTAGTTATTCTGTTATCCGGAGCGGAGACAAATCCAAGAAATCAAAGATCATCAAAATCGGTACAGCCGTTCTTGAGTTATAAATAGTGTAACTAACCCGACTTTTTTTTATATATTAAGATTTATGGACAAATAGTCCATTAAGAATATAAAAATAACACGAATAAAAAAAGAGATGACAATGAAAGGAAAGTACGTATAAATGAACAGCATTCACAAAGTAAAAGTATATATATATATATATATATATATATATATATATTTTTTTTTTTTTTTTTTTTTTTTTTTTTTTTTTTTTTTTTTTTTTTTTTTAAAAGAAAGACAAACATTCCCGGGTTACGAATAACCCAACAATGTTTGAAAATCTCCTACTACCACCACAGAAAGCCGAAAATGTTGCTTGTGTTGTGATGGAGGACTTAGCCAGCCGAGGAATCGAACACGCGACGCTCGGGTGGGACCCAAGCGCTATGCCCACTCAACCACTGACCAGTCGCAAAATATAGAAGACAACTACAAGTCAAAGCTAGAAGATGGAATAAAAAGACTTAAAAATTACACATAG
This sequence comes from Limnephilus marmoratus, assembly GCA_917880885.1. NCBI lineage: Eukaryota > Metazoa > Arthropoda > Insecta > Trichoptera > Limnephilidae > Limnephilus > Limnephilus marmoratus. The sequence goes on from OU862921.1 coordinate 400,688, forward strand.
TGTATCGACTATCGAAAGGCATTTAGGCAAAGGCATACATCAAAAAAATCAATGTTTTCACTTGTGTTGACAAGTCTCGACATTCTGGATAAAGAAGAATGATATCCATAATTAGTAGAATGTTGATTGAGAAATAGCAATTCATTATTTCGGAGTCTACGCGAAGGGATGTTGAACTGGATAAGTTCTAACAAAGCAGTCAATAATTTTGTAGATGATTTTGAATATGCAAAATAGATCACTTTCCTTTCTACGTTTTTCTAAAGAAGAAACGTTTAAGTTCGTTCAATTCCATCATACGATGACTCGCCTAACCAATTCAAGCTAAGTCCTAACCTCCAATCAATTCCTCGTAGGAAGCGATGTTCTACGGATTCGATGTGACACATGTAGATAGCACAGAAAGGAGACCAAATTACACCAGCACATTTAAGGTGAAAGCGAAGCAGCGAACAGTAAAGAGTTTTAAGTGTACTTATGTCTTTGCTTACATCACTTTATTTTATGCACAATCCTTCCCCCGTTGTTTAATCTGTAATCTGTATTTAATTTGTAACTTCAGTGTACATTTACTCCTGATGATGTGAACATTATTCACGAAACATGTAGATTGTTTATAAAATAAATTGGTGTAAACAAAGTCTTTAATAAAATAAACAATGCCATCACAAAGTGAAAACCCGTCAGAAAAAGTTTTCTTCAAAAAGTGAATGTACTTTCTCGTACATGTAGTCGTGGATAATTCTGTGAATGCCGAGTAGTTTAAGAGATTTGTTTACGATGTTATTAATGTGATCACGGAAAGAAAGTTCGCAGTCTAGAGTGACCCCAAGGTCTTTGATAGATGTGACAGTAGAGAGACAAACATTATTTAATTTACAATCAAATTGAATAGGTTTTTTTGTTCTATAATTTTTTTCATTAATCAAGTTCAATGTAGTTAATTTTGCCCCAAATATTAATAAAATAATAAATATTAATAATAAAAGTGAACAGTCAAGGTGGAATTTAATTATCTTATTGTCATCGGCAAAAACCAAAAACGGATGTGAGAAAAAACTTTAAAAAGAAGCATGGCCAAATGGGCTCCTTGGGGAACGCCGGAGGAAGGATTCAAAGCTATTTATTTTTAACTTTTTACCCCTTTGTTTTCTATCACTTTAGTAAGAGCGAAAGAATGATAACATAGGGTTTCTAATGCCTATAACATAAAGTTTGGCCATGAAGATAGAGTGATAAACTTTATCGAAGGCTTTGGAGAAGTCAGTGTAGAGGACATCAACCTGAGCATTGTCTTCTAAGACTTTAACAATGGTATTCGTATAGGACAGTAAATTAGTTATAGATTTCGCCGATCCATGCTGTTCCTCAATCAGAACATGTATGAAAATAGTATTACATTCATGACATAACCTTCCCTATGAAATAAATTAGTTGGATATTAATTTATTTTCTTGAATATAACTTTAAGAATCAGGCAATATTATTAATACTAGGCAGGATCCCCAACACCCTATAGAAAATAGCGACTGAATTATAGGTAAATTATCGGTTTTATTTTTTACTTGACCAGTAAATGTCCGAGTTCTTTTATGGTCTTCCTAGAATTATTTAACAACATTTCAATTTGATAATTCCACTTCAAAAATATCTATTCTTAAACCAAGATATTTGATGTTGTCTACATTTTCTAATGCGTTACAGTTACACGTTTGCAAATAATTATTTTGTTAAGAATTGGATAAGCACCATAACGTACATTTTGTTTTTGGTTATGGATAGTTTGTAATTATATACTTGTGAGTTTAAATAGTACCTACCTCAAATATTGTGTTTCATTCATCGATGTATTTATAATGCGCACAAATCTGGTAGGTACTTACTTGAATGCACGACAAATGGCAAATTAGTCTATTTGGAATATAAAATATTCCAAAAGAAGATTCGTTCTTTGCCTGTTTGTCGTTGAGCAATTATTGTTTTTCTTGTTGTGGATAATTGGTTTTCTGAGAGTTTAGATTTCAATAAGAATTCAAGATACTACATAATTAATCGATTAAAACCGATAAATGGATAAATGGATAATTTGGCCTACCCATATTACATGCATAGACGAGGATATATAATGTCCATACTTCTGCAGGAAGGCATTTCCTTCAGGTGAGTGCACGTTTTATTTTACGTTTAGGCAATTCTTGACCATAATTTTTGAGGTAAGAACGCCGCATCCATAAATAATTATTACAATATTTCTAAGCGTATAAAGCCGGTCTATTTTGAGTCTATTTATAAGCTCCATCGAGAATTGTATTAAAAAGTTATAAGTGGTACATTTGGTATTGTTACGTGTAAATAACGATACTTGTAAAAACCGTTTTCCGTAAAATAATTATACTCGCGCTATCTATGAAAGAGCAGAATATGAATTCTTTTGACAATCACCTTAAGTTCAGAAGTAAAATATGGAATGTAAAGTTGTTAGTTTTTATTATAGGTAGACTGAAGACCAAAATTTCAAACCAAAAAAATGTAAATGGTTGCAGTCTAATTGTGACTTTAATGTAAAAATTAATTTTACCTTGGGGCTGTAACTCTTGCATATTGGTGGATAGCCAGTTCCGGTGTGTGAATACATTGGTGTACAAGGCGATCGAGTTCATTGGGCAGTCATCGCCCAATTTGAAAGCATTCGGGGTGCTGCTTAATACACCACGCAGGTAAAAGCGTGGAGGACTTTGCGTAGTCTGCAGTGGAAACACCAGCCCGCCCCCGCTGTCTCCCTTACACACGGCAGATACTGGAAGCGATTGTGAAGGTAAATAAAGTGTCGGTTTGACAGGGATTATTGTTGTTGCTGATGCGCACGTCACTTACCGTTGTTTCCCGCGCATATCTTGTCAGCTGTGATGTATAAAGTGTATGAAGAGGAGATGTTGAATATCTGCTCCGTGCATTGCTTATCCCCAAGAACAGAAACTCTCAGGAACTTGAGGCTGGCTGAGGGGGTGCCCGACTCCGTGAGCCCCCAACCCGCCACCTATAGGGACAATCAAAATCATTCTGTTTTGTTCAAAAATAACACACAAATGGTCTTTGGCTGAGTTGAATTAATCAATAATATTATGCAACTAATTCCCTATTTATTGGAAAGACTCTTTCTAGTTTAACTCTTATAAATTGATGAATGTTATCTGAATAAGAATTTTGAGAGATTATGCGCCACTTTTCCTGTTAACCTATTAGGTACAAAAGTTTTGCAAATCTCGTTCTTTGACTTCTATACCTTTTCAGATCAACTAAAAATACGAGTATAATGTATATATACAAGAGGTGTTAAAGAACGTAATTGTCTTTTGTACTTTAACCAGTGATTTCTGATATTATTTGGAGAAAAAAAAATTGGAGTAAAATTTTGGTCTCAGGAGACTTTTTTCGGGGTACTTATTTTTTTTTTCTTAAGCCAAATTTTTTTTTCACATGATATCATTGGTCGCTCAGCCGAGAAACCGCCCAACCTTAAGCAATATCTAAGAAAATGTTGTTTTAGAGTTTTGTTGCAAATTATATGTATCTAGTGATAAAATGCCAGTTGCGGTTTCATCTGATGATATATTTAAGGGAATCGTTCTTACGCACCGAGTGGAGAAAAAAATTCTAATTACACACTATATACTGCAAGTTTCCTTGTTGGTATATATTGTTCACAAAATGAAATTACTTAACAAACTTAATAATAAATATTGTCGATGAGTGCTTGTATTTGTGGATCTATAATTTTAAAAATATAAAAAACCATTAAAACTATACCTCTATTAAAAAAAAACCCACACTGCAGATGCAATGGCTGCCTGGGCTGGTCTAAGTCTGTACACACTACGGGGGAGAAGGTCTTAAGCTGTACAAGGGCGATGTCGTCTTGATAATTTCTGACATGCCCTCCATACCGCTCTCCCAAAAGAGCAGCACAACTATTAAATTAGACGTTCGCAGTGTACTTGCCTTCCCCATACTGCCTGGGCTGGTCTGCGTGTTGTCCAGCTGCTCATCCATTAGATCCAGGCAGATTGTTCGTACTACGGGGGAGAAAATGAACTCGGTCTGGAGGTGGACCACAGCGATGTCATTTTGCATGTTTCGGTTTATTCCTCCGTACCGTTCTCCCAGACGAACTGCCCGAACCTACAAATTTTTAATTAGTTATAATTAAAGTATATTTTTTTATTGATACATGATTGAAAAACTTCATCATCGAGCAGAATAATAATTACAACTACCATCTTTAGCACGAATAGGGCGGAACGCTGTTTTAAATGCTCTGGAATATTGAATTTATATATTTTATTTATTTATTTCTATTTCCGTACATGCAGTTTACAGATGTTTACACTTTACATTAAATGTGAATATATTCTTCTATATTAAATGTAATTAAAACTGGTTAAACCATTAACACAATACACCCATACTCCAGTCAAAATAGACTAACCACCTCGCATTAATTCTTAATAATCTGGTTTTTTGTATAAATCTTGAATACGTCATTACAAATGCTATGTCAAAAGTCCCTATCGATCTCGCTCTGGCAAGGTTTTTTTTTTCGAGGTCAAAGGTCACCATTTTTTGTTTTTTACGTATATCTCTGAAACGGTAAGAGCTATTGAAAAAAATATTAAGTAAAAGTTGTAGATCGTAAAATTTTCTACAAAAATGATATCAATACTTTTTTCTCTACGAAGCACCGTTCTCGAATTATCGCGATTTCAGACCGTAGGTATGCACATATTTCCGCACCACCTTTGAGGTAGTGTACTTGGCGCTTTTTTTTAATGTGGTTTCCCCAGTAGGAATACTCCACGATACAGGGTGTCCGGGGGTAAAGTGCATTAACTTCAGGAGGAGATTCTACACGATAGTACAGGTAAAAAAGATAAATACCTTTTTTAGAAATTCCAATTTTTAGAGGCACTTTTCAGGTAAAAAGGTAAAATTGGTCCGGCGTGTGCGGCCAATTGTAGCAGCAAGAAATTTACATTATTCATCATCAGATTCTACATTATCACTCGTTTCTTCTTCCTCGCTCTCTTCTTCCTCGCTCTCTTCTTCCTCGCTCTCCTCTTCCTCTTTTTGCTCAATTTGTGTTCTAAGAAGTTCTTGCTCTAAGAAGAGAGATATATCAGTTAGATCCTCATCGTTTTCGAAAGAATCTTCATCTGTTGCATTTGATTCAGCATTAGTGCAAGAGTGGCCTTGACAGTTGGTACAGACTGGTGAACAAAATAATCCAACTTTTCTGCATCCACAATTGTTTGTACAGCCTTTTTTGCAATTACAAAAAATTGTATTCAGCAGTTTCTCTGGAGCAGGTGGAAGTAAAGTACGGATTGGCTCCAAACTATTATTCATCAATTTCCAGCCCCAGTCTTCAGGATTCAGTTGATTGCCCAGCCACACTTGCACTTGGTAGAATACACGAAACACGTGTTGATAAGCAGAAGCAGATGTTGGAGGGAGACAAGATAACTGCACTCTTTTATTGTTCCTTGTATTTTTCACGAAATTCAAAAATCTATACTTGTCTATCGATTCCATTTTTTTCGGAGCTCCATATAAAGCAAGGAGAAAGTGAATTCCGTAAGTGAGGATGACGTCTGCTGAAGAGTTGGTGTTTTTAAATACTTCTGCGTTATCTATCAAATCATTACGTTTTTCAAACAATTTAAATACTGCAGTTTTTCCCCTTTTGAAAATTGCTGATGTCGTATCGCAGCCAGTTATCGCATGTAGGAATAAAATATGAGCTCGACATTTTGGATATGCAGTTAAACTTTGTGACGAATATATTTTTGTTTGAATTTGAGCTTTCCCAGGTTTTAAAAAGTAAATGATCTTATCACTTGGAGTTTTTTTTTTTTTTTTTTTTTTTTTTTTTTTTAATTAAGGAGAAAATACAGATACAGACGTCAATTAACAAGAATATACATAACAATTAATAGAGAATTCACCTGCATCCAAACTATTTCTCACGAATTAACATTAACAGCAGATGAAAACATATACAAATATTTTTACCTCTAAATACGGAAAAGACGTATGTATATACATAAGTAAATATTATTTTACAAATAGAGATGAAAAAGAAAAAATTGCAATATCCTTATAAAAGCAATATCCTTATAAAAGTTTACAAATTGATTTTAGAAAAATTTTGATGATAAGACCAAAAATATATATAGATAAAGCATAATTTCATACAGAAATTAAAAAAAAAGAAAGGTAGTTAAAATTATAAACCAAGCAATGTCTAAGTTATTGTACTTTGTAGGAAAACAGCCTTCAATTTTCTACTAAAAGTACTGCGTGTATCAAAAAATAAGTCGGAATCCTTGAGGTTTTGATTTTGATTAAACGATTCGCACATTCTTCTGATTGGATCCCTGACACCAGCGTTTGTACGCGTCCGGCTAATGTGGAATAAGTCGTTAAGCCTTGTTACTCTGGGTGGTATTTTGAAGTTTATTAGTTTCAGTAGGTCAGGACAGTCGATAACGTTATTGCAGATTTTATAAAGTGCCATGAGGTCAAGGTATGCTCGCCGGTTAGTTAGAGTGGAGACGTTATAATTCGAGAGCATATTTATGTACCCCCGTTTAGGTGCGCTCATTCTGTAATTGAGGTATTGCAGAAATTTCTTTTGAATACTTTCAATGTTGTCTTTATAGACACCGTAAAGTGGTGTCCATATGGAGGTGCAGTATTCAAGTTGAGAACGGACCAGCGTGTAGTAAAGTAGAAGATAAGTTTCAGGTTTTCGAAATTCGCGGCTGTTTCTGATGACAAATCCTAGCATGCGGTATGCTTTATTCACAATATTCTCAATGTGCGCATCGAAATGGAGTTTAGAATCAAAGAGTACGCCTAGATCTTTTATACAGTAAACGCGCTCGAGTAAATAGTTACCAATACAATAATTGTGTATAATAGCGTTGTGATTTTTGGTGAAGCTTATTTGTTTACATTTGTTGTAACTTAGGTAAATTTTGTTTTCAGTGCAAAATGCTTCGAACCTTACTAAGTCGCTTTGGATGAGCAGACAATCGTTTAAATTCCTAACAATGGCAAATATTTTTATATCATCGGCGTACAAAAGAAATAAACAATGCATGAAACATTTAGTAACAGTGTTAATAAAAAGTATGAATAACAGCGGACCCAGGATTGACCCCTGTGGTACGCCAGAAGTAACTGGTTCCCACGTAGAGGTATGTCCTCGTAATGATACAGTTTGCTGTCTTTTTGTCAAATATGAGACAAACCAACGTAATAAGTTTCCCCTAATTCCGTTGAACATAATTTTTTTAATAAGAATAAGGTGGTCAACCTTGTCGAAAGCTTTTTTGAAATCGCAGTATATTGCATCTACCTGGTGGCCTCGATCCATGCTAGTGAATAAGAAATTTGAGTAAATTAGTAAATTACTCATGGTAGATTTGCCTTTTACAAACCCGTGTTGTTGTTCAGTAATTTTGGTGGCAAGCTGGGGATATATATTATCATGAACAAGTCTTTCCAAGAGTTTAGGGATCGCCGAGAGAATGGATATTGGCCTATAGTTTTCGACTTTTTGACGTGAGTCACCCTTATGGACTGGTATAATATAAGCCAACTTCCACCTATCAGGGAAAACCCCGTCACTCAGGCATTTATTAAATATTATGGTAAGTGGAACATATAGTGACGACGCAGCAGATCTGAGGAAAAACGCCGGTATTCCATCGTGACCCGCACCTTTGTTTATATCTAACGACTTTAAACTTGATTGCACTTCTTGTTCCGTTAGTTCAATGGTGTGAATGTGCGTAAGTCCAGAGTCCCCAACGGCTTCAAGTTGGTCAATGTTAATTGAGTCATTGATAGAGGAGGGTTCAAATGTTGACTTGAAGAACTCAGAGAACATATTACAGATTTCTTGGGCATCATTAGATTTGCGCCCTTCGAAGGACATAGTAGCAGGATATCCATCAGATGATTTTAATGAGGATATGTATGACCAAAAACATTTAATGTTATTTTGCAATGAACTTTCGATGTTGTCGAAAAATAACTTTCGAGATTCACTAGCCAATTTTTTGTATGTAGCACGTAAGAAGGAAAATTTACAATAGTCAGAAAGACCTTTATATGTCTTCCATTTGAGCCAAACTTTATCTCTTTTCCGTGATAAGCTTATAAGTTCGGGAGTAAACCATATGGGGAATTTGTCATTTCGTCGTGCCAATACTGGAATAAACTTATCAATTACATTGTTAATTATTACATAAAATCGGTCTACTGCTTCTTCTGCTGATAAATTCGCGATTTCAGACTTCCAATCAATACAATTAATGTCATTATTAATGTGAGTATAATCAGCTTTCCTGAAATTGCGCCTACGCTCTTTGTTGTTTTTAATTTTTGGTTGAATCGCGAATGATATTTCGAATTCTAGGGCTGGATGGTGTCTGTCCTCTGAAAGGAGAGGGTCGTCGCTATGTGTAACTTTTGTTTCGCGACTGTAAAATATAAGGTCTAAGAATTTATCGTTGTGGTTAGGTGTACTATTATATTGAAATAAGCTCATCAATGCCATTGTTTGAAGAAAAGTTCGCGATGCAGCCGTGTTTGAGGAGGCAATACCATGATTGCAGCCTTCGGAAAATGTCCATGTAAGAGTAGGTAGATTCAGATCTCCTAGAACACAAAACGTATTATTTGGTTCTGATGAAAAGACGGATTCCAGGTTTTTGGAGAAAATATCATAAAGCATTACTGGCGAGGCAGGAGGTATATATACAGCACATATGATGAGATTAAGAGACCTTAACGGAATTGATACGAAGATTTGTTCAATTTGATTTTTTTCCCAATCATCGAGACGGGAAGCTGCGAGTTCCTTGCGCACTGCCACTAACACACCACCTCCGTCCATCTTACCGGTAATAATATGGTCCCTATCTCGTCGGAATACCGTGTAACGCGAATCTATGAATTCGTCCGTATTTACACTTGTTACAAGCCACGTTTCAACTAGGACTATAACATCATAGTTATTCGATGAAATATTAATAAGAAGCTCCTGAGTTTTGGTCTTAATACCACCACAGTTCTGGTAATAAACAGATATAGATGATGAGGTCATTTTTTTAGTGTAAGAGTGTTGTTCGACTTATTCCACATTTGCGGGAGCGGTACATTAATTAGGACATATGATGCATCAAAATTATATATAAAACATTGATTACTTAGTGTAAAATATGAATAAATATGCAAGAAACATGATATAGCTATATGATTAAGAAGGTATTGCGCTATAAACAAATATAATGAGTAATTTTGCAGGAAAAAAAATAATGACCAAGAGTACAGGATAGTGATAGAAAGCTGGCATCGATAGCAGCAGTAACGAGTTTGTTCTAGAAGTCACATATTTTGTTGATCATAAGTGCTGATTTTTTTAAGGTCTCCCTCGCAACGAATGGTGACCACTCGAGAGAGATCATTCCTCTTCGCCAGGATACTGCCATTCCTCACCCATATGTATTTATAGCCGTTTTCTTTTCCGGTGGCACGTGTTTTGGCAAAAAGTATTTTTTTTTTAATGTCAGGTGCTCGTTAATATAAAAATTGGTGGTTGGAGCACCAAGTCCTAATTGTTCCGTGGTGAGGCCGCGGCGAGTCCTTGCCGCAGCGATGACATCATCACGGAGACGCTTTGTGGAGAGCTGTATGACAATGTTGCGTGGACGGTTGGAGGGCGACGAGTGACCGCGAGCGACGCGGTGCGCTGACACCACACAGCTACTTGGAAGCGGGACGTTAATTTTGGATCCTATTTTATCTATTAGGGTGATTAAATTTTCGCCCTTTGCCTCGGGAATGCCATGGATGTCAATGTTGCACATCCTACTGCGCTGCTCCATTTCATCGTGTGCATCTCGGAGTGACTGGACTTCTTGCCGGAGATTGGTGTTTTCTTCTTGGAGAACGCTCACACATTCCAGAATTTTTGCATACTGGTCCTTCCATTCATTAGACAGCGCATCTAATTTTAGCTGAACTGCATCAATTGCTTTCTTGTTTTCAGTCCGCATGGTTTCGAGTTTCGACTCGAAAAAATTGATGAGCGAGTCTTTGTCAATATTTATTATTGACTGATGCGCCGACGGTGAATCCATAGGGTCGAGCGGGGTTGCTAGAGGTGAGGAAGCCGCTTTCTTTGCACTGCAAATCTTGCGTGATTTAGACATTTTATTTCTTTGTTTGTGGGTAGGTTTCTTGCGGTTGTTCAGAAATACCCCTTTAGTTAAAAATGATTATAACTTAACGTATTTGTCTATGATTTCGAAAGACCTTTTTGTCTATGAGTTCGTGCAGTCAGTATTATTAATAAATCTACATCTTCTTCAACAACGATGGTTATATTGTTGCTACTGAATTGATCTATTGCGGTTTCAATAATGAGAACATCAGCATCATTATTAGCTTGTTTCACAAGAATTTTGGCAGCTGCGAATTCTTCACACAACATCGAAATCAAGCGAGTTTTATTGTGAACATTAGCGAAAAATTGTTGTTGGTTTGTTGGAACAGTCATTGATCGATCAAAAACTATATCAGACGATGTAGATGTTTTTGTAGCTCGACGACGTTGTTCTGCAGCTTCGATATTTTTCATGCAATCAGTATAACCATCAAATACTATGGTAACGTTGTGACCGAAGTGTCTACGAACATACTGAAGATATTTGTCCAAGATACCATTGAATGTGTCCTCTCGATCCCATACGACACGATGTAACAGATATCCTCCATCTATGATGAAGGTAGCATTTGTGCTCTCGACTTCAATATTCACACATTCAAAACATTCATTAATGGTAGACTTCTGTGTCTTACGCATTCCAATAGCATCAAAGAGCGATAATGGGTAAGGGGCCAATTCATACTCAAAGAATTTTTCAAGTTCATCTTCAAATGTCTTCGCAATACTCATGCGTTGAAATAATAATACAGGATCTATCGGTACCTTCTCATCATGGATTTTCATGGTACTGTTCATGGTTAATAGGGGTAATACTTTATCAACTTTATATACTTTGTAATAATTTAATATTATTAAATGATTGGCTCGTCATTTTACTGATGGAAGCAATTTCCACTACACGAGCATTATGACAATTAATTTTATCATTACCGACGACTCCACTGACAATGGACATGATTTTGTTGAACTCAGGAAAAGGATCGTGTGATAAAAACCATTCACAAAGTTTCTTGATGTCTTCAATATCTCTCTTTTCACGGGAATCACATGCATCTACATGCTAATCGGTTGTGTCCATTCTAACATTGGCGAGATCCTCCAATCTTTCACACAAAGTATTCAATGCATGCATGCCATAAATCCATTTACTTATGACGCTCTCTTGCGTACTTCTCCCTCGTGCAATACCTCCATTTGTTTTCATTGACTTCATCATAGATTGCTCAATGACCATATCCATTGTAGTACCACAATTTAATTTATCAGAACGTCTAATAGTGAAAAATCCTCGTATAAATCTTTCATAAACCTGAGGATCATCATGAATCGATTAAAGTTTTCATCCCACGATCAACAGCCACAATTTCTCCTTCAATCAAAGATTTACTGCAAATGAAGCAAACTTCTGACATTTTTATAAAATTTTGTAACGGCACAGTTTAAAATGAAAATATCATCAACAAACACGTCTATTCACTACGAAAAACCGTTCAAAACTGACTGGATTCACTAGGGTTATGTCCCTCAAAAACGCCGGTTCTTCGGAAAATCCGAAAAATGCAGGTTTACGCTGATTCTTATGGAAAATCCCAAAAATGCAGGTGTGCGCCGGCAGTAACAAGCAGACATTACTCAGGCCAACCGACTAATATTCATTAGGGATGGACTTTGATTTACTCAGAATCGTGTATTTTCCACGTATGAGTCACAAAAACCAATATTCCAATATTTTTTCTTCAAATGGATGACCCGATGATGTATACTGGCCACATACGTGCATATTCGTATTTTCTAGGTTTGAAATCGTAATAACACGAGAACGGTGTTTCGTAGAGAAAAAAGTATTGATATCATTTTTGTAGAGAATTTTACGATCTACAAACTTTTACTCAATATTTTTTCAATAGCTCTTATTGTTTCAGAGATATACGCAAAAAAACAAAAAATTGTGACCTTTGACATCGAAAAAAAAAACCATGCCAGAGCGGGATCGATGGGGACTTTTGACATAGCATTCGTCATGACGTATTCAAGACTTATACAAAAATTCAGCTTATTAAGAATTAATGTGAGGTCAGCACCTTTTTTGTCTATTTTGACTGGATTACTATCGCCTTCATTTATGTACTACACACCTATATTTATATACTCCTCTAAATTTATGAACTGCTGTACTACAACAAGCACAATTCAAACGGCAAGCTTTGTTACTGTTAGTCTTAATCTGTTTATCTTATATATATAAAATATAATTAAAAAATAATAAAATTTAAAAAAAAATCCCTTTACAAACGCTTTGAAATTGAAATTTTCGTATTGTTTTTAAAAATAATAAATTGAATGGAATTTAATTGATTTAGTGCACTGTATTACATAGTTTTGAGATTCTTGATTGTCGCTTCCAGTCGACATTTTCAAAAATATTTTCAGCTAGGCTAGCTTCGATATTTCAGTAATGTCTGTTTTAAAAACCAACGCAATTTTTATTTACTCAAATTGCCGATAAAGAAAACACACTGTTTTTTGTTAGGAATTAGTGAGGAATCCGTGTCATCACTTTTTTGGCCGTAAATAAAATAAAAAACAACTTAATTAATTTTTTAAATGTTCAACGGTCAATGAAAAAATACAACTAATTTGTAATTATACACTTTTACAATTAATTTTATCTCTGGAAAAGTTACAAACATTTTATTATAATTGAAAAGAATGATTTTTTCTCCTTCGAACGATAAGCAAAGAAAAACAACAGACAATGTATGGATGATCCGGTCAGATTTCTTCTTCAGAGGCAATAATAGAATATGATATTTGTGGTTAGTAATGTCTTTCCCAGAATCGCTGAGTTAAATCGATTCTCAATAAATAAGTAGAAGAAACATTTAGTTATTTATTAAAGTGTGTTGTTTTTGTAACAAACCCTATTTGTCTGTCTGCCTAGAGATGGTGCAGTCCAGGATGACAGAAGGCTCCCTGCAACCACTCGATAGTCCTCCACATTAACCTGATGATCAACAATTTGTGTAGAAAAGCAGTGTGCAGCTGGAAACCAACAAAAATAGACAAACTTTTAGACTACACCATATAGGACAGATCCCCTTACAATCAGAAGTGCGGATGTGCTGCTACGCACTTTTCATCCATACATATGGTATACATAACAATATGTAATGCTGTAAATATAACAATTCTGAGAGCTCTGGCTTTCTGAAGATCATTCTCTAATCTCTCCCTATATCTATTCAAGACGAGTCCTCAGCCTAGCGACGTTACTCTTGGCAGGAGGGGGATGTTGTAGAAATCCCCTTTAAAATCTTTTGCACTGTTTCGTAACGCTATTAAATACTCGAATTCTCTTAAAAAAGATGATTCTGATTGAGAATTATACACTTAAATGGCAGCCATAGCAATAATTCTGATGGTATTGAACATGTTTGCAAAAATTTTCAAAAGTGTTTATTCAACAGACTTAAACAATGCTCCTTATCAAATAGATAATAATAATAATTAATAACTCTAGATGAAACTCTTGATACTTCACAGTATGCCATAACTATCTCTGCTGTAATTACTAAAGTAAAATCTTTAGATATCCACAAATCTACGGCACCGGATAATATCTTAATATATAAAACAAAGTCGGGTTAGTTACACTATTTATAACTCGAGATCGGCTGGACCGATTTTGATGATCTTTGATTTGTTGGATTTGTCTCCGCCCCGGATAACAGAATAACTATTAAAACATCGCAAAAATTCACGAAAAAGAAAGTTATGAAGAAAATTAATTTTTTTCATACATTTTTCTATGGAATGAATTCTCATATTTTGAAAGGACTGCAATATTATCTAGGTATCTTTTTAATAATAATAATAATAATAATATTTATTTCGCATAAAATTATACAATGAAACATATGTGGAAACTTTGACTAGCCAACTAGGAATGGATCCTGTTTTAGGCCAGTCAAATTGACAAATTTAGTTCATATCATAATTTCATATTACATTGATAAATTATATACATATTATTTATTGAATGAAACAAGTGTTACGATTAAATTCCTCGTAGAAGCTTTAGTTAATAACTACAATTTTGAACTCATAAAAAAAAGAATAAGCGAAGAGAAAAAGAACAATGTCTTAAAGTACAGATTTAGTATCGAATGCTTGTTTAACAATAGATAAATGTTTGGACATGTGAATCGCTAGCAAAAATTGAGAATCGAGACCAGCTTCAAGTGTGATGACAAAATCCATATTATAATTAAAGTGGATGTTTAAACATGATTACAAAAAATATGTATAATTAACGTGAGTGACGTATCCCTCAACTTTACGAGCGGGTAAAGAAACTCAAAAAGAATGTGACTCGAAAAGGATGCAGCAAATGAATAAAAACAATTTGTATATAAATATGTCTTAAATTAATGTATAAATAGTGACATGAGAAAGGGGTTGATAACCAATTGTATTTATTTCCCTTTCCTTGCGTCATTTTTTCATCCTACTAAGATATTTTCCCTTAGAGCACTGAATATAAAATAAAACAGGTAAAGTAAGTAAAATCCAGATGGTAATAATAAAAAGAAAGATCACCGCAGGAGATGAATGTAGAACAATGGGAAGGGTATTGATAAAATAGTTGACAATAGAGAACTCCAGTCCAATTTTTTTATTTTTTTTAATGAATACTGACCTCCTAACTTAAATAACTGCATTTTTATTTTTATTTTTAGAGTTAATTTTAATAGATAAAATAATTGTCAAAGTTTTAATTTTTCGAGACCCCCCGAAAACCATCGAATTGTGTGACGTCATCACTCCTGAAAAATTAGTATAGGATAGGGCAATCAGCTGATCTACTGCGGCCATTTTGAATCCCGTTGTTCGAAGTATTCTCCGTAGATATAGCATTACTAATCAAAATTTCAATACAATGACTGGTGACGCGTGACGTCACATTTCACCATTACAGTAATGCCAACTTAACGCTGTGTTTTCAGGAGAGGTTTAAAAATGCACTTTTTAATAATTTTTTTAAAAACTCTGCGTTTAATATTATGAAATAAAAGTTATATTTTCGGAATCAGCGTTCATTGGTCTATATGAACATATTTTTTTAAAGCCATAATATTTTTCACTGGAGTTCCTTATTATGTTCTGAAGTGATAAGTCCGTGTTTTTGTAATATTACGCATAGTACGTAATTTTGTATAATTTTGTACGTATTATGTATAAATTATAATTCACGTAATTTTGTATAATGAAAAGAAAGATCTCCGCAGGAATTGAATGTAGAAAAGAATGGGAAGGGTATTGATAAAAGAATAGACAATTGTGTTCTGCAATGGTAAGTACGTGTTTTTGTAATGAATGGAACTATGAGTGAGTGTTTTTTTTTTTTTTTGTTTTTTTTTTTTTCTTATATATTTTTAATTTTGTTTAATTTTATATGATGAGACTAACTATTGGTCAACATATCTTCGCTTTTGATCCTCCCTAAATCAAGGAGCCAGTCGTTGATCAATTTGCGCAAAACATTTGCACTTTTAGTTTTCCAATCATTAGGAATGATATTAAATAATTTAGGTCCTAAGTACGAAAATTGCCGTTGGCCGAGGGACGTCGTGATATTTATTGGGACTATTGGATTGTTCCTTGAAAGTCGAGTGTCGTGAAGATGATCAATGGACGGGAAGTGTTGACGTTGTTTTTGCACATGTAATATAATCTTTCTAATATACAATTGTCTAACATCAAGTACTTTTAATTCCGTGAATAATGCATCACTGGGGTACCTGAATGGTTTTTTAAGGATGACTCTTAGTATTGATTTCTGAGCTTTAGCCAGGGAGTCTAATATTGTTTTGGCACATCCACCCCATCCTAGGGATGCATATTCGAGTAAAGAATTACACATAGCATAGTATATTGATTTCATATCTTTAACAGAGAGAATATTTCTGATGGTTATAAAAAGATGTGTAAGTTTTCTGACTTTTGAGGCCGTTGCGTTAATGTGTTCGTCCCATCTCAGATATTTATCTATGGTGATCCCTAGATATTTTAAACTATCCACGCATTCTAGGTTATTGCAAGTACAAGAGTTCGGTTCATTGCAAATGTGAATAGTAATATTTAGTATAACCTTGGGTTGACCCGCTTGTGTTGCACTAAAACGTATAAATTTTGTCTTATCCGTGTTAAGAGTAAGAAGATTATAGTTTAGCCAATGTTTGACATTGTTTATTCCAATTTCTGCTTTTCTGTGCGCTTCATACCAGTTTTTGCCCTCAAATATTAAGACCGTATCGTCAGCAAAAGTGATGATATGATCGGCAAGGTTGCTGTTGCAAAGGTCAATGATATATATATTTAACAATATCGGTCCTAAAGTACTTCCTTGTGGTACACCAAATACGATGTTGGCTGGATCGCTTAGAGTACCACTAATAATAACTCTTTGGCTCCGATTTTCCAGATAGCTTCCTAACCATTTAAGTAACTGCCCCTGTATACCGATTAGCTGTAATTATTTCAAAAGAATTTTGTGCGAGATGGTATCAAAAGCTTTAGCCAGATCCAGGAAGATCGCGATGCTTTTGATTCCTCGTTCGATGTTATTAGAAATTACTTTAGTCAGATTGCCAATGGCATTTACAGTACCTAAACTCGGACGGAAGCCATATTGTCTCTCAGAAAGAATGTTATTATCTTCAAGATAAACGCTAAGACGATTTTTAACAATTTTCTCTATAATTTTTGAGACTGAATTGACCAAAGATATCGGCCGGTAATTTTGAATCGCAGATTTATCTCCATTTTTGTGTAGTAATACAACAACTGAATGTTTTAGATGGTTAGGGAATATTCCTGATTTGAGACTAAGATTGGAAATGAACGCTATCGGAGATGCTATGAATGACTTAGTTACTCCCAGATGACATAGACCCTGAGGGAAATTATTTTCCTCAGGGCCTCCTGTGTGGAGTTAATGTAAAAAAAAAAAAATGTAAAAGTTACTTTAAGCAGATTAGTCGAGACTTTGTCTGGTCCACAAGCGTTAGATGGCTTTAGGTCGTCAATTATTTCCAAGACTTCATTCGTCGATGTTTGTATATTGTCTATTTTATGGACGAGGCTAGAGGTGACCAACTTGGCAAGTTCGATTTCTGTTTTATTGCATTTATCGAGAATTTTTTTGGCAAGTGTGGTTCCCACCGATGTGAAGTATTTATTAGCAAAATTCGCCATATTTTTAGGATTAGAGGAGTTTACGTTACCGATATCTAACGATTTAATTTCGGAAGACCTGTTTATTTTTGTTTTACTAATATTTCGAAATGCTTCCCACATACGTTTTGGAGAATAAGAATTTTCGTAAATGAACGTTTTAAAATAATTTTCCTTTGTGTATTTAATAATCTTTTTGCATAAGTTCCTATATTTCTTGTAGTGAGTTTGTACTAAAATATTATCTGGAAACTTTTTGGCCCTTTTGTGAAGTTGGTTTCTTTTGTGAATCGATTTTAAAAGGCCGGGAGAGATCCAGGGCGTAAGTTTAAACTGGCTGTTCGATATGTGTTTGTTACTTGTATGTTTAGATATATATGTATGTAGAATACAAATGAATTCTTTCATCGCAATGTCAGTGTCAATTTGATCAAATACTTTTTGCCAGTTTTCTAAATGCAAGTCCTCAATTAAATTATTAAAATTTAATCGATGGACGTACTTGATTTTAGCAGGGGGGGCGGTTTATCTTTAAAGCACAGGGCTGTCGTATAGTGGTCGGAAATTGACGTGTGGATAACGAATGAGTCAGTGAAGTTAATATTTTTTACGTTGATGTGATCCAAACAGGATTTGTTCGTGCCCTGTTCTCGAGTTGGTGTATTGATTGTCAAAATGAATCCGTTTTCTGTGAGCAGGCATATGTTGTCGTTGAATTGGTTGTGAAATGGAGATAAGGTGCTAATATTAAGGTCTCCTAAAATGATTTGACGTTCAAATTTATTGGAATTGCTAATAATTGTTTGGAGTGAATTCAAAAAAGAATCTATGCTCTGAAAAGAAGGTGATCTATAAATAGCAAAAATACATAAATTATTATTCAGAACAATTCTGAGGCAGTTACCTTATGATAATATAATTTCTTCGACTTGTGCTTGTATACCGTCTTTGATGTAGACAACAATCCCGCTAGATTTATTTATATTTTTAATTGAGTGATATTCCGTGTAAGTTTGTATTATTTTAGAGGTGTAGTTTTTATTGATCCAACACTCTGATAAAATTAAAACATCAAAAGTATGATTGAATTGATCTAGAAATATCAGAAAATCATCAAGGTTTGACATACTTCTGATATTCTGATGGATAATCTTTAAATTATAAGACTTCCAACTGAAATTATTTAATTTGTTGAGATCGTCAATCACATACGTGTTGCACGTTACATCTGTGTCATTGTAAATATCAGGAGGTAATTGAATCATGATTATTCAGGTGAGATGTGATGCAATGGAAATTTCACTACTATACGATTATGATCCATTTCTCGTGAGTAAGTATATTTGATTCGAATGATTGGATGGGGATAATCACAGGATAATAATAGCAATAATAATAAAAGAACCTTTAACTTGTAGTCGTTGTCTGAAGTAGTAGTAAGTAGTAGTAATAGCAATAGTAATAATAGAACCTTCATCTTTTAATCTTTGTCGGCAGTAACCTTCATCTTGTAATCGTTGTCTGCAGGAACCTTTATCTTGTAATCGTTGTCGGCAGTAGTAATAAGTAGTAGTAGTAATAATAACAATAGTACCTTCATCTTGTAATCATTGTCAGCAGTAGTAATAAGTAGTAGTAGTAGTAGCAATAATAATAATAGAACCTTCATCTTGTAACCGTTGTCGGCAGTAGTACTAAGTAGTAGAAGTAGTAATAGTAATAATAGAATCTTCATCTTGTAAACGTTGTCGGCAGTAGGTATATTGTGTTTGAGATAATCATAGGGAAGCCAGCTTGCTTTCATCGGATATAAGAATTGCGCCTGAACCTGTCTTCCTCCGCAGGTATATACGTCCCTGTTGGATCCATGCAAATTGAAATTGTCTCGCTCTAGCAAATTGGCGAGTTTTATACCAAATTTGTTTCGACCGAAATGTTAACTGCTCAGATACATAGATCGGCAACCGTGGGCCGGCGAGACCGATATTTAACGTGTTGAGTTTATCTTCGGTATTGGGTTTATTCTTGTTGAAAGATTTCACGTCAGCTAGCAGTTGATTTCTAGCCATGTTCGATTTTAGTTTAAGAACAATTGTCCTGGGTTGCTTCTGATTATTGTTATTTTTTTGAAGACGATAAACAGCATCGATATCCTTAGTTTCTAAGGGAGATCCTGTTGTTTTGAAGATGTTGAAGACCACGTCTTTTAGTGTTTCGTCCTTGATGTCGGGGATGCCTCTTATTTCTACATTACAAGACTTTAAGGCCCGCTCTTGGGAATCAATGCGTGAATTCCAAATCTGTGCGTGAATTTGTTGAATCTGTGCGTGAATTCCAAAAATTCAAAAACGACAAATGTCAATGCGCTGATTGTTTTTCTTTTGTTCTTAATCGTATAATGCTGCCCCTCTTTCTTACACACTAAATGTCAATAGTCGAAAATGAGATAAACGGTGAACGTATGTCTCTGCATCCCTCCAAAGGAACAATACAATAAAAATAAATCTCTGAAATGAAACGCATTTTTTTTACGTAAGCTCCACTCAGGACATCTTAGGGGGTGCTGTGGAGGGTCTTTTTAAGGAAGGGTAGGATAGGAAATTCTGGGAAGGAAAAATTCATGAGGGGTGGGTAGGAATCTGGAGGTCAATGTATCCGGGAGTGAATCCATCCCTCCAACTGCGGTGCACGGCCATTGAATTGACCGGATTTGACCTTTTACCTTGACCTTTTCAGCCGGACTCTTTCGACCCATTGGTCGAGAGAATCCGGCTGGAAAGGTCAAAAGGACTCCCTCAACCAGTCTCTCTCGATCCGGCCCACCACGCAGCAGGTGGGCAGACGCATCCGCCGCCAAGGCCCGCACAAAAGTCACCCCATGAACCCGGGCACCCCGGATAAATCACCAAATGTAGCGAACCACTTGGGGTGACCTACGGCATAGGTGTTGGTTATCCAATAAATGGTTCCCGGGACGGCGGCATCCATACCCGCTTCCTTTCAAAAATTCCCGTAATAAGTGGAAAAGTAAGAAAATCACAAAAAATATAAATCCGTTCACAACGCCATCTCTGATACTGACAAAAACAAAACACGGACAGTTGAGTATCGATAATTGCTTCATTGTGTAATTTTTAACTTAATAAAAAAACTTAATTGAGGCGGTACGAAGTTCGTTGGGTCAGCTAGTCCTTACAATATTTATCAAAGAATGTAATCAAAGTCTTCCATTTAACAAACTTTTTAACCTATCTTTATCTAGCGGAATTTTCCCCGATAAGTGGAAAATTAGTTATTTGACTCCAATTTTCAAAATGGGTGATAAAAGTGATGTTTGTAATTACAGACCAATATGCATTCAATCCACCATACTGAAACTCTTTGAAAGCCTAATACTTGACAAACATTTTCCACAAATAAAACCTGTAATATCACCTCACCAGTTGATTTATGCCGGTAGAAGTACTCTTTCCAAATTAATTATTTAAGTAATTTATATAAGCAGTGCTTTTAAGGAAAAAAACAAGAAGGCTTTGTTTAAACTGATTTTAGTAAAGAATTTGTACAGTTTCTCATAAAATTTTCATTTGGTAATTAGAAAAGCTTGATATACGTGGCAATATATTAGCCTGGTTTGAAAGCTATCTTATTGGAAGACAACAAATTATTATAATAAAATCCTCCCTGTCGGAAAAATTTTATGCAACAATTGGAGTTCCACAGGGTTTACACCTTCGCCCAATCATATTTATCATGTTTCTAAATGATCTTACAAAAATATTTTATGATGCATCCATCTTACTTTTTGCTGATGACTTAAAAATTTTTAGAATTATTCAAAATATTTACCATTGCGGCATTTTTCAAGATAATATCAACATATTGTTAATTTAATGTAATGAAAATAGACTTTGCCTTAATATCTTAACATGTCAAATATTTAGATTTTCTCGAATAAAAAATCCAGTGATATTTAATTAACACAAATTAACCCTAGAGTGGGAACGCTATGAGCATTTTGCCGCCCTCTGCAAAAAAACGTTGACAATTCTTAAATCTACTAACGCGTAAGCTTTGCGCTTTTTAGTAGCTGCCCCCACTTTTGTTCACAACCCGTGGCGAAAGACTGAACGCCGTCAGTACGCGGGGAGCTGCTTGAGAAGGAGGTTGTTACCATGGAGTGTCATCCGGCGGCAATTTGCTCACTGCGCGCCCACTCACGTAAGTAAAAATGGTGCTTTATATTATTTACGATTTAGCTAATCTTTCTATTTTTTTATAAAGATTAGCCCAATATATCCTCAACACTGGCCGCAACATTACTATGGATAACTTTTTTACTTCAATACCTCTCGCTGATCAGTTGCTAGATCATAAAACGACCATCGTTTGAACTTTGAACTACGTAAAAATAAAAAAAGAAATTTCCCCTTGTTTTCTGAATACTAAAGATCGGAAGAAACCATCTTCGATGTTTGGGTTTGGTGAGAAGAAAGTTTTGCTGTCTCATGTTCCAGACAAGAAGCAAAAAAAAGTAGTATTACTATTATCAACTTTTCATGAGAATGATAGAATCGACGAAAACACTGGACCTGCTGCAAAGCCTGAAATAATTACATTTTATAATGAAACCAAAGGTGGTGTTGATGTCGTGGACCAAATGAAAGAAGAGTATTCTGTTGGTAGAATGACTCGCAGGTGGCCAATGAGGTTATTTTTTTCAATGATGAATAATTTACAAAGCCAATACTGAACACTTGATGCTACGCCGACAGTTCTTGAGGAAGATTGCGATGGTTCTGGTTAAGCCATATATGATCGCAAGGTCTTCTGTAGATACCGTAAATATTCCTCTGGGGAACCAAATTGCTCGCTTTGTTCCTATAGAACAAGCGTCATCTTCAATGAAGGAAGGCAAATGTAGTATTATGTTTGTTGATTTCTTATATCAAAATGATCTGTTGTCTATGGTTTAAAAGGTTATTCAAATAAACGAACCAGTTCGTTCTGTCTCCTCAAAACTCGTGTTTAATTTACAGGTTATGAACCCAGCGTCTTTCGTTTTAAAGTAAAAGTTACAGTTATTTTTCTCAATTACGTGTTGAAACAAAGTAAGGGAAGTGTTATTCAGTGAATGCAATAATAGTTTGCAAGAATGGCGTCGAACTATCTAGTAAATATTCCAAAACTTATAGGCCGGGAGAACTACATCGAATGGATCTTTGCCGCGGAGAATTTTTTAATCCTGGAGGATTTGCAGCATAGCATCAAGCCAGTTACCGGGAAGACATTAGAAGCCGCAGATGATGCAAAAACAAAAGCCAAACTAATTATAACTATAGACAGTGCGTTGTATGTACATATAAAAGACGTGAAAACTACGTTGGAACTATGGAACAAGTTAAAGTCATTATTTGATGATTCTGGATTTACAAGAAGAATAGCTCTGTTACGTAATTTGATCTTTATTCGCTTGGAAAACTGTGTTTCAATGCAATAATATGTAACGCAAATAGTCGAAACAGGTCAGAAATTGAGTGGGACAGGATTTGGCATCAGTGATGAGTGGGTAGGTTGCCTTTTATTGGCCGGGCTTTCAGAAAAATTTATGCCAATGATAATGGCAATCGAGCATTCAGGAATCAAAATCACAACGGACGCCATTAGAACGAAACTCATCGACATGGAAACAGAAGTGACAGACCGTCACAATTACAGTGAAGCTAGCAGTGCATTCGTAAGCGGTTTGCAGAAGTACCAATATAAGAAAAAAAAACCCGCTCACAAAAGTCAAACTAATCAACATGTCAATGTAAATGTCAAAAGTCATGTGAAGTGTTACCGGTGTAAACAACCAGAACATTATAAAAATCAATGCCCAAGTAATGAAAACACGAATGCGAAAGTTTTTCAACGTCAACAAACTAATGCATTCAGTGCGGTTTTTTTAAGTGGACAATTTAACAAAAATGATTGGTATGTTGACTCAGGCGCAAGCATGCACCTGACAACAAGTAAACAATGGATTGAGAATGTTGCGGATCACAAAATGGATGAAAAAATTGTTATTGCCAATAATGAAAAACTGAAAGTGTCGTGTTCAGGTGATGTAATTATTGTAACAAAAAACCACAAAAGTGAATTTGAAGTTCTTGTCAAGAATGTACTTTGTGTTCCAGGATTGACAACTTACCTATTGTCAGTGAGTCAGTTAATTAAAAATGGCAATAAAGTGAACTTCAAAGAAAAATGCTGCTATATTTATAATAAAAATAATGAATTAGTTGCTATAGCAGATTTGACAGATGGTGTATATAAATTGAGAACAGAAAAGAAGAAATGTTTGTTTACATCATCAACTGGTGTTAGTTCTAGTGAAGTGTGGCACAGGAGATTGGGTCACTTAAATTGCAAAGACATAGATAAGATGAACAAAGGTGCAGTGACTGGTGTGTCATATAATGATAAAGCAGTTTTTGGCAAAAGTACATGCATTGTATGTTGTGAAGGTAAACAATTACGCCTTCCATTTACTCATACAGGAACAAGGAACACCAGCATATTAGACACTATTCATGCAGACGTATGTGGACCCATGGAAGAGAACTCTATTGGAGGATCGAGGTATTTCCTAATTTTTATTGATGACTATAGCCGCATGGCCTTTGTTTACTTTCTGAAAGCAAAGAGTGAGTCGTTCAAATTCTTTAAAGAATTTAAGGCTTTAGTTGAAAATCAGCATAGTAAAAAGATTAAAACGTTCCGGACAGATAATGGCTTAGAGTTTTGTAGCAATGAGTTTGAAAAATACCTAAAGGAGGCTGGTATTTTACATCAAAAAACCAATACGTACACTCCTGAACAAAATGGGATGAGTGAACGAATTAACCGTACCATTGTAGAAAGAGCTCGTTGTTTGTTATTCGATGCAGGACTTCCTAAGAAGTTTTGGGCAGAAGCAACACATACTGCTGTCTATCTTAGAAACAGATCTATCGCATCAGGCTTGAATGACAAAACACCGTATGAACTTTGGACAAACAAAAAACCAGATTTAAGTCATGTGCGTATTTTCGTCAGTGAGGTGATGGTTCACATATCAAAAGAAAAAAGACTTAAGTGGGATACTAAGGCTAAAAAAAATTTGTTGGTAGGTTATGCCGACAATATTAAAGGATACCGAATTTACGATCCCACTAAAAGATGTATTCTTACAAGTAGAGATGTCATTATCATGGAAGATGAAAAAAACCCAGAGGTCAATATATCAATTACCGAGAGTGGGGAAAAATCATGTCCAGTGGGGGACATTAGTTGCAAAGATACATCAAGTTCAGAAGATATAACTTTAGAAGAGGATATATTAGTCGAAGATACATCAGACGATACTTACACTCCTAGTGATTATGAAGATGCTTCTGATTCACCTGAGCAGCGTATTAGATCCAGCAGAATCATTAGGAAGCCAGAGCGGTATGGGATGCTAAATACGTGTATTCCTGAGGGTGTGTTTGATGATGCTAGTGGAATATCTTTGGAAGAAGCATTACAGGGAAATGAAAAAGAACAGTGGTTAAGTGCAGTGAAAGAAGAACTTAATTCTTTTAAAGAAAATAATGCATGGGAGCTGGTGGATGTGCCAAAGGATGGTAAAACTGTAGTAAAGTGCAAGTGGGTGTTACGGAAAAAGATTGACAATAGTAATAATGTTCGATACCGTGCACGTTTAGTAGCCAAGGGCTACATGCAGAAGCAAAATGTGGATTATTCAGACACTTTCTCGCCTGTTGTTAGACATTCAACTTTGAGATTGTTGTTCGCATTATCTGTCAAACTTGGGTTAGATGTTACACATCTAGATGTTACAACAGCGTTCTTGAACGGGGATCTTGAGGAAACAATTTACATGCAATTACCAGAATGTTTATTAGATTCTCAAAATGATAATAATAAAGTACTTAAATTGAATCGAGCTATTTACGGTCTTAAGCAATCCTCAAGGGCATGGTAAAAGAAGGTCGATGAATGTCTTGTTGGTATAGGCTATAAACGCTCCATGTTAGAACCATGTTTATACACAAAAATTAAGGATTATAAAAAGACAATAGTTACTTTGTATGTAGATGATTTTTTTGTGTTTTCAAATGATAATGTTGAATGTAAATATTTGAAAAAGGTATTGGTTGGCTTCAAAATTTAAAATAAAATATTTAGGTCAAGTCAAAAATTGTACAGTTACCTTAAGCCAGGAGAATTATGTTAATCAGTTGTTAAATAGATTTAACATGGCAGATTGTAAAGTAGCAGATACACCATTAGAGGCTAAATTGAATATTAACAAAGAAACTAAAAATTGTCAAAGTCAAATACCTTATCAGCAGCTTATTGGCAGACTTATGTATTTGGCGGTATTAACAAGACCTGATATAGCTTTTGCAGTAAGTTTTCTGAGTCAATTTAATAATTGCTATAACCAGGAAACTTGGTTATACGCTAAACGAATTTTAAGATATCCTAAGAAAACTAAACATTTTGGATTGAAATATACTAGATATGGTTATTCAAAATTAGAAGGATTTGTTGATGCAGATTGGGGAAACAATATCATAGATCGGAGGTCTTATACAGGTTTATGTTATAGTTTAGCTGGATGTGTTATTTCTTGGGAAGCTAAAAAGAAAAAAACCGTCGCTCTTTCGAGCACTGAAGCCGAATATATGGGTGTGGCTGAAGCTTGTAGGGAAGCTATTTATTTAAGTAATTTGTCAAAAGAAATAACCGATGAGTCATACATCATATCTTTGTTTAATGATAATCAGGGTGCGATTAAGCTGTCTTCAAATAATAGCTTTAACAAAAGAACTAAGCATATTGATGTACGATACCATTTTTGTAAAGAATGTGTTAATGATAAAATTATAGCATTGAAACATTTGGAAACAGCTGAAATGCCAGCAGACATATTTACAAAGGGTTTAGCTAGTACTAAGCATTATTATTTTATGCAGTTATTGGGTATACAGGATGTAAAGAATTAACAATGTTCATATTCCTTTTGTAATATGTGTATTGTGTACCTACATTATTTTGATAAGTGGGGGTGTTGATTTCTATATCAAAATGATCTGTTGTCTATGGTTTAAAAGGTTATTCAAATAAACGAACCAGTTCGTTCTGTCTCCTCAAAACTCGTGTTTAATTTACAATGTCCATCAAATAAAAATAGGCACACGAAAAAAGGGTGTTGCAGATGCTCAAAATTACTGTGCAACGAACATTGCACATACTTATGTGAAGACTGTTTCGCTAGAACATATCCTGTAGATTTGAAAAATATTTAAAATTGTTATTTTTTTCCATTTAATACATTTTATAGAATGATAACGTAGGATAACTAAAAAAAGTTAATTCAAATGTTAAATTTTGTAAAGTCGATTGTAAACCAAAATTCCCTCAACAGAGTTCAATAAATATGTTATTTTTCATACCTTATTAGTGTTTTACTTAAATCCTGAGAAAAGAAATTAATTAAATTGCATTATTCCTTCTTAAAATTCTCCACGAAAATGAGCGGCAAAATGCTCCCCACGCGCCCACTGACGTTTTGCGGAAAGACGCGCCCACTCTAGGGTTAAAGACTTAGACATCACTTTTCAATTAAATCTTTCATTTTTTAACCACATAACAGAAATCTCTAATAAGGGCTTAAACATGTTGGGACTAATTATAGGCTTACTAGAAATTTTAATAATATAAAGTGTATAAACCGTTATATTTGTCTATGTTAGAAGTCAACTTGAGTAAAATTCTCCCGTCTGGAATCCACATTATAGTATACATGTACATGTACAAGCTGTTGAAAGAACACAAAACAAATTCTTACGTTTTTTAAATTTTAAAATAGGTATTCCAGCAATTATGTTGAACTACAACACTATTTTAAATTATATAAATATGCTCTAATTGCCAGACAGAAGAATTTTTACTGACTTGGTATTTCTATTTATTTATTTATTTATAAAACACATGATACATAATTAACACATTTTTTTACATACAGAAGATATATTAGATCACCATACTAGGCGGCTGCCTGTTTCATGGTGACCAATGGAGTATTGTTACTTTGTATGAAATATGTAGTCTAGTGTGAACATAAAGAAGATATATTAGATCACCATACTAGGCGGCTGCCTGTTTCATGGTGACCAATGGAGTATTGTTACTTTGTATGAAATATGAAGTCTAGTGTGAACATAAAGAAGATATATTAGATCACCATACTAGGCGGCTGCCTGTTTCATGGTGACCAATGGTGTATTGTTACTTTGTATGAAATATGAAGTCTAGTGTGAACATAAAGAAGATATATTAGATCACCATACTAGGCTGCTGCCTGTTTCATGGTGACCAATGGAGTATTGTTACTTTGTATGAAATATGAAGTCTAGTGTGAACATAAAGAAGATATATTAGATCACCATACTAGGCGGCTGCCTGTTTCATGGTGACCAATGGAGTATTGTTACTTTGTATGAAATATGAAGTCTAGTGTGAACATAATAAATGGATCTAGATAAATTATGCTAAAAATTGAAAACATTATAATAAAATAAAAATAAAAAGTAGAAAATAGAAAGGGTAAAAGAAGTAAATTAGCATTATGTTAAAATAATAAACATAACTTTTTTTCAACATGGGTGCATGCAAGCACACAATATATACGTAGGTGCATACATCTATACAGAGATAAGCATACGTATATAGCTTTTTTTTCAATATGTGTGCATGCAAGCACAGCGCATACGGCGCACACATACATATTATACACACGTGCACATATCTATACTCGTACAGGTATAAACATACATACCCATATGCGCACCTACTTACATGAATATACACACACACACACATATATATATATATATATATATATATATATATATATATATATGTATATATACATACACGCACATATATATACACATACATATACATACACACATACATACATAACATATAAAAATATATAGACAGTAAAATCAAGTAAGACAGAAAATCTAAAATCGTATCATATAGACAGTTGTTCTATCTGAGAACGAGAAGCAGGCCACTGGCACTGTCACTTTCACTCATCAAAAAATTTTTAATCGCTTTCCTGAAAGTATTATATTGGTCTACCGTCTTTATTTCAGTTGGTAAGTTATTAAAGATTTTCGGGGCAAGGAAGATAAACTGTGACTGGGCCATTGAGGTTTTTGTTATTGGAATAATGAAGTTGGATTTTTTGGAATATCTTGTACTGTACTTTGATTCGCAAATATTTTTTTTTATAAATTTAAATTTAAAATAGGAAGATATGTAATTGACATACAAGGATTTTATATTAAGTACTTGGAGGTCACTATATAATTCCTTCGTGGGGTGTATGTAATGAACTTTGTAAATAGTCCGTATTATAAGTTTTTGAGCTTTTATTAACGGATCTAATATTGTTTTAGAGCATCCTCCCCAGACAATTATACCGTAAGATATAACTGATTGACATAGAGAATTTATAAAATTTTAAACTTTTTTTAAATTTTAAAAATTTTTTTTTGAAAGAAAACTATATAAAATTTTAATTGATTTAGTTGATAGTCCGGTATTGCTAGAATTGATAAGCTTCCGGATTCCACTACGTAATACTATAAGTCAGAATTTATTTCAGTGCAGAAATTCTGGGACAAACTACCATATGCATTCTTCTTTGCCCAGAAAACTGATGGAGGGAAACAATTATACCAAGTCAGTGGAAATCTTCAATTAATGTTTAAACAAATATAAAATATTATTACTGAGACAGTTCAGTTATGTACAATGAATGCTGTGTATTTGTTATTATTTATATGTAATGTAAAAGCCCCGAAATAAAATAAAATAAAAAAATAAATTGGATCTCGGTGGATTGTTCTATTTCGAGAGGAAAAGGCCAGAATTCAAATCTGTTGGTGGAATTCGCACTTGGGTGCCTACAGCCTACATTGGGTGATAACTCTCTGCCGACAGCCGTTGTCAAAAAGACGAAAAAGTGTATAGTCTTCTCGTCGTAATGCTTCTGTCAACATATTACCGTTTTTATCGTGACTAGCTAACAGGCTCGCAAAGTGAAATTACCGCCAGTAATTCAGCTTAATCGTTATAAAACTGGGTAAATTTTCGATCGCACTGTCCATGCTTATTACGAATATTTTTTAGAAAAAACCTTTAGATTCGCCTTAATTACTATAAAAGGAAAATTCTTGGATTTAGGGCGCTGGAAAATGATGCATTTTAAATTTCAATAGCGTAATGTGAAATTTTACTTCGCGTACTGAATTTGCGACGCCATTTATTATATCTGTCATTTTGTTCTGTTTGTTCTGTTGGTAATCTTGATACAATATGTAAGTAATTTGTATAAGTTCGTAGCCGACTTCATACGGAAATATGAGATGACATAATAATATTATAATAAAGACAAACATAATATAATATTTAAATATAAAATAGGTTTTAAGCAAGATTATTTTTACTTTCAAAGAATTTTTTTACATTGAAAAATTTTTTTAAGTAAAAAAAAAAACGCGCGTTTTTTTTTAAATTGAATTTTTAAGGGCATTGTTTAGTCGCTCCGAATGCAAAAAGTTTCCTTTTACAGTAATTAAAGGTTTTTTCTAAAAATTATTCGTAATAAGTAAAGACCGGATTATATGCAAATGCATATTTGCGTATGCATTTGCATATTTAGACCCTTTTCAGCGGTAGTTGCATATTTTAGCAAAAAAATTGAGATCTTACATATTTACCAGAGTGGAAGATACTCTCAGTATCGCCCTGATGTAAGCCCACCATTCAGAATTAAAACGTTGCTTAAAATAGCATTAACCGTGTTTGGTGACCAGATCTGAATAGCCAGGTACTTTCCCACCTTCCTCTTCCCTATCTTGTTCCCCTCACCACTCCCATCAGCTTCACAACATAATTTAATTGGGGATGCCATAGTCTCACTGGCTCCAGACGGAAGCAGCGGAGACTCTTATGAGGTATTTTTTTTTTAAATTAGTGCTCGTAAATATGCAAGATTTCATGGATTGGCTTTGAATTGGCGTTGAATTAATATATTTAGGTTATGAAGAAAATTCGCCTTATGAATACCTCGTTGCCAAAGCTAAGTAAACTCGAAAAAGAATAAACTCAAAAAAAGTTTGAAAACTTACTGAAGATTAATCCAGGGTTTGAACCCTTGTGCCAAATTTACTTCACAATTTGGGAGGCGGGAATGGGTTCCACCACCTCGGAAACCTTTATTGGATCACCAACACCTCTGCCATAGGTCACCCCAAGTGGTTTGATACGTTTGGTGATTTAGCAGGGGTGTCCGGGTTCATGGGGCGAGGTTTGTCTAGGTCTATGAGGCGGATGACCAGGACACACTGATTCACAGCCAGATTCCTACCCACCCATTAAACCCTTTTCCTTCCCAGAACTCTCCTCTCCTTCCTTTCCTTAAAAAACCCTCCACACAGCATCTCCAAAGATGACATAGGCCCTAAGGGAAATTATTTTCCTCAGGGCCTCCTCTGTGGAGCTTATGTAAAAAAAATAACCCTTCTCTCCTTCCTTTCCTTAAAAAAACCCTTCACACAGCATCACCAAAGATGACGTAGGGAGTTTTTTTCCTCAGGGCCTCCTGTGTGGAACTCATGTAAAAAAAAAATCCGCTTACAAAAATATATTAAGCGATCTTAGACACAATTTGTCTACAGAACATTTAGAACCGCACTTAGTCATATACGTTTTTAAAGGTAAATTGTAAATTTTATTGTTAAAAACATTTTGTAATTGATATTTTCGAAAATACGATTGTTATCCTTGAGAACTAATAGCTTACTAAAATAATAAATATTTAAAAATACGACTCCCTGTATTATTTCATGTTGCATATTTTGGCCCTTTTTATGGATTTTTGTGCATATTTTAGATATTTTTATTGCATATTTGCATGCATATTTTGGGCTGTTTATGTTGCATATAATCCGGTCTTTAGTAATAAGCGTGGACAGTGCGATCGAAAATTTACCTAAAACTGACTAACAACTGCCTGTGGTTCATCCAGACAATAGCCGAATCGACCGCGAGGGATCCCCAAATCAGGCAATATTGCCAAATTATCGTAAGTACCCTTATGAAATTACATTTGTTATTTGTTTCAGTAAACGTACCTATTCAAGACCCACAGGCATAGCTCGTAGAGAGTGAACATTCAGCTCCACTATAACCCATGTAAGTTGGTGTCATCATCAAGCTAACCTATCACCCACCCCTAGGTGTTTTTGGTTTGATAATTAGATCGCTAAGAAAAAATTTAAATACTTTATTTATTTACTACATTAATATTTAAATTTTTTAATATTAAAATAAAGTATTTAAAAATTTTCTTAGCGATCTAATTATCAAACCAAAAACACACGATTAATGATGGCACCAACTTACATGGGTTATTGTGAAGCTGAACGTTCGCTCTGTATGAGCTATGCCTGTGGATCTCGATAAGGTCCATTTACTGAAATAATCGATATATTTTAAATTCATCTTTTTATAATCCCAGAAAAAATAAAACATCAGGCCTTAAAAACTACTTTAAAGTTTAAAAACTTTGACCTACGAAACCCTTTTCGGATGTGGTTGTATTGCATAATGTGAAAATGAAATGCTTTTATAAAATAATTGTTAAACATTGAATTTTCTGTAGGTACCTGAATTTCTCGAAATAAAATAAAACTAGCTTTTTTCTATAAATCAAAACAGAATTGCTGGAGAATTTATTATAAACATTATTGCAAAATTTAAATCGTACACCGCTTTAAAAGGAACTCGAAGCCAAAAATGTATGCTTTCTTAGTGTCCCTTATATTGCCATGAACAAAGGTAAGGTATCACAAGGATCACACCGTGGACCCTTGCTTTTCTTAATATTTATTAACTACCTTACATATAAACTCCGCTGTAATTTTTCTCTATTTGCTGACGACCTCATGTTATATAAAGGAATTAAATCTATGGAAGATTGTGAACTTTTTCAACAAAATCTTAACGCAATATCTGCCTGGTGTGTGGACAATGAAATGGAACTGAATATAGATAGTGAAAAGTTATAAATTTCACCAAGAACACCAACAAAATTCTACATTCATACAGCATATGTGGTCACAATCTGGAAACAGTTGAATCAATAAAATAATTATATTCGACAACAAATTAACGTTCAACCAACACATTGAAACATTGTGAATATATCAAATAAATAACTTGGTTTTATTGTAAGATAAATCAAACTTTTCAAGAATTCTAATAGCCTTATAATTCCATTCAAATCATTAATCCGTAGTGTTCTTGAGTACGGGTCAATAGTCTGGAATCCACATTATATTACACAGGTACTTGTATCTAGACTTGAATCTGTCCAAAAATTTACACGGATTTTGTCTAACCGATTAGGTGTCGATATCTTCTAGAGGGGTACAAACAAAGACAAATTAGAGAGTCTAGTTAAAAGACGAAACATAAATAACCTCTTAATGCTTTATAAAATTATGGATAATCGTGTAGACAGTAACTTAGTCAACCAAATCAAGTTATACGCCAGGCTCAAATCTACCAGAAACCTTACCATATTTTGGACTGAAATTTTTACCAATAATACTGGATATTTTAATCCTATGTTTGGAATGTCTCAAACAATCAACGATCTTGCTAAAACACACACTATCATAGATATTTTTTGTAAATAATAAGTATATATTGTTTAAAGAAATATCTCCACGATCTGTATACCTAAAAACGAAAAATAAAAAAAATGTTTTTTTTATTTTATTATTTTATAATAAATACTTCGTAAATATTTTCTACTTACTATGTCTTTCAAATTTTGTAATTAAGTTTTTAAAACATGTATAAAAATACTCACATTGTTTTTCATGTGTTTGCTTCTGTGAATATGCAAATGTGATTACTGCTGACACATTAGTCTAGGGATATTTATATTTGTATTTTAATTTGTTTTATATTACCCACAAAAATGTTCTATAAATATCCTGTTTGTGTCTCAAATAAATTAAATAAAATAAAATGCAGTCTAGAGGTCAAAATTTCCAGCCCAGAAGTGTTTTAAAACTTTTTTTTAAATATTTTCATAAGAAAGAAAAAAATTGATGAATGGAAGCTGTCACAGAAAATTTTAACCGTAAAATCATATTTTGAAATAGTTGTTTCTTATACGCGTTCAGATATTTCTAAAGAAAAATATCGTTTGCCGCTTCTGCTGTTTATAAAGTAATTAACAACTTTGTTTTATTTCTACTCAATGGTAACGGTAGGAAAAGTTTCAAATTATACAAATGCATATTTTTTTATGCAAATAATGTAAACCACTTCGAAGTAAAGATTATTCGAAAATAGTATTTTAGCATAATTCTTCACCTTAGGGAAGGCATCATACCTACATATATATACCCTAAAAATAAAACCGAATGTCTCAACTCTCAACTCACCTGTGATCACAAGCCTGCTCCTCACCAGGCTTCCACCGCAGATCTGCTCGAATTGTCCCTCTTCCTTCTCAAATATGGCCACCTGCCAGGGGAACTCATTTGGTCTTACTCTTTGGCCCAGTCTTACCAGTGGGATCGCAGTTGTCGCCTCCAGTCCGCAATCTGCAAATATAAAGTCATCATCACAATCCAGTTCACGCTCAGCCTCTCCTCTCACGTAGAGCGCGTACACCGATACTCGTCCATTGATATTCTTGTGTTGAACCTACTAATATCTTTAATAATCAAACTCATGTTATGTTCTCATATCTACACTTATTTTTGTACTCCTTTGTACAACTTACCTATAATAATGTAATCGTGTTTAAGGGTATTCCTTAAATATTTTTAGAAACTTTTCACCGATAGATGGTGCTATTTTCAATATCGTCTAATAAAACACTTTTAACACGTTATGCTTTTTAATATTGATATGAATTATTGATTTGCGGCCGTATATAAGTAATATTAATCTGTATAAAATTTTTTTGGTACCTAAAATTTCATAATCGAAGAAAACGGCTGAAAAATACACAATTTTATTGCAAAAAATACGTTCAAAAGACTTTTCTCACAGCTCCGTGCGCGTTGGTACAGAAACACATTTGCGAAAAAGAGTGAATGTCAAATATTATATGATATTTCGCACGGGTTGAAGAGAGACGGAAGAAAGAGGTTTGCTAAAAATCGGGCAATTCAGTAACTAGAATCAACGCGTGGGGAGATTGATAAAAGGAGCCAGCTGTTAATAACGGCATGTGTGCAGGGAGTTGGCGTTAACTGGACCCTTTTTTTAGAGGCCGCTTTTGCTAAATAGCTATGGGCTCTCCTCTCGACGCGGCATAGAGTCCCTGCATGCATCTCGTTCTAGCGGCTCTTTAACAAACGAGACAGCGCTAGTTCGCGCAACCCGTGCTCTGTGCGTGAAGCGTGTCGATGCCAAGCGATGTAGGTACATACCTACAAGCATTCTCTCGTTTGTTTGCGCAGGTATTGTATGAATAAGTCAAAAAGTTACATTTTTTCTTGTATTTCTGTGGGGCGCATTTATCAAACCAACAAAGTGGTTAGAATTGTCAGATAGAGAAACAAATTAGTCGGGTGCTCAAGTCAGGATCCGTTTTGCTTCCCTTTTACAACAAAATACATAATAATATAGGTAGACATTGTGATGTTATTTTTGTGTCAACATCCTGCACTCTGCACTGCCGTGATATTTGAGTTCAGGAAGGTCAGGAAGGACAGTGAAGGACAGTGCCTACAGTGTGCATATGAAGTCATTTTTCACATAAACAAAACTTTTGTATTTTTTTAAATATATTTTATTTTCACAAATGATAAACATGTCATGTTAAGAGCGACGAGGATTAAAAATAAAACTTTTTTTGTACAAATATCTTATACACGGTGTCCGTAAACCAGGGCTGGGCAAAATACATGCTTTGCTGTAATTGAAATACAAATTACAAAATACTTTTTCGCATGTATTTAAAATACGAAATACAAAATACTTTCAAGTCATGTATTTGAAATACAAAATACAGTATTTTAACCATTTTTTAATTTAAAATACAAAATACATTTGATTTTGGTAGAACCTTTGGTTGCAATAAATTGTCGTAACTGCCCTGTGATTGGTGAGTATTCCTAGAAGCGAAGCTAAGCAGAGTGAAACAGAGACGTGCAAAAATTGATCAATCATATTGTTCAGAAGACACATCTCGTCTCCGCTCCACATGTAAAGTTTTGTGGTACAGGACTTAGGTGTTAGATAATAATAATTATTATTATAATAACACTAGCTGGTTCCCGGCATGCGTTGCAATACCATATTAAAAGAAATAAATTGTTTCTCCCTGCATGTTCTTTCCCGTGCGTCCCGTTCCCCTCCCGCATCCCCTTCCCCTCCCGCATCCCCTTCCCCTCCCGCATCCCCTTCCCCTCCCGCATTCCCCTTCCACCTTCCCTGCATGCAACTCTTGACTTCGCCTAAATCCTTCGACAACTATGTCGGTTTCCATTGCGGTGGAAGCCCCCGAGTAGTTTCGATAACAGTCGTGTTCTTTTGGAGTAATATTTTTTTTGTCATAATAATGACACATGGAACAGTATTTATTTCTTATACCCAAGTATAGGCACTTTTTGGTCTCCTTCCCGATGATACACGCCTGTAAAAAGTTAAAAGCAATCATTTCACGCAAATAAATAAGTAGTAATAGGTTGATAGATAATATTATGTATCGAAATTACAGAAAAAATGTTCTTCTCACCATTCCGGGGGGAGGGGGGAGGGGGGGAGGGGGGAGGGGGGAGGGGGGAGGGGGGAGTGGGAGAAGTGGAGTGGGAGAGGGAGAGGGAGAGGGAACGCGAGAGGGGAAAGGATACGCAGGGAGAAATAATTTAGATCAATTCAGCTAATAAGTTGACAACAGTTTTTGATTCTGAGGCGGTACGAAGTTCGCCGGATCAGCTAGTATTTTATAAAAATCATTTTCTAAAAATGAATTTGGTTAATATTCATAATATGGTACTACATTACATCAATCAAACAAGTTATGTTTAATTACCAAACTTTGGTGAATTATTTTTAAAACCTGATTGTGGCTAAATGTATACTCGGACGGCGCTAATATAGAACATCCCGATAGAATATGTTCTATAGTTTCCGGAAAAGCCAAACATTTTCTACATAAATCATCAATTTGATTTATATTTTTGATTATATGCTTCCTATAATTTTTAGTATTAATGACTCTATTTTGAATGGCAAGCATAAATCCTTCTATTTCTGCGCTCAACTCTCCAATACCCAACCATTTGTTTGACGAAAGTTTGTCGACATACGTTTGGTTGAGATAATTGAAGTGTTTTGCGTGAATAATTTTATTTGACCAGGAATCTAATAATTCCTGGTTAGTATTTATAAGAATGTTGGCATTCTCGTCATATAAATTTAAAGGTGTAATGTTTCTATCTGCCTTGCAAATTATTTTGTGCATTTCTGAGCTATTAGCTTTCCTATGGAAAAAATTTCTAAGCATTTCTACCTGATTGTGTTTCAAAGATGTTATTTTTACTACACTTCTACCTCCTAAATTTCTAGGTAAATTAATTCGTTCTATAGCTGAATTTGGATGATGGCAATTGAACTTTGTCAACGTAGTTCTAATTAATCGTTCTAAAGTATCTAAATCTGTATTGGACGATTTAATTATGCCAAATAAGTACGTTAGTAGAGGTATTGCCCAAGTATTTATTGCTTTTACTAAATTTTTAGCAGATAGATTGCATTTTAAAAATTTTCTGATCCTAGTTTGAAATTTAATCCTAATATCATTTTTAATACTAGTGTGATCTAATCTATTCGATTGCGGGTATCCAAAATATTTATAAACCTCATCACCTTTCATACTTTTAATTTTGAAATTTCTAAATATACCCTCGTCTCCATCTACAATTTTGACTTTCTCTATATGGATCGTTTTACATTTATCTAAACCAAAAGTCATTTTAATATCATCTGAAATTTTTTTAACTAAGTTCCTTTATCATTTTCTCTAAATTTGTTCAGAGTTTGAAAATAATTTTATATCATCCATATATAATAGATGTGAAACTATACTACTTTCTCTTGTATTATCGTTATTTTTATTCCAAACTTGCTTTTAATTAACATTTTAGAAAGGGGATTCAATGCTAAGCAAAACCAAAGAGGGCTCAATGAGTCTCCTTGAAAATTCCCTTTACGCACCAGATTTGAATGTCCGGGTTAAATTTTCCCCACAGGAAAAACTAAACCCTTTCACACACTTCCCAAATGATCATCTAGTGAATCCACGCTATGCAATTGCACTACATAAGTATTATAAATACAAAACAATACAAGAACAACATGTCAACCTACCAGAGATCAAATGGGAAAATAATTCACCGACTCCAGATATTTTCATATCAGAGGGTTCGGCTCTGTGGAATTCCTAATTGAACCTATAAACCCTACTGATCCCTCAATATAAATATTTAAAAATCTTTTGTAATCCTACACGTATTTAAAATGAGTGATTTTTTTAAATATTTATTATTATTATTTTTTTGTTCTAAGTTTGTTAATTTAATTTATCTTTAACTTTTGATCTCTATTTTTAGTTTAAATTTATCTTTATTTTAAATGTTTTTTTGTTTTGTCACCAACATTGTATATTTCTTTTTTTCAAGCTGTATTAGGTATGTATAAATTATTATATTATAAAATGGGGGGCTCAGCACGGGTAAACAACCCAGTGAGGCCAACATTACTGTAATATACTATGAAATTTTGTAAAATAATGTATCAACAATAAAAAATAAAAAAAATAAAAAAACTTGACGGCCGGCATAGTGCAGCGGTAAGGCGCTTGACTCGTATTCCGAAGGTCGCGGGATCGAATCCCGGCGTGTCAATTAAATTTTATTTGATTAATTTGTGCATTTCACAATTTATTCATTTAAAATAATATATAGTATATTTGCGGCACGTTCCAGAGTGGAAGATACTCCGAGTATCGCCCTGGTGTAAGACCACCATTCAGAATTGAAACGTTGCCTGAAGTGGCTTTCGCCGTGTTTGGTGACCAGATCTGAATAGCCAGGTACTTCCCTACCTTCCTCTTCCCTATCTCCTTCCCTCCCCACTACCTTCAGCCTCACAACATACCCCAATTGGGGAAGCCATAGTCTCACTGGCTCCAGACGGGAGCAGTTGGGACTCTTGTGCGGTATTCATGTAAAAAAAAAGCTTTGTCACACTGTCAGGCCACTCATCCGTAGAGGTAGACACTGAGGATATACAGCCAAACAACTCTGTCACACTGTAAGGCCCCTTCTCCGCAGAGGTCGGCAGAGATCGACAAACGACTCTATCAGGTCACTTCACTACAGAGGTTGGCGGGGAGGATATACCACCAAATAACTTGGTCACACTGCTTGTTCACATTCATATGGCCCCCGTGGTCGGGGGGTAGGCTCTCCACTCACAATTCTGGAGTTGGAGGAAGTTTTTTAATAGATTTAATTTTAGGGGGAGTATTTGATTCATTTATTGCAGTTATGAGCATTGATTTAAAGTGAACATAGTCACCTTTGACAGATTATTTATTTATTTATTTATCTTCGAGAAATCGACAGCTTACATTTTTCCAATCTGTACATGTTTGTGTTGCCAAAATAAAACCAATTATGGATTTCCTCCTTGTGACTTTTATTACCTTTGATTAAACAGCATAATATACGAGTATCGTTAGAGGGTAAATTTTGTATAAACTTATCCATTTTCGAGTTAAATTCGTCCCACTTGGTGTGTTTTGTTTTAATCTTCGATCGGGATCGAGAAAGGTGATACGGAAAAAAAATATTTTTAAATTATTTTCTTTAACTCACAAATAATTGCCAAAGAATAGAATTCTTTGATATTATTATTTAATTCAAAAATAATCAAACTTGCATAAATCTGTACTAGATATGTTCTTCAAGGCGCCGCTACCGGGCTCAAAAAGTAGAAGATGGAGAGATATGAAATTATGAATGTTAGAGGAGCGCGCTAGTATTTTAAGCGACAAAATCGATTCCAAAATTGTGAATATTTTTAATAAAGCACGACTCGTTTAAAATAGAGCAAAAATCTCACGGGGGTTGTTTTAAACAGCATTTAAAGAAACACTGATTTTCTTCATATTTATAACTTGTAAAACAACTGAAACAAACGTGTTTATAATAATTTTCGAGACTTTGTGATTTTTTTCTATCGGGGGAATTTTATATAATTTGCGTTTCGGCGCGGAGAATGTCAGATATTATCTTCAAGAATAACATTTACACGTATGTTTTAAGAGCTTTAAAACTTAACGTGTTTAAGGGAGATATATTTGAAATCGGTAGAAATTCGGGTAGCGGCGGCTAAAATGATTACACAACCCTTCCTATTACATAACATTTAAAGAAACACTATAGTGAATCTTTTGATACTTAATATAACTTGTAAGACAGAACAAACAACAGAACCAGAATATGTTTTTTTTCATTTTCTAAAATAATTTTTTTTTTCTTTCTAGGGTATTACATATAAGTGCTTTTAAGCTTAGCAAAATGTGCAGAGATTTTCTTTAAAGCCTGGATTATTACATATTTTCCAAAATTTAAGTTTTAAAGTTCTTTAAAAAATGTATATGTTATTCTTGAAGATAATAATATATATACATTCCCCACACCGAAAGGGCAATTATATGAAATTACCTCAATGGAAAAAAACCAAGGAATGCTCCAAAAATTATTATTAACTTGTTTTTCTGTTATTTTACAAGACATACCTATAGTATTAAATATTCACAGTGTTTCTTTAAATGTTATTTAAGTTATTTCTTACCAGATTTTTGCTCTATTTTAAACGAGTCGTGTTAAGTTAAACATTTTCACAATTTTCACTTAATTATTATCGTTTTTAATATTAGCGCGCTCTCTCTAACATTCATATTTACATATCGCTCCATCTTCTTATTTTTGAACAAAACGCCCGGCAGTGAGCGTTCAAAAAAGAAGAAAGGGAGATATGTAAATACGAATGGAAGAAAGAGCGCACTAATATAAAAATAATTATTATAATTAATCGAAAATCGTAAAAATATTTAGTAAAACAAGACTCGTTTAAAGTAGAGCAAAAATCATTCGTCAAGTTCTTAGGTTGGATGTAAAGAATTTTTCTTTCTTACATAAAACACGTTAAATAACAGAACAAAATGTGTTTTTAATAATTTTCAGAGCATACTTTGCGATTTTTTCGATTTCGATTCTGCAAATGTGTAGATGTTATTATCTTTAAAAATAAAAAAATACTATTTTAGAAAATTCAAACAGAAAGTTTTTAAGAGAAATATGTTATGGCTTTGAAATAACACGCTATTTTTTAAGAGCTAAAAAACGTTAATATGGAAGAGAAGTTTGTAGAAATTTTGAATGTGAGGTTTTAAACAAGGACAATAATAAACTAGGTACATTAAATTGATTATGCTGAAAAACATGGAAAAACATCTTTTATATATACGAGTATAAATAAAAATGAATCGCCGAAATGTATGTGCACGCATAACTTCCAAACGACTGCTCCAAATTAGATTTTTTTGTGTTCGTTATTGTCAGGATACGGTTTGTATAAAACTACTGGTGAGCTCTAGCATTATGAAAATTGTATTAAAAAAACTGCAATAGGTGGAACGTAAGCTGTTTGAAAACTGAATGTATTTAATGTGGGAAGGGGGGAATGGGGGGAAGGGGGAGGGGAACTCGGGTAGGGGTTCACGGGAGGGGGGAGGGGAACCCGGAAGGGGGGAGGGGAACCCGGAAGGGGCGAGGGGAACCTGGAAGGGGAAAGGGGAGCTCTGGAGAAGGAGGGGGGAGAGGGGAGTGGAGTGGAGAGAGGGAAGGTGGAGGAGGCGGGTGGGAAGGGAACTCGGGAGAAGAAGGGGAGGTGAAAGGGGAACGGAACGAATGGCAAAGGACACCAGGGAGAAACATTTTCTTTATTAAATGGCATAGCAACGCATGTCGGGAACCAGCTAGTTTTATATATTATTTTAATCAAGTTTTATTTCTGATACATTTTAAGGTTTTCACGGCCAAAAGTATTTTCGTAATGTGTTTTTGAGGTGTTATGCTACCTCCTTCTTTAGCCAACGATGTCCGAAACGTTGGCTAAAGAAGGAGGTAGCGCATCACTGCATAACACTCCAAAAACACAAAATGATAAAAGTTTAATTTCTGCTTAAAATCTCTAATTTATTTAACAACACGGAAAAAAAGGTTACAATTTCGGAACCAAATCTGTTACCGGAACAGTTTTTTTTTTTTTTTTTTTAATCTTTATTTTTTTTATGTTACATAAGTAATTGTACTGTGCCTGTTAAGTTAAGTTAAATTCAGTACGTTTAGTATTTCCATATATATACCTACAACAACTGGACATTATTAAATATATATTACTTCTCTACCAGTTTACACAATGGAACGGATTTTGTTCATTTACTTTTGATACCAACCGGCGATTTCAAATTTTCCGAAAACTGTTAAACATGAAAATTATCATAAATTCGTTCGTTAACAAAATTGTTCCAATAATCAAAAATAGTCCCACATTCAAATAATAACGTAATAATATTGTTGGATTATTTATATAGCATCGTTTTCACGGGAAATCATCTCCAGGGAGAAAACCTTGGTTTGGTACCCTAGAACTAGAACTAGAACTAGAAATTGAGGTTAAAATGTAAATTTTAACCTCAATTTTTTTCCCTATCAGAACCTCTACAGACTATGTTTTTAAAGCGCTGAATATAATGTCACTGAAACAATTACATACAAAAGATATGCTAATGTACGCATTTAAAAACCAGGATAACTTTACACAGACAAACTCAGGCCGATTCACAAGATCTACATTACAACATACGTTCCACCAACCTACAACTAAAACTACTTTTGGACAAAGAAATTATGCAATACTTCTCTATAAAATAATTTAATTTACTCCCTCTTGCAATAAAAACCATTACAAAAATAACCGACTTCAAAAGAAGCATAAAAATATGGATTTTGGATATGAGAAGGAAGAATTTAGATACAATTTTGCAACCTAACAAAGATTAATTCTTGTATTGTACTTTCTTTTAGATTTAACTTTATAATTTTTCTCTGTACTATTTTAACATAGGTTTTTACTTATATTTCAAACAAGAATACTTGTACAATTGTCCTAAGAACGGGGTACCCCAGTAAGGACATATTTTTTCTCTAAAAAACTGTAAAACAAAGAAAATAAATAAATAAATATATAATAATATATGGTAAAATGCAACTTTTTAGTTAATTTAATATGGATAATTTTTTAAAATCAATGGTGACAGTCACTGGTGCCCGATATGAAACCGGTCACCAAAATTTGATTTTCTAGTGAAGAGGGGGAGATAGTGAAATTGTGACCCAGTTTCGTAAAATTTCTGGGTTTCTGCTGGACTTCATAAATTTTTAGCGGTCATTGAAAATATTCAATTATTTGATGAAAAAAGAGGTCAGAAAAATATTTACATGTCCAGTGACAGCAAAGTCACTGGGGAAAAGTATCCGGTAAAATAATAGAAAAATCATTGTGATAAAGTAACCCGTACAAGAATATCAAAGTCACTGGGACAAGGTAATTGGTGTAAGAATAAAGAAATCATAGGGACAAAGTAACCAGTACAAAAATAGCAAAGTCACTTTGACTAAGTAACCAGTACAAGAATAGCAAAGTTACTGGAACAAGGTACTGGTACAAGGTACAAGGATACCAAAGTCATTAGGATAAAGTAAATGGTTAAGAAATTGCTATGTAATTGATAAAGGAATCAGTAAGTCACTGGGACAAAGTACCGGGTACAGGAATAGTACAGTCACTGGAACAAAGTAACTGGTAGAGGACTCTGGACCATACATATTTAAGTTTTTTTTTTTTTTAAATAATGTTTTTTTTTAATTTGAACACAATTAAAAAAAAACATTATTTAAAAAAAAAAAACTTATTTTTTTTTTTAAATAATGTTTTTTTTTAATTTGAACACAATTAAGTTACGAAAATTATGATTAATTTTCATTTTTAAAGTAATTCAATTAAAGAATTAAAAATAAAATAAAAATGGCGATTTTCAAAATAATATTTCAAATAAAAGTATATTATAATAAACTTACCATCCTCAAATCCTCCCCTAGCACCCAACACTACACAGGACACTAAAAATACGTAACTTCTCATTTTGGTATACGTCGATAACTGAAATTCTCTGAATATTTAATTCAGCGGTCCGTCAGCGCTTTTAAAGGAGCGACTATCAAATATCTTCAACAGTGGTTCGGGCGCAGTGGTTCCAGAGCAACCTGTGGAAATAAAATAAAATACAAATACCACAAAAGTTTCAACTGCCTGATAATCTTCGCAACTCTACAGGGTAGTTTCGACAAGAAATATTGATTATTTTCTTTACCAGCACGATTAACTAATAACTCAAAAATTGATTTTATTTCATTCAAAATTTGCTTTAATATGTTTCAACATTCGAGTTAGGGATAAAAATGGAAAACGCGACAAAGTAAAATTATATGCTTTTAGTAAATATTTTTTGATCATAACATAAGTATTTATAATTTACAAAAATCTGAAATATATTATTATGTAAGACTGTAAATAATTAGACAAACTGAAGTATTTTCCATATTTGTAAAAACAAGG
Organism: Limnephilus marmoratus; assembly: GCA_917880885.1. Classification (NCBI taxonomy): domain Eukaryota; kingdom Metazoa; phylum Arthropoda; class Insecta; order Trichoptera; family Limnephilidae; genus Limnephilus; species Limnephilus marmoratus. Next base: position 445,122 of record OU862921.1, read on the forward strand.
TCTGTAACAAATTTATGTGTTTTTATTGTGAAGTATTTTCTTAGCAAAACAGGAATGCTGATTTTTTGTTAGTGATTTTATTTTAACTTAAATTAAAATTTTGAAAAGTAGCTTTCCTAGATAATTTTATTTATTTATTTTACTGTATAAAAAAAAAACTAAAGTATCTTCGTCGCAAAACGCGTGCGCGGATATTTTTTGTTAATGATTTTACTTTAACTCAAATTAAAATACTGAAAAGTAGCTTTCCTAGGTATTTATTTAAATTTTACTGCATAATAATTTTATGATTTGAATTGTGTGTTATATTATACAATATTTTGTTTGAAAATTTAACAAATTTGCCAGTGTGTAACTGTATAACCTTAATGTGATAAAAATTAACACATTTTTACAGAATTTAAAACGTAACTTCGATAGATGCGTTTTTAGATTTTCACGGCCAAAAGTATTTTTGTTATTTGATTTTGGGGTATTATGCCGTATTGCGCTACCTCAAAGTCACAGATAAAGGAGGAAGGCATAACACCGCAGAAACAAATAATGAAAATAACATCGCCAGATTAAATAACAATCTTTCCAAATCAATTTTAAGAAAAATTCGATACGTCTGGACTTGATTTAAAAATGATATATTTCCGGTTTCAAACACAACAGTTTCGTTATTCTCTATTGAGATTGAATCTTAAAAATAAGATGATTTAAGAAAAATTGATCACTTTCTGCTAGAATTCTTTGTTACTGATTTTTAGCAGTTTTTTTTAGCAGAAATAAATAATGTGAACGTGTTTATCTTATGTTGATTAATGATTGAAAATTATGTTTATATTTGTAAATCCGAAAATTTGATATTTCTGGAGTTCTTTCGAAATAACAGACAGAGTAAGATTAAAAACTCTGCAGGGATAATTTTTTTTTTTTTCAATCTTTTTTTCAATCTAAAAATACCATTTGTATGATAAATGTATTTCATCTACCGATCTTCGAGTGCCCTTATGTCGATTTAAAGTACGAATTATGTGCAAACTCGGAAATAAATCGCCTATATATATGCCTCGTTTTCAAAAATGCCGCATCAGCAAGGAATATGGAATATAGCAGGTGACGTTGGGGCAAGGAAGGCAATATAATGGATTTTGTCGTCATTTGTGTCGTTGAATAAGTCGGAACATTGTCATAGTAGAATATGAAAATGGTTCTGGAACAAGTAACAGAATAGAAGCTGAGGATATATGGATCTTACTATTGTTAAGACATTCAAAAGATCGCTATTCGAATATTCGTATTTGTTGCTCTTACTTACCGCGTGTTAGTACTAAGTTATATAATGCACAGCGTTTATTTATCATAAATTGTCATACAACTGCCATATCTGATTTAACGACATTTTTATAATAATAGGCTATTACAATATGTCAAACTCTTCGTGTTAGCCACGTAGTACCGACCTCTGTGCTTCTACACTCCTTAGTTGCCTTTCGAATTTCCAATTTAACCAAGTATAATGCAATGTATAAGTCTCATGGTCGAATTTTAGATTTTTCGCTTTGTAATACTACATTCATTGTCTCCGCTGGCGACTCTTCACTGGTAATCGAAATGCACATCATAAATCTATCAAAGTTGAACTCAATATTTCCTTCCCTGCTGCTATCCTAAAACCTCAGATAATCAAATTGGTTAATAAAGTTACTATGAAATAGTCAATGATGCTCTCAGAAATAGTGATTGGTCTTTTGTAGTGGATGTGCAAGACGTTGACACTGCGGCATACCATTTATATATAATAATGATGCCCTAATAATTGATCTGGTTTCAAAGAAAATAACTAGATCAACTAAATTTAAGATTTTTTAGGGAATGTATTTTAATAATGTAATTTAACATAGAAACAATGTTCGACCCCTGATATGGAGAGACAGGTCAAAGTTGATAAGCACCAGAGGAATTGTTACTGGGGGAAAGTATTTTTAGCAATGCATCCGCTGCAAAGAGATAAATATAATTTTAAGACGCAATAATCTAAATTTATAAAAATCGAATTGTTACCGGTCACCCATACCCGCCTCCCAAAATGAAAGTGATTAGGTACATTTATCATTACGAGATGACAGATATTGTAAAGCTGTCCGAAACGTTGGTCAAAGGAGGAGGTAGCGTAACACGGCAAAATACGATAAGGTACACTAAGATAGTTAACATAACTCGTATAAGAATGAGTGAGATAAGTGACCATGAATTTGTCCCTAGTATTAATCCAAAAATGCTAAATTCAATAAGTCACGTCTCGTTCTCTATTAGGACATCCATTGTTTATATCATCATCTTTTAATCCATTGTTTATATCATCATCATTGTTTATATCATCATCATTGTTTATATCATCATTGTTTAAACATCATCTCGTTCTCTTTTAGGATAGGGACCTGAGTATTTAGGGTTATTTTCTTTTGAAAATCCCACAAGAGTCCCAACTGCAAGGATGCGCCGCCCCGGGAACCGTTTATTGGGTATATAGGGGAGCCCGGGTCTGGGGATGCGTCTGCCCACCAACTGCAGGTTTGTGGCAGGCCGGATCGGGAGAGACTGGTTGAGGGAGAACTTTTGACATGTCCAGCCGGACTCTCTCGACGTATCGCATTGCACCGCAGTGGGAAGGATGGATTCATACATCCTGGACACATTGATTCTCAGATTCCTACCCACCCCTCATACCCTTTTTCTTCTCACTTCCTCTCCTTCCTTTCCTCAAAAGACCCCCTACAGCATCCCCAATCCCCAAAGGCCCTAGGTTATATTTGTGCATAACGTTATTCTCATACTGTTATAATGATAATATTTGGTTTTTCCCTAAATAAATGTTTATTCATCCACACGAGATAAGACACAAGAATAAAGTCATTTTGTTGCATTTAAAAATATATATTAAAATGTATTGCAAATTGCAATGACAACAGTTCAAAATAATAAAACTGATAATACAATATTAGAACGGCGCAATCGAATGAACCAACTGCGCTTTTCCGTAGGTAGTTTAACCCCTCGAGCTAATTTGTTCGCTTCTCGGAATAATTCATATAGATTTCATAGAAATCGTTGTTTCCCTTACTATCATTGTGAGAAAATAATATAAACCATGTTAGAAAGAGAAAACACCACGATTTATAATAAAATCTAAAAGATAATCCCAAAAGTAAAATGTACACCTTAATGAAACCTAGGTTTCGGATCGCAATTTGAAAAAAATTTCAATCGGTCCCGGCATGCGTTGCTATGCCACTTAATATAGAAATTGTTTCTTCCTGTGTGTCTCTCCCTTTTTTCCCGTTCTCCTTCCGCCTCCCCTTCCTCTCCCGCGTCCCCTTCCCCTCACGCGTTCCCACTCCGCCTTCTTCACTTTCCCTCTCCCGCATCCCCCGCCCCGCAAGCCTCCCTCCCAAGTCCCCCACCCCCTCCCGCACTTTATACATTCAGTCCCGGTACATTCAGTTTTCAACCAGTCTGCGTGCCACCTATTGCAATTTTTTTATACAAATTTCATAAAGCCTGAGCTCACCAGTATATATAAAAACAACTCACTAAAGTTTTAACGCGATCGGATGAACGGTTAGCAATGTTTAATTTAAGAAACCACCGTATGCATGCGCACATTTTTTTTTTTTTTTTTTTTACAGTGAATACCGCACAAGAATCTCAACTGCTCCCGTCTGGAGCCAGTGAGACTATGGCATTCCCAATTGGGGTATGTTGTGAGGCTGAAGGTAATGGGGAGGGGAAGGAGATAGGGAAGAGGAAGGTGGGGATAGTACCTGGCTATTCAGATCTGGTCACTAAACACGGCTAAAGCCATTTTCAAGCAACGTTTCAATTCTGAATGGTGGTCTTACACCAGGGCGATACTGATAGTATCTTCCACTCTGGAACATGCCGCAAATATACTATATATTATTTTAAATGAATTAATTGTGAAATAACACAAATTAATCAAATAAAATTTATTAAATTATTACATTGCGCACAAAATTTATTAATTTATTACATTGCGCACATCAAATCCCCAAAGTTTCATCGCAATCTGATGAACGGTTAGCAATGCATAATTTAATAAAGCTAGACCTCACAGGTCTGTCTAGTGTTAATAATAGGATATATATATATATAGAAATGCTTTGCTGGTGTATCGGTGTACCGAAGTCGGGTCAAATTCATCTCTATTCGGGTGAAATTGATCAAACGTTAGTACGACAGAATCACTGAGACGATTTAATGAAAATACAGTAAAACTGTTCAATTCTTAGACACCTGTTTGACTTGCACGTATTTTTTTTTAAGTTAGCCATCTGAAATGATTTTGGATTTATGAGAAAGATTAAATAAGATCAAGTACAGTATGTACTGTACCTCGTAAAGATCATTATGTTGTTACCTTTCAATTATTGGTCATGCAACTTTCGTCGTTGACAGTTCTCACAAATCCCAAGAATTAATCGTATACCGGCACCCAAAGGGTTAAATCAATGTTTCTTTTCAGAAAGTTTTTCCCTATCACTTCGTGAATGCACCAATATATTTATGTCAATAACAAGCTTTTTATCTATGCGAAAATATGTTTTATTACTAATTTCTCAGAAGCCTTATCTGGAATGTATAAAACTTTCCAAGTTGGTGACCGCGGACTAGAGATAAGGCAGTGTTTTGTAAAATATCAACAACTTCTTCAAAGTCATTGTGCCTTTTAGTTTAATGTCACCGCAATGTTATTAATGAGATTCAAATAATTAATAACGAAAGTAGAAATTTCCATAAAAAGTATTTTAATTTCTCCATTTTGATTATTTCATGTAAGTATTACAAGGAATAAAAAATAGGCATAAAAAATCTTTAAAAATTGGGGCAGATCTTTTTAGGGAAACGTTAGAGAGGAAGTTCTGGGAAGGAAAAGTATGTGAGGGGTGGGCAGGAATCTGGGTGTCAATATGTACAGGAGTTACGGACGTATGAATCCATCCCTTCAAGTGCGGTGCAAGGCGATAGATCGAGAAAGTGTGTCTGGAGAGGTCTAGGTTAGTTTTACCTCAACTAGTCTCTCCCGATCCAGCCCGCCACGCAGGAGGTGGGTAAACGCATTTGCCGCCAAGATCTAGAGAATTCTCACCCCATGAACCCGGGCACTCCTGTCATGGGTATGGGTACAGCCATCCAGGAACCATTTATTTGATAATCAACACCACTGCCATAATCGTTATTTGTTTTTAGGATGTTATGCCACGTTGCGCTACCTCCTTCTTTATGGCCACTGTAACACTGTCCGAAACGTTAGTTTAAGAAGGAGGTAGCGTAACACGGTAAAATCCTTAAAAAAATAAATAACGATAATACTTTAAGCCGTGAAAATATAAAATCATGTCCCACCCCTTCCATAGGTCACCCCAAGCGATTCGGTACGTTTGATGACTTAGCAGCGGTGCCCAGGTTCGTGGCGTGAGTTTTGCTTAGGTCTTGCGTTTGTGCTTGCCCACATATCTTCCAAAACGGACTCTCTCAACCCATCGCTCTTTCTCCACAGTGGGAGAGATTGATTTATACATCCCTTGAACTTCCTCTCCTTCCTTTCCTAAAAGACCCCACATCAGCTTCACTAAAGATTAAGGATGACACGGGCCCGAGGATTTTATGGTTATTTTGTTCGTCGTTTATTATAACACCTATCTACATTATTATTTCTTACATTGGTAATACTTATCATCTCCTCTGTAAACTGTACATATTATACTTATTATTTCATTTATCACTTCTATATACCTGAGCTTTTTTGGCAAATAAATAAATAGAAATAAACAGTCCCAACACCCCGGAGCCAGTAAAGTATATGGCACTTCCCGGTGTTGTGTAGGGTTCCATGAAAACTCAGAAACGATTGTAACCATTTCATCACTTTTAAACCATTCCTAGAGCTATCAAACCTCTCAAACCATGGATTAATCACACTATCATCAACTGCATTCGGAAACGCATTCCATACATAAAAAATGTGCCACGAATCCATATGATATTACACTTAATAATTTCTACAAAAGATGCCGAAATATTTGCACACAAGTCATTAGGAAAGCCAAAAATCTATACTACAATAAAAAAATATCCGAATGCAACAACAATCCTAAAAAAATATGGAAAGTTCTCAAGGAAGCTACCAATTCAAATAAAGCCACCGACGCCTTAAACTCTCTCAATATCAATGATATCACCGTAGACTTTACATCGAACCCCAACACAATTGTCAATCATATAAACAGTTATTTTGCAAATATAGGTCCAGAACTAGCAACAAAAATCCAATCAAGTCACCATATGCTGGGTCCTAGCGTTCACCCTTCCAATGATGAATTCCCAACCCGATTTGTTCTCAAAACGGTTACAGAGAAAGAAGTTTCTACGGTAATAAACTCTTTAAAAAACTCTTCATCCACCGGCATTGACGAAATACCCAACAGTGTTCTTAAAAAAATTGCCCCGGTTATAATACAACCATTAACTCATCTGCTGAATATTAGCATTCGCCAAGGATTATTTCCCACCATTCTAAAACAAGGTCTTATTATCCCTATTTTCAAAACAGGCTCCAAACTTGATATTAGTAATTATCGTCCTATTACATTACTTAATTCCCTGTCTAAAGTATTTGAAAAGATCGTTAATAATAGTCTTATGGAATATCTGGAAACCAACAACCTACTATCGCCGCGGCAATTTGGCTTCAGAAACCATAAAAGTACAAACGAGGCCATAGCCACCGTCACTGACCACATCTCTGGCCACCTTGATAAGGGCTCGAAATGTCTATCGGTATTTCTTGACCTGTGTAAAGCGTTTGATACAATATCACACATCAAATTAGAACGCAAATTGTTCAACATAGGTATTAGGAATAATGAATTAAGCCTCCTCTCCAGTTTTCTATCTGACAGATCCCAATGCGTTAAACTCAGAGCTACAAAGAGTCAGAATTTACCTATTAGTTACGGTGTCCCACAAGGCAGTGTTATAGGTCCAACGCTCTTCCTAATATACATTAACGAGTTGTGTAACCTAGATATCGATGCCACTATTGTCAGTTTCGCCGACGACACTGTACTACTATTTCAAGCAAAAGATTGGCCTACCGTATATTCTAAAGCGGAGGTAGGAATTCAAAAGGTTAAATATTGGCTTGACTCGAACACATTAACTCTTAACATACAGAAAACAAAATACTTACTGTCTAGTCTTACCAATATCACAAAACCAAACCTACACCCAAAATTAAAAATACACGAATGTAATAACTCATCTCTGAACCGGAATTGCAACTGCCCATGCCTAGAACAAGTAGCAACTATCAAATATTTAGGATTAACCTTTGATACACATCTAAATTGGAAGCAACATATACTTAATACTACAAACAAAATCCGCAAATCTGTTTACTTTTTCAAACAAACGCGCAATTTCCTTAACCTACAACTTTTAAAAACAGTGTATTACTCACTGTGCCAATCTCACATCGAATACGGAATATTAGCTTGGGGTAACACTTTTTCTAATGCCCTCGAAACCATCATTAAAGCACAAAAACTAATATTAAAAATAATTCTTAAACTTCCTCTCACTACCAGCACTGATACGATCTTCAATACTTTCAACGTTATGGACATTAAACAGCTCTACGCAAAATCCATCTTACTTTATTTACATAAAAACAACAAAATCCTATACAAACCAACACAAATGATACACGAGCCAAAAATAAAGAACTTCTCCAAACTCCCTTTTCTAAAACCACCTTTGGACAAAAACACTTTAAATACATAGCTTGCAAACTACACAATTCACTTCCAGCCACGATTAGACAAACCGAATCAAAGACCATATACAAACAAGATATAAAGAAATGGATTATAAGTATTGGACGCCACACTACTGCTAACATCTGTAAAATAGAGTACAAATAGACAGAATTACCATCTCACGTATGTCCTTACCCTTATTAAAGAACTTAAAATAGTAAAATCCTATATGTATAATATAACTCCCTATATAGATTCGAAAGGATTTACTACTTTATTCATCTCTTCCTTCACCTATATAATGCTCTCTTTGTGATATTAACCCTCAATCTTAATCATCTTTCTGTTTGAATTGTATAAATCAGTATGTATCTTACCTTAAATATTCTTATGTTGTAATTAAAATTCTTATGTATGATACTCATTTATGTACCTCTACGCCTGTCTCAACACAGGTATACCCTAGTGAGACATGCATCGAATAATGTAATGTAAACATACCTTTTATAGATAAATAAAATAAATAAATAAATAAATGACTTTTCAAAGGAGGTGCTAAATGTGTATGATTCCGAGTTGTCCGGTCACCGTTGTTTAGATAGTAGAAGATTGTATAGTTCCTGGAAATTCAGATCTAGTGACTAAATCCATTTCAAAATGGTGTCTTGTTACCAACCACTCTAGAAATGAGCGAAACAAATTACAAATTTTCTTCTTAAATTATGTTTGAAATAATAACAACCCTCTACATTTTAGGTACAGGGTGGGGCAGAGTGGAGTTACTAGTTTCAAAAAATCACTGAAGGCCCCCCAGATCGAGCAGAGGGGCGGTGCGGGTGCCGTTAGGTCAGTAAAATGATGCCGTTTATGTTATTGACCATACTGTGGTCAGGTAAGTATCGGGGTTTTATTGTGGAGACGTTCTTTAAAAACGGGGAAAGCGTTGTGGCTACGCATGGAGCTTTCCGGGTCCGGTTCGAGTTAAATCGTGATGACAGTGTTCTTGATCCCAAAAACCATTCGGAAAGGGATCAATAATCTTTCAAAACATTTGAGTGATCAAATCATTGTGTTTTTTCGCTACATTAAATTATAAACAACACTATGAAGCCGTGCACGCGAAATGCAGCCCGCAGTGGATCTCCAGCTGCAACTCCTGTGACGTCATCGCAGATGGTACCAGCTGGTTCTCTGGCCGAGATTATGGAGAAGCTGAACAAAATCGATGTCGAGCTCACTCGCATTAAGCCTATGTGGGGTGAGATATCCGACATAAAGAAGAGCCTCGAGTTTGCACTAGCAGCCATGTCCGATACGGAAAAGAGGGTGGAGGCGGTTGAGAAGAGACTGGAGACTGTCGACCAGATAGTTTCGGAGGTGGCATCTATTAAGAAGAGCATGGACATCTTCAGGTATGAACTCGACGAGCGGGATCAGCTCTCCCGTATGAAAAACCTTGAAATCAAGAACGTGCCTTTGACGAAAGGAGAAAACCTTCTCTGTATAGCCCAGAAAATAGGCGAGCAGATTGGTTTCGCACTACAGCCAGAAGATATAGACATCGTGACGCGAGTGGCTACGAAGACGACCCAGGTTAAGCCAATTATCATCCGATTTGCGAGTAGACGGAGGAAAGAGGAATTTCTCGCTCTTTCCAAAAAGGCCAGAAAGATAAGCAGCACTGACCTAAAATATTCGGGACCTGAAACTACAATCTATGTCAACAACCACCTAACAATTAATAATAAAATTCTACTTTCAAAGGTTAAAACCAAAGCACGGGAAGCAGGTTTTAAATTTGTTTGGGTAAAGGACTGCAAGATCTTGGTGAGAAAAAATGAAAATTCACCAGCTTTTTTAGTCAGGAGGGAAGACGACCTCCAGAAAATAACATAAGGAAACACCTACTGCTCATCCGATTATTATTGCATACTCGTCCCTCTCCCTCCACACGCTGTCCTATCCTGCATCTCAAATTGCCATTGCATTACCATTATATTTATCATCGCACATCATTACCTTATCATATTTTCTCAACTCCTGTCAACTGCAAGATATTCTCTCTTTCTGTAATCAACTATTATAATGTACTTGTCATATTTCAAGTATCTATACATATTACACCTCACATTATGTTCACATATTCTCTGCATATTTTTGTTATTGTCACTATACTGAAAAATAGTCCCTGCCTCTAAGTGTTTTTTATCAGAACGTACGTGGACTGAGAACAAAAACTGATACATTTCTTTGCAGTGTTACGAGCGGTGGTTATGACGTGATTGGCATAACAGAGACCTGGCTGACAGATTCTATTTCAGATGGGGAGCTTTTGGACACAAGATACAATGTATTCCGACGCGACAGAAGTATTCAAGGTGTAAAAATGGGTGGTGGGGTGCTCTTGGCTGTCAAAAAGGAACTCAATGCAATTTGTAATAATTCATGGTGTTCTACAGATGAAGACATTTGGGTGACTCTTCGCATCCCACGTGCAAATGGATTTACTTGCGTTCATCTTTGTTGTATTTACCTGTCCAAAAGCTTCAACTTCAATGCTCGAATCTCCACCTTTTCGAATGATCTAGGTATTAAGCTTTTGAATCAACCTGATGACAAATTTCTTATCATGGGAGACTTTAACCTTTCCGATATTACCTGGACTCTTCCTGTGGGTGAGGTAAACATGATTCCTTGCAACTATACCTCTACAATAAGCGCAACATTTATCGACAATATTAATTACTGCAACTTCCACCAATATAATGGTGTTCAAAATACGTTAGGAAGAATTCTTGATCTCGTTCTCTGTAATTTCTCGGTACGCGTTGCTCCCGCGAACGATCCGTTGGTTCCTGAGGATATTCACCACAAATCCATCATTATCACTGCTGAGTTCGTTGAACCACCGGTCGTAAAGGAAAAATCAATTAAAAGGCCCTCATTCCACAAAGCTAATTATGATGACATAAGAGACAGCCTGGCACAAGTAGATTGGAACGTACTTAACCGATTCCGTCAATCCTGCAGTATCACATTTTTACAATATTATTAATAATTTGATCTCGGATAAGGTTCCATTGAGGCGTACTGGTAAACATTCCTACCCCCCGTGGTATAGCTCATCATTAATAAAACTTATTCGCGAAAAGCAGAAATCTCACAGATTATATATAACTTATAAGAACCCTTCCGATTACATTACTTTTTCAAGACTACGCACCAGACAGAAAAAAATGGCAAAGAAGTGTCACGAAGACTTTATTAATAATGCTGAAGAGAATATCGCCAAAGATCCCAGAGCATTCTGGTCATATGTTAAATCAAAAAAACTATCAGCATCTATTCCTAGCGTTTTAAATCTTAAGGATTTAACAGCCGAGGGGGGACAGGCAGTATGTGACTTATTTGCTGAATATTTCCATTCCGTCTACGAACCGGCTGACCCTCTGGAGACTTCCTGCAATGACTCCGTAGTTAAGCAGGTCTGTGCGATAGGGTCAGTTTTTGTCGATGCTGACCTTGTATCTAAATATTTAAAACGGCTTGATTCCAACAAGGGAGCTGGGCCAGATGGTATCCCACCACTGTTCATTACCGAGTGCGCAAATCATTTGTCACTTCCGCTATCTATACTGTTTAAAATATCGCTTAAGACTGGTACATTTCCTGATATATGGAAAAGAGCCTACATCACGCCAATTCATAAATCGGGAAATAAGTGTGAAGCAGATAATTATAGACCCATTTCCAAGCTCTGCATTTTTTCAAAAGTGTTCGAAAACATAGTCTATGACCAGTTATTCCCTGTGGTAAAGAATTCGATCAATGAATTTCAGCATGGATTCTTTGCAGGTCGCTCTGTTGCTACAAATCTTATAACATTTATAAATTTCTTGTCTGCCTCTATGGATAAACGTGTGCAAGTTGATACAATCTACACCGACTATAGCAAAGCCTTTGATAAGATCAACCACAGTGTCCTGCTTAGAAAACTTGCTAATCATGGTATTCATGGAGATCTCCTTCGTTGGTTATCTTCATACATAACAAACAGGTCCCAGGCTGTGACAGTGGGTGGATTTTCCTCCATCTGGAAAATTATCACTTCCGGTGTGCCTCAGGGGTCCATTTTGGGTCCTTTGCTTTTCTCTATCTATATAAATGATATTACGACATGTTTTCACAACGCTCAAATTTTACTATTTGCCGACGATATGAAGATATACCTTCCTATAAGCTCTCCAGACTGTTCTGTGCGTTTACAAGAAGATCTTGACCGACTGACGGATTACTGTCTCAGAAATAAGCTTTTTATCAATATTTCTAAATGTTGCAAAGTCACATTCACACGTAACCGAGTGAAAATACTGCATGATTACTCCATTTCTGGATTGCTGTTAACAAATAAAGATTATATACGTGACCTCGGGATTCTTTTGGACTCTAAACTTACCTTTGAAAAACACGTTGATAACATTGTCACCAAAGCAACAAAGAGTCTAGGCTTTGTACTAAGAACATGCAAATTTTTCAAAAACACCAAGACTTATCTGATTCTCTACAATTCACATGTTCGTCCTCACCTAGAATACTGTTCACAGGTTTGGAACCCGCGCTATATTGTTTATGTTAACAGGTTAGAAAGAGTTCAGGAGCGATTTCTCAAATTCCTCAATTTTAAATCATTCAATGTATACAATTCTTACGATGAAATCGAGAACCATTTTCAAATCACGAAACTGCTCAACAGGAGGCTTGTCGCTGATCAGATGCTCCTGTATAAAATTATTAACTCGAAAGTTGACTGCCCGGAGTTGCTAAATAAAATAAATTTCCACGCGCCGACTCGATATAGCAGACATAATACCCTTTTCTACATTGATAGATGCAACACCAATTCCAACCAAAATGAATTTATGCAAAGGACATGTAACTACTATAACATTAAATTTGCACGTTTAGAAACATTTGCTGACATATTCACTGCTAGTTACTTTCGCTACAGAATTTCATTGTATAACATACTACGTGCGAATAATACATAACACATATTCATGATGATTAAACTAATTGTACCTAATATTTTTAAATTACCTGCGTGGCAACTTTCCCTATCCCTGTCCTCCCCTTACCTGTCCCAATCCAAATACCTGATTGGCACCCTATTTTCTTTACATTTATAATCGCATTTATTTTATTGTTGTGTTTTTATATTTAGGTTTATCACTTGTTGAATCTACACCTGTATTATATATATATTTTTTTTTGCTGCTTTGTCCTTTTTTTTTCTTTTCTTAAATACTCTAGTTTACATTCAGTTACTTTTATGTTTCTAAATACCTATCTGTGAACATTAATAATTGGTCTGTTTTTTGTTATCTTCTTATGTATATTATGTTATTAAGACTGTTTATGTTCCTTAAATAAATAAATAAATAAATAATGTAAGGTGAACAGAAACTGCAGATTCTAAAATACCAGTTGGGCGACCTAAAAGTGTGCAAACACCTGAAAACATCGCGGTAGTAAGAGCGTCAATTGTAGAATCTCCAACCCGAGCAGCACGGAAACATGCCGCTGCGCTTGGAATATCGTCCAGAATTATAAGGCAAATCTTACACTCAGACCTTCATCTGTACCCCTACAAGATAATGCGTATACGGGAATCGAGCCCACAAGATTTTGTGAAACGCAGATATGCTTGCATTGCAACCGTAACTGCTGTATCCCTGGGCGCTGTTTTTTGCACTGGCAACGAAGGATTTACCATTACCGTTATTGAGTTATTCATCTCACTATTGTGAGATGTTGGAGGACCTAAGGCGTCCCAAAATGAAAGAGTATGGCAAGGAATACGACACCAAAGCCTTCTGGTTTCAACATGATTAAGCCATGGCCCATGTCCAACGTTCATGCGAAATTTTGCAAAAGCTCTTTCCAGGTCACCTGATTAGCGGGGGATATTCCACGGCCCCCTTGCTCTCCCGATTTGACCCCGAGTGACTTTTTTTGTGAGAATACGTCAAAGCTGAGGTAAACAAACTTCGACCTTGAACCCTTGAAGCTCTGAATGATGCAATTGACGACGTCATCGCTAGAATTCCGCAAGATATGCTGGAAAGAGTAGCCGAAAACCTCTTTGAAAGGCTCAAAATGCGTATTGCTTGCCAAGACCGCCACGCCAGACGATATCATTTTTAAAACATCATGATAAAAACGGCATCATTTCCCCAACCTAACGGCACCCACCTCGCTCCTCTGCTCGGTCTGGGGGGCCTTCAGTGATTTGTTGAAACTAGTAACTCCACTCTGCCCCACCCTGTAGTATAAAAATAAATGCATTAATTAAAGGCTTTGGGAACAAATTTATATTTTAAATTCATTTATCATATTTTAAACCTTATTTCACATGTAAAAAGTTTTTTTTTATTTTTTTTATTTTTTTTTATTTAGCATGATGTAATAATTTGCGTACATTTTCATGTTCAAATATCTTAATACCACTCTTCCATGGAAGCATTAGCTTATGTCTGGAAGAGTAGTGTACATTTTTTTAATGCTATATTATATTCTAAGTTCATAAATTACAATGTACATGTAAAAAAACAATAAGTTGTAAGTTTGGTGTTATGAAATTATAAGTATTTATCTACTTTCAAACAATTTAACTATTTGGATAATTTATCTTGAATTATCGTAATTAGTTATTAAAACAAAACAAAATTTAACTTACTTGAAGAATGGAGTATCACTTGGAATCTGAGCTATAAGTTATTCTTGAGATTAGATTAGTCGGAAACTTTTTTTTTTTTAGATTATCTTTAAAATAATTTTTAACAGTGTTTATTAATTGGATTTTATCATTAATTTTTCTAATTTCATCCGGTAGTCGGTTGAAAATAAGTCTTCCTTGATAAGTATAATAATTTTGTGCGAAGGAAGTGTTTAATTTTGGGCATGAAAAAATATATTTATGTCTAGTACGGTTTTCAGTTATAAATTGATACTTTTCTTTTTCTTTTATAATTTGAATCAATGCATTTTTATTGTACAGATCTTTGAAAGAAGGTACTTGGAATTCCGTAAATAATTGATCCATTGGGTAGTCAGAAGTTTTTTTTAATATGATTTTAATAATTAGCCTCTGCACAACTTCAATTGGGGAAAGATTAGTTTTGTATGCGGATCCCCAGCTAATGATAGCACATTGTAAAGTTGATTGAACCAAAGCGTAATATATATTAGATATAAATTTTTTACAGTTAAAAAAATTCTGATTCTTACAAATATATAAATCAATTTTCAAAATTTTTTTTAATAATATATTTTTCTTAATTTTGGGAGGCGGATGCGTACCGCCGCCCCGGGAACCATTTATCAGATAATGAACACCTCTGCCATAGGTCACCCCAAATGTTTCACAACGTTTGATGACTTAGCGGGGAAGCCCGGTTTCATGGGGTGGGTTTCATGAGTGCAAGGCTTGAATGAGTGCATGAGTCCGGCTGGACAGGTCAAAGGGTCTCCCTCAATCGGCCCACAACCGGTAAACTAGGCGTACTGTACAGGGCCCGCAGATAATTTAATAGTACACAACTGCTAACCCTGTACAAATCACCAGTGCGCCCCACGGTTGAATTTGGCAGCCACCTCTGGTCTGGAGCTCCAAAATACCTGAAAAATACCCTCGAATCTGTGCAGAAACGGGCGGTCCGTTTAATAGATTCTCCCATCTTAACAGACGAATTGCAATCTTTAGAGCACAGGCGTCGGGTGGGAATGCTATCCTTGTTCTACCGGTATTACAATGGAAGATGCTCCGAGAAACTAGCATCATTGATCCCTTCGGCACCAGTGCATAGTCGGGAAACACGTCAAACGCGTACCCAACATATGTACACGATTGACATTTGTCACATGAGAACGGGTCGTTTCTTCGACTCGTTCTTGTGTTCAACAGCTCGGCTGTGGAATGATTTGCTGGCCTCTGTGTTTCCTCCTTCCTATAACAATCCTTCCTCTCCTCAAAAAGACGCTTTACACAGAATCCCAGATGACATAGGCCCTTAGGGAAATTATTTTCCTCAGGGCCTCCTGTGTGGAGTAAATGTAAAAAAAAGCAGACGCATCCTCCACCAAGACCCGAACACGCCTCACTTCCAAGTCCATATGCAGATACCCAATGAATGGTTCCCGAGGCGACGGAACCCATATCAGCATCCCAAATTGAATCAGTCACAATATAAAAGCAAACCATCGACATTTTAAATGCATTATCAGCCTCAGTGTGAAAGGTCACTTATTTAAAGAACATATCAGTTATTGACGTACTCGTATTATTTGCGACAAGAATTCTTTTGATCGTTTAGCGTTGTTGAGTTGTTTAATGCATTCATAGTGATAATTTTCTCCCTCACGCTTCTGAAAATCCAGGGCCGCCGTCAGTATGCGAAAATCAAAAATGCTGCCCCTACTAGTTTGAATATCTACACTTACTTAAAAAAGAATGTATGTTTGCTTGCTTGTTTGTTTGTTTATTCGTTTTTCACTTATGAATTGCTATATTAAGCATCGGAAATTTTTGAAACTTTCAAAATATCTTCTTTCCACCCTCGCAAAGGTTTCTGGATTATTACAACCACATTACGATACGAGTACACTCGAAAAGTTTTTTAACCATTGCATAAAATTTAACGAAAAATTCAACCATGTCACACTTTGAGAATGAGTAGGAAATTATGAAGTAACACCAATACATACTACCACATCTCAACAGCCCCGAAACAGGAATTCCTACTGAGGAAGACTGAATTACATTACTAGTTTCTGCTGTATTGTGAGCTTGCGAGCCGAAATATGAATTAGGGTGAAGGTACGAAGCAACCGCAAACGACGCAAAACGCTGTTGAATTTATAACACAATTATGTAATTTTTTCTTCTTTTATTGTTTTCATATCAAACTTTATATAATCCTGCACGAAGTCGTGTTATTTTATGACATTAAACATATTATTCATAGGGCCCCTTCTGAGCAAAACCATGTTCTCGAAATAGAAAAAGTACAAAAGAGATTCATGCGTTACCTATATATGAGGGAATATAATTATGTACTACCCTTTCCTGTATCCATCCTTATTCTTAGCAGGAATGCTCGATCTTAATACATTAGAAGCCCGCCGAAAAATATTTTTAGGAAAACATTTTTTTAAGATAATCTCTGGAACTATACATAATCCACCTATTTTGAAAGAGATTAACCTATATTTCCCAGACAAGTATACTCGTGGAAGGTCCCATACCCTTTTTTATGCTCCAAAAGCAAGGACTTCTGCCTATCAGAACGCGCCAGTCAACAGAGCGACTGAACTGCTCAACGAGTCTGCATTGACCATTGACATTTTTAACGTAACCTATAGGCAGTTTAACAATTATCCTTTGACGTATGTCACAAAGTAGTGAAATTGACCTTTTTATGTGTTTTGCTATACTTTTTGTCTAATTTGTAATCTTCTCCATAATGTATTGGTGAATAACCGTTTTACGGAGAACATGAAAAATAAATAAATAAATATATATATATATTACGCTGTTCTAGGTAGGTACTTTCTTGCAGGGACTTTTTTCCTTTAAAAATAAAACATGATATTGAATAAAATTATTTGTGCTGAAAAGAAGTTTTTATAAAATTATTTTATGCTCAACAACATAATGGCGTCGTTTTGGTGAAATATTACAACAAAGTACCTACTTAGTACTTGCAATACAACTACAAATAGTGAGCTCTGGTGTCATGAAATTATGCATTGCTAAACCGTTCATCCGATTGCGATGAAATTTTGGGGGAGCGGTCGACTACCTGTTCCCTTTGTATGCGCTCATTCCTCGCTTCATCCGCATTCAGACATCGTTTTTTTTTCATATATTTAATTTAACACGCCTGCTCGCTTCGTCTTTTAGGGAAACGAAGGAGAGAAGAGTTCTGGGAAGGAAAAGGGTTTAAAGGGTGGGTAGGAATCTGGGCTTCAGTGTGTCCTGATCATCAGACCTAGACACACCTCATCCCATGAACCCGGGCACCCCTGCTAAATCACTAAGCGTAGCGAATCACCTAGGGTGACCTATGGCAGAGGTGTTGGTTAAAAAAGAGGGGGGATGAAAACCAGGGTGGGGGGAGGGTAACCTGGGAAGGGGGAGGGGAACCCGGGAGGGGGTTTTGCGGGATGGAGGAAGGGGGGGGGGGGGGGGAATAGAGTACGCTATGAAAGAATATTTTTTCTGTTCTTTTTTTACTCGAATAAAACGAAATTTTAAAAGGATAAATGCCAGGAGTGCAGAACTAAGCAAGGGAAAATATATTAAGAACATGTTTTTTTTCAATTATTTCTGGCTTTTTGGGAAAGGTGAATTTATATGCACTTAATTTTTTTTTTTACATGAGCTCCGCACAGGAGGCCGTGGGGAAAATAATTTCCCTCAGGTCCTATGTCATCTTTGGGGATGCTGTGTGGAGGATTTTTTTTAGGAAAGGAAGGAGATGAGAGTTTTGGAAAGGAAAAGGGTTTAAGGGGTGGGTCCCTCCAAGACCTAGGCAGACCTCACCCCATGAACCCGGGCACGCCTACTAAATCACCAAACGTAGCCAACCACTTGAGGTGACCTATGGCAGAGGTGTTGGTTATCGAATAAAGGTCAACTTTGGGGATTTGTATTTCTACATGACACTATATACAACGGGTACCCGGCATGCGTTGCAACAACATTGTAACCTCGGGGTCAACTTAACTGTAATGGTTCCATTCCAAGTTCCGGGAAACTACATTATAATTCAAGCGCCTTGCAAACGCATGCAATGTATTATAACATTATATACAACGGGTACCCGGCATGCGTTGCAACATCACTGTAATCTCGGGGTCAACTTAACTGTAATGGTTCCATTCCAAGTTCCGGGAAACTACATTATAATGCAAGCGCCTTGCAAACGCCTGCTTTATATTATAACATTATATACAAAGGGTACCCGGCATGCGTTGCAAGATCGCTGTAACCTCGGGGTCAACTTAACTGTAATGGTTCCATTCTAAGTTCCGAGAAACTACATTATAATACAAGCGCCTTGCAAACGCCTGTTTTATATTATAACATTATATACAAAGGGTTCCCGGCATGCGTTGCAACATCACTGTAACCTCGGGATCAACTTAACTGTATTCCATTCCAAGTTCAGGGAAACTACATTATTATGCAAGCGCCTTGCAAATGCCTGCACCATATTATAACATTATATACAACGGGTACCCGGCATGCGTTGCAAAGTCACTGTAACCTCAGGTTTCTTCATATAATTAATTTAACACACACTCCTCCTCGCTTAATCCACATTCACACGCAAATCGCAAAGTGTTTTAACCCGTCAGTTGCTTCTGCAACGGGCAAAACCTAGTATATATAGTATTGTTTGGTTTTGGGAGAGGTCTTTTTCCGCGCACTTTTTGGTTGACGCAAAAACGACCAGTACGCCCTTTGCGTTTCACCCACCTCAAGGTTCACTTTCGGTTGAAGCAAATTGGGACTGAAAACTGTAAGCAAATTTTTTTCGACAAAATGAAATATATACAGGGATTTATTCTCCGATACGAATCGGCGGCGAAAACTAGAAGCTCTACTCGAATCACTCGATTCGGCTCGGTTGTATTTCCCGCCGACAGATAGCGTTTCAAAAAAAAAATGACAAAAAAAGACTTAGCATTTTCCTCAAAGGAAAATGCTAGGTCTATGGTCAAAATCTTAGATGTCAAATTTTTAGCCTAACAAAACGGAACTCTCGGCGGTTTCGGTCGTTGTTTTTCGGAAAACGACATTACCGCCGAAAAACCGATTCCGGGCTAGATGTTTTTTGAAAATACGATAGCCGGATAGATTCCGCAACTTTTAACACCAATAAAACATATGATTCTCATATAAAATACGTCAGGAGATGCTGACGAAACACGAAATTTTCCGAAAAAAAATCATCAAAATACGCGCTCACAGATTCCATCGGAAGTTTAAATATTCCTGGCCAGTTCAAATTAATACGTTTTTCATTCGGGGTAGGTACCTACTTATTTCGGTAGTATTGCAAATATGATGAAAAAAGCTAAGATTGCCGGAATCTAAGGAAACGCGCAGGTACCTACCTGAATGGGTACCTACACAACGAATTAGGTTTTAATGCAATAAATACTAAGGTAAGGTTGTTTCGATGATACTAAATAATTCATTTTTTTTTTTAAGTTAATTTTCACGTTCTGTGTTGGTTCTACTCAAATTCTGTTTTTTCTCAATAAAGGCCAGTTACATCACAAAACTGAAATAATTACGGAACTTTCTAGAACTGAAAATTGACAAGAAAAATTTGTAAAATGTCAATTATTTTTTTTAAACAACCCGGCCTTATTATTTTTATGTTATGTTATTTTTAAATGTGCAGATTATTTATGAATAAAGCGTGGTTCTATTTGGATATTGTGAAATAACAAAAAAATATATATTACGCTGTTCTAGGTAGGTACTTTCTTGCAGGGACTTTTTTCCTTTAAAAATAAAACATGATATTGAATAAAATTATTTGTGCTGAAAAGAAGTTTTTATAAAATTATTTTATGCTCAACAACATAATGGCGTCGTTTTGGTGAAATATTACAACAAAGTACCTACTTAGTACTTACAATACAACTACAAATAGTGAGCTCTGGTATCATGAAATTATGCATTGCTAAACCGTTCATCCGATTGCGACGAAATTTTGGGGGAGCGGTCGACTACCTGTTCCCTTTGTAGGCGCTCATTCCTCGCTTCATCCGCATTCAGACATCATTTTTTCTTCATATATTTAATTTAACACGCCTGCTCGCTTCGTCTTTTAGGGAAACGAAGGAGAGAAGAGTTCTGGGAAGGAAAAGGGTTTAAGGGGTGGGTAGGAATCTGGGATTCAGTGTGTCCTGATCATCAGACCTAGACACACCTCATCCCATGAACCCGGGCACCCCTGCTAAATCACTAAGCGTAGCGAATCACCTAGGGTGACCTATGGCAGAGGTGTTGGTTAAAAAAGAGGGGGGATGAAAACCAGGGAGGGGGGAGGGTAACCTGGGAAGGGGGAGGGGAACCCGGGAGGGGGTTTTGCGGGATGAAGGAAGGGGGGGGGGGGGAGTAGAGTACGCTATGAAAGAATATTTTTTCTGTTCTTTTTTTACTCGAATAAAACGAATTTTTAAAAGGATAAATGCCAGGAGTGCAGAACTAAGAAAGGGAAAATATATTAAGAACATGTTTTTTTTCAATTATTTCTGGCTTTTTGGGAAAGGTGAATTTATATGCATTTAATTTTTTTTTACATGAGCTCAGCACAGGAGGCCGTGGGGAAAATAATTTCCCTCAGGTCCTATGTCATCTTTGGGGATGCTGTGTGGAGGATTTTTTTTAGGAAAGGAAGGAGATGAGAGTTTTGGAAAGGAAAAGGGTTTAAGGGGTGGGTAGGAATCTGGGGTTCAGTGTGTCCTGGGCATCCGCCTCCAAGACCTAGGCAGACCTCACCCCATAAACCCGGGCACCCCTACTAAATCACCAAACGTAGCGAACCACTTGAGGTGACCTATGGCAGAGGTGTTGGTTATCCAATAAAGGTCAACTTTGGGGATTTGTATTTCTACATGACACTATATACAACGGGTACCCGGCATGCGTTGCAACAACATTGTAACCTCGGGGTCAACTTAACTGTAATGGTTCCATTCCAAGTTCCGGGAAACTACATTATAATTCAAGCGCCTTGCAAACGCATGCAATGTATTATAACATTATATACAACGGGTACCCGGCATGCGTTGCAACATCACTGTAATCTCGGGGTCAACTTAACTGTAATGGTTCCATTCCAAGTTCCGGGAAACTACATTATAATGCAAGCGCCTTGCAAACGCCTGCTTTATATTATAACATTATATACAAAGGGTACCCGGCATGCGTTGCAACATCACTGTAATCTCGGGGTCAACTTAACTGTAATGGTTCCATTCTAAGTTCCGAGAAACTACATTATAATACAAGCGCCTTGCAAAAGCCTGTTTTATATTATAACATTATATACAAAGGGTTCCCGGCATGCGTTGCAACATCACTGTAATCTCGGGGTCAACTTAACTGTAATGGTTCCATTCCAAGTTCCGGGAAACTACATTATAATGCAAGCGCCTTGCAAACGCCTGCTTTATATTATAACATTATATACAAAGGGTACCCGGCATGCGTTGCAACATCACTGTAATCTCGGGGTCAACTTAACTGTAATGGTTCCATTCTAAGTTCCGAGAAACTACATTATAATACAAGCGCCTTGCAAAAGCCTGTTTTATATTATAACATTATATACAAAGGGTTCCCGGCATGCGTTGCAACATCACTGTAACCTCGGGATCAACTTAACTGTATTCCATTCCAAGTTCAGGGAAACTACATTATTATGCAAGCGCCTTGCAAATGCCTGCACTATATTATAACATTATATACAACGGGTACCCGGCATGCGTTGCAAAGTCACTGTAACCTCAGGTTTCTTCATATAATTAATTTAACACACACTCCTCCTCGCTTCATCCACATTCACACGCAAATCGCAAAGTGTTTTAACCCATCAGTTGCTTCTGCAACGGGCAAAACCTAGTATATATAGTATTGTTTGGTTTTGGGAGAGGTCTTTTTCCGCGCACTTTTTGGTTGACGCAAAAACGACCAGTACGCCCTTTGCGTTTCACCCACCTCAAGGTTCACTTTCGGTTGAAGCAAATTGGGACTGAAAACTGTAAGCAAATTTTTTTCGACAAAATGAAATATATACAGGGATTTATTCTCCGATACGAATCGGCGGCGAAAACTAGAAGCTCTACTCGAATCACTCGATTCGGCTCGGTTGTATTTCCCGCCGACAGATAGCGTTTCAAAAAAAAAATGACAAAAAAAGACTTAGCATTTTCCTCAAAGGAAAATGCTAGGTCTATGGTCAAAATCTTAGATGTCAAATTTTTAGCCTAACAAAACGGAACTCTCGGCGGTTTCGGTCGTTGTTTTTCGGAAAACGACATTACCGCCGAAAAACCGATTCCGGGCTAGATGTTTTTTGAAAATACGATAGCCGGATAGATTCCGCAACTTTTAACACCAATAAAACATATGATTCTCATATAAAATACGTCAGGAGATGCTGACGAAACACGAAATTTTCCGAAAAAAAATCATCAAAATACGCGCTCACAGATTCCATCGGAAGTTTAAATATTCCTGGCCAGTTCAAATTAATACGTTTTTCATTCGGGGTAGGTACCTACTTATTTCGGTAGTATTGCAAATATGATGAAAAAAGCTAAGATTGCCGGAATCTAAGGAAATGCGCAGGTACCTACCTGAATGGGTACCTACACAACGAATTAGGTTATAATGCAATAAATACTACGGTAAGGTTGTTTCGATGATACAGAATAATGGAACTTTTTTTAAGTTAATTTTCACGTTCTGTGATGGTTCTACTCAAATTCTATTGTTTTATCATTACAGACCAGTTACATCACAAAACTGAAATAATTACAGAACTCGAACGGAACTTTATAGAACTGAAAATTTACTAGAAAAATTTAAAGAATTGTCAATTTTTTTTATTAATTATTATTTTTTATTTTTAAGTGTGTTCTATTTGAACATTGTTAAATAAAAAAAAAAATATATATATATATATATATATACATTACGCGTGTTCTAGGTAGGTACTTACTTGCGGGGACTTTTTTCATTTAAAAATCAAAACATGATATTGAATGAATTTATTTATAGTGAAAATTATTTTATGCTCAACAGCATAATGGCGTCGTTTTGGTGAAATATTACAACAAAGTACCTACTTAGTACTTACACTTGCAAAATGAAATACAATACAACTACAATAGTGAGCTCCGGCATAATGAAATTTTGCACTGCTAAACCGTGCAACCGATTGTTATTATTAATGGACTATTTGTGCGTAAATAAATTAATTATATACAGCGGGTACCCGGCATGCGTTGCGAGGCCACTTTAACTTCGGGGTCAACTAAACCGTAATGGTTCCCTACCAAGTCCCGGGAAACAACATTATAAAATTATGCACTTTATAAAATTACATACAACGGGTACCCGGCATGCGTTGCAAGGCCACTTTAACCTAAGGGTCAACTAAACTGTAATGGTTCCATCCCAAGTCCCCGGAAACTACATAATAATGCAAGCGCCTGCACTATGTAACATTATATACAACGGGTACCCGGCGTGCGTTGCAAGGTCACTGTAACCTAGGAGTCAACTTTACTGTAATGGTTCCATCCCAAGTCCCCGGAAACTACAATATAATGCAAGCGCCTGCACTATATAACATTATACACAACGGGTACCCGGCATGCGTTGCAAGGTCACTGTAACCTAGGGGTCAACTTTACTGTAATGGTTTCATCCCGATTCCCGGGAAATAAAATTTTAATGCAAGCGCCTGCAATTTATAACATAATATACAACGGGTACACGGCATGCGTTGCAAGGTCACTGTAACCTCGGGGTCAACTTAACTGTAATGGTTCCATCCCAATTCCCGGGAAATAACATTTTAAAGCAAGCGCCTGCACTATATAACATTATATACAACGGGTACCCGGTATGCGTTGCAAGGTCACTGTAACCTAGGGGTCAACTTTACTGTAATGGTTTCATCCCGATTCCCGGGAAATAAAATTTTAATGCAAGCGCCTGCAATTTATAACATAATATACAACGGTTACTCGGCATGCGTTGCAAGGTCACTGTAACCTCGGGGTCAACTTAACTGTAATGGTTCCATTCAAATTCCTGGGAAATTACATTTTAATGCAAGCGCTGCACTACATAACATTATATACAACGGGTACCCGGCATGCGTTGCAAGGTCACTGTAACCTCAGGTTTCTTCATCTATTTAATTTAACACACACTCTTCCTCGCTTCATCCACGTTCACACGTCAAATCGCATAGTGTTTAAACCCGTCAGTTGCTTCTGCAACGGGCAAAACCTAGTATATATTAATACACAGTTTTTCGACCGCGCACTTTTTCCTTGACGCGAAAAACGACCACTCTGCCCTTTACGTTTCACCCACCTTAAGGTTCACTTTCGGTTGAAGCAAATTCAGACAAGAAGCTGGGAGTATATTTTTTTCGACAAAATGAAATATATACAGGGATTTATTCTCCTATACGAATCGGCGGCGAAAACTAGAAGCTCTACTCGAATCACTCGATCCGGCTCGGTTGTGTTTCCTGCCGACAGATGGCGTTTGAAAAAAAAAAATGACGAAAAAACCCGCTTATTTCACAAAGGAAAATGCTAGGACTATTGACATAGGTCAGGATCTCAAATGTCAAAGTTTTAGCCTAACAAAACGGAACTCTCGGCGGTTTGGGTCGTTGTTTTTCGGAAAACGTCATTGCCGCCGAAAAACCGATTCCGGGCTAGATGTTTTTAAAAAATACGATAGCCGGAAGGATTCCGCAACTTTTGATAACAATAAAACATACGATTCTCATATAAAATACGTCAGGAGATGCTGACAAAACTCGAAATTTTCCGAAAAAAAATCATCAAAACACGCGCTCACAGATTCCATCGGAAGTTTAAATATTGGTGGCCAGTTAAAATTAACACGTTATTCATTCCGGGTAGGTACCTACTTATTTCGGTAGTATTGCAAATATGATGAAAAAGCAAAGATTGCCGGAATTTAATGAAACGCGCAGGTACCTACCCGAATACGTAGATACACAATTGATTAGGTTTTAATTCAATATACTAAGTTAAGGTAAGGTTGTTTCGATGATACTAAATAATTTTTTTTTTTTTTTAAGTTAATTTTCACGTTCCGTGTTGGTTTTATTCAAGTTCTATTTTGTATCATCATAGGCCAGTCGCATCACAAAACTGAAATAATTACTGAACTTTCTAGAACTGAAAATTTACAAGAAAAATTTGTAAAATTGTCAATTCTTCTTTTTAAACAACCCAGCCTTATTATTTTTATGTTATGTTATTTTTAAATGTGCAGATTATTTATGAATAAAGCGTGGTTCTATTTGGATATTGTGAAATAGCAATATATTACGCTGTTCTAGGTAGGTACTTTCTTGCAGGGACTTTTTTCCTTTCAAAATAAAACATGATATTGAATAAAATTATTTGTGCCGAAAAGAAGTTTTTATAAAATTATTTTATGCTCAACAACATAATGGCGTCGTTTTGGTGAAATATTACAACAAAGTACCTACTCAGTACTTACAATACAACTACAAATAGTGAGCTCTGGTATCATGAAATTATGCATTGCTAAACCGTTCATCCGATTGCGATGAAATCGAGTTCGAACCCCCAATCTTCGGATTGCGAGTCGAGAGTCTTACCTCTCGACCTAGGGCGCCCTAAATTATATTTAATTAATAAATTAAAATAATTAAATATTAATTATTAAATTAATTATACTAAATTAATCGAAAAAATTTAAAAATCCAGATAATTTCAAAATCGAAAAAAATTTAAAAATCCACAAAATTTAAAATCAAAAAATTTTAAAATCGAAAAAATTTCAAAATCCAAAAAATTTTAAAATCGAAAAAATTTTAAAATCCAAAAAATTTTAAAATCCAAAAAATTTTAAAATCCAAAAAAATTAAAATCGAAAAAATTTTAAAATCAAAAAAATTTCAAAATCCAAAAAATTTTAAAATCGAAAAAATTTAAAAATCCAAAAAAATTTCAAAATCGAAAAAAATTTAAAAATCCAACAAATTTTAAAGTTCACAAAATTTTAAAATCCAAAAAATTTAAAATCCAAAATATTTAAAAATCGAAAAAAATTTAAAAATCCAAAAAATTTAAAAATCGAAAGAATTTTAAAATCCAAAAAATTTTAAAATCCAAAAAAATTAAAATCGAAAAAATTTTAATATCCAAAAAATTTTAAAAACCAAAACATTTTAAAATCTGAAAAAAATTTAAGATCCGTAAAATTTCAATATTATAAAAATACCAAAAAAAATTATTAAAAAAATAACTTTTGTTCCCATACTGAACTCCTTGAACCAGTTGACCGAAGTGGCCCTATATATAGTAGGTGTACCAAATTGAGCAGTATAATGCCTGTGCCCTCTATGTGGCGCACACACCTCGCTTCGTCTACATTGAAACATCGTTTTTTTCTTCAAATACTTATTGAACACACACTCCTCGCATCATCCACGTTCACACATCAAATTGCATAGTGCTTTAACCCGTCAGTTGCTTCTGCAACGGGCAAAACCTAGTTATTATTATTACAATATATTTTATTTGAATAATAATAAATTGATACAATTTTTAAAAATCTATCAAATAATCCATAAATCAATTGTAATTATTTGTAAAAAAAATCACAACAAGAAAATAAAATTATATTTTTAAATACATCTTTCTAAATTTCATTTTTTTTTTCTTGAATTAATGAAAGCAAATCTTGGAAGTGGAAATTAACCCTCTTCCCAACAACCGATCGAGAAACTCGGCAGATATACTCATTAGCGCCGTTTACACGCACACTTCGGAGCGACCGAGTCCCGCGCCACTTCAGGCCGCCGCGCAGAAAAGTCTCACAGTGAAATGCGCTGTAAACCTAACGGTCTTTACTTTTCTGCGCGGCGGCCTGAAGTGGCGCGGGACTCGGTCGCTCCGAAGTGTGCGTGTAAACGGCGCTATAACCATTGTCAAAGCATTATTTAAGTTTGTTCACTCACGTATACAGAATTATGCATTTATCTGAAATTGGCGACTAGCTGGCTGGAAATGCAAACATATATAGTAAAAAAAAATTGTTTTTATTTTTTACATAGTAGTAAACTCTCTGTTTTAAGAATCTTTAATATTGCTTATTTTCTATGCAAAATTAATTTATGATTATAATCCATGTAGATTAAGTAATAATTACAGTAAGTAGCCATCGTCTTCTGATCAAAAAGCTAAAAAGATCAGGTTTCCACGGCAATCTTCTGAGATGGATTATATCTTATATTTCACACAGGAGTCGGTATGTACAAGTTAATAGTTACGAGTCCTAGTCCAGACTAGTCACATCAGGTGCTCCTCAAGGATCCCATTTATGACCACTACTCTTTGTTTTTTTTTATTTACTTATTTATTTATTTATTCTTAGTATATTTACATTACAAAGGTATAATATATGGTCATCCACACTAGGAGTTCACCTGTGTTGTGGAGGACATTTTTCAGCTGTAAATTATAAATTGTGAATTGTAAAACAAAAGAGTGTTAATAGCTAATATAAAAAAGAGAAACAATAAAAATCAAAACATAAAATCGACTTCAATTCGACAAAAATTATAAATTAAAGTTAGAAAGATTATAGCCAGTTTCTTATATTTTTTGTATTCAATAATATTAATTGTTTTATATTTTGTAGGAAGAGAATTGTATAGTTTCATAGCCTGGTATATGTAGTGTTTTTGTCCAAAGGATGTGTTTGTTTATAGTATTTGTAGTTGGAGAGCATGTCTTGTTCTAGTATTGCGAGAGTTTTGTGAAATGTTAAATGTGGATAAGTTCTTGTAAAGGAAAGTAAGTATTTGTTTTGAATATAATTTTTGAATTTTCAGCACTGGGAATTTTTCGAATATGATTGAAGTGGGTGTTAGTATTGGTAACCTAAGTATTACTTTTATTAGGATTTTCTGAGATTTAAACAGTGTATTAATGTATTTTTTACTGGTACAGCCCCAGGCAATAATGCCATATTCCATTTTGGATTGTGCAAGTGCGAGGTATATATTTTTTATATCACATATTATGTTTAAAATATTTCTTAAGTTTTTAAAAAAGTAAATCAACTTGTTTAGTTTTCCTATTACCGAAGCTATTATGTTTATCCCATTTTAGAGAGAGAGAGGGTTGGCCTCTCGAATTTATGCTGAAAGTTATGAATTTAGTTTTATCTATATTTAAAGTTAATAAGTTAGAGTCGAGTTTGTTATATTCATAAATGATCTCACAGTACAACTTTTTTAAATGTCTATTATATGCAAATATTTGAAAAATTTTCATCCCATGAATTCACAACAAGACTGCGAAACTTTACAAAAAGACCTACTTACGTTGTCTCAATGGTGTATTGATAATGCCATGGAATTAAATATTAACAAATTTAATATCATCACGTTCACGAACAATGTCCGTAAAATTGATTACCCTTACACGATCCGTGATGAAATCCTGAAAAGAGTAGACTCCATTAGAGATCTGGGAATCTTTCTTGACTCGAAGCTAACATCCAGAAACCATTATCAATACATTGTCAATCAAGCCAATATAATCCTCGGTTTTATCACTGGAATCACCAACTCGTTCAAGAACCTCAGTAGCTTCAGAATATTGTTCTACTCATATGTATGAAATATCTTAGAGTATGGCTCTGTGATTTGGTCCCCACACTATGCAATTCATAGCAATAAAGTGGAGTCTGTTCAAAAAAATACTCAAGAATACTAGTAGACCGGGAGGGGAGATAGGTTAACCCTACGTCATCGACTACATGGATGAAACTACTTATAAGTGATAATGGGCATCTAGAAAACCTTAAAAAAGCTGGTCTGCTGGTGCGCCTCTTGGCAGGAGCCGCGCAGTCATGGAAATAGTCAGCGATTTTTTTGGTCTAAATTACGTCATCGACTACATGAACGGGAATGGTCTCATATGATAAAGGTCGATTAGAAAATGAGAAAAAAGCAGGTCTGCCAACCGGCAGCCTGGCAAGTTCGGAGGCAGCCGGCGTCAAAGTGGGGAAAAAATTGGTCGATTTTACGTCATCGACTACACGAATGAAACCAATGAATAACTATAGTCCAGATCATCCCATATAAGAATTTTGCGGTCTGCCGACCAGCAGCCTGGCAAATTTTTGTGTACGATTTTTTTAAGTTTTTTTTTTATTTTTAAAATTTTTCGTTTATCTTTATTATTATTTTTATTTCACTATATTTTTAAAAACTTTGAATGCCATATTTTAAAAAAAATAATCTAAAAATATAAAAAAAAAATAATTTAAGAGTTCCCAGTGTACCCATCCGTCAGGCGAGCCTTTAGACGCCAAACCACTTACGAAACCTGCCGCGGTGCCCCTCACCGCTGTCGCGTGTTAATATTTTTGTACAAATTTATAATTATAATAGTCCTTTTAAGATTGCCTAATAGTTCATAGTAGTTAGAAGTTCGAACAACCAACCCACCGTCGCCGTAAGAGCTGCGTTCGTCCGAAAAACGACGAAAATTTCCGAACCCCGTCCGTTTCATATCGGTTTCGCTTGCCCTGCTGCATCGATTACATCGAATACAAGATTGGAACTAACGAAAACCTGTAGTCTAAAACATCCCATTTATGACTTCTTTCGTTTGCCGACCAGCAACCTGTCAGTTTTTTGTGTACGATCTTTTAAAGTTTTAAATTTTTTTTTAATTAAATTTTATTTTTTTTCAATATCTTTATTATTTTTTTTATTTGAATATTGTTTTAAAAACTTAGAATGCAATATTTTAAGTGAAATAAGTTGTAATCATAAAAAAATAAATTTTGAGTGTTCCGAGTGTACCCATCGGACGGGAGAGCCTTTCGACGTGAAACAACTTACTGGAAACTGGCCGCGGAGCTCTTCGCCGTCAACGCGTGCCCATATTATTAAACCAATTTATAATAATATAAGTCTTTTTAAGATAACCTAATAATCCATAGTGGTTGGAAGTTCGAACAACAACCGCACCGTCGTCGTAAGAGCTGCGTTCGTCCGAAAAACGACTGAAATTTCCGAACTCCGTCCATTTCATATCGGTTTCGCTTGCCCTGTTGCACCGAATTCAAGATCGAAACTAACGAAAAACTGTAGTCTAGACAATTGCATTCATGACTTTCTTGGTCTGCCGACCAGCAGCCTGGCAGTTTTTTACCTACGATTTCTAAAGTTTTTTTAATTTTATTAAAATTATTTTCATTGTATTTATTATTATTTTTATTTCAATATCGTTTTAAAAATTGGAATGCCAGATTAAATAAAAATAAGTGGCAATGATAAAAAAATTAATTTAAGTGTTTCGAGTCTACCAACCAGGCTATAATATGGGCACGCAATGGCAGCGAAGGGCTCCGCGGCCAATTTCCAGTAAGTTGTTTCGCGTCGAAAGGCTCTCCCGTCCGATGGGTACAATCAGAACACTCAAAATTTATTTTTTTATGATTACAACTTATTTTAATAAAAATCTCGTATTCTAAGATTTTAAAACTATATTCAAATAAAAATAATAATAAATATATTAAAAATATTTTTTTTTTAATTAAAAAAAATTTAAAACTTTAAAAGATCGTACACAAAAAACTGACAGGCTGCTGGTCGGCAGACGAAAGAAGTCATAAATGAGATGATTTAGACTACAGGTTTTCGTTAGTTCCGATCTTGTAATCGATGTAATCGATGCAGCAGGGCAAGCGAAACCGATATAAAACGGACGGGGTTCGGAAATTTCCGTCGTTTTTCGTACGAACGCAGCTCTTATGGCAACGGTGCGGTGATTGTTCGAACTTCCAACCACCATTGACTATTAGATTATCTTAAAAAGACTATTATTATGATAAATTTGTTTAATAATATGGGCACGCGTTGGCGGCGAAGGACTCCTTGGCCAGTTTCCAGTAAGTTGTTTCGCGTCGAAAGGCTCCCCCGTCCGATGGGTACACTCGGAACACTAAAAATTTATTTTTTATGATTACAACTTATTTTATTTAAAATCTTGCATTCTAAGTTTTTAAAACCATATTCAAATAAAATGATAATAAAGATATTGAAAATATTTTATTTTAATAAAAAAAAAATTAAATTAAGATCCTACACAAAAACAGCCAGGCTGCTGGTCGGCAGACCAAAGAAGTCATAAATGAAATGATCTAGACTACAGGTTTTCGTTAGTTTCGATCTTGTATTCGATGTAATCGATGCAGCAGGGCAAGCGAAACCGAAATGAAACGGACGGGATTCGGAAATTTCCGTCGTTTTTCGTACGAACGCAGCTCTTATGGCAACGGTGCGGTGATTGTTCAATCTTCCAACCACCATAGACTATAAAGTTATCTTAAAAATACTATTATTATGATAAATTTGTTTAATAATATGGGCACGCGTTGGCGGCGAAGGACTCCGTGGCCAGTTTCCAGTAAGCTGTTTCGCGTCGAAAGGCTCTCCCGTCCGATGGGTACACTCGGAACACTCAAAATTTATTTTTTTATGATGACAACTTATTTCATTTAAAATCTTTCATTCTATGTTTTTAAAACCATATTCAAATAAAAATGATAATAAAGATATTGAAAATATATTTTTTTAATTAAAAAAAAAAAAATAAATAAAAAGATCCTACACAAAAACAGCCAGGCTGCTGGTCGGCAGACCATGGAATTCATAAATGGAATAATCTAGACTACAGGTTTTCGTTAGTTTCGATCTTGTATTCGATGTAATAGATGCAGCAGGGCAAGCGAAACCGATATAAAACGGACGGGGTTCGGAAATTTCCATCGTTTTTCGTGCGAACGCAGCTCTTATGGTGACGATGTGGTGGTTCTTCGAACTTTCAACCACTGTGGACTATTAGGTTATCTTAAAAAGACATACATTATTATAAATTGGTTTAATAATATGGGCACGCGTTGACGGCGAAGGGCTCCGCGGCCAGTTTCCAGTAAGTTGTTCCACGTCGAAAGGCTCTCCCGTCGATGGGTACACTCGGAACACTCAAAATTTATTTTTTTATGATTACAACTTATTTTTCTTTAAATCTTGCATTCTAAGTTTTTAAAACCATATTCAAATAAAAATAATAATAAAGATATTGAAAAAAAATAAAATTTAATTTAAAAAAAATTTAAAACTTTAAAAGATCGTACACAAAAAACTGACAGGCTGCTGGTCGGCAAACGAAAAAAGTCATAAATGGGATGTTTTAGACTACAGGTTTTCGTTAATTCTGATCTTGTATTCGATGTAATCGATGCAGCAGGGCAAGCGAAACCGATATGAAACGGACGGAGTTCGGAAATTTCCGTCGTTTTTTCGGACGAACGCAGCTCTTACGGCGACGGTGGGTTGGTTGTTCGAACTTCCAACTACTATGGACTATTAGGCAATCTTAAAAAGACTATTATAATTATAAATTTGTACAAAAATATTAACACGCGACAGCGGTGAGGGGCACCGCGGCAGGTTTCGTAAGTGGTTTGGCGTCTAAAGGCTCGCCTGACGTATGGGTACACTGGGAACTCTTAAATTATTTTTTTTTATATTTTTTGATTATTTTTTTAAAATATGGCATTTAAAGTTTTTAAAAATATAGTGAAATAAAAATAATAATAAAGATAAACGAAAAATTTTAAAAATAAAAAACTTAAAAAAATCGTACACAAAAATTTGCCAGGCTGCTGGTCGGCAGACCGCGAAATTCTTATATGGAATGATCTGGACTATAGTTATTCATTGGTTTCATTCGTGTAGTCAATGACGTAAAATCGACCAATTTTTTCCCCACTTTGACGC
Organism: Limnephilus marmoratus; assembly: GCA_917880885.1. Lineage (NCBI taxonomy): Eukaryota > Metazoa > Arthropoda > Insecta > Trichoptera > Limnephilidae > Limnephilus > Limnephilus marmoratus. The sequence continues at coordinate 478,651 of OU862921.1, forward strand.
CGGCTGCCTCCGAACTTGCCAGGCTGCCGGTTGGCAGACCTGCTTTTTTCTTATTTTCTAATCGACCTTTATCATATGAGACCATTCCCGTTCGTGTAGTCGATGACGTAATTTAGACCAAAAAAATCGCTGACTATTTCCATGACTGCGCGGCTCCTGCCAAGAGGCGCACCGGCAGACCAGCTTTTTTAAGGTTTTCTAGATGCCCATTATTACTTAAAAGTAGTTTCATCAATGTAGTCGATGACGTAGGGTTTACCTATCTCCCCTCCCGGTCTATAGCTTACAAATCTGGAGTACATCGGAATCTAGAGAACTATGCTGAAAGACTTACTCATTTTAGAGAAGTCTCACTCACCAAAAGAAGACACATTTCAGATATGATCTCCCTGTTTAAAATCATAAACAACATGTATGATTCATTTTTAATTAATCCAATTGATTTTAATATAAGGCCGATATTCACGAGAAACCTTGAAACCTTTTTTTTTTTTTTTTTTTTTTAATTCCTTTATTTTTCCCATATTTTACAATTTATATTTACATATTTGAAAATCATAACAATAATGTGGGAACCCACTAAGGCGCAGCCTGTGCGTGGGTAATATATTTAAAAAAAGTTTTATTTAGTACCTAGAAAAAAACAAACAGGGGTATATAAAGCAAAAACAAAAATTGTTTAAAACATTTTGTACAAAAAGTGTATACAATAGTGTACGGTTAAATAAGTGTAAGTGTAATTAATGATATACATTGTAATAATAGGTGTAAAGTTTGTGAGAAAAGTGATGTAAAACTAAATAAATAGAGTTTTTAGAAACATAAAGTGAAATAAAACTAAATAAATAGAGTTTTTACATCTGTATGGTCGATACTTACCGTAGTAAGATGAAGCCATACTCAAAAATGCACAATCATACAAAATCGAATGTTTTTGTTTTGAAAATTGGATCGCTTAGAAGTATTATAGAAGCTTCTATTAAATACTGCGTGTAGAACATATCTTAGCCCTTAAAAATATTGGTCAGTTTTATTAAGTCTTTTAATAAGCATATAAAAAAATTAAATATATAGTCTGTAAAAAACATTTTTGTCCGAACTCTCCTATTTATAAACCCCTTTTCGGATATGGTTTTATTGTTGAATGTATCAATTTCAGTTTCTTTTGTAATAATCGCAAAAAAATGTTATTTACGCCCGAAGTTCACAAAATAAAATAAAATATGCATTTTCGCGTTGTTATTTTACAATACGGCCGGCAGTAGACGAATTTGGATTTTTAAAGTGAACTCTATGCCGTCGACCGAAGGGCTACATAACTTGTTACGCCGTTTTTTTTTTTTATTTTTATTCCCGGATGGAGCGGGAAACGGATGTAAGGCTCCGCGTCGCTTTGTTCCGTGAAATCAATTTTAAAATTACATTTTATTACAATAACCAATGCGTAAAAATGAGTAAATGTTTTTTATAGGCCTTTACGAAATTAATCTGTAAAAAAAATTCTCAAATACCTTTTCCAACCTTTCCAAAAGCTTTTTCTCAAGTTTTTTAAACTCCTCCCATAAAGGGGCGTGAATTCCGATTTCAATTTTTTCCTGGACTATTGGATCGCCTAATACAAGTGTCTTCAAACCAACCTCGAGAATGACTCTGTTATGCAATAAATATTGCAACATGAAGACTTCTATGTATTTTCAAACTCAATTGCTTCGGAAGGAAATGGAGCACCTTCAGAAGGAAATTATACTTACATATCCCTGATGATCTCCTCACCTAGACCTATAAAATGTATATAAATGTATGTATATGTTCATGTGTGTATATATTTTGTGATTATTGATCCTTCTTGTTTTATGTACTTTAATTTATTACTATGTATTACAACTAATTAAGAATGTTGTGATAAAAGGTGTGCTCACCTTTCATTGGAATTTTCACTGTAACCATATTAAAATTGTTAAATAATGTAATAATTATATGTTGTAAATATTTTCTGTTGGCAGGCCAAAAAAAAAAAAAAAAAGAAGAAAAAGATAACAAAAGAAAGTGAAATTAACGGAAATTACAGATAAATTTGAATAAATTGTATTTAATTACCCTCAAAAGAAATAATAATAATGATGAATTCAAAAAAAACAATTATTTTTTGTAGAACCTCTATTATTTTAATAACAAAAAAAAACACTGTTATATTATGAATTTCATAATATAAACGTATCCCCCAATTTGGTCTCTGGATTTTGACACTAGTGCAAATATTTTTTTTAATATTATAATAGATATTGACCACCAGCGCCAGCGTGTCGGTACGTTTTTCTTTTTCTGATAAGTTACTTCTTGTAGGAGTTAGGACCCTCCAAAAATCGATAAATATGCCTGGTTTAAACGCCATCAACAGGCGCTCGGCTTACAAATAAGGTATTTAAAAGAAAAAAAAATATAATACTTAATTAAATCAAAACAAAATTAGCAAAACTCAATCGAAAATCTGGAGACAGAAAAATTAGAAAAAGATATTGGTTCCACTGGGACTGGGACTCGAACCCACGACTATCTAGATAGCATTTAGTTCGAGTTGAATCTTGCATCTTGCAATGAAAATGTAGATAATGTTGATAGTTCTTAGTCGAAGTATGATACAGTTAAAAATGACCGAATTGGATATAGGTTCCGTAGCTCATTTGGTAGAGCACTTGCCAGGTAAGCAAAGGGTCCTGGGTTCGAGTCCCAGTGGAGCCAATATCTATTTCTGATTCTCTGTCTCCAGATTTTCGATTGACTTTCGCTAATAATGTCTCCATTTAATTAAATATTATAATTTGAGATGTTACTCAGAAACTTAAAAATTAAAAATGAAGAAAAAAATTATGTTCATTTCACGCGCGGTAGAAGTGAAACCTTCAGAAAACTAAAGTAGATAAGATTGGGAAGGCTGCGAGGCAACGCACAAATAGGAGACCATAGGCTACGAAGCACCGCACAAAGAGGAGACCGATTATACTATCTCATTCTCTCGCAAGCTTAATCGTGTTTGTCTCTTTTTTAGTGTCGCTACCTTTCGTTTCATTGAATTTCAAATCACAACGAGCGAGTAAGAGCGGGAGGAACAGCAGTTTAGTAAAATACCTATTGATCAAATTTCTCAGCGACTGGGTTTCCTAATGTACAGAATAAGAGTAATTTAGTGTTTGAACAATATAAAGAACTAAATTTCACATAGATATTTGTATAAACAATTACGAGTATAAGTGTAATAATTGCTACAGTAAGTATGCATTTTTAAGATTATCACCAAAATTTTCGCAATTAAAGGTTTAATATAGAATGAACACAAATTTGTCAAAACTCTAATATTTTTACACTAGATATTTATTTATGTACATGGTCAAGTTTTACAATCAAACGCAAGAAACGATTTTTTTATAAACTCTAAAATAATATATTTATTAAAATCCAATGACAGGTTGAATCTTGTAACTTAAAGCTCAGTATATTTACAAATACAAAAATAATAAATTATTACATTGCATTATGTTAGATCTTCATCAATTTATTCTCACTTTCATTTCATAGAAATATATTCTTCTAAACTAACAACACTATTATAATATATAGGGTGGGGCATAAACATGTGCACTTTTGTTATCATGCTAGCGGCGATTCCGAACGGGGGAGGAGAGCGGGGTTCCTCGTGCGTCGTTCCTCGTTTCTTGGAAATTTAGTCACAATGGATCGCTTTACGGGAGAGCAACGCGCTTTCTGGGTAAAACATTTTTACAAAAACCATGATATTGTTCTTTTCTCCGAATTAAGACTTCTTCAGCCGGACTCTCTCGCCTTGCACCGATGTGGGAGGGATGGATTCATACGCCCATCACTCCTGGACTCATTGACTCCCAGATTCATACCTTTTCCTTCCCAGAACTTCCCCTCCTTCCTTTCCCTAAAAATCCCCTTCATACAATATCCCGAAAGATGTCATAAGTCCTGAGTGATTTCTTTCTTCAGTGTCTCCTGGTGAAGAAAATCTAAAAAAATTCAATTTTCTGACCATTTTAGGAAGCATTACTTAAAAGAGTAAAGTTTTCCATGTTGATGTTCGCACACGATTTTCTCATTAATTTATCTGCTAATTTCAACGAGTTCTAATTATGATTAATATGGTGGTATTTTTATGTACGCTTTATACTGATAAAACAATTTACCTCGGTCTAATAAAGTTTGTAGAGTTCCAGAATTAAATACAAAAAGAAAGTTGCTGGCGGTTTGTTGAAGAAAAAACACAATTAAACTTCAGCAAACCAAAACTAGTCTGTATGGATCACTAGGCAGCCGAGGATGGGTGGAATAATGATAACCGATTTAAAACAGATTGATTTTTCAGAATGTGGAAAGATATTTATGAGAAACTGAAACGTGGAAACCGTAAGAAAATGATAATGAATGGGGAAAACATATACTGCCTACATACATATTCCTCATAATACATATTCGCCAGTGTAATGTGAAAGTGATTATATTTTGGCAACACCAACAAGTAGTCTAAAGTTCACAGAAGTAGTCTAAATAAATATTCAATTTTTATAAGGGGTCGTCCATTAATCACGTGAGGCTCGAAAGGGGGGGGGGGGTTCGGAAAAAACCACGAAATATCACCAGGGGGGGGGGGTGGGAATAATGAGATATCACGTGTATTTATTTTTCGTGGTAATATTCTGAAAATTTCAAAATACTTTGTCCTAAAAAAATACACGTGATTTTCGGCGGGGGGGGGGTTTGTCTAAAACCTCACCACATATCACCACGGGGGGGGGGGTTAAAAAGTTGCTAAAAAACATCACGTGATTAATGGACGACCCCTAAGAGGTCTCATTAGCCGAGTTGGTTGACAAGAGATCAAGTCCCAGTTGCGACCGTTTCCTTTTTATTTTTCTGCGTCTTATTATTTTTCACACTTTTGTTCAGATTTATTATTTTTATTTTCTTTATTGATGGTTTATAATTTGATGGAAAACCTGATATTGCTACTAGCCAAGGGCGGATTTAGGGGGGGGGGGGCACGGGGGCACGTGCCCCCCCCCCCCCCCCCCCCCCCCCCCCCCCAGATGGTATTTTTTGTGTACTGTGGAGATTCCATCACAGTACAGAAAACTGTCTTTATTAAACATTTAATTTTTCTATTATATTAACACTTTCATAAACCTTCCTATACATACTTGAACTTGTAGAAATAAACTTGAAGTATGATATGAGTTTTTTTGCCCGCCCAGAAAAAATCCTAACAGTAATTGTTTTTTTTGCGCGTACGCAACTTGTGCCCCCCCCCCCCCCCAGAAAAAAATCCGAACAGTAATTGTTGATTTTATTTTTTGCCCGTCCGCCCCTTGTGCGCCCCCCCCCCCCCCCAGAAAAAAATCCTGACAGTAATTGTTAATTTTTTTGCCCGTCCGCCCATTGTGCCCCCCCCCCCCCCCCCAGAAAATTATCCTGGATCCGCCTCTGCTACTAGCCATATTCATGTGGGAATAAACTAACAGACTACTGAGCTATGTAATTAACAACCCCTATCGGAAAATCTGTAAAATTTTGTAATGTTAATTTTGTGTGTTGTAGGTACCTTTAAAATACTGATGTATAAAAGCAATGATATATTAACATCAAATTTCGCTAGAGAGCCTCTTCTGTACCTTCGTATTTTCTGGTCCTATAACGCAATACATGATTTATGAGATGAAATTTTCTGAAACCTTTTCGTTTCATGTTTGAGCTTCCTACTCTGTGCGTTTGATATAGTGTCACTTTAACAAGACGACCTCCGTAGTCCAGTGGGTCTACGTGAGTCAAGACTCTTGACTCACAATCCGTAGGTCGCAGATTCGAACCCGGCATGCGCAAATAAATTTTATTTGATTAATTTGTGTTATTTCACAATTAATTCATTTAAAATATAATATATATATAGTATATTTGCGGCATGTTCCAGAGTAGAAGATATTATCAGTATCGCCCTGGTGTAAGACCACTTCCTTCTAACCTTCCTCTTCCCCACCTTCTTTCCCTCCCCACTACCTTCAGCCTCACAACATACACCAATTGGGGATGCCATAGTCTCACTGGCTCCAGACCGGAGCAGTTGAGATTCTTGTGCGGTATTTCACTGTAAAAAAAAAAAAACATGTGCCTCTTCTGGTAACAGTATCTACTGACAGGGAGTTTCACTACATCAAATTGGTAAAGTTTTCAAGAAACACGTTAAAGTTGATCATAGATCGCCCTAAGAAAGGATTTTAAATTGGATTAAAAAACAAATTTATATCTTCATCAGATTTCTTTTCCCAACAAAGAATGAAAGCCTTTCAAAGATTTTCCCACCTTTCTTTCTAATGGTTGAACATACCACACTTTCCTGGTGTGTGCGTGTTCTACTTTTAATAGACTGAAACAAAATGTCTGCAAAGGGTGTGTTCATATTCCAGGTATTTTACTCCATGCTGTTTAAATTCTTCTAGTCGTATTTCGCATGCAATACTAATCACGCTGCGCTAAATTCAAACTAACTTAAATAAAGAACAAAACTTTGCACTGTTTCGGTGACACAGTCCAAGATGGGAGAATTTAAAAGTATATTTTTATTTCTTGCTGAACGTCTGCAGTTGTTTGGAGAACTTGTGAAAATTTGTACAAAATTTTCAGGCATACCTCCGCCATTTTTTCAATGGGATCAATGAATAACATTCATAGTTTTCTTTTTTTTTACATTAACTCCACACAGGAGGCCCTGAGGAAAATAGTTTCCCTCTAATATTTCTAATATGACTTAAAATTATTTGTTATACCTTTTTGTTTAGCAAGTTCAAAAAGCAACTCCTTTGTACCAGGTTGCTCCCTACTTATTTCTTGTATTGATGATATAGTGTCAATTCTGATAATAATACACGTAAGATGATAATATTATATACATACTGATTTTTATTTTAAACTTTATGAGTAAGATTTCAAAGTATAATATTTAATCAAATTAAGATAACATTAGCGAAACTCAATCGAAAATCTGGAGACAGAAAAATCAGAAAAAAGATATTGGCACCTGTGGGACTCGAACCCAGGACCATTTGCTTACATGGCAAGTGCTCTACCAACTGAGCTAACGTGTCGATATTCAATTTGGTTACTTTTAACTGTATCATACTTCGACTAAGAACTACCAACATTATTTTCATTTTCTTAACGCAAATATTATTGCCTGCTTTCTTTATATAATAATAACAATGTGTGCGTTATAGCCAACACAACAACGGGGCGTTATCGCCCTCGTTGATAACCTGTACTCAAGTGACAGGACAACTCAACAAAGTAGCACTTTATCACTGCTTTGAAAAGTCATTAAAAGTTATGAAAAAAACTAATAATAGATTACGTCGGCCGGTTATAGCTATTTTTTTATTATATTTAAATTATTAAAGCATCAACTCTAACTTCCCACCCACTGTTAGTAAATACAATGAAACCTTGCACAGGTGTGTCGGGTCGGAAGAGCTCCATTTGGGTTAATTAAAGTAACTTTACAAACTTTTTATCTAAAATGGAAGCGAGCAGGTTGATTAAAACATGAATATTAACTCACCATGGGGTGGGTAATGTGACTGAATTCATATGATATTACTTTTAGATTTCAAATACAAATTTATACTATTCTTCATTGCAAAGAGGTAAGTATACCAACAAAGAAATCCTATTTAAGACAGCGTGTTATAGCAGCAGATTTAAGAGAATAATTAGAATTTAATCAAAAAATATGGCATAACTGTGGGGATATGTAGGTATAAATCTGATGTATACTTTTTATAGAAAATCCTTTATTTTGTCCGCGAAGATCCCACAAGCGTAGTCCTTTCGCACTTATTATATTATTGATATATTTCCCCTTCAGCGGACAGATGTGATATTATTGAGACCACAATTCACCAACAGAGTGGGATATTGGGAATCGCATTCTTTGCAACATTTTTTCTCAAGAATGGATAAAATTTATCACTAAAGAAATTGCGCTGACTTCAATAGGTGACTCTTGTGAAGGTGACTATTCTATACTGAGTTAATGCCGGCGAGTGTTGGGTTACGAGAGTCCCTTCTTACATTACTTATTTGTTATCTCCAGAGATAGAAGCCATTTTTAAAACAATAAAGAATATTCTAAAATCTAACTGGTAGGATTTGAAATACTTTACCGAGTATTTTTTACGATATTTATGGCAATATTTGGTGTCTCGAGCTTTCTGGCAAAATACTATTAGAAGAATGGACCATTCAAAGATATTTGTTTCAAGATAAGGATTTCCGAAACTCTTAGGGGTAGAAATAGATGCCTATCTAAATCGCAGTTATATCCAATGGTTCCTTTTTGTGAAAGTTGAGAATAATCATCAAAAGATTATTGAAAAGAGACCCTTTTATGTTGAGCTTTTTCTGTAACGAGTTTAGTTTTCTTTTTCAACAATAGTTATACATGTATGATGAGATCTTTTTGACCTTCTTATTTAATTTATATCGTATTGAGCCTCTGATAAAGGGAAATATTTATTGTAAATTTTTAAAATGTTTCTGCTGTCTAAACCTCTTGATTATAGTTGAAAATTGTTCCCGAAATTTATCAAAAAAAGCATTTTAAAAGCCTTTCTTATTTATCCCCTCAGGCCTCTGGCATATTCTGTCAGAAGGTCAGAGTATTTCCGCATTGCAGTAAAATCCAAATAAATCGAATACTTCTGAACGCATTCCAAAACTAAAAATTGTTATTGAAAGGTAATGAAATTTGCTTTCAAGTTTTATTGTCAGAAATAATAAAAATTAAAATATACATTTTTTTTTAATTCAAACATAAATTAGTTTTAAAAATGGCTCACTTTACGTTTTTTCTATCTTTAATTAATGATAACAAAAAATATATATTCTATTAAACAAATATATTATAATAAATGAATATGTTATTATCACCTAATTTTATGTTGTTTTATGCAAATACAATTCAAAAAGTTAAAATATTTTTTTCAATTAGCAGTCAGAAACTTTTGTTTCATAGAGGTAAACATTTTAATTTATTCTTTTCCGAATACTTTTTAAACTTGAACTTAAAACGTGGTGTTTTTTCCTACTAAAACAAAGTTTAAATTATATTTCACACCTTCAAAGTAAGAGAGATCCAACGATTTCTATGAGACGTCTGTGAGTTGTTCCCAAAAGCGAACAAATTGTCCTGAGGGGATTTACTTACTCTGCGAAGATTCCCTCAAAATAATGACCAAAGCATGGCGGACAGAATTCACGGCCTCACAGTTGACGGCCGCCGTGGTCGGGGGTAAGGCTCTTGTCTCACAATCCGAAGGTCGCGGGGTTAAATCCCGGCATGCGCAAATTAATTTTATTGATTATTTGGTGTTATTTTACAATTAATTTAATTAAAAATTATATTTCGTAGGTATATTTGCGGCACGTTCCAGCGTGGATACTCTCAGTATCACCCTGGTATAAGACCACCATTCAGAATTGAAACGTTGCTTGAAATGCTTTAGCCGTATTTGGTGACCAGACCTGAATAGCCAGGTACTTCACCACTTTCTTCTACCCATCTCTCCAATACCTTCAACCTCACACCATACCTCAATTGGGGATGCCATAGTCCCACTGGCTCCAGACGGGAACAGCTGAGACTCTTGTGAGGTATTAGTATAATAATAGCAATAAATTTCCATAAAATAATAATTATTTAAAATAATTATTGAATTTCCCTTTATATTCATTTTCCACATGAATAATTATTAATAATATAATATTCGTTTCAAAATCCCCTTAGCATAAATTCTTCATTAAAAATTTTGAAAGAGAACCAAAAAGATTGTTTTCCAAAGTCCACAGCCGTCAACTTTTTTCTCAAACTCCGAAAGATAACATTTTGTCTAAACTTTTCCGACAAACCGCTGAAGCGCCTAATAAGTTTTCTCAGTTACTCAAAATGGTAATTTTATTTAACGGCGCTCGTGTTTGACTCTGAATGGTTCACCGGCTGCATTGTATTATTCTATAACGTTAAGTTGGATCACGTGGCGATTTGTCACCATATAACTAAACTAAATATAACTAAAGAACCTAAAATGAATGCTAAGGAGGATAACGACCCGCAAATAACTGTTTAAAAGAATAGAAATAAACTAATGAATTTTGTCAGAATATTCATGAATAATAATGAAAATTTATTGTTGTGAACTCTTTCGAATTTTGCCTCTGGCACCAACACATTTTTGTTGAAATTTCGAATCGAAATTTCCTTTGTCATAGACTACGTCGTAGTTGGTTGGGGTTATTTTTCATCTACAGGTCAAAGGTTTTTTTGGATACTGTCAACAAACAAAGTGATTGAAAATACTGGCAAAAATCCAACAAACCTTCAGAGGGTCTATCGTTATCTCCCCCTTTGCCAAGGACATCATATTTAATATATTTCCCTATAATCTAAGACAAAAATAATGCTAAAATAAAATTGATGTTAACATAAATGAATGAACAGATTAAGGGGAACGACTCGCGGCCTGTTTTCATACAAATTTCAATTTGTTGCCAAAATACCCAACCAAACTGTACAATTTTTTTATTCATCAATAGCAATACAAATATCCAGCACGGATTTGTGTTACTTTATTTATCTGTGTTTTAGATTATGAAACATAAGCCATTAAATAATAATTTTTTTCTGGTTTTTCGAGACAACTTTGACATTTTTGTATGAGTTCGAGTTGATAGAATGAATTGTAATCAGAAGTGGGTACATTTCCACGGAATTCATTCGGTCAAGAAAAACAAAAGTGAAATTCAAATTCTTTCTCGTTGCTAAGGATCGTGACCCCTACTCCAATTTCCATGGTGGACAACGCTGTCATTTTAATATATAAAGGAAATTAGATATATTGCAAAACAATTGTGGTTTACAGAATTATACATAGTAATTTCAACTTCCTTTGACAGATGTTATTAGTATAGATGGTTATACGTCATATTTAGGTGTCTCAACAGATGTCAGTTAAGTAGTACCTAAGAGGAGGGACGTCTATTGTCGTTCGATCCGGATGACCGATCAGTGGTTGAGTGGGCATAGCGCTTGGGTCCCACCCGAGCGTCACGTGTCACGTGTTCGATTCCTCGGCTGGCTAAGTCCTCCATCACAACACAAGCAACATTTTCGGCTTTCTGTGGTGGTAGTAGGAGATTTTAAAACATTGTTGGGTTATTCGTAACCCGGGAATGTTTGTCTTTCTTTAAAAAAAATTTAAAAAAAATTATTAAAAAAAAAATTTAATGCAAGAACGGTTACAAAAATCGCCGATAATTTATGATAGACCGTTGGGTTCCCACCACCTCTATTCTTTCCTCCGTGGTTCCCACCGTAATTGGATTCCCAACTTTAGGATAGGACCTCCTAAAGTACGCACGTTTGGTAGAGTAAAGTATTCATTGTTAACCTTACGATAACGTAAATAGAGAAACTTGTAATCTCGATGAAACTTGATATTTATTGGAGTTTTTGCGAACATATTTGAAGTAATATCAATCACTGGTAATATTAATTCAAATGTGCAGCTGTAACCACAAAATATAAGCATATAAACACTTTCCTGAATCTTCTACTTCCCTAAACTCTCTTTCTAGTTCCACTGTCTTGTCACTTGTCATTTGACATATAAACATCTACACCGAGAAAACCATGTTTGACAAAAAAATACAAAAACTTATAAGCTTGACGACGTGCGACGGTTCTAAAGCTTTCATTGTTCCAATTTAAAAGGATGAAGACGTTTATGTACCGTTTCTCCTTCCCAGGAGTAAAAAGATGTACCATAGAGCTAAGGAACCATGTTAAGAAAAATGGCGACATAAAGTAAATAGCTCTTTTAAAAAATATATATATATATATTTTTTTTTTTTCTCTCTTTTGCTATTTTAACACCCGGTGAAAGAACCTCTCTAATGGTGTAAAGTTGTTAAATGAGGTTTAAAAAATAAGTTCATTTAATAAACCGCTTTGCTGTTTGGGTAAGTTTCTCGGAAGAGAAAAATTACAAAAGCGTGCCGCCTAAGGAAATTAAACATGACCCGCTCTGCAGGTTTTTGCTGCTAGGCCCTGAAGCGGCATTTTGGTTCGATTTCACCCAGCTCAAGTGTTGGTGAACATTTTATAAATCCAATACGATCTGGTTCCAAAAATGGCCGGTTCCTCGGATCCACTGGTATCCAGTGACAGCTAGTTACCGGGACAAAGTAACCGTGACAGGCAATGACGCCATACGTAATATATAGCCGCGTGATACTATTATTCACAACTAAGTATAACCGTCAATCTTTCCATATCCGGATACAAAGGAACCTAGACAAACCTCACCCAATAAAAACGGACACCCCTATTAAGTCATATTAGGTAAAAAAAGTTAATAATTATTGACTTTTTATTTATTATCTCGGCATGATGTGAACATTTGTTATTGGGTTGTAACCTAATTATTATAATTTATTGTTTTGTTTAATGCATGTTATGTTATTAACCTGTAAACGTTCCTAATAAAATAAAATAAATAAAAAGTCACCTAACGTAGCGAACCACTTGGAGTGATCTATGGCAGGGGTGTTGGTGATCCAGTAAATGGTTCGCGGGGCGGCGGTATCCATAACCGCTTCCCAAGTTGGGTTGTTGGGAAGAAGTTAGCCTAAATCCATCAGTTATTTTTAAAATCTATAAATTCTGTCTCATACAAGTAAAATCCATTTACCATATCCTACCGATTACTTATTTATTTATCTATTGACGCCCTATTGGGCTTTTACAAGTACATATTAAATACAAATTTAATTTATAACAACAGTATAACTTTAGAAAAGATTAAAAAAATACAAATAAAGCATAAACTACTATAATGTATGACTTTAGAGAACTCGTAGGTACAATTCATATACCTACGAGCAACAAAAACATTTAAAAAAATCAAAACACTTTAATTTTTACATAATAACTCATTGTATGCATTTATAATACGAACATTAGAGAAAAAAAAACAACAAACAAAGGAAAATCGAAATAAAGTAAAATGATTTCTCATTCATTATTTACATCTAAAAAATGGTGGATTAATTTGGCTTTAAATGTATCGAAGTTTAAATTAAATATGTCAGCGATATAAAATAACAATACTCTTTAGCAGTGCAAACGTCAAATATTCGTCTCCAGTCTAAATAATGAACAAAAACTTAATTACAGCAAATCTGAACCTAAAACTTATACGCAATATTGTGTAGTGCAAATATTAGTGAAATAAAGTGTTAAAACCTCCAAGTTTAGTGTACCAGCAAAGGAAAAACACAATAATTAAACACAAGCTCTGACAGTTAAAGTACCTATACGAACTACATACTTGAAACTTGGGACAGTGAAGGTCAACCAGTGGTTCTAAAATAAAGCTTAATAATTTATTCAACAAAAAATTAAATAAACTGAAAAACATATCTTTAATACCACAATGGATATCCAGTCGTTCATATCAAACGCAGAAAAGGCAGTCAATGCTATCAACAAAGTGCTTCTTGACCCTGGCAACAAATTTAATAAGGACCAAATAGCAAAAATTACTCCGATAGCATGTGAAATATTAGCGTCAATCGGCAGCATGTCGGCAGCGGTAGCCACCAAAACTGGCACCTTGGAAGGTGAACTGAGGGCCTATAAAGAAATTCAAAAAAACATACCACCCCAAAACAATTTCAATATTTGTGAGGCTATCAATGAAATTAACGAAATTAATGAGAGGTCAAAAAACATCATTTTGTGCAACGTGCCCGAAAGCACGAAGGTAGCAGTTACAGACAAAATTATGGAAGATCAAACTGCAGTAACAGAAATAATTTCCAAAATTGACACACCTGCAATAAACAACATTGTAAAAATGTATCGATTTGGTAAATATAACAGTAATAAACCAAGACCTATAAAAATCCATTTTGATAATTCCCAGACAGCAAGAACACTACAAGGAAAAAAACATCTCTTAAAGGACAACCTACGCATTTACTCTGACTCGACCCCAGCACAGCAAAAGCATCTAACGGACCTACGAGTAGAACTAGAAAAACGAAAAGCTAATGGTGAGACAGACATAACAATTAAATACGTAAATTCGTCTCCCAAAATCGTCAACATTCATCCAAAAAACTGAGTACTATGAAAATATATTATCAAAACGTCCGTGGATTACGAACTAAATTAAACGAACTACGTTCTACCATATCTACACACCACTATGACGTATATGTGCTGACTGAAACTTGGCTCGACTCGGAAATAAAATCAACAGAACTCGGACTTAACAACTACAAAATCTTTCGCTGCGATAGAAGCTCTAAATCCAGTTCCAAAACAAGGGGCGGCGGAGTGCTAATTGCAATTAAAAAAAAATTGTTATCAAGAAAACTCAAAACAAAAAATAATACACTCGAACAACTATTTATACAAATTGATACCACCGTAGAAAAGATAATAATTGCAACTGTGTACACACCGCCACTATCTGATGCTCTAATCTACCGAAGCCACAGCGAAGACGTTGAAGATCTACTATACAAATACCCTAACTCTAAAATTATTATTCTTGGGGATTACAACCTCCCTAACCTGAAGTGGAAATCAAGTGATAGTGGCTTCATTGTAAATGAGGGCGAAAATGATCGTGCACGTGAGATTTTGGATATGACAAATTTTTTAAATCTTTTCCAACATAACTTTATATACAATGCAAATAATCGCTTACTAGATCTAGCAATATCAAATTATCCTAAATTGGTCATTGACAAATGTAATGATCCTCTCTTACCTGTTGATAACCACCACCCCCCTCTTTATATTAAGCTAAATGTGTGTAGCGTCAAACCAAAACACGTTGAAGAGACTCTCAACTACAAACGTGCAGATTTTGAATCTATAAATTATCATCTTTCCCGTATCGACTGGTCTTTTTTATCGGACGTGAATACTGACAAATCCTTAGATAATTTATATTCAATATTGTCTAGCACCATAAAATCATATGTACCACTATATACTCCTAAAAAACATACATATCCAACTTATTTCTCACCAGAACTAAAAGCCTCACTTCAACAAAAAAAAACATCATAAAAAATTCAAAGAAACTCGATCGATGATCGAATATGCAATTTTCAGTGAAACTAGAAAACAATGCAAAGATCTTTCTAAAATCTGTTATAAAACATATATAAACTCTATCGAAAACACAGCTTTGCACTCAAGTAATCTCTGGAAATTTATCAAAACACTAAACAACGACAGCACAGACTATCCACCACAAATGCATATGGACGACAAATGTGCAAACAGCACACAATATATCGTAAATCTTTTCTCAGATTTCTTTAAAAATGTTTATGATGAGGAAACACCAAAGGAAAAAATTCCTTCATACACATTTAACAAAACCATACATTTAACAGACTGCTACATAACAGAAGAATCTTGCAAAAAAAAACTGTGTTCCTTAGACATTAACATATCTGCAGGCCCAGACTCCATCCCGCCAATTTTCCTAAAACATTGCTCGTCTGTATTGTCTAAACCACTAACCATTCTATTTAACCAGCTACTATCTTCTGGACATTTTCCTGTCTACTGGAAATCCAGCTATATTATCCCAATACTTAAAAAAGGCGATGAGACTGACATTTCAAACTATCGACCTATATGCATACAATCTGTATTACCCAAAATCTTTGAATCTCTAGTTCTTGATGAAATATATCCCACGTTAACAGAGATAATAAATGACAAACAACATGGCTTCATTAGAGGTAGATCAACTTCAACAAACTTATTACTCTTTCAAAACTATATATTGGAGTCTTTTTCTAAAAACAAACAAGTTGACTGTATATATACTGATTTCTCGAAGGCTTTTGATAAAGTGTCCCACAAAATACTGATCCGAAAACTTCATGCTCTGGGAATCAGAGCAAATATGTTGAGCTGGCTAAGTAGTTATGTATCAGGTAGAACTTTATTTGTAAAAATAAAATCATTTATATCTAAACCATTTTCCGCCACTAGTGGAGTACCGCAAGGTAGTCATCTTGGCCCAATTCTATTTCTTGTTTTTATAAACGACATAGTCAACTGCTTTAAAGACGTCAAAGTATTGCTTTTCGCTGATGACATTAAATTATATAAAGAGATAACTATCCTTAATCACTGTGAAATTATTCAATCCAATATAGACATGCTAAAAATTTGGTGCTCACAAAACAATCTATATTTAAATGTAGAAAAATGCAAAACTTTGACCTTTTCCAGAAAAAAAACATCACTGTTTTTCGAATATTCAATAAATAAAATAAAATTAGAAAGAGTATCGGAAATGCGGGATCTTGGCATAATAATGGATGAGAAACTAGACTTCACAGTTCACATTCAACAAACTGCAAATAAGGGTATGAAAACATTAGGATTTGTATTAAGAACAATTAAAAACTTTGAATCGCTACAAATCATTAAACTACTGTACACATCCCTTGTTAGAAGCCTAATAGAATATAACTCCATAGTCTGGTCGCCCTTCTACAAAATTCATATTCATACTATTGAAAGAATTCAAAGAAAATTTCTACGTTTTGTAAATTTTAAACTTAACATCCCTTTAGAGCACATAAATTACCCGTCGTTAATGAATACTTTAAATATTCCAACATTAGAAAACAGACGAAAAATAAACGACCTAACCTTTTTATTAAAATTATTAAACTCTAAATTCGACAGTTGTGAACTCCTGCAATTAATAAATTTACATGTACCTACACGAACAACTAGACAAACATTGACATTTTATACACGTACATCTCATTCGAACTATGATTTACATTCTCCAATACAACGTTTGCATAGTCTTGGTAACAAATACTTAAACAATCTGGATATATTTGACAATAATTTGAACTTAGCAAACTTCAAACGCCATATGTGCCAACTATTTATTTCTACCTATCCCTTAAACTAATGTGAACAACAATTTTAAACATTACCTGCTTTATGTCAACTCATATATTTTATGGACTATATTTTGTTTCTTATATTTTATGATGCCTGTATTTTGTTAACGCTAATATTTTATGTAACCTAAATTTTTATTTTTTTTTACCCTTATATTTTATGTAATCTATATTTTGTTTTTAACAAATATTATGTTACTTGTATTGTGTATTGTATTTTGTAAACCCATTCTTTTCACTGTAATTAAAAAAAATGTACTGCATTCATATTATGTAAAAGCCCTATGGGCGTTTAAATAAATAAATAAATAGATATCAGTTAGATCATTGCCCAATCTATGTATTCTTTCTATCACAGAATTTATAGCGAAGTTATTGTTGTAAAATAAAATATTACGCCTAGTATATTTTGGAGGTACATGTAAGGATAACAAGTTTATAGCATCAGGGCAGTCCAACCTAGAATGAACAATTTTATATAATAAGAGGAGATAAAATATTTTTCGCCTTTCGGATAATTTAGATAAGTTAAGTTTACTGCGCAAATTGACATAATTGATTTCAATAATAGGAATACCAATTTTGAAATTAATAAAACGAAAAAAATGTATTTTTAATTTTTTCTATTTGTAAACAATGAGAGTTGAAATGAGGACACCAAATGCTTGAATTATACTCAACCTGACTTCTAACTAAAGACGTGTATAGTAATTTTATGGTTTTTATGTTATTAAAGTCTTTAGAGATTCTAAGAATAAATCCAAGCATTTGTAATCCCTTACTGGTAATACTAATAATGTGATTTGTGAAGCGTAATTTGGAGTCAAAGATAACGCCTAGGTCGTTAAATTCAAAGACTCTTTTTAGGGTGGCATTGTTAATTGTGTAGTCGAATAATAAAGGGGTTTTAGATCTATGGAAACTGATTGTTTGGCATTTGTTGATGTTAAGATATAATTTGTTTACGATGCACCATTCATAAAGTTTATTTAAGTTACGTTGAAGAATTAAACAATCAGAAGACTTTTCGATCGATTTAAACATCTTTAGATCGTCTGCGAATAGAAGAAAGTGAATATTATCGAAAATTAATGAAATGTCGTTGATAAATAATAGGAAAAGAATTGGTCCTAAGTGGGAACGTTGGGGGACCCCACTTAAGGCAAAAAAAGTGTAAGAAGTTGTGGAGGTAATTTTTACAGACAGTTTTCTTTGTGATAAGTAACTTCTAAGCCATTCGAGAAAGTTGCCGCTTATTCCCAAGTGTTCTAATTTTTCCATTAAAATGCGGTGAGAAACAGTATCAAAGGCTTTGCTAAAATCAGTATAAATTGTGACAACTTGATGACCCTTGAACAGTGCATTAGAAATAAAATTTTCGTAAAGCAATAAGTTAGATAACGTAGACCTGCCTGGCATGAAACCATGTTGATATGTTGATATAAGTGGTTTTATTTGATGTATGATTTTACTTAATATAATCTTTTCAAAAAGTTTAGGTAGTGATGACATAATACATATAGGTCTATAATTTTCAATTTGACTTTTATCTCCTTTTTTAAAAACAGGTGTTATAAAGCTACTTTTCCAAATTTCGGGAAAACGACCTGTAGATAAAGATAAATTGAAAATTATAGTAATAGGAAGAGCTAGAACATGGATACAGTTTTTAAGTAATATTGAAGGAATCATATCTGGCCCCGAATTCGACCTGATATCCAGCTGATTGATAAAAGTCACAACATCATTTACTTCCACATGGATGTTATGCAAGTTGAGGGAGTTTTTAGTAGATTGAGGTTTGTCAGATAAAATGTTGACATTGTCTTCAACGTATACGCTCTTAAAGAAATCTGCAAATAAATTTACAATATCGTTTTTGTCATGACCCACTTTTTTCCCGTAAAACATTGTACCGGGAAAGTTAGAGTTATTTTTCCGAAAGGAGTTAGCGTAGTTCCAAAATTTATTAATATTTGTTAAAATTGAATTTTCAACATTGTTGGTGTATTTCTTAAAACATACTTTGGATTTCCTGGTACAATCTTTACGCAGAACGGAGAATGCGATATAATTTTCTAGCGTTTTATTTATTTTATAACGTTTGTGGGCAATTTTTTTATCATAAGTTAGATTAATTAGTTCGAAATCGAACCATTTAGGGAATTTAGACCTGTAATATGTTTGTAGGGGTACAAAGCTATCGATTGCTTGATAAATTACATTGTAAAAGTATTCTAAGGCCTCATTTAAACTTGTAAAACAAGTGAGATCACAAGCCCAATTATAAGTAGATAAAAATTTTATAATTTTTGGGTAATCTGCTTTTTCAAAATTACGCTTGACAATCGTGGGTTCAATTACCTTAACATAAGTATTGTTGTAAATGATTATTAGAGGGGGATGGAATTTATCGATTGGAAGAATCATTTCATCAGAGGCATACACATTAACATTAGACGAATTTGAAAAGACTAGATCGAGAAGACGAGAGTTGATGTTGTACACATGGTTTTTCTGTTGCAAATTTAAAAAGTTAGACATTTCTAAAATTTCATGGGAGCCATGATTGATGTTGTCCGGGCTCGAGGAAGTGATATTCTCAATGTCCCATATAATATTTGGAAGGTTGTAGTCACCCATCATAATAAATGTAGCATCAGGAAATTTTCTTGGCATAGTTTCAACTTCAAGGTGGTGCTCTTTATAAGTTTGCAGGCAGGAGGATGGTGGTATATATGTGCAACCGATTATAAGCTTTTCTTTTTTTAACGAAACCATTACAAACACTTGTTCGAGATGTTTGTGAAGGCACTTCAGTTTCCTCGAAACCAGTTTGGTTGACACTGACAATAGTACGCCGCCACCTCGTGTTTTATTGCCGGAACTTTGATATCTGTCGTTTCTGTAAATGAAATGATCAATAAACCCCAGTTCTTGATCGTTTATATCAGAACGTAATCAGACAAGATTGGGTCTTTGAAACATTAAATTCAACGAGATTATTTTTACCCCAAGAGAAAACACTCTCGAGGTAACCGTCCATTCTTTGCTTCAAAGCCTTACGAGTTGTTGGAGTTTGTGAGCCCTTTGGGGGCTTGTCAAACAAAAAGCTATCATGAACTGTACTGTCATCCGCGTAACAATGAATTGGTGCACATGACAAGAGGTCGTTGATGTGCAACAAAAACAAAGTCGGAGACAGAACCGATCCCTGCGGGACGCCAGCATTTATCGAGTGTGAGGAAGAGGTGAAACCATCGACTACCGTCTGAATCGACCTCTCCCTCAAGAAGTCGGCAATCCACGTACACAAGGATGCGGGAAGTCCGTAAGAATGCAGTTTGTTGACAAGTCCTCGGTGCCAAACCCGGTCAAAGGCCTTGGAGATGTCCAGTGCAACCGTTTGGGTCTCACCGAAGCGTTCCAGGCATCGCCCCCAAACATGCGTCACATACGCGAGAAGATCACCGCACGAGCGGTTCCGCCGGAATCCATATTGACGGTCGTTAATAATTTTGTTCTTCTCGAGGTATGTGAGCAGTTTGTCGTTGATCACACGTTCCATCACCTTAGACAGAACTGATGTGATCGCTATGGGGAGGTAGTTGGCCGGGTTGGAGCGGTCACCCTTCTTTGGAATAGGATGGATAACCGCTTTTTTCCAACCAGAGGGCACAGAGCCAGTCTTCAGGGACAGTTTAAAAAGCTTCGTCAAAATTGGAGCTATTTCTGCAGCGCACCTTTGCAGTACCAGGGCAGGTATTCCGTCAGGCCCACTAGCTTTATTAACATCAAGCCCTCGTAAAACATGGAGTACTTCCCGATGCCGGATTCTCAGCTTTTTCATACGAAAACCGCAGTGAGGAACCGACGTCGGGACAGCACCTTGGTCATCGAGGGTTGAGTTATCCGCAAACATTTTACCTAGTAAGTTAGCCTTTTCGGTGGCGGTGTTTGCTAGTGAGCCGTCAGGTCTGGTAAGAGGTGGCAGACTGGATTTGCAGAAATTGCGACCTATTGAGCCCGCAAGCGACCAGAATTGCCTGCTGCCATGCGGGCATGCAGTCAGCTTTCTGCTGATCTGCTGGTCGTGCTCGAATTTTGACCTATTTATGATTCTCTTGGTTTCCTTTGCCAATTTGTTGTAAGCTGTTCTGTCTTCGGATGTTCTAGATGTGTTGTAGGCTCGGTAAGTCGCGTTTTTTCGTCGCACTGCTTCAGCGCATTGTCGACTGAACCACGGCTTTGAGCCTACACCAGTTTCCTTAACAGTAGATTGGATGAAGCCATCCATCGCGGATGTGATGACTTCACCAATTTCCTGGGCACATCTTGAGGGATCCGAAGTCCGAAAACAGACAGCTGACCACGGAAAAGCATTAAAATGTGCCCGCAGACCGAACCAATCTGCTGACCTATAGTGCCACACTTTTCTCTTCAGCCTCTCGTTTGGTGGTCTGAAGTTTACAGGGATTGATGTCGTCACCAGGCAGTGGTCGGACGATCCTAAAGGCGCTGTGACTTCAATCCTGTAAACGTATGGCACAGGCTACATAGCACTAGTGTATCACATAACCATCCCAATCGCCCCGAAAAAACTCTTCTCGCCCCCAAAAACTACGTAATGTCTCCCGCCATGATTCCTCGAATGACGTTTCCGGTCTCCTTCCAGTTTGGCCAACCAACAAAGTTAAAAAAAGAAGAAAAAAATAATGCATAGACAATAAACAGTACCTACTTTGCGCAGTACCTGCTCGCGAAATAGATATGTTACATACCTTAGAAGCCCGCCGAAAAATATTTTTGGGAAACATTTTTTTAAGCTGATCTCCGGTACTGTACTGAATCCACCTATGTTAAAGGAGATTAACCTACATGTCCCTAACGCGTATACTCGTGGGAGATCCCACACACTTTTTCATGCTCCGAAGGCGAGAACTTCTTCCTTTCAGAATGCCCATTAAATAGAGCAATTCAACTGCTTAACGATTCTGCATTGAACATTGACATTTTCAATGTTACCTATAGAGAGTTCAGTAACTATCTTTTGACATACGTCTCAACATAGTGAAACTGCTCCCTTGGCCTTTTTTCTGTTATATTTTGTAATCTTCTCCGTAATTATTTGGTGTATAACTGTTTTATGGAGAACCTGAAAAAAAAAAAAATAAAATAAAGAAAATAATTGTGATGTTTTTTTTTTTAAATATGTTTATTTAGTTATTAATTGTACAATAATTTCTCTTACTTAAATCTTACAAAACTGATCAATCAGTTTGATTGTAAAAAATCTCTCATTTTTCCTATTTATTTACTTACAACATATAAAATGGTGCTTAATACATATCTAGTAATTATTTAATAATATAATACTTAATATTAAAATACTTAACTAATTATTATAATGCTTATTATAACATAAATTTTATTTTGAACAATGGTTTAAAGAACTAGGTCTATACCTATTCGATCAAAATATTATTTGTTTTTCATAGATTTAGGTATTTTTATACAATATTTTAGTTTTCATATTCTATTGAAGTAGAATCATCATCATCATCTTCTTCCCCTTATCCTATTCGGGTCGGGGACCCATTGCATCGACAAGGCTCCTCCATATGTCCCTGTCTTGTGCTGATTGTTCGGCCTCTGTCCATGGTATTGAAGTAGAATGATAATAATAATAATAATAATAAGAATCTTTATTCAATGAAATAACAACAATATAACTAGAAAAATTACATGCTCAATGTAGTTTACAAATAGATTACATCAATCAGTACAGAAAAATTAACAAATAGAAAGTAACGTAAGAAAGGTTACACAGGAGTAGTATAGTTATACAGTATTTTTAGTTGTGCATAGCCTGCCTCACTAGGTGAACCTGTATTGAGGCAGAATTTATTTAATGATCTAACTTTAGTTTTGATTTTTTAATATGATGTCTCGTTTTTAATATTTTCAGGTAATGCATAAATATTTCCGGAATTTTATGCCTTTTTGTTCAATCACCGTATACATTTTGAGATTTATTAATAATAAACATTTCTGCTTCTCTATGCCTAGTGGGGTAGTTATGGTTTACAGGTTTTTTGAATTCTGTATTCCAGAATTCATCTAGAGTTAATTGGTAATCTACCCTACTATGTATAGAGAGCACATTACACAAGAAGGACATTTTTTTTATAATTGGCATCACATAATTGAACTTTTTTTTTGCCTGATATCAATTTTAGGAAACGGATTTGTAGTTGTTCTATTTTATTTAAGTACGTTTTGTACGTTAATCCGTAACTATTTATTCCGTATCCTATAATTGATTCTGCTAATGCGTTATATATACAGTATAATATATTTTTATTAACAGAGTTTTTTAGGTGATAAAATTTCCCTAATATGGATCTTAATCTATTACATACATTTTCAATATGAATTGACCAGTTAAAATTGACATCTATTGTAAGACCAAGGTATGTATATTGGTACATGATGTATGTGTGTGACTGTGAGGGCTTGAGAGCGAGACAGCGAGTATGGAGATGTATAAAAGGCATGTACGGGCTGTTGTACGCTCTCTCCAGATTTATCTCTTCAA
Source organism: Limnephilus marmoratus (assembly GCA_917880885.1). Taxonomy (NCBI): domain Eukaryota; kingdom Metazoa; phylum Arthropoda; class Insecta; order Trichoptera; family Limnephilidae; genus Limnephilus; species Limnephilus marmoratus. The sequence goes on from OU862921.1 coordinate 502,334, forward strand.
CAATAAACATTGTAACATTATCATATGTTATTTACTACCCGCACTACAAGATATCACAGTTGGCGCAGCCGTAGTTCGAACTTTACGTCGGTAGTTCTTAATTTACGCCGGTAGTTTTTAAATTATCGGAAGATTGTAATCAAGAATATTGCGGATCGCAGAGAGTCTGGCGCTATTAAGCGTGAAGATCGCAAGAATAAGGAAGAAAGAAACTGGAGCAGCCACACGCAATTATTAGCGTATGTGGGATCGACAAGTTTGCAAAATTACACCGTGTATACGGGGTACACAAGATCGTATCAAGTATCAAGGATCGGATCATCATCGTGTGGATTAGCCGGAAACCGGGACCTGGTTTCTGTCGCTGCAGTCTGGGAAGGAAGACCTCGGAGGAGAGGGATTGGATCCGCAGTTGTTGGGAAACGGAGCCAGACGGGGACGCTGATTCACGGCGTGAACCTGGAACGTGGAACGTGGACCTTGGAGTGTAGCCTTCTAGAAGTGCTGAGATAAGTAGTCTTGATTATTTTGTTTCTGCTCTTCTCCCAATGGAGGGTGTTTGTAAGAATTTGGGGACGTTCTGTTACAGAACGGGAGACTGGTCATTGTTCAAAGAACGTCTGGATCAGGCCCTCATTTTACATGATGACAAACTTGTGTCACAAGAGCGCAAAAGAGCATTTTTGCTGAATTGCCTCACCGAAGAAACTTTCTCTTTATTATGTGATTAATGTTTTCCTAAAAAGGTTTCTGTTTGTTTTTGATGATTTATGTAAATTATTTGATTCACATTGCAAATCAATTCAAAATATTTTCGAGTCGCGTGAATTGTTTTACAAATGTAAACAGTTAGCTAACGAATCTATTAAAGATTACGCAGCTAGGTTGAGAGGACTTAGTTTATCGTGTAATTTTGAACTGAGATTGGAACCATGTTTAAAGGACATATTCATTATTGGAATTTTCAATGAAAAATTGAAACATAAGTTGTTCGTTGAGGGGATCAATACATCTTTTTCTGAATGTATTAATTTAGCGGCTTCATGGGAACATGTTGTTAGTTTTAAGAAAGTTGATACGAATTTAAATGTTGTGCATAAGGATAGTAATTATATATCGAACGTGTTATATGAAACAGGATAAACTCTTCATTTCATCATTATTTTCGAAGACAAAATATTCTGCATTTGAACGGCGCATCGAAATATTAATTTCGTAACAATTTCAACGTGAGATGATTCATACATCCCAAAATAGAAATTATTTATTGCAACCTGCGATGATTAATACACCACAAGAATTTAAAATATTGTGAAACTAACGGAGCTGGCCCTATAAAACGGCTGCGAAGAAAGACAAAAAAAAATTGCTGGACCTGGGTCCACTCTCGGATGTGGACATGACCAAGTTTCCTAATTCCTCTGATTTTTGCAGGTCACCTACACCACGGGAGGGGAGGTTATGCCCTCGAGTTCAACGCCCATGCTACACGGAATAAAAATCAAGAATATAATTACATATACTGGAGTTGAAATAATTAAATATTTGGATTGTATAACTTTGAGAATAAAATATATATGTAATTAGGATTTAAGTGTGGGGGTGTGATGTATGTGTGTGAGTGTGACGGCATGAGAGCGAGACAGCGAGTATAGAGATGTATAAAAGGCATGTACTTGCTGTTGTGCGCTCTCTCCAGATTTATCTCTTCAACAACAAACATTGTAACATTATCATATGTTATTTATAGAATATCGCATGGTCCACAGGTATTTATTATTTCTGCAAAGTTCAGCTTGTCATAAGTCATAAGATTTTGCAATAACTTCCATATTTCCATACTTGTTCCCAGTTAGCATCTTCTGATTAAGGCAAGTGTTCCATAACACTCCCAGATATTTTATCGCCTGTGTCGGTAGGTGAATACATTTCTTTACGTTGATGGTCCAACCGAGTGACTGTAAGAAATCCAATGCTGCTAGTGTCTGCAGTCGGAGAGTTTCTCGGTTTTGATGAGCCAGGAAAAAGTCGTCAAAATAAACGATGACTCGTGTGCCCTTTTTTCAAAAGGATCTCTGCGATCCAATTGGTTATTGCTGTGAAAATTTTAGGGGAACTGCTCAAACCCTGGGGCAAACATGTCATCTGCAGACATTGATCTCTGTACACGACACGCAGAAAACGGTGATGGGTCTTTTCAACCGGTATATGAAAGTACGTGTGTGCCAGATCTACCTTTGTCATAGCCTCCGGGTTGCAAGAAATCGGGCACTTTGAAGTGGGAGATTAGGGAAAACTTTTTCAGTCACACAAAATTGTTCAGCGCTTTCAGATTGATGATAGTACTCCCATCTTCAGCAACTCCTTTATTTACATGTCCATATCGGGTGTGTGCCTTGTTGAGAAATTGTGCAGTCTCACCTGAGTGGGTCAGGTCAATGGTGGTCTCAACCAAAATGGGATCCGATAGCCATTGAGGATTTTTAGGGCGAAGTCGGGGGGCGTAAAAAACTTCACAATTGCCCTCCCTGAAATCGCCCGGGCGGGTTGTATATTGTCGCGACGGTGCAAGGTCTGCCTTCGCCCCGTCGGCCTCCGAAATTTTCGTCCTCTGCTGGCAGAGGAGGAAGGGCCAGAATGATGACCGGGGTCTGCCCGCCGGTACTGAAACGGAAATTGGGTGGAACCCAGATTCCCTGCGGGACTACACTGAGTTGGTATGACTGCTCATGTTCCGCTTTTCGGCCTTGACAAAATTTCGCTACTTCTTACTTGCGAAAACGGAGCCCTGAAGACTTTGCTCGCCCCACCAAGTCTCTGCAACTGGGAGATGAGCTTGTCTTCATTAAATAAATGGGTCACAGTTGGAGAAGTTTTCCCCAGAGCTGATCTATCAACTGGGGTTTTACACATCTCCAGGATGCGATCGCGCCGATGCTCGATAACTTCAGCCCGCTTCCCACAAGCGATATGAAGAATTGCGTCGTTCTTCGAAATACTTCCCCCAAAAAACTCCTGAAATTTCTCTCGTAAGGTCTCCGGCGAGAGTTCAACATCAGGCTGACAGCTTCAGGTTAGGACGCTCTGTATAGAGTCCTGGATGACCTACCTTTGTTTTAACGCTACATGGGAAATTGCTGCAAAGGCTCTCTCCATTCCCATGAGTTGGTCACATGCGGGTGTGAAGGAATTGAGTTCGCAGTTTACCTCCAATTCCTTGAACTCCGGGTCTGCTACGTATTCTTTCAATGTTTTGGCGTAGCGAACGTCACATCAACCGGGAGAATTAAAATTCTGCAAGCGCTCCACCGTTTTCAGCATGGCGCCCGTCGGTGCATTCATTTGCGGTTCCTTAAGCGACACGGTGGGATCCGGCATATGGAAAACCAGAGCAGCGGATGTGCCACAAGTAGGCCCATTTTGGGTCTCTAAATTTTCTGGGCCCTCAAATTCGCTCGCGTCGGAATCACCGGTGGCGTCTCGCCTGAAAAAAAAGTTCTGCAAATCGCTTAACTGCCGCGACAATTTCTTCAGCATTTTTTTCTGCGACCTTTTCTTGTGCCTTCTGTTCTTAGGCCGAGAACAATTTGAACTCGAAGAAGAAGAGTCTGATGAGTTTGTATCATCAATACGACCTTTTTGTGTCGATTTCATCGATTCTATATTCGACATTGCGCTAAATAACCGTTGGCGTTCAACAACAATAAAGCGTTTCGTGTTTTCACAAAATACGCAATGCGATTGGTAAAATTTACGTAAAATATCCACTTATTAAATATTTTTTATGCCAAAGGAAGCACTTTTATACGTTTTTTGTTATCTCGAGCACTTTTGTATTGAATAAAACTTCGATAAAGCGCGAGATAGCTACCACATTCGAAAGAATTCGATGTCAATTGAAAACAAAGGGAAATGACGCAAGACGCCAACTGCAGTGACATAACAAACAACCAATAGTAGAACGAGTTGATGACGTCAAAACAAGGAAAAGGAAGTCAAATTAGACCACTAAGACAAGAATAGACGTGTCGTCTCTCACATATATAAATATGTTCTTGATGAAATGTAAGAAAAGGCACTTAAGACTTTAGAACTATTTATTTTATAATTAGACAACGTAAAAGATCGTAAATGACAGTGCACAAACAATGTAGGTAGAACTGACAGTGCACTGAAACAAAAGCTAGAGGGCGTTCATACTTCCATCATCCTCTCCTGAACGCACACGCTTTAAAATTAAACCCATTGATGAGGTGAAGTTTTCGTGCTTCGGTCGGTGGAGTGCTTTCGTCAAAATATCTGCGACCATATCTCCAGTGCATCTATATTGAACCATGATTTGTTTGGCAGCAACTTTCTCGCGCACGAAGTGATAGCGGACGGCTATATGTTTACTGCGCGCGTGGTAAACAGCATTTCCTGAAAGACTAATCGCACTCTGATTATCACAGTAAAGGGTTATAGGTGTACCTTTAAGTTCAGGTTGAAACTCGTCTGCCAGTTGTTTCAACCAAAGAGCTTCCTGAATAGCCGACGATAGAGCCATATATTCAGCCTCAGTTGTAGAAAGGGCTATGGTCTGCTGTTTCTTGGAATTCCAGCTTATTGCGGCACCCTGAAATAAAAATATGTATCCTGTGCAGGATTTTCTATCTTCAATGTCATTTGCCCAATCTGAATCGCAATAGCCTGAAATTTTTTCATTAACATTCCGTTTATAAACCAGTTTCATATTCATTGTAGCTTTCAGGTATTTCATGACTCGTTTCAGAGCCATCCAATATTCATTAGTAGGTTGACTATTATATCTACTCAGAGAATTTATTACATAGGTAATGTCTGGACGAGTTCCCTGTGACAAGTACAACAAGCAGCCAATTATTTCTTGATATGGAATGTTATTTAAAATTTCTTGTTGACTTTCAGCCTTCTTCATTTTAACATTAGCATCAGCGGGAGTCCACTTTGGCTTACAATCGTTCATTCCAAATCGTGTAAGCATCATCTTTATGTAAATAGATTGATCAATAGAGATCTCATCAACATTTTCATCTTGTGAAATTCTAAAACCAATGCAATGTTTGGCTGTTCCTAAATCCTTCATGCAGAATTTTTCTTTTTACTTCAATTTTATGATACGTGAGGTCTCTTCATTATTAAATAAGTAAATTATATCATCTACATATACTGCTATAAAAAGCATATCATTTTCATTCAAAATACGGTAGTAAACGCATGGATCTATGTTTGAACGAGTCATTCCAATTTCTAACAGAGCAGTGTTTATTTTTTTATTCCACTGTCTGCTCGCTTGTTTAAGTCCGTATATTGACTTGTTCAGTCTACATACTTTATTTTCATCTTCATAGCCAGGTGGTAAGGACATGTAAATTTCTTCATCAATGTCACCCTGTAGAAATGCTGTGACTGCGTCCATTTGGTGTATTTTAAGTCGATATTTGACAGCAAGACCAATCAAGTATCTTATGGAAGTATAACGGACCACTGGAGCGTATACCTCATTGTAATCAATACCCTTCACTTGTTTATATCCTTTGATCACCAGTCTAGCTTTATAGCGTGTAATAGATCCATTGCCATCCATCTTAGTTTTATATACCCATCTGCTGGGAATTACTGATTTTCCTTCTGGTAAGTCAACCAGTGTCCATGTATTATTTTTTTATTAATGACTGATATTCTTCCGCCATAGCTCTCTTCCAATCATCAGCCTTTTCACTGTTAAGAGCTTCTTGTAGACTTTGTGGATCACTGTTTAGTAAATTAATAGTTGACTCAGAACTTTGACACATTAAGGATGAGGAACCTGGATGAATATCATTTCCATCATTATTTTGACATCTCATTCTCCTCGGCAGCGATCTCAGAGTCATATTAGATTCCAGTGGAGAGTCAACTGTCCTGTCTGGTACATATGTGTCATCATTAACGTCCTCATATTGATCAGAATCATCTGAAATATAAATACTTTGTGATTCAGCCTGTATTTCTCTTCTGTCATTAATTTCATCATCAATATTTCTTTCCACTGGTTCTTCGAGTTCATCATACAAAGGTAAGTAAACAGAATTCTTTTCTTTTACTTCATCATACCTTTCCTTTGAATTTTCTTCTATCTCTATGTCTTTTTTACAAATTTCTTTTTCTTTTTCAGGTACATTGTCCACTTTATTTCTTTTAATAGACGCTTCTAGGAATACAACATCTCTACTCAAGACTCCTTTTTTTGTTTCAGGATCTATAAATCGGTAACCTTTGGTACTGTCGCTGTAGCCAACAAAAATTTACTTACGTGACTTCACATCAAGCTTAGTTCTTTTTTCTTTAGGAATATGCACCATCGCAGGACATCCAAAGATTCTCATGTGATTTAGATTTGGTTTCTTACCAGTCCATACTTCATAGGGCGTCACATCGGATAAGGTACAGGTGGGAGAACGGTTTACGATATATGCTGCTGTAGCTACCGCTTCTGCCCAGAATGTGACCTGCAACTCAGCATTTAAAATCATGCATTTAGCTCGCTCTATTAAAGTTCTATTCATTCTTTCACTGAGGCCGTTTTGCTCTGGTGTGTATGAATTAGAAGTCTGGTGCAGTATTCCATGTTTTTTTAAGTAGGCTTCAAATGTTTTATTTTTGTATTCAGTTCCATTATCACTTCTCAAAGTTTTCTTTTTTGTACTTAACTCATTTTCTACTCTATTCTTAAATTCCACAAATTTTTCAAATACTTCATTCTTATTCTTAATAAAATATACATGTACTCTCCGAGAAAAATCATCAATAAAGGTTACAAAATACCTTGCCCCTCCAATTGAAGTGTGCTTCATAGGTCCACACACGTCACTGTGAATAAGCTCTAGCAGGCTGGTTGCACGGGAGCCTTCACTGGGGAACGATTTTCTCGTTTGCTTGCCTTCAAGACAGGTAACACAAATGGAATTTTCTGTTCTTGGTGACAGCTTTACACCTTCTGTACAGTTAGGTATTTTATTAAGGCTAATAAAATTTAAGTGACCCACCCTCTGGTGCCATAGATAAGTATCATCATCAGTCTTAGCCATCATGACTTGCATATTTTGATTATCACAAGTATTTAACAGATATGTGTCATTAATTAATTCGGCCTTTACAACTAACTTGTTACTCGGATTGTAAATTTGACAGCCATGTTCGGTAAATATTACTCTGCATCCACCTTTAATTATTTTGCTAACTGACAACAAATTTGTTTTTAATTCTGGTACATATAAAACATTCCTCACCTGTATTGAATCGGTGCTGCCATTGTTTGCATTTATTTTGATACATACATTACCGCAGCATTCAACCTTTAATACTTTGTTATTAGCAATTCTGATGCTCGGTACAGACGAGGGAGTGATATCAGTGAGCCAGTCACGGTGCATGCCGCATGGTCATATGCATAGGTGCCCCTGAATCAATATGCCAAGAATGAGAGTCGTTTGTTGTAGATGCTGAAAAGGCTGCAACATACCCTGTATTTTTATCTGTTTTTTTTATTATTATCACTTGTCTTCTTATGCCAACAATTTTTACTGAGATGTCCGTACTTGTTACAATTAAAACATCTTGGACCTTTCTTAATACTTTTGGGCTGATTATTTTTTGTGTTTGTATAAAGTGCGGTAGTGTCTGATGTCTTTACTTCCTGTAGTAATTTGTTTTTTACTAAATCAGCACTAATCTTTATACCGGAACTTTCTAAGCCCATTATCATGGGCCTATATATTTCTGGCAAACCTGCCAGCATTAATGTGCCCAACCACTGATCGTCCACATGGAATTTTATATTCCTTAACTTGTGCGCGGCTGTCATAATTTTGTTTACGTAGTCTTCGACTGAAATGCTACTTTCTAAATTGGTGTTAATGAGTTCTTTTAATAAACCCACTTTTCGAGTCAATCCACTGTCCTCGAATGCCTTTGCCAAATTTTCCCATACCTGTTTTGCATTTTCGGTTTCTTGAATGTGTACATATAAAATCGGGTCTACTAATAATATTAACTTTGACTTGGCTTTGATGTCTTGTTTAACTGAATTAGAATCTGTAGCCACTGGTTCTTTCAAAATACAACTATATAAATCTTCATGTTGTAGGTATGCTTTGACCGCAAAACTCCAACTAGCCCAATTGTCACGACCAGTCAACTTCTCAATCGAAATCATCGAATTATTTGCAGCCATATTTATATTTAAACATTCAACAGTAAGTAATAGATGTCTGAAAAGAAAAAATCACTCGCGAGCGCGGTAACCAAAGTGAGGTTATACTCGCAGTTTTCACTATTTTTACTTTGTAATTACCACTCAAAACACAAAAATAACTGTAAACGGCAGGCTTGGGGCGGCCCATAACCTGATGAAATGTAAGAAAAGGCACTTAAGACTTTAGAACTATTTATTTTATAATTAGACAACGTAAAAGATCGTAAATGACAGTGCACAAACAATGTAGGTAGAACTGACAGTGCACTGAAACAAAAGCTAGAGGGCGTTCATACTTCCATCAGTTCTGGATGAGGAACGGCACTACATAATATAAATTTAAAAAATTTGTCCATAAACAAACTCAAATCTTTCGAGAAAGACTAACAACTTCAATATTGGATTAAATCACCTGTATAATATTGTATTTGATAGCCTTTCTCGAAAAATTGAGTTTGTGGACAAAATTATTTGTCCAGATGTACGTACGTGCGAAAACATTTAATTCGTCTTAATATTTTAAAGCATAACTTGTAAAAAGCGGGTTTCACTAAAATAATTAAGCTCGCGCCGTTTATGAAAGAGTAGATTACGAATTCTTTTGAATATCACCTTAATTATTTTTTCCAATACACAAATACATTGTTCAGGAACATCTAACGTGTGAACTCTGTTTAACATATTTACTGATATTGAAACAATTATAGACATCTAAAGGTGCGATTCCGTGCCACGCGGCAGTCGGCAGACGGCGACAGCAGACGGCGACTGCAGTGCCGCCGACGGCAGACGGCACTACTTAACTCTATGCACTTGTATTAGACCGTTTCCGACACACCACTGCAAGTGCCGCGCGGCACTTGCCATCGCTGACTGACGCGTGGCGGCAGACGGCACTCGGATGCAAACATAGTACTGCCGTCGACTTCAGACACAATGGACGTGTTGACAGACGGAGAAAGCGAGAGTTTTATTAATTTGGTGTCTAAAAATCCGTGCTTATTTGATTGCAAGAATGTTCATTATAGATTACAAAATTAAACTGTTTTTTATTTAAACGACAATAACTTCTGAAAATGTCTTCACTCTCATTTAGATGTCTTTTTATCAAAGTTTCATAAGCGCCTTCTTCTAGTCTATTTAAGTACATTGGCAGTATTTTTATTTTTTTTACATGAGCTCCACACAGGAGCTCATGTAAAAAGCATGTACTGTCATCTTTGGGGATGCTGTGTGGAGGGTTTTTTCAGCTCATGTACTGTCATCTTTGGGGATGCTGTGTGGAGGGTTTTTTTAAGGAAGGGAAGGAGAGGAGAGTTCTGGGAAGGAAAAGGGTTTAAGGGGTGGGTAGGAATCTAGGGTTCAGTATATCCTGGTCATCCGCCTCCAAGACCTAGACAAACCTCACCCCATGAACCCGGGCACCCCTGCTAAATCACCAAACGTAGCGAACCACTTGGGTTGACCTATGGCAGAGGTGTTGGTTATCCAATAAAGGGTATAATAAAGTATAGGCTTTCTACTTGAATAATAATACAATAATAAATCATCGTCGTCTTCTTCTTCTTGCAATAACACTTGCAGCATTTTATTATTCATAATTTTAAATGGAAGACACAACCATCGGGCAGTATGCAGCGGACGCAACTGCAGTGTCGTCATTCGTCAATGCCGTCGACTTTGGAACCTGCGCGTTAGTGCCGCCTGCCGTCGGCGGCACTGCTGTCGCCGTCTGCTGTCGCCGTCTGCCGACTGCCGCGTGGCACGGAATCGCACCTTAACACTAAATCAGTTTACAGCACCGGCACGGTAGGGTTAAAACGTTCGTACATTGATTTCACACACGTTGTTTTTATTTATTTCGTACTACTCAATATAAAAATATAAGGAAATGTCCCCAAATAGGTAACTTTCTCCCCTCAAATAGACAACTGCCGGTGACCGGTAAGAGAACATTTTCTCCATGACAAGCAAGTAATCCGTGGTCGAGGGGTAAGGCTCTTGACTCGCAATCCGAATGCGGGATCGAATCCCAGCGTGGGAAAATAATTTTTATTTATTATAAGCAATAATTGTCAGCCTGAAACACTCATTTACATTGAAAAATCTTCCGAGAAAAGATACTTGCCGCCACCGGGACTTGAACCCGTGTCCTTCCGATTGCCGGTCGCATGCTCTGACCACTGAGCTATGGGGGCTTATCAAATACCCGCCAAATAATTCAATATATACTAGTGTTTTGTAGTGTTTGTAAGTATCTTTTCTCCGAAGATTTTTCAATGTAAATGAGTGTTTCAGGCTGACAATTATTGCTTAAAATAATTGTTACCCTTTGTGCTATGCATAAAAATCTTGTCTAAACGTTAGTTTATAAATTAAAAAAATAATAATTAATATTTAACAAGTTTAAGTATTTCCCCAATAAATGCAGACATCATTTGTCTCGACGCCATCTAGCGAGGGATTTAACACTAACAATGTCTCTCTCGCAAAAAATAAAGTTAAAAAAGCAGCAATAAAAAAAAAATATATATATATATATAATACAGGTGTAGATTCAACAAGTGATAAACCTAAATATAAAAACACAACAATAAAATAAATGCTATTATAAATGTAAAGAAAATAGGGTGCAAAACAGGTATTTGGATTGGGACAGGTAAGGGGAGGACAGGAATAAGGGAAAGTTGCCACGCAGGTAATTTAAAAAAAAATTAGGTACAATAAATTTAATCATCATGAATATGTGTTATGTATTATTCGCACGTAGTATGTTATACAATGAAATTCTGTAGCGAAAGTAACTAGCAGTGAATATGTCAGCAAATGTTTCTAAACGTGCAAATTTAATGTTATAGTAGTTACATGTCCTTTGCATAAATTCATTTTGGTTGGAATTTGTGTTGCATAGATGCAACACAATGTATCTATCAATGTAGAAAAGGGTATTATGTCTGCTATATCGAGTCAGCGCGTGGAAATTTATTTTATTTAGCAACTCCGGGCAGTCAACTTTCGAGTTAATAATTTTGTACAGGAGCATCTGATCAGCGACAAGCCTCCTGTTGAGCAGTTTCGTGATTTGAAAATGGTTCTCGATTTCATCGTAAGAATTGTATACATTGAATGATTTAAAATTGAGGAATTTGAGAAATCGCTCCTGAACTCTTTCTAACCTGTTAACATAAACAATATAGCGCGGGTTCCAAACCTGTGAACAGTATTCTAGGTGAGGACGAACATGTGAATTGTAGAGAATCAGATAAGTCTTGGTGTTTTTGAAAAATTTGCTTGTTCTTAGTACAAAGCCTAGACTCTTTGTTGCTTTGGTGACAATGTTATCAACGTGTTTTTCAAAGGTAAGTTTAGAGTCCAAAAGAATCCCGAGGTCACGTATATAATCTTTATTTGTTAACAGCAATCCAGAAATGGAGTAATCATGCAGTATTTTCACTCGGTTACGTGTGAATGTGACTTTGCAACATTTAGAAATATTGATAAAAAGCTTATTTCTGAGAAAGTAATCCGTCAGTCGGTCCAGATCTTCTTGTAAACGCACAGAACAGTCTGGAGAGCTTATAGGAAGGTATATCTTCATATCGTCGGCAAATAGTAAAATTTGAGCGTTGTGAAAACATGTCGTAATATCATTTATATAGATAGAGAAAAGCAAAGTACCCAAAATGGACCCCTGAGGCACACCAGAAGTGATAATTTTCCAGATGGAGGAAAATCCACCCACTGTCACAGCCTGGGACCTGTTTGTTACGTATGAAGATAACCAACGAAGGAGATCTCCATGAATACCATGATTAGCAAGTTTTCTAAGCAGGACGCTGTGGTTGTGCTTATGCTATGCATAAAAATCTTGTCTAAACGTTAGTTTATAAATTAAAAAAATAATAATTAATTTCACAATTAATTCATTAAAAATAATATATAGTATATTTGCGGCACGTTTCAACGTGGAAGGTACTCTCAGTATCGCCCTGGTTTAAGACCACCATTAAAAATTGAAACCTTGCATGGAATGGCTTATTTGGTGGCAGTATTTGGTGGCCAGATCTGAATAACCAGGTACAGACCCACCTTCCTCTTCTCCATCTCCTTCCTCTCCCTACTCCCTTCAGTCTCACAACATACCCCAATTGGGGTTAAAAATGATATCTAGTTTTAACTCAACCGTTTTGCATTCCGGCTGTTTGTAAATTTGTTTGTGTGATTCGTATATGTTTCAAGATGGTGGCTATTTTAATAGTTCACCTAAGATTTTTTTTTTCAAATTTGAAATCGTCGTTTGGTCGTCATTTGGGCTTTCTTATTCGCATTTTTTCAATATCATGTTAGCTACCTGCCTGAACAAAGTTTCAAAACAGAATTGTCTTTGAGATAGTTACGCTTCTATGAACAAATTATTGATTGATTCCTAATTTGAAATTTTAAAAAAGAAGGGTTTTCCTTAGTACTTACAAATCTTTTCAGAGGAAATTTCGGTTTTGATTTATTAATTAAGGGAAATTTAGAAACATGCTTTTATGTACGTGATTTTTACGAAGGCACTACTAATTGTATTTATTAACTTATTTGTTTAATTGTTTGAAGAGTAATTCGAGCAATTTGCATTAAAATGTATTTTCCTTGGCACGATTTTGTATCTGCGACCTTGTTGACCTCTGGGCCCGAGATAAGGAGCTTACAGTCACAAATAAAGCGCATCAAAGCGATAAACAGGAAAAATAATATATTTATTCTGTAACTGCTTTCTTTATCTGCAATGTGTCGCACATAAGTTAGTGGGAAAAATCAACGTCGTGTTTTGTTATGACTGATTAAACGATATCAGTCATCATCATCACTATTGGCTCTACAACCCCTGGTGGGTCTTGGCCTCCTCAAGAGACTTCCTCCACTCATCTCGGTTTTGAGCCAGCTCTCTCCAGTTTAGAAGCTCCAAGATAGATATGTCTTTGATGAAATTTTCGCTCCATCTTAGTCTTGGTCTATCAGGTCTATCAGATCTATGATAAACGATATTAGTAAACGAGGAAAACTAAATTATACCAAAAAATAATCTCTTTCCTCCAGACTCTAGAGCCATAAATAAATAATCATGACTTGTTTGCATTCTTTACTGATATACACTATATACAGTGGCGTGCGGTCTAAAAAGACTGAAAAACCTACTCAAAGAAAAACGAACGAATATTTTTATGTGAAAATTTAAACATAAAATTTCGGTTGTTGGTTCATGGATATTGTGAAATATTACTATGAAATGCGTAACACCGTTCAATTTCAATAAACTTTAAGATTTAAAACTTGGAACTGATAAATAAGTATTAATACATAGTGTAAAGTTTTGTAGGAAGGAACTTGTAAATGATAACGCATCTTCAGGTAACTTTAAAGGACTCGTAAATTTATTGCTTTATTCCCAATTACATTGTGAATATTCAGAGGATCCCAAACTACCCGAGACAGACCAAGGAGTTACTTATTAAGAAAGTATGGCTTAGAGAAGCGAAGAGAAGAGAAGAGGTATAAAAACGAGCCTTTTATAACTTAACTCTTTGGCTGGAGGGAAATTTGCACCTTCTGACATCTATAGCTAAATTCTCCAACTAATTATATTAAATCTACCTAAACAATAAATCTATTTAAATCATTATCATTTGGAGAGGTGTGAGTCCTAGCTAAGTTTAAATTTATACACATAGTTAAAAAAATAAGTATCAAAATACGTTTTATTTTTAAAAAAATTAACAAATGTGCAATTGTTTGACAAAATAAATGCTTAAATGAAGAATACTGATACAACGCGCATGGTTTTACATAACTAGGCCATGTAGACAGCCATTATTATAGCTATTTTAAAGGAAAGTATGTAGAGGAAGATGGTAAGAGGGGTGGGTAAAAATCTGTCATCAGTCTGTCCAGGAGTGATGGATCAATCCCTCCCACTGCGGTGGAAGGTGAGAGAGTCCGGCAGGAGAGGCCAAACGGTCTCCCTCAACCAGCCTCTCCCAATCCGCGCAGCTGGTGAGCTGATGCAACCGTCGCCAAGACCTGGACAAACATCACAAGGGCGTAGCGAACCACTTTTGGTGACCTTTTTGGCAGGGGTGTTGGTTATCCAATAAATGGTGTCCGTGGTATTTGTAGATACATTGTATATTTTATTACCAAAGTGCGAATTGACTCGAGTGAATAAACCAGACCAAGAATCTAAAACCAGAAATATATAACTCTACCAGACTGACGTTAAAGGGCGATCACCCCACAGTACAGGGTGTGTAGAGTTACTCTCAACGTACCCGTGCTAGATACTAGATACTTTCAGTATCGTCCCGGCGGAAGATCATCATTTGCAATCAAATTAGTATAGCTAACAAATTCTTCAGGCTCACAAAAACCTCAATTGGGAAAGCCAAATTTCCACTGGCTTCGGGCAGTTGAGACTCTTGTGACGGTCTTCAAATCTCGGCACATGCAATAAATTTAAATAAATTTCATTTGATTAATTTGTGTTATTTCACAATAATATATTATGAAAATGTTTAGGAGAGATGGGAAGGCTGATAGAGATATTGAAAGAAAGGGTAAATGTATGGAGTGAATACAAATCTCATACAAGTAATTGCGTCTCTGTATAAGGGAAGCGTTGCATGTGTTTACAGGGTGGTTGGACATCACAAAAGGTGTTAAGTAAAGCTGCCTAATATCACATGGTTATTCAATCTGTACATGGATAATTACTGTATGCAAGAATTGAAAGAGATGGGATTGGGCGCAAAATTGAGTTATCTGAAAGTATGTCGACTGTTGTATGCTGATGATGCGGTGCTGATTTCTAACACTATGAAAGATCTACAGTCTTTCGTATCTGGGATGAACCAAGTATGTATGAAGAATGAGTTAATGAAGAATTTAAGTAAGTCTAAAGTTATGCTGTTTGAAATAGAAAGTACTAAAACAGAATGCAATATAGTTGTGAATGATGAATACTTGGAGCAGGTGGATGAGTTTGCGTATCTGGGTAGTATGTTTACGAGAGATGGGAAGGCTGATAGAGATATTGAAATAAGGGTAAATGTAAGTAACTCCATTAATGGAGGACAGAATACCGTTGGCGCTAATAAAATAAGCGAAGCTAGCAGTCCACAAAGGAGGGCTGGTACCTACCCTGATGTATGGCAGTGAGGAATGGCATTGGCAGAGGAAGGATGAAAGTATGCAATAGAAATGAGATCCCTGAGGCGTACGAGTGTAAAACCATGTATGATCGTGTAAACGTAATGAGTAAGATTTAGAAAGATGGTTTGGGCATGTAGAGCAAGTGAACGAAGAAAGGAGTGTCATTGGTGATCGAAGACATGTGTAACCTCATGTGCGGCAGTTTGTTAGTCAAGTTAGGAATAACAACGCCAGATCGACGCTTCATGAATGCAATAAATGCAATCGCTGTAATAAAGCAAATGTCTTGCTGCCACGTGAATTACATTTCTTAATTCATTTTGAATATTAATTTTAACTTACAAAAAATTAAATTAATTCAGC
This sequence comes from Limnephilus marmoratus, assembly GCA_917880885.1. Taxonomy (NCBI): domain Eukaryota; kingdom Metazoa; phylum Arthropoda; class Insecta; order Trichoptera; family Limnephilidae; genus Limnephilus; species Limnephilus marmoratus. The sequence continues at coordinate 518,145 of OU862921.1, forward strand.
TAATAAGTTAACACAACAGTTATTGATTCTTAGGCGGTACGAAGTTCGCCGGGTCAGCTAGTAATCAATAATACAAAGAATATTATTAATTAAATTGCTCTGTTCATTTTTGAATTATACACTAGGAATAATTTACTTCCATAACATATAAAATATTCTTCTCAGGTCGGTTCTTCATTGCTGACGATCATGTTCCCTACTCCAATTTCCATGGTGGACAAGCCTCCTGAGCTTCCACTCTTCACGTTTCTGCAGCATTTTGTGCAGTCATTTTGTCAAGATGGCGGGTGTTTGGTTTTGAAATAATGACAATATGCAAAGTTCTTACCAGAATGTCATTTTCCCTTCCTATAATTCCTAACCAATGTCACCATGGTGAAACAAAACAAGAAAAAACAACAACCAAGACTGTACAGTGAGATGGCCTGAAATTTTGCAACAAACTAGTTGTGTTTTGGTGTTTCGCCCTTTGTATTTTGGTAAGTGCCTTTGGTTTCCCTTCTCCTTACATTCCAAATATTATCCAATACATTCATTTATCCAACTTCAGAAACATTTTCGTTTTTGTTTGCCTTTACAGTCCATTTTCGTCAGTTGCATTTGAGGCTGTAAGTTCGAAACAGTCTCGGATGCAACAGCGGGTTTAAAAACACGTGCGCCCGGTCAGTTGAGTTTCAAAAGCCTCTATATCGTGAGCAAATCACGAAGTGAGTATCAAATCCGCTATATCCATTTTATTTATCGAAATCAGTGGCGGCTCGTGACTTTTGGGTGTGAAAATGGCATTATGGATGTTGTCATAGGCGAAAAAAAAAATTTTTTTTTTCAAAATAGGTTTTAGCATGAAGATTTTTCAGGAAATCCGTGCGCCGCACGGCCGAACTGAATCTTCCTGAAAATTTTCATACCAAAACTAATTTTCAAAAAAAAAAATATTTTTTGTAATATCAGCAGTCTAACTCTAGCACACCCAAAAGTCACGAGCCGCCACCGATCGAAATAACTTAAATATTACTAGACATACATTGAAAAATGAACACTTTTTGAATTTGTATTACTTCAATTCATTATATAAAAAATTAAAATGCAATTATTTATTTACGCTAGAGATGTGACAGTTTTTTTGCGGTTTTCTCCGAATCAGTGAAAGTTGATACAGCAGATATAGAAATTAAACGACTCAAAAATACAATATTATATTGTATGTATAAAACAGTATAATAAACATGGTCCTCTTGCTTTATTCTTCAGGTATTCATTAAAACAGCAAAACAAAACTCAAATAATTTATTAATATTATTTATTTCATATAGGTTAGGTTGAATTCTAACAGTTCTTATTTATTTCAGTATAATGTTGGAAGGCTGGTGCAGTCCCACACATTCCATAAAGAGTATACCTACATACTTTGGATTATATTTTAGAGAAATAGCAATTATACATGAAAAAGCTAAAGTAACTTTATATTATTATGTATACGAAAATATGTGAAAATAAAGCCCTTTGGGAGCTCTGGCATTTAGTTGTCAGTACCATTCCATTATGATGACATTCCAGGAGTTGTTAATCCTTTCCCTCATTCCCAAAACCTTCATTATTGTACATATTCACGAATCTATCACAGTTTATTCAGCGTGGTCTCCAGAATATCCATAGCTTCATGGAGCTGAGTCTCCGTGATGACCAGAGCTGGAGACAGCCGCAGGTTCTTCTCGTGAGTCATCTTAGTCAAGAGTCCAGCATCCATCAGCTTCAGGCAGACATCCCATGCACTGATGTAATCTAAAATATATTACATACATATTAAATACGCAACAATATATTCTTGGGTTAATTAAATAAAGGTTACCATTGAGGTAAGTGACTTATCATAATATTATTGGGCCCTTATCTCAAAAAGACCAACGAGAAAAACCTCGTTTTTAGACCGAGTGATGTCTGCTTAGTCATTTCTAGGTAGGTACCAAAACGCACTAATAATAAGACGGCAGCTCGAAACTACAGCCGGAGTCGATATTATGATCTGTTCAGAGTACCGAACGGCAGAACAGACGTCCTGGCAAAGCACAGCATACTAGGGGGAGTGGTACGTTTAACTGATATTGCAAATTTGGAAGTTAGTAAATGTTCTCTACATGGCGTAAAACTATTATTGAAGAATCACCTGCCTAAATGCTGATATGGCAACCAAATTGTACTGTAATTGGAATAATATTCTTTTATACAATAATAATAAAAAAGAAACTTACCGGTGTTAATTTCAATGGCATGAAGCAGACCCTTGCCCCGCACCTCCTTGACCACCTTCTTGTTGAGACGGTCGAGCCTCGTTCTCATGATGAGGCCGAGCTTGGCTGCGTTCTCCGCCAACCCCTCATCCAACACTATGTCCAGAGCTTCAATGGCAACACGGCAGCCAAGAGGGTTTCCTCCGAAGGTTGATCCGTGGGTGCCTGAAATTTTAATGTTTTTTTTTTAATTATGAATACAAACATAAACACAAGAGTCCCAACTGTTCCCATCTATCTGGAACCAGTGGAATTTTTCCATCCATTAGAAGCTAATTTGAGGGGAAGAGGTATTTGGAAAGTATGTTGCTATTCAGGTCTGGTCACCAAACACAGTTATAGCCATTTCAAGCAACGTTTTGATTCTGAATGGTGGTCTTACACCAGATACATGCTGCAAATATACTAAAGGTAAGTATATTATTTTCAATGAATACATTGTGAAATAACACTAACTAATTAAATAAAATCTATTTGCGCATGCCCGATTTGAACTCGATGTCGAGGATCTTAATCACTCTGCCTAAAACATTGTCTAAAGCCTTCGACCGAGTATACCCCTTGGTTGAAGTCTAAAGCTAATCAAATTTCAAGACGCCATAACTCAGACTTCCTTTTAACGAGATAAAAACTGATTGACTGTTGTTTTTAATATTATGGTGTTGGAAAATGTGCATTATAGTAAATGCATAGGTACATAATATGTGGTTTTTCAAGATAAACACAACATAGAAAGGGATACCGCACAAGAGTCTCAACTGTTCCTGTCTGGAACCAGTGAGGCTATGGCATCCCCAATTGTGAGCAAAAACTCTATAACAGTCTGCCAAGTGCCGTAAAGGAAGCCTCAAGTCTCAGCACTTTTCGCAGGATATGTGCATTTTATGTAAAAAATATGTTTTGATTACTTACCAATGTTATTCTCATATCTTATTCTTTTATAATGTATTTTTGTATAGTTATCTTTTTTATTTAGTACTATTTTTTTAAATGTATTTGTAAATGTTACTGTACCTATTTCGTAAATTGTATTTTTTTTATATTTTCCTACTAGATGTATGAAAATATTTACATACATCTAAATAAAAATTTCAAAAACAAAAAAAAAAATGGTCGAGAAAATACAAAAGAAATTTTTACGATATCTCTATATGAGAGTTAGGTTTTTATCCATGGCTGTTTCCAACAGCATTTATCTCGGGAATGCTGGGTATCTGCAGCCTTAGTTCCAGAAGAGATGTCGCATTACTGCTGATGGCTTATAAGCTTCTAAATGGTTTTATATCGGTACCAGATATTCTGCCTAAAATAGGATTCTATGTCCCGGATAATTTCACGCGAGGCCGCCAACACAGGCTTTTGATTCTTCCCAGGTGCAGAACTAATTTATCATTGGTGATGCCCCTGGGAAGAATCACTAGGTTAATTAACTGCCTCGCAGGAAATGTGGATATTTTCCACATGTCCTACAATGAGTTCAAGTGTGAAATATCACTCATGTTTTAATGTAAATGTATTTATTATTTGTATATTGTATGCAATGTATTGGTTTTTACACTATTTTTGCAAATAAATAAAATAAATAAATGTTGTGAGGCTGAAGGTAGTGAGGAGGGGAAGGAGATGGGGAGATAAAGGTGAGGAAGTACCTGTCTCTATAGATCTGGTTACTAAATACATCTAAAACAATGGCGAAATAAAAAGCAGGAAAAGAAATGTCAAGCAAAGTTTCAATTCTGAATGGTGGTCCTACACCAGGGCGAAACTGAGAGCAACTTCCATTCTGGAATGTGCCACAAATATAACATATTTTATTTTAAATGAATAAATTGTGAAATAACCAAAGATATTGAAATAGAAAGGAGATATGCTATGATGTCAGCCCGACTGTCAGCAGACTACTACCTAATGGGAATAGTTTGCAAATGGAAAGAATTTGTTCATTTAGTTGATTTTTTAAGGTATTGGTGAACATTATAGTTTGATTATGGAAAGAATTCATTCATTTAGTTTAACGTTTGTTTAGTTTATTCATTAACTATTCTTTCATTTAGTTTATTCGTTAATTGCAGTGGCAGTTCTTTATAGGGGGACAATGCGGACAGTCCCCAAACCCACTAAAGGAAATAAGAGTCGATGCTTTGTCTTCACCAAAATGAATTAATTCTTTAAACATAAAAGTAATTAACATTTGCAGAAATAAAATACAAAAAATTATTCCGGAAAATTTTAATAAGACCCGACGCGCATACAGCAAACAATGTACGGCTATAAATAAACCAAAGTTGTGTACGGTCCATGAGAACAGCGGGTCTATTTCTCAGTGCACAGAATCTACTGCGCACTTGGGGGACAATCTGAGCTGTCCCCATAGGCATTTCGCGATCGTATGCCACCGCGCATGCGCACTCGTATGTGAATTCAAATGCTGTGGGGACAATTCTTTGGAACCTCAGTGAACCATTTGTTTAACCCAGTGAGTGAAATATGTTGTAAATTGGTATATATCTATAGACATTTTATATTATTTTATGTTTAGATGCCCGATTACCATGATCAGACCATCAAATTTTTTTTTTGAGAAATTTTATTGTACGGGTGGTGAGATTACGGTACAGTACGTAAAAAATATCAATCCCCACCACCAAAGAAGTGCTCGAGCCGCCACTGGTTAACAATAAAGGCAACACCAGGAAGCACAGTCCCACTCAGTAAAAACTGCGGATAGCAAATCTTTTATATTTCAATATCTTTGGAAATAACACAAATTATTTCCCACCACCTTCGGATTGCTAGTCGAGAGCTTATAGGTAAGAACATAATGGGTCGATGTACGCTACATAAGCGACACACTATGATATCCGGACTAGAGATGGGTAAGTTCTGCATTTTTCCGTAGGCCTCCGAGACGTGCTTCCTTTTAGAAGCACTTGAGTTCTTGGAGCATGTCCCGGGAGCCACTCCCGACTGCGCACTGAATTTGAATGCGCATCCTGCTTCCGACTCGCAAATGGCTCGAACCGAGACTCTCGGGTTCCACCCTAGCTGGACCCCGGAGCCGGAGCTCGCAAAAGAACTCAAATCCGTGACCTAATCCCGAACGGCTCGAATCGAGACGCTCGGGTTCCACCCTAGCTGGACCTCGGAGCCGGAGCCCGCACGCAAAAGAACTCGATCGCGCCACCTACTCCCGACTCGCCATGTGGCTCGGACCGTGACGCACGGTTTTGACGAGTGCGAACTACCTCCGCACCGCGCCGCGCCGCCACCCGACTGTGGCTCTGCCCGCCGAGTTCCGGCTACAAGTACTGTACCGGGTTCTTTGGGAGTAGTCGATTTGAAAAGTGAGTAGGAGTTGGAGCCCCTTCGCGCGAAGAACTTGAGTTTAAGAACCCACTCCAGCTGAACCTACACATCGCTAATCCGGACTAGTAACAATCCATTTATTTTTCATTGAAATAGATTCTTCAGAATCACACTGGCCACACATAGCGATGCATGTGGCCAGTGTGATTCTGAAGCATCTAATTCCATAGAAAATGTATTGATTATAAGTAGTGCAGATATCAAAATGTGTCACATACGTAGAATAAATTGACCCAGTATGTTCTTACCGATACCCCTCAACCAAGGTGACTCATATATTCGAAAATATTGAGAAGCGAAAGCGTATTTTCTCTCTATTTATTTATTCATAAAAATTAATAGTTAACAAACAACTTAAGAACGCATTGTAGTAATTTTTATATACATAAACAACATTTAATTTATCGCTATAATGCTGCATTAAATAATGGTGAGACACACAAATACGTGTGGCTGTTTCCCTCAAAGTACTAATTCTTCCTTGCTTCTCATTTTCTTAATACGTGTGAGGGAGGTGTATGATAATGATTGCATGTTTTCTTTGGGGGGATTTTTTTTTACATGAGCTCCACACAGGAGGCCCTGAGGAAAATAATTTCCCTCGGGGCCTTTTTAGGGAAAGGGAGGAGAGGAGAGTCCTGGGAAGGAAAATGTTTTAAGTGATGGATAGTAATCTGGGGTTCAGTTTATCCTGGTCATCCACCTCCAAGACCTAGACAAACCTCACCCCATGAACCCGGTCACCCCTGCTAAATCACCACACGTAGCGAGCCACTTGGGGTGACATATGGCAGAGGTGTTGGTTATCCAATTAAGGTTCCCGAGGCGGCGGTACCCATTCCCACCTCCCAAATAATAAAAGCAGACATACATTCACCTTTGATCTCATTTTCGACTATTGTTGTTTAGTGTGTAAGAAAGAATGCAGCATTATAATATGTTTAAGAACTAAAGCAAAACCATTTGCGCATTGTCATTTGACTTTTTTTTAATTTTTGGAATTCACTCACACTTCATTATTATCCATGTAACTATATTTCATACATTCAGAATTATCATCACGGCTAATAGTATTGTAGGGGTCTACGGAGACGTCATGGTGCCGTGTGTGAGAGAGATGCAAGAAAATGATGCCTCTTCTTCTTTGAAGGAAAGAGACCTACGTGCAATGTGTATCTCATCTTTTAAAAGATCGGCAGCATTATAGCTATTTATTAGCCAAATAATAAAATAATAATTTTGGAACAGATAAAATAAAAATTAGATTTAAAAAAAAAAAACAGTTAGACATATAGAATTTAACAAAAAAATCAAAGTTTACTCAAATAACAATTAACGAGAGGCAAGATAAGAGACATAATTAGAGACAAAAATGATACACATAATAATTTATCACATATTTTTCAGCAATCGGAGAGCAGTTTTTTTGAATCCATATAAATTATCGACAAAAATATCTACTTCAGCACACTCTATCTTATTATACAGTCGACACATTTGGGTCAGAGGGCTAAAATAGGCGATATTGTTTTTAAATGTATTCAGGTGAAACATATTATGGCGTCTTAAGCAATGGGAATTGGGAACATTTATATCAATGTTGCTAAGACACAATGAAGTATCAAGATGGCCGTGAATTATTTTATGTAAACATATTAGATCAGTCAATTGCCTTCTGATTTTAAGTGTATTAAGGAACATATGTATTTTGTCTATTTTTGCCATCACGCTACCATAACCGTGAATCGTCACGGTAATAATAAAATCGTTCAATCATTCTGGTCACTCAGATCCTTTGATTTAAAATATTTAATCATTGTTATTCATCTGACTTTAATCTTTAATTCTGGGTGGTTTAGGCTGTTTGGTTTAGACTGTAGTTTTACCTGGTTTCATCACCAGCATAATGGGATCATCGGCCAGGATGCAGGACACCGGATACAGTCCACCAGAAACAGCTTTTCCCAGAACTACAATGTCCGGGCGGACATTCTCATGATGAACGCAAAGTAACTTGCCGGTACGGCCCAACCCGGTCTGCACCTGAATTACAAAAAAAAAATTACTCTAATAAATATTTGTTTTTTTGTTCTATTACATACAGTTAAGGTTTGTTATAGTACAGTATCAAAATATAACTAGCCGTTGGAAATAATAGTTATATTGTTTCAACGTCCAACGCTGTTGATAGTAATTAGCGCCAATAGTTGAAATATAATACCTACATGCGAATATTATTCAACGCAGTCAACGATTCAACTGCCTAATAAATAAAAAGGGTTAAGAGTTTGCACTTCGTGAACAACATTACTCGATATTTCAAATGGTCTTTTGGTAATGTACGTACCTATTGCCCGTTTTTTTTTTTTTTTTCCATCCAATACGGCTGATTTGCAGCGCCAGGGGACAATCAAATTTATCAACGATAAGCAAAAAATAACCTACTGATAATTATCAATGTCGGCCGCCTAACAGCTACGTTTTGTACCTTTTCTTTTCAACAGTGTTGGCCTGTTAAATCAAAAGGGTCAAGAGATCACACTTATACCTAATTTCAAATGGTATTTTGGTAATATACCTACATACTACACGTTTATTTGGATTTACCCATCTGACACGGCCGATCCGTAGCGCCATGCAACAAGCGAATTTATCAGTGACAAGCAAAATATATCTTCAATGTCTTTAATATTTCGGTAATGTTTTCAACACCGAAACCAACGTCTTCCAATAGTTTCAACTTTCAACGTTATTATAGGATTATTATAACGTGTGTGGGGCATAGAGATAATAATAATACCTCAATGATCCGGGGAACCACCCGTTAAAAGGTATTCCCTAATACGATTTTGATCTATTTTTTTATTGTTTTTTGTTAGTATCGTGTCCATCTCCTATACATTTAGTTTGATGTTTGATTGTACTGGCGCGTATATTCAATCTGTAGTTGCGTCGTTGAACGACGTTGGCGTTGGATGGAATTATCGTCAATGCCCAGTACTAGTTTGTTATTAAGCTTCAACTGACGAATCTTATAAGTGTTTTCTTGAGGCCAGATAAATTTTGACTCCGAGGTCGGGGACATTTGAAGCATTTCCCCGGTCTGTTGAGAATGTGCTTGGAGCTTAACCGTTAAAGGCATTAGAGCGTCAAAAGACGAAAATATAACAATACCCGTCGAGACATTAGAGCGTGTTTTGACGTAAACGCGCGAGTTTTTGCAAAAAATTGATTTATTTGCATCACTAGTTCATTTTATTTAGAAGGGCAAATATTTATTTATAATAATATAATGTGATAGTGCATTTCATAATCTTTCCAAAACAGTTTTTAGAATTAGGCTACGTTTCCCAAAACGTGATTTATGACGCTTTTAGTAAACATTGTGAATAATACCAAAATTTTAATTTTTTGACAGTTTGCAATGTCACACCTACTATGCAAAATAGGTTATTAGACAGGTTAATTTACAAAAGATTTAAAAAATATTACTCCAAGAAATTGGTAGACAACCAAATTATCTGCGGTTGAATATTTTTTTATAAACCTTAGAAAATAGTAAAAGTCAAATTGGTACAACTGTCCCCAGTCCCACTTTATTTTATTTTTGACGCGTTCTCACCAGATCTATTCTATGAGCGCCTATAGAAATACATGTTCTCACGGTATAGAAAAGCATGTTCATGTTATTTCACAAATTCTGTTAAATAGATACTAGATTCCGGATGAAATAGATCAATTAATAGATCAGATGAGAACCTAGCTTTAGGAATGTATGAAGTATGGTATTATATTTGCTGTTAGTAAATTCAAACAATGTAGAAATTTGTTTGAAAATTGAAAATTGTTTGAAATAACTAAAGATTTACCTCGTCAGCGATCCACAGCACATTGTATTTAGTGCACAGTTCCCTGACCTTTGTGAGGTAACCGTCGCTCGGCACTATGATGCCGGCCTCGCCTTGAATGGGTTCCACCATGAAGGCGCACACATTGGGGTCCTTCAGAGCTTCCTGAAACAAAACAAAGCTATTATTAAAACTAATGAAATTCAAACTAAAGGGAATGAAGTTCAAACCAATAAAGCTGTTATTAAAATGAACGAAGTTCTAGCTAATATAATATAATATTCTAGCTAATGAGGTTCAAGTTTAAGAAAGCTGTTATTAAAATGAATAAAATTTAAACTAAAGGGAATGAAGTTTAAACAATGCAAAGCTGTTATTAAAACTAAAAGGAATTAAGTTCAAACAATAAGGAACTCCAGTCCAATTTTTTTTTTTTAATTTTACCTTCTAACTTAAATAACTGCATATTTATTTATTTTTTTGGAGTTAGTTTTAATAGTTAAAATAATTGTCAAAGTTTTAATTTTTCAAGGTCCCCCGAAAACCACCGTATGTATGGTGAATCGTGTGACGTCATCACTCACCAAAAGTTTGTTTTATTTTCAATAGGTGTTGTCATTTTGTATGACAGTTATATGGAAGAAGCTGTGTAACTATTCAATAAGTACAAACATTATTTAAATGGAATTATTTATTTATTATATTATATTATTATATTTTTCAATATTATTACGGGAGAGTGGTATAAAATTGTTTGATATTATTTTTTTTATGATACGGCGCCGGATCAGCTGTTCGACGTCCGCCATTTTGGAATTCGGAGTTCGTAGCCGTGGAAGTAGCATTTCAATTTTTTTTTGTACAGTTTAAAGTTTTTGAATATTTTAAATAATAGAGATAAACTAATAGAGATACCTCTGTTTTTGATACTGAATTATTTAGGTCTAAATAATGTTTCAATAAAGACAACAACTAAATCTCTATAAACAGTATGTAAATAAACGAATAACGTGAAATGTTGTTAATACCGATGGCTTGTGTCATACATAAAGACTAGAAAATTACGGTGAGCAATTAGTCAGCACTAATAATACCAACTTGACAGTGTGTTTTAATGACACAATTAAAAATGGACTTTTTAATCATATTTTTAAAATTCTCCGTTTAATATTATTTAATAAAACTTATAAATTCAGAATCAGCGTTTATTGGTCTATCTATATGAACATATTTTTTTAAAGCCATTATATTTTTCACTGGAGTTCTTTATTCAAAGCTTTTATTAAGATGAATGAAGCTCAAACTAAAAGGAATGAAGTTCAAACAATAAAAATCTGTTATTATAACGAACGAAGTTGAAACAATACAAAGAAACATGGACATAACATGTTATTATTGCATATGCAAAGAACAAATTCAGTTCAGGAGTGTTCACAAGTGAAATTGTTTCGGAATTTCAACCGCCTTCAAATTTCATTAAAAAAAATTGCAAAAACAGTCCTGTTTGCAAAATTCATATTATATAAAATCATATATTATTTATCATAGACATCATATCATATTATATAAAACCCTTGTCAACTATACTTTATGGTCTCCATTTTACAATATACATGCCGATAGCATTGAAAAGATTCGACATAAGTTCCTGAGGTTTATAAACTGGAAATTGCATATTCCAGTACTAAATATTGATCATAATTACCTACTGGATAAAATGTCCCTATTAAAACTTTCAGAAAGAAGAATTAACACAGATTTAATATTATTACTTACATAAAGTTCTGCATTACAAATTTGATTGTCCTGAATTAATTTCGGAAATAAATATTCTGATCTCGGAGAAATATTTCACGTTAAGAATAACCAGTATAAACATTGTTTATTCCAATTCTTTTATACATCTAGACACAAATAGTTGTGGATAATTTCTACAATTTTTGTTAATATTGAATATCTTTTTATGTGAGACTTCTAATCATTTTTACCAATGTATTGTATTTTATATTACACTTTTTTTTACATGAGCTCCACACAGGAGGCCCTAAGGAAAATAATTTCCCTCAGGGCCTATGTCATCTTTGGGAATACTGTGTGGAGGGTTTTTTAAGGATAGGAAGGAGAGGAGAGTTCTGAGAGGGTTTAAGGGGTGGGTAGGAATCTGGGGTTCAGTGTGTCCTGGTCATCCGCCTCCAAGGCCTAGGCAAACCTCACCCCATGAACCCGGGCACCCCTGTTAAGTCACCAAACGTAGCGAACTACTTGGGGTGACCTATGGCAAAGGTGTTGGTTATCCAATAAAGGTTCCCGGGGCGGCGGTATCCATTCCCGCCTCCCAAATTTATATGCTTTTGTTGTTACATTTTTTTTTATTATATTATATTTTCTTTATTGTTTTAGTTTTAAGGTATTTAAAATAAGTGTAATACCTAACTTATAAACAAAGAATGTAAAAGCCCATTAGGGCGTGTAATAAATAAATAAATAAATATTTTAGAAGGTTCCTGAGCAGAAAATGCAAAACTATAAAAGTTGTTACATAACTATAAAACAAATAGGAAAAAGCATTTTTTCAGGCCTGGTAAAAATACTTCTCTAGATGAATTTAAAACTTGTTAGGCAAAGATTATTCAAAATCGCAGTATTTTCGTCAAGATTTTAGAATGTACGCATGCAGATATTATTTCGGGCGATTTAGAATTCATTAGAATCATGTTTTTAAAAGCCTCTAAAAATGTATAGCATTATTTAACTTTTTTATTTTTATTTAGTAACAATACATTTATTATTTTTTACATTTTTATATGAAACATGTTAGGTATAAAAAATAGAAAATATATTCAAAGTCCTCCTCACTAGGAGATCCTGTGCTGAGGGGGACTATGCTTTGGATAAGTTTTCAGCGACTTCTATGGTTTAACTTATTGTTTGGGTAAGGTTTTCCAGAAACTTCTATGATGATGTTTTAAGTATACTAGTAAGTTCATTTTCCGATAGTTCCTTCAGCCAACATTTAATGTCCTTAATGTAGCTATTTTTTGTTTTAATTTGTTTGGTACTAAGTGGGAGTTTGTTATATAACTTAACTGCTAAAAATTCTGAACTTCTTTGTCCAAATGAAGAGTTACACTTTGTTATATTAAGTATGTCTGTTTGTTTGGCTCTGGTTTTATGAACTCGTTACGAGTCTTCATATAAAGTGTCAATGATATGTGTAGATGGTGAAAACAATAATAAATATGAGCGTAATTATTAATTACCTCAAGAGCAACAGTGTCGTCATAGGGAATGGTTTGGAATCCTGGCATGAAGGGTCCGTAGCCCTCCACGCTCTCCAGGTCGTTGGACGTGGAGATGGCCGCGATAGACCGGCCCCAGTAGTTACCCTCTGCGAATATAATCTTGGCCTGGTTGGTGGGTATTCCTTTCACGTCATAACCCCACTTTCTGGCCAACTTGCAGGCAGTGTCTCCTCCTTCGGTTCCTGCACAAAATATAATAATATAAAATTGTCTGTATTGTTCTGGAATCCACTATTAGGACTCCCAAATTTGAATTTCATAATTGTAGGACCAAATCAGAACAAAGAAAATTAAACCATTTTTTTACATCAGCTTCACACAGGAGGCCCTGAGGACAATAAATTCCCTCAGGGCCTATGTCATCTTAGGAGATGCTGTGTGGAGAGTTTTTTTAAGGAAAGGAAGTAGAGGAAGTTCTGGGAAGAAAATAGGTATGAGGGGTGGGTAGGAATCTGGGGGTCAGTGTGTCCAGGAGTGGCGAATGCATAAATCCATCCCTCAAACCGCGGTGCAAGGGGATGGATCGAGAAATCCCACTGGAAAGGATAAAAGACCTCCCTCAACCAGTTTCTCTCGATCCTGCCCACCACATGGTAGGTAGGCAGATGCATCGGCTGCCAAGACTTTGACAAACCTCACCTTGTGAACCCGGGCATCCCTGCTAAGTTACAAAATGTAGCGAACCACTTGGGGTGACCTATGGCAGAGGTGTCGGATATCTAATAAATAGTTCCCGTCTCAAACCCGTCTTCCGAATTGAATCTGTTCAAATTTCAAACTATAAAGTACACTCTCTGACAACCAGATCTAAAATTTATGATTATTCACTTCTAAGTCAAATTATGGTATACCAAATATTTTATCATAAGGAAACGTACCCATACTACGTGACAAGTACAAATACAAATACAAGTACAAATGAGCGGCAGGGGGCTTAGGTTTTTGGTCACCAGGGGTGGCGGGGGGTTAAAAATTGCAAAAAGTTAGTTACGTAGTATGGGTACGTTCCCTAATATATATAAAGATGTGTTATTATTTGGAGTCTATTTTGTGGTATATTTTTTTCTTATTTTAGCTTTCATTTTCGGCTAAATCAATTCCAAAATTGGAAATTTTTAAGTCATTTTTTTTTAAATGCTGCCGCTCAAAATGGTTTCAGCTCTTTACTGTATTTTGAAATGTATCGAAGCTTAGACTATACTCCAAAAGTTCTTTTAACGCGCGCTTTCCTCTCTCCTTCTAAGCAAATAAACTATATGAAATATGCACATTTATCAAATAACTTGCGCGCCACCCATTGTAAATTTTTTATAAAAATTTCATAATGCCATACAGAAATCATTGCGGGTGTGCACAACTCACCAAAGTTTCATCGCAATCGGATTAATTATATAGGAAAGCGTACGGGACGCATATAAAGATTGTATGCAGATGTACCTGTATTCATCGGCAGCATCTTATCGTAACCGAGCAGTTTGCAAATCTTCTCAGCGAACTGCCCCAGCATATCAGTGTGGAAGGCCCTTGACGTGTGACACAACACGTCCAGCTGACCCTTCATCGCTTCGATAAGGCGTGGGTGGCAGTGGCCCTGGTTGGTGGCTGAATATCCGGCCAAGAAGTCGAAGTAGCGCTTTCCTTCCATGTCCCACACATACACTCCTGCCAATATTAATATAAAAATTATACACTTCAATATAACTTTATACAAGTAAGTATATCGTCTTTATTTTTCTGCGGCGGACTAAGTGACCTTTCTTCCTTAATATAAGCTTTAATGTTTAATAGGATTAATGATTAATAAAAGGTATTTGGGCTATTTTGCTATGATAATTTCATGTTCTCTGTCGAAAAATAGTAATAGCAGCTTCTCTGCTAGCAGCATAGAGCCGCATAAAATTTGATTACAGGAGTTTTTCGATATCTGTCTCATTAGGATATACGTCTGTCTCGACACAGATGCAGGCGCATTTGCACACAAATATACATATATAAATACTAAGGTTAAATACATTTTAACATTCTTTATTTGTGGTTGATATGTAATCTTTATTTTTAAACGATTTCAAAAAGGAGGAGGTTCTCAATTCGACTGTATTTTTTTTATTTTTTTTTTTATGTTTGTTACCTCAGAACTTTCAACTGGGTGAACCGATATTGATGATTTTTTTTTCATTTGAAAGCTGGTGCTTCCCATTTTAATTTGGTCCAGTTCCGACAAGAAAACCATATAAGTCTTAAATTTGCATTAAGTATGTGCGCGACAAATGGACGAATAACTCAATATCACGCCAACCGATTTCGATGATTCTTTTTTTATTGGAAATGATGTACTACAAAGGTAGTTTGATGAGAGTTTGGTTAGGTTCTGATTATCGAATCCATGACAAAGTAACGGAACTCTTCAATTCTTAGAAGCAAATTAACGTAACTCGGCCGAATCTCTTAATTTGACCCTAACGTCGTTATGGTCAAATTATGTCTATCTCATATGAGCAGCACGTTTAGTAGGTCTACCCGTATTCAGACAAATTAGTTAGTGTACTTCAGATTTACTAAAAATCAAAAAATAAACAAAAATTTTAACAAAACAAAAAAACGACTTCAAAAAATGCACTAAAAAGTAAAAAAATAATTTCGTATTCTTCTACAACTTCATAATCAACTTACTTTTTCTACTCATCAATATGTAGGTACGATTATTATTTTTGAAGTCGGTGTCAGCAAAGGTACCCGGCCCGGCGAGTTCACTTGACAGCTCCCCTCCCGCCGCGG
The DNA here is from genome assembly GCA_917880885.1 of Limnephilus marmoratus. Classification (NCBI taxonomy): domain Eukaryota; kingdom Metazoa; phylum Arthropoda; class Insecta; order Trichoptera; family Limnephilidae; genus Limnephilus; species Limnephilus marmoratus. The sequence goes on from OU862921.1 coordinate 533,724, forward strand.
CCCCTCTCTCGCCTCGTCAAGTCGCTTGTGCGACACAAGCACATCTCACCTATAACTATGTATGTAGTCACACCTTGACTGACACCGACTCCAATAATATCAATCGTACCTACATATTGATGAGTAGAAAAAGTAAGTTGATTATGAAATTGTAGAAGAATACGAAATTATTTTTTTACTTTTTAGTGCATTTTTTGAAGTCGTTTTTTTGTTTTGTTAAAATTTTTGTTTTTTTATTCGTTATTATATTATGCAGGCTTTTAAAGTCAGATAAATATATATTTTAGTAATATATATAGAATATATAGAACGGTAATATATATTATATAGAATAGAATATATTATATAGAATATATTATATAGAACGGTAGCTGACATGACATTTCTCCATAAAATTATACACAACGAAATAGACTGCCCAGAACTCCTATCCCAAATAAATTTTAACATCCCATCTAAAAGAACCCGCCACACCAACCTTTTTTACACAACCAGTAATAATACGAACGCTGCAGCCAACTCCCCCATTTCCCGCATCCTTCAAAGTTTCAACTCTATTCAAAAAACCACAAATACCGATATATTTTTTGATTCCCTCCCTCTATTCAAGAAAAACATTTTTAGCACACTGAATTCGCACACATAACACACACATCCACACACACACACACACACACAAACACGCTCATTTACACACATACAAACACTCTCCCACACCCCTCTCCTTCAATAAATTAATTTAGGTATAATGTATTAATTATCACACAAAAATATATGTATATAACAGCGACATGTCATTGGTACCAATTATTGTATTAATTCTTTAACTTTGTAAATATTTCCCATTATGTAATAATGTACTGTTTGTTTCTGCAAAATAAAATAAAATAAAATAAATAAAAAATAAAATAAAATATATATGCAACATTTTTTATGTACGAATATGGGTGTAATTCTCTCCATGTAAAATTTCATGCTTATGTAAATTCTTCAGTGTGAAATTCACGTCCTTGCAATTTCGTCATGACACTGTCGGGAAGCCAATACCTTCTTCGACAGTTCGTACCTCCAAGCCTACCCTGTCTTACACTATTTCAATGTGCAGTTACAATCTAGAATCCAGGCACAGTTTCTCCTCTGGCTTTATAATGTCTATAATTATTACAAAACTAATAAGCCATGATTTGCCGAAATATTCAGTCTTGAAGATGGTTGATGCAATATTGATAGCTTACCTTTACCCCTGCAGATGGCCACTGGCACCGGGTCATAATTGTGAGCCCCATACTTCTCTTCCCTCTGGATGACTTCCTTGGAAGAGAGGGTTGTTCTGGGGAGGTCTTTGTTGTTGTTGAACGGCAGCTGGCAAGCACTCGGTGCTATCTTGGAATCTACGACATTATTACTCAGCATTCTCAGGTAACTGAAATAATTTTAATATATATGTATTACAACACTTCAATTCCCCTGCAAAGCATTTGGTTCAATTTGGTTCCCACACCTAACGAGAAATAAATACATTTTCATTTTTTTTTAAATCTTTCTTCTTCCACGTTCCAGAGTGGAAGATAATCTCAGCATCGCCCTGGTATAAGAAAACCATCCAGAATTGAAATGTTGCTTGAAATGGCTTTAGCAGTGTTTGGTAACCAGATCTGAATAGCCAGGTACTTCCCCACCTTCCTCTTTCCTATCTCCTTCCCCTCCCCACTTCTTCAGTCTCACTGGCTCCAGACGGGAGCAGTTGGGACTCTTGTGCGGTATTCATGTAAAAAAAAAACATGTTTAAATTTATTGAGGCATTATCATAAAAAAACCGAATGGCATTTAAAAAAAAATTGCCAAAGAATTGAATCTAACCTAACCCAAGTCTCACCTTACCTAAACCTTGAAGTTAAACTATTATAGAACTCACTAAAAAAACCCTCTATAAACTCTTCTACAAACTAGTTTGCTTCGGCACGGGATCTCTGACTGAGGAGGACTAAGAAAATATTATATGTATATCTACGTCTATAATATATGAGATGCGTTGAAACAAAGACGGCAATGTCCACCATTGGTCTAAGATGATTAGAGAAATAAAAATACTATCGACAGCTGCAAAGGTTTCGGAGTGTAAAAGACAGTATCCCATATATTTTTAAATATTGGAGGGGACCCACCACTTTCCCAACGGCGTTATAAGGAAACATATGGTTTCCTCCTTCACCGCACACCTCAAGACTCTACTTTTTTTTGAACGAAGCTACATTTATTTAAACGACTCTAGACCCTCCAATGTCCATGCATACGGGGTTAGTAAGCAGTATGCAAGTACTTACATTAAAATTATACACAAGATAAATAGAAGTAGCAGCCCGTGGAATAATTCTTCTGAAATAGGTAACATCAAAAAGAGAAAATTGTGTTAGTAAAAGAAAAATAAAAATATTTTTAAATAAATGTATATAGTTCTGCAACAAAAATGGCAATCTGCATTAGAGGGTATTGCAGAGTATGGAACAAAAATGGCAGTATCCTTTTGGGCCAATCAGAGAGACAGAAGAAAAGCGGCAATCTCTATCTGTTAATTGAAGATAACTAACTAACTAACCATCACGCCGTTTCACCGCAGGGGTAGGCAGAGAAGACGGACCGCCAAGCAACTCGGTCTTGACATACACTCTTTGCCTCACTCACATTCATACATCGTCCCATACATTCTCTTCTATTATTCTGACTTTTGACATGGCCCGACTCAAGTATCTGGTTTACTATTTAATTTACCATTTAATCGCAATAAAATATATAATGGAAACAATTAATAACAAAAATTATGCTTTATTGTTCATAGTACGGCAAAAGAACTAAAAAGACATTTTTCGCATATTACTCAAAATGAAAATAATTGGAGATTGCCGTCTTTGTTTCAAGATACCTCGTATCTTCTTAAATGATAAAGTTATACAGTATACGTATACAAGGTGTTAAAGGACGTACTTGTTTACTTTAACCAGTGATTCCTGACATTATGCAGAGTAAAAAATTTAAATGAAATTTTGGTCTCCGGTGACATTTTTGATTTTTTTTTTTCTACAAGAACATAAAAAAATGGTAGTTGTTGAACAGTTGGAGGCGAGGTAAGGGGTTCTTCGGACACCCCGCTGAGTGAACAGTGACGACATGCGGAAGAATTTTTTTTGTTTGATTTTGAAAAAAACAAAAAAAAGTCGTCAAAAAAAAATCACCGGAGACCAAAATTTCATTTAAATTTTTTACTCCAAATAATGTCAGGAATCACTGGTTAAAGTAAGTCAAGTACGTCCCTTAACACCCTGTATTTATAAATAGAAATTAATTTTTTTAAAAGAAAATATTATAAACCAATGTTACCTACATCAATATCATTCTTAAAGTTTGTTTGAAGTGTACGAATACTATTATCATTTAAGAGTACCTTCTATTCTAATCTGATAACAATAATTAAAACCAGAAAGCTTTCTTTCTTCTAAAGCATTGTTTACATTTCCAGTGATATGGAAAAGTAAAATATGCCCTGTTCGCATATTCCATGTCTCGTTCAAAGACCTGTGAAGTGGGTAAGATATACAATCTTAAGTAGGCACTTCATACTTCTTGTATTTACTGATAAATAATCCACTTTAGAAAATTTCCTTTATTTTATTATAACGTTTTAATCGTTATCGTGTAAACATTATATCGACAATTGAACCTTTCATTGATTTTAAGATTGCCTTATCAATTTGAAAAACACTCCACTAATGTGTCAAATGTACATTTCCAGTACTTATACACTAAACAATACTTAAGTTTTGTGGGTTATTCATTTTAAAACATAATTATGTGTAGGTCAGTTACTACCAAGTACTGATGCTCTACTAAGTAATGCAAAGTGATTTTTTTTTGAAAATTAGATTGCTTAGAAATATTTTAGATGCTTTAATTAAATACTGCTGGTAGAACACACGAAAAACTTTTAAAGTCTTTTTACAAGTCCAGAAAAAAATAAAGTATCAAGTCTATAAAAACTGCTGTTCAAAATCTCCAACTTGCGAAGCCCTTTACGGTTATGGTTTTATTTTATAATGTGGAAAATTAAATTCTTTTGAAAATCATCGTAAAACATTTCAATATTTGTGCCTGAACTTTGAAACATAAAATAAAACTCGCTTTTTGGAGATGTTTTTTTCTTGAATAAATCATAACAAGGTTTGTTATTTTTAGTGGTCTGATCCCGAATACACAACGTGGGACAAAGTAGATTTTATTTACATAGCAATGCATTGTTATTTCTATTTTTTTTAAACTATGTATTGCAAAATAAATTTACGTTCTTGCCAAAATTGACAAACTAGAATTTAAAATACTCACAGGATTTTAAAAATTATTATCGCCAAAATACCATTCTATAGTCACGGAATGCAAATATGTAGAGATTTTGGAATTAATAACTTAGGTATGTGTTGGACCCAGAAATTGTAATTATTTTAAAATTATAATTTTTTGAGCATTATTTATCAATTTCAAACCTAAAATAGACTTAAAAAATAAGTTGTTATGGATATCAAACAATTTTATTCACAGATCGATTTTTTGTTTTTTTTTTTTTTGGAATATACAGTGTGCAGTGTGTTAAGGGACATACTTGACTTTTTAACCAGTGATTCGTGACATTATTTGGAGTAAAAAAATTATGTGAAATTTTGGTCTCCGATGACTTTTTAGATGTCTTTTTTTTCAAAATTTTATTTTCAAAATCAAAAAAAAAACATTCTTCAACTCTCCTAAATAATCAACCAAACCAATGTAACAGCTTGAAATTACAATGCGAAATAAGCACCCAATAATTAAGTTGGTGGCTACATATCAATTCAAATTGAAATTTGAATTCCTAATAGGAAATATAAAGGCGGAAACATACTTGTGTGGTGTGGTGTGTCGTGGCGCGCCAGAAGCACATCGGTTTCATTCATTTATTATGGTTAGAGATATATTCGTAGGTTGTGGCATGTCGACAAGCGACGACGATGATTGGTTAATTTGTAGTCACGACACACCACACCACACAAGTGTGTTTCCGCCTTGACTTTGAACAAATGGAATCCTGCTTTTCTTTTGTTGCTCAATACATACTACTTATGCATACTACGAACAAGAGAATTTCATCATTTCATCAAGAGTTCCACATAGGAAGTCGGAGAGTCTGGACGTTTGTTTCGACGAGAGAAGACACATACTTCGGTGAAATCGCCATTACCCCTGAGCTAAAACTTTGGTTAGTTTTGAGTTTATTGATTTACCATTTAATATTTTGTTCTATTTGAAGTATATACAAGGTTAGGTTACACCCTAACCCCTACCATAACTGTCCAATAAATGCTGATTTTTTTAATTTTTTGTTGAAAAAAAGGTAAATATGCAGTTAGTCCACCTCACGGATAAGACGGAACGTTCGTGTTGTCGAAGTTTGATGCACGGATAATACGGAATGTTCCTTTTTTAACTAATAGACAATCAAATATGACATTTGTCGGAAGTACCAATCTTATAAAATAAATTCTCTAAAATAAACTCGCATTTCATCGCGGGCTTGTGTATGTTATCTTTACTTTAAAAAACACCCTACGTTTTTGAATGGTTTGTTTGGCTACGCAGGGTTTGTCTAGCTAGCGGATTTGTGTAATTATTTTAATACATTTCTTTCCATGTTCTACTATTTTGTCAATGATGCATTCACTTTGTTTTACGCAAAAATATTTTTCTATGATTGGCAGCATTGATGAAATGTTAAAAAAAAGCAATGAATAAACATGGCGTTACCGCGCGAGTGAATTAATTTTATCAAAATTAAAATGTTAAATGCATATTTTTTGCATGTTTTTTGGTCTCCCCCGACATAAATACTCACTTTTCGTAATAATAAAGCTAAATATAACTGTTTGGATAAAAAGTTTTCCATATTAACAAGTAAGCGGTTTAATGCATAAATAATGAAAAAATAATTATAATCACTAAAGTCATCGGAGACCAAAGTTTTATTAACATGTTTTACTCCAAAAAATGTCAAGTAGTTTTTTTCTTGATACATTTGAATGAAAATATGTTTTATACTTTTATTATTCAGCGGCACATCCCTTCAGGGACTCTTAGTTATTTTTGTTTACGTAGGTATACCGTATTTTCTCTAAACCGAATATATATTGTAGATAAGCGTGTTGGGGGCCAACTGTTGGGAGATCAACTGTAATGGAACTGGCATGGAAATACTGTATATGACTTCAAGATTCAGGAAAACTTACTTACCTACGTTATCTAGATTGCTTAGATTCTTATAACACTACTGTTTTTACAACCTTTAAATTCTTGCCGATTACAAATTTCTTCCTTCTCAGTAAAAACTTTGGAGAAAATTGTTGTTGTGAATCTAAGTGCTTAAACACGTTTATACATATAATGATAAATGCATTTATTATTTTCATTCCAGAACGACATAATAATTATTATGATTTTCACACACTGCGAAGATGATGGAAATATGAATGCACTAAAATGTTTTTAAAAAAGAACTGCCAACTACTGATAACTAGGCAAATGAATGAGCTTTTTGTTCCAACCGACAAGAAACGACTTATAAAAAATAAACCCAAAACAAGTTCCTTTGAGTTTGCACTGCTAAAGTTGAAGTAGGTCTTATTATTCAATCAAATATCGTAATTTAAAATTTATAATGCAATAGGGGGAGTGTGAATTGATTACTGCCATCTCTTGCCCATAGAAAGAATACTTGAGCAGCCATTGTCTTTAGATGCAAATTTATATTGCATTGGGGGGAGCGTGAATTGATCACTGCCATCTCTTGGTCGTAGAAAGAATACTAAATAAAACATCATTGACTTTAGATGAAAATTTATAAATAATTTGGAGTTGGTTTTCTTATAAGTTTTTCCTAGGGCTCATTTTTTCCAAATCTGTAAGATTTTCGTATTCGGTCCCAACAGAAAAGAGCTTTGAGGTTAAATTACACCTCAGAGACTTGTAGAGATAGTTTTTTTTTTTTTAGTTTTAAAAAGTTAGTTTTTTGACGACCTCCGTAGTTCAGTGGGTAAGACTCTTGACTCACAATCCGGAGGTCGCGGGTTCGAACCCGGCATGCGCAAATAAATTTTATTTGATTAATTTGTGTTATTTCACAATTAATTCATTTAAAATAATAAATAGTATATTTGTGGCATGTTCCAGAATGGAAGATACTATCAGTATCGCCCTGGTGTAAGACCACCATTCAGAATTGAAACGTTGCTTGAAAATGGCTTTAGCCGTGTTTAGTGACCAGATCTGAATAGCCAGGTACTTCCCAACCTTCCTCTTCCTCACCTCCTTCCCCTCCCCACTACCTTCAGCCTCACAACATACCCCAGTTGGGGATGCCATAGTGGCTCCAGACGGGAGCAGTTGAGATTCTTGTACGGTATTCACTGTAAAAAAAAAAAAAAAGTTTTCGTATTTAATGAAACTATTTTACAAATAAAAAGCTTATCGGCGGCAAAGACAATAACTAAAATAAATATTTAACAAAATATTTTTGCAACAAGACAATATATCAAATCACTATTTAAGTGATGTACTTATTGTTCTTTAACCAGTGATTACTGACATCATTTGGAGTAAAAAATGTAAATGAAATTTTTGTCTCCGGTGATTTTTTATGTTTTTTTTTTTCAAAACCTAACAAAAAAATCTTTCACACTTCATCACTGGTTACTCAGCCGAGTAGCCGCCCGACACCTCACCTCGACCCTAACTATCCAATGCTGACTGATTTTTTATGATTAAGTTGAAAAAAATCATATATGTCACCTGAGGCCAAAGTTTCATTTACATTTGTTCAAATAATGCCAGCAATCACTGGTTAAAGTAAGTCAAGTACCTCCCTTAACCCTTGTATATTATTATACTTCATGTTAATTGTTTTTTTTTTACAGGACCAGTTTTACCCAGCTTTGGGCATCTTCCGATTGTCACACTGTCACATTTTAAACTAAGTGATGTTGTAAACATCTGAAATAAATTATTTTTTCTTCATTATCGAAGGTAAGCAAACGCATTGTGAACTAGGTAATATTCGGGAATAATGAATGATCAAAGAAAAATACCACTTTAAAATAGTGCAAACTAAACCGAGGAAAAAATCACAAACCTTAAAAAAATTGATATGAATCGGTACTGCAGATTAATAAAAGTTTAAAAAACATCACGACATATTCTTAGCGATATACGTATGTACAAAGGTATCTACTTATGATTCCATAATAACTCAGAAACATAAAATTTCAACACCCCTTTGAAAAGTCATAAAAATTTTGATTTTTTTTTTAAATAGCCCTCAACCTAACCTAACGTAACCTATTTAACCAAAAAAAAAATTTCATCACTTTTAATGATTTTTCAAAGAGGTGTTGAAGTTGCATGTTCCTGAGTTGTCCGATCACCCCTACTTACATGCGAACGTAGGAAAAACTTATTTTATTTAATAATATTTTATAAAATTTAATATTTTATTGAATTTTATTACATTGTAAAATGGTGGCCTCAGCACGGGTAAAGCACTCAGTTAATTGATAATGTGGACCTCAGTCTACATTATCAATCAATGTTTTAAAATAAAAAATATATATTTAAAGTTATTGTGACACTCAATTGAAAATCTGAAACAGAAAAGTCAGAAAAAGATACGCTCACTTCGTCGCTAATATTGTCTTCATTAATTAAATATTACAATTTTAAGTTTCACTCATTAAAGTTAAAAATAAACATAATATTTCTTATTTTACCCATCATTTTAAAGATTTCGGAGATCATAATAGATAAATAAATGCTTTTATTGTATGCTTGAAATCAAATAAGTAATATTTCTACATTTTAGAAAAACAATAATATTATATTTTCTTATAAAAACCTTACGATTTTCATAAATAAAACATGGAATTGAGAATTATATACCAAAATACAAACTACCAATAAAGTTTATTATATTGAACTAACCCGTGAAAACCATGGTAAAGTAAAAAAAATATATATAAGCAATTTTTTTTATTTTGAATCCCGCAGCCGAAAATCAAACCATGGTCAACTGCTAGGAAGTCAACTATACTAAATGTTACACCATCAACTGACATAAATATTTATCATATAAATACTGAAAATATACGAATTATGTACCTACTTATTATTGAAATTAAGAATGCTACATACATTAAAAGAGATAAAAATTAAAATAAAATAAAACAAAAGAAAGACAAACATTCCCGGGTTACGAATAACCCAACTCCTACTACCACCACAGAAAGCCGAAAATGTTGCTTGTGTTGTGGCGGAGGACTTAGCCAGCTGAGGAATTGAACACGCGACTCCCGGATGGGATCCAAGCAATATGCCCACTCAACCACTGACCAGTCAGATGTATCCAGATTTACATTTTACACATTACATACACAGATCATATCTTTGTAATTTTAATGTTCAGATATTGTTTTCATTTTCTTGAATGAAATTAGTTAAATTTTGAAAAGTATTGATAATCTTACCAAAAATTTAATACACAATTCACAGAATGATTGAACGAGAATGTTTCAATTTGCAGACTTTTCGATCTCTGACACTATCTGTTAAATGGATAAGCGAGGAATGAGGCTTTATAGTAAATGTGCGCCAATTTAACGGTGGCTCTCATTACAATCAGTATATGATTAGACCGTACCTGGTGCACACGGTATCAGAAGTTTATCAGTTTTTTTGTTAGATTCAGAGATGGTGAACAATTTGATAATTTTCATACAACGCTCAAACAATATGAATTAGAAACAGAAGAAAAGAAGTTTTTATTATTTTTAACGCCCTTTTAAAATTGTGGTATTTAATGTACATAAATGGTATTTATTGTACAAAACTGCAAATGGTATTTAATGTACAAACAACATTTTGTTTTTATTTAGTGACAAATTGAAAATGTTCACTGAATTGGTGTAATTATTTCCCTCTAATTAGTATTCTGCGTAAAGAGGAATACATATGGTAGTTAGTCTCAGAATTTCTGCCCTGAAATAAATCCCGACTTGTAGTATATTAGGTAGTGGAATCCGGAAGCTAATCAATGAAAGCAATTCTGGACTATCAACTACACCATTTAATATTTTTATATAAAAATACCAAGACAATGAAAATCCTTCTGTCTGACAATAAGCATATTCATATCATTTAAAAGAGTGTTGTAGTTTAACGTAATCTATATATATATAAAAATCAAAAACCATTCATCCGATTGCGATGAAACTTTGGGGATTTGATGTGTGCATGCCCGCGATGGTTTCTGTATACAATAGTGAGCTCTGGCATCATAAAATTGTGCATTGCTAAGCCGTTCATCTGATTGCAATGAAACTTTGGTGAGTTGTTATATTAGCGTGTGTCAATTATTTCAACTTTTGAATTCAGAAACGCCCCCCGTCTCATAATATATTAATAGTGAGCTCTGGCATCATGAAATTTCGCATTTTAAATCATTCATCAGATTGCGATGAAACTTTGGTGATATGATGTGCGCATGCCTGCGATGGTTTCTGAATACAATAGTGAGCTCTGGCATCATAAAATTGTGCATTGCTAAGCCGTTCATCTGATTGCAATGAAACTTTGGTGAATTGTTATATTAGCGTGTGTCAATTATTTCAACTTTTGAATTCAGAAACGCCCCCCGTCTCAAAAGTTGCATCTTACAAACAAAATGAGAACTGCATTTAAATTTATTTAAAAAAAAATTGTTATTAGCCCGCTAAAATGCATTGAAAATCAGAAAACAAACCCAAAACCATTTTTTTTTTTAAATTTTTAATAATTTTTTTTTTCAGTAATCTAACCTTTTAACGTTTGTTTATTATTAAAAAATGTGTATAACTGACAAAAATGAAAAAAAGTTCAACTTTATGAATACAAGTAAGTCAACAAGAACTCTGATTTTATCCAGAAAAAGTGTTAATTTCCCCTTTTATTTTTTTAACCAACACATCACACATGTTTAAAAAAAAAAAAAAATTGGTTCTTTGTACTGCAGTTATGTAATGAAAAATAAGTTTGGTACAAAATATAAAATATGAACCCTTTGTTTTATTTTTTTTCCAAATCACGAAATCTATTTTTTTTTCGAAACTTCCGGCCATTTTAGCGGGCTAATAGTGAACAATAATTTTTTTTTTTTTTACGTTTTCGAATAGCTACAGATCATACGAAACTTTTGAGACCCCGGGCGTTTAAATATAAGGCGATTTTTTTTCTCTCTATGGAGAGCGACACACGCTAATATATACTGGTGAGCTCTGGCATTATGAAATTTGTATTAAAAAATTGCAATAGGTGGCACGCGAGCTGTTTGAAAACTAAATGTACAGGGACTGAATGTGTGGAATGCGGGAGGAGGAATGCGAAAGCGGTTCGTGGGACGGGGGAAGCGGGAGAGGGGAGTGGGGAGAGGGAAAGCAGAGAAGGTAGAGTGGGAACGCGTGAGGGGAAGAGGATGCGGAAGAGGAAGAGGAGGCGGATGAAGAATGGGACGAAGGGAAAGGACACGCAGAGAGAAACAATATCTTTATTGAGTGGCATAGCAACGCATGCCGGGAACTACAATCCCAGAAGCCAGCATATTTTGATTTTTATATATACAGATTTCCCCCTAAAGCCATGCGAGCGAAGCCGCGGGTAAAGGCTAGTTGCTTATAAAACAATAGTAAAGAAATGGGTCCTTCTGGAATTTGATTTGATGATGAATGTCTTCATCGAAATCTAATATTTATGTTTCTCAATTTTCAAGTTGATTGAATATTTCATTTGAGGGAGGCGGTGGACATTTATTGGATAACTGACGAGGTCACAGGCCACAAGGTCACCCCAAGTGGTTATCTACGTTTGGTGACTTATCAGGAGTGTCCACGTTCATTGGTGAGGTTTGTCTAGGTATTGGCTGAGGACGCTTCTGCCCATCTACTGCATGGCGGGCTTGACCGAGAGAGATTGGTTGAGGGAGACCTTTCGACTTCTCCAGCAGGACTCTCTCATACACGCGAGGCCTTGCATCATAAAGGGAAGTATGGATTCATATTCCATCACTCCCAGACAATTGACCCCCAGATTCCTTTCCACCTTTCATACATTTTCCAGAACTTCCTCTCCTTTCTTTCCCTAAAAATACTCTCCACACAGCATCCCCTTAGAGGCATGGCCCTGAGGGAAATTATATTCCTCAGTGTGTGGAGCTAATGTAAAAAATTATACAGGGTGTTAAGGGACGTACTTGACTTACTTTAACCAGTTATTCCTGACATTATTTGCAGTAAATAATGTAAATGAAATTTTGGTCTCCTGGATTTTGGTCTTTTGGATGACTTTTTTTTTTTCAAAATATTTTTCTTCAAAATCAAACAAAAAAAATTTTCTTCTGCATGTCGTCACTGGTCACTCAGCCGAGTAACCGACCAACCCCTTACCCCGCCTCCAACAGTCCAACACGTACCATTTTTTTATGTTTTTGTAGAAAAAATAAATAAAAAATACTCCCAAAATGTCAAAAACGGAGACCAAAATTTTATTTACATTTTTTACTCCAAATAATGTCAAAAATCACTGGTTAAAGTAAGTCAAGTACGTTCCTTAACACCTTGTATAATATTCATATTGATAAAACCATGAACAATTTTCTTTTTACATTATTTTTTAAAATACCTTCTTTCCTCAATTCAAAAATACAATGTGGGTTTAAAATGGTATATTCTTATTAAAACAAGGTTTGGTAAAAAATAAAATTAAAGGTATATAATGAAATATTTATTATAATATAGATATAAAATGACACAAAGGCAGCATTTTTAATGTTTTTCCTTTGTGAACATTATTTTAATGGCTATTGTTTTAAAAATGCGAGTAGGTACGTATAGAGATCATTAGAGTAAGATTATTTTTCAAAATGAGTTTCCTTAACCTGCTCCTTGTCCAAAATGCTCGGTTTTCAAAGAGTTACTTTCGTCAAGTGTTTAAATTGCGTTTAAGGTGGCCTTCATGGCGTCCATGGCCTCATTCATCTCCAGATGGTTGATGGTGAGAGGAGGAGAGAGCCTGAGGGCTTTCCCGTGGGCCACCTTCGTCAGGAGACCTGCCTTCATCAGTAGAAGACTCAACTCCCATGGATCGATGGCATCTGAAAAAAAAGGTTTTCAAATGAAATCTGATCTAGAAATTAAAGAATTTGGAATCGATTCGAAGATTTGGCCTTGTGAAACAAATTAATTTGTACCTTCCGGCTTCTTTTTCACCCCTTTCGCAAATGCAGCTTAGGGGCCGTTCAAGTATTATGTAACGCACTTGGGAGGGGGGGTCTTTTGAAACGTTACTGTGCGTTACGAGGGGGGGGGGGGAATGGGGGGAGGGGGGGTTGGAACAACGCGTTACATAACATCTTTTTCTTTATTTAGATAAAAAAAACTAGGGAATTAAAATCTTCCAAGTTGGCAACCCTTTTTGTTCACGAAATCTCTTTGTTTTATTTATTACCGCAAACGTGATTAAAACAAGAAAAAAGGTATGCGACTTTCCAGTACTTTGGGCAACTTAATTGTGACTTTCAGGTAAAAATTGTCACTTGAGCGTTATGTAACGTTTAGGGGGGGGGGGAGGGTACAGAAAAACGTTACGGCGCGTTACAGGGAGGGGAGGGGGGGGGTCAAAAATCTTCAAAAATTGCGTTACGTAATACTTGAATGGCCCCTTACTACAAAAGAAGTGTTTACAAATTGTATATATGACATCAATGGTCGATTTTTTACAATCTATAATCCAATTTATATATCCAATCCAAATTATGCGTCGAAAGTAGGAAAATCGGGGTAGTTTGTTTGAATTGTAAGTCCAACGGGTTGAAAGGAGCAAAAAACAATCGCCACAGTAATAGAGACCTTCAGATTAAAAGAAAATTAAAGCTGTCTTGTTCGAGGATTGTGGTAGGACACCCTACAGGCTACAGACTACAGGATACAGGCTACAGGTAGATAAACATCTATTGCATAGGGCTTGGCAGATGTAGAAACAAAGAAAAATTCCGTATCCGAATGCTGATATTAGTGAGCAAAAGGTGAGCTTGAGTTTAACTCGACAATCACGTATTAATTTTACCTGCCGTAGATACAAAATAACTTATTTTTCTTTTAGCTATTCTCTCTCCCTCTCTGTTTTCTTTTTGTGACTAGCCTCAAGATGCTAAAGGACAACATAAGTCAAGAAGATATAAGCCTAATTCTTTTCTTTCTGCCAAGTACATACTTATAATTGTCTTCTGATATGCAGGGACCCTTTTTTCTATTATTAGTCAGGGTTAGTTGGAGATCTTATGCTGCATATACATTTGCGAACATAAGCGCAAGCCACAAATTATGGGAAAGGAATAAAACAATCGGAAGCAACGTTTCGCACGGTTTTCGGTTGCTTCGTTCTTACCCATAAATAGTTTTGGATTATTTTCGATTACAGTCTTAAAACATTGAATATGTCGCCTTTGCTAAAAAAACGATGTAGGGTCTCTTCTGGAGGTCTAGCATGGTCGATCGAGAAAACCCTATATCAATACGATATTGACCAAATCCATCTATGGTCAGTTATCGATATTTTGGATCACGGTCAACAATTGGGAAGAGATATTCCGACCAACAATTGATTTATTTTAATCCGGTCTCCATAGTATCAGATAAGTATCGTTCAATTGTCAATATACTTATTTATTTGAATAATTCCATTCGTTATGCAAAATTACTGGCTTAATAAGGCTCGGTAGTAACCGTTCAAAAAGAAGAAGAAAGGGAGATATGTAAAGACAAATGTAAGAGCGCACTTATATTAAAAAACGATTATAATTAAATGAAAATAGTGAAAATATTTCATAAATCATGACTCATTTACAATAGATGAAAAGTCCCACGACAAATGCTTAAGTTGCATTTAAAGATTCACTGTGAATTTTTTCATAGCTATAACATGTAAAATAACAGAAAAAATTGTGTTTTTAATAATTTTCGGAGCATACTTCGCGATTTTTTTCTATCGAGGGAATTTCAGATAATTACAGTTTCGGCTCTACAATATTAAATTTACATACATTATCGTTAAAAAAAAAAAAAAATTTTTAGGAACTAAAAAACTAAAAGTGTTCAAGAGAAATATGTTATAAATCGGTAGAAATGTGAAATTAAAATAAGTCATTTTATATGCTATCCATAGATTTAAATAATTCAACTAAGACGCAACCAATTTATTCTGTTCGACCTTTGAGAAACTAAAGTAATTGAAATATGACTAAAGACCTGATTAACTAATTAACTTCCGTTTAGTGTCAAAAAATAAATGCGAACCGCCAATGCATATTTCAGTTTCATAATATTATAATAGGTTTCCTATATTATAGCCTATTCGGAAAAAGGCGGGTCCACTTGACTACCTTTCAGCACCCAGTAAAAATTATTTACAGGTCAGTGATCATAATCACGTACACTCGAACAATAATATTACCTCGAAATTTCTTCCATTTCTCTCCAGATAACATTATTTATATTATTGTTAATCTGTTTTTTTTATTAATACTTATTGATAAGCCACTCCCGTGTGAATTTAAAAATATCATATGTTATTTTAATTCAGATAACCGTGTAATTATTAATGGGCTTACATTGATCGAAACAAGCCCACTTTTTATCAATAAGTAATTAATAATATTAATACGATAACATTTACGATAATAAATCGGTTTTGACAAGGTTAATCCTTTGTTTTTGTTAAGTGTTAACAATGGCTGCCCCTCCATGTAAATTTTATAAAAGAGTAATCTCTTTAATAATAAATCTAATATGTCACGCTAAACTGGCCCAAAACTGTTCCCATAGTAACAAATACGTGTATGGCAAACTTAAGCAGAATTTGCATTACGCAACTAGTTGCACACAAGTTGTTTCATGACATAGTTGCACTGCTAAAAGATATTTACACTTATAAACATGTAGTTTCATCATGCATGCATTAGTTGTATGTCACAAAATGCGTGCTAGTGCAAAATTATGGCACCACTAGTGATATGCAACTAATTGCTTAGTGTAAACCGTGAGGCAACTAGTGTCGCAAAACCACATCAGCTGAGCAGACGTGTGTGCTCATAGGACTGTGTGAGAGATGTACCCTAGACCTGCTCCTAGAACTCGAGTACTTTTAGAAGGAAGCCTTGGAAGGAGGCCTCCGGCAAAATGCAGAACTCATTCATCTCTACTGTGCATATACGAATCTCATATATTTCATTAAATCAAAGGTCATCATTTTAAATTTACCTGTATTGATGTCAATCGCGTTCATGAGGCCCTTGCCCCTCACTTCTGTGATGATGGATCCCTTCATGTCCCGCAGCCTCTCCCGCATGAGCTTTCCCATGACGAAGGAGTTCTGAGAGAGGTTTTCATCCTCCAGGACTTGCAGACCAGCCATAGCCACTCTGGAGCCAAGGGGATTTCCGCCGAAGGTAGATCCATGGGTTCCTGTAGAACATATCCAGAAATTAATCAATGAAGAGTGGATAGAATTTTTTATAGAAGTAGCATTTCTGAACAAAAAAAGTGGACGCACGAGGACGGTTTTAGCTTGTGCTGGGATAGGTCTTTAATTCTTGGGCAACCCTCGTAGTTAGGAAAACGAGTGAACTTGATTTAAATAAAGTAGTTACCTGGAGTGATGACATCCATGATGGGACTATCAGCAAGAACTGTAGACACAGGATACAGCCCACCAGCGAGTGACTTCCCCAGGACCAGCAGATCTGGTCTGACCCCCGCATAGTCTACACACAGTCTCTTCCCTGTCCTTCCCAGACCAGTTTGTACCTTTGAAATATAAACACCGTTAGTAAAATAAGTAAGTCATAATATTAAACGTAAGAAATACACATTTCAAATACATAAATATTAATTCATTAATTAAAATAAAATAATTTTCTGATTATGGGTAGGTACTACTACTTAATTACTACCTACTTAATTATCTGAATTCGCACATTTTGAAAATGACACTAATATTCAAAGCAAATTTAAGTTCATTGAATGTGAATACATAATTTCAAGCGGGAATAACTAACACAAAGGGTCAACCCTAAGCCAAATGGCACCTGGCGCTAGTAAAAACCTCAAGGGCGCTGTTTTGGATGTTAGGTATTATCAGTGCCTTAGCTCCTTGGTTCCTTAGAGCAGACTGCTCCAGTTACGCTTGCACAGAGCCAGCCCTGCTAATCCACAGACAACCAAAATTAATATCTATGTTTGATTATTATACTAGCTGGGGTACCCGCCACCTGGCTTCGCTCAGGTAGTTGATATGAGATTGAACTGACGTTCCAACCCACGATGTATCTTTCTTTACATACCCCTACCAATGGGTAGCTCCACCCATACAAAAAATGCTTCAAATTATCCACAATGTTCCACAACATTGTTCAACAGTGTTCTGGAATGTTCCACAAATATTTGGGATGTTCCCGAACGTTCCAGACTATTCCCACACATTCCACAACATTCCAGAATTTTCCGGGATGTTGTGAAATACTCTCGAATACTCTCAAATATTCTGAACTGTTCTATAAATTTCTAAAGGGTGAAACTTCCAGCCCTTATATCTTCAGGAGCACGCCCCTCAGGTAAAAATGGGAACCTTCTTCATGGATGGGGAATAGATGGCTACCACACCATATAACTCTCTTGATCGTACCGGGTCTCGTTTCTGAGTTGTAGCGGCTCGCACATTGTACACTTTCTTTTATAATCTATATAGATTATTTATACGTACCTCGTCAGCAATCCATAGAACGTTGTTCTTGGTACAGAGTTCCCGAACCCCCTTGAGGTAATGGTCATCTGGCACCAGAACTCCAGCTTCACCCTGGATGGGTTCCACCATGAAAGCGCACACGTTGGGGTTCTTGAGAGCTTCCTGGAAAGGTAAAGTTCATTAAACACGCTCCTCAAACCCTCCAACAACTCACAGGTCTCATAGAAATCATTGTGTCTCCCTTACTATCATGGTTACAAATATGATCTAAACGGTGTTACAAAGAAAAAACACCACGCTTTATATGCAAATCTAAAATTTAACCGCAAATATATTAAAATGTACACCTCTATGAAATCAAATTTTCCGACCACAATTTGAAAAAAAATATGACTTTTTAAATTTTGAAAAATTAAGAGGTTTTTATTAATCATTTTACCTAAAAAAAATACGTGTTTTTTTTTTCATTATCGATAATTTTAGTTAGAAAAATCCAAGTTCAGCCATTTCTAAGACTTTTTTATATTTGCATTCAAAATTTTCATCTTTAAAAAATCATATGTTTATTTCGAGTCATAAAATTTGAAAGCATATTTCATCATCTTTCAAAAACAGTTTTATTTTTTGGATGCATTCAGAAATATTCTATTTATTTGGATTTTATTGCAATGAGAAAATATTTTGTATTAGTTAAAGTTTCTGATGGGATATTTAATGAATTGAAATGATTGAAAATAAATTTAAAAAGACGTTAAACTTCCCAATTGTAAATCATAAGTGATATTTCAATACCCCTAAACTTGGACAGCTAAAATTACTTTCGCTAAGATCTTTCGGAATAGCCTGATGGAAATACAATAATAATTGCGTTGTTCATTTCAGAGAATTTCATTACGCCAGAGGTCAACAGTTTTTACTACTTAGAACACACAGTTTTTTTGGTTCATAGTGAGGTTGGCAGGATTTCCGAGTACAATATTGCACAAGACTTTCAGAGACAGGCTAAGATATGAAAGTTATAGAATTACCTCCAATGATTTCAGATCGTTATAGGGCACCAGTTCAAATCCTGGCATCAGCGGCTGGTAGCCGTCATAGCTCTCAGGGTCTGTAGAGGCTGATACGGCAGCCAATGATCTTCCCCAGAAGTTACCCTCGGCGAACACGATGACTGCTTTGCCATTCTCAATTCCCTTTACATTGTATGCCCACTTCCTCGCAATCTTACAGGCAGACTCGCAAGCCTCCACACCTGGAAAGAAACAAAATGGAAATAGAAAATATAACATAACTATTGCCACAAAAATATTTTACACAAACATATGAACACTTTATATGAACACTGTCGACAATTAATAAGAACTACTAGCACATACCAGTATTCATAGGCAGCATCTTATCGTACTTGAAGAGTTGACAGATCATCTCTGCAAACTCTCCCAGCACGTCGGTGTGGAAGGCCCTGGAGGTGTGATGCAAGACCTGCATCTGCTGGACCATGGCCTCCATGATGCGCGGGTGGCAGTGACCATGGTTGGTGGCCGAGTAGCCGCTCAGGAAGTCCCAGTAGCGGTTTCCTTCCACGTCCCAAGCGTAGATTCCTGCACAAAAAGAGATTTTATTGTCAAGAGCCCCAACGTAGGAACGACTGCGTTGCCTTTTCTCTAGCAAAATTTTATTTTGGATTTGAGGCCAAAATACCCAACCAAACTAAAGTTTTTTTTTTAAATCTAAGGTGTAGGAAATATCAAAAACGCATATGAGCTGTTTTATTTATTTGTGTTAAATTACGAAATATAGGCCAAAGAAAACGATTTTTCATAATTTTAGAGGCAACTTTGACAATTATTATACCAATTAAATATGACGAAATATAAAATTAAAAAAATTATTATTATTAAAAGACGTATTTTGTGGGTGTAAATTTAAATTATAAATGACCGAATTATTTATTTATTAATTTTCGGCAAATCGATAGTTTACATTTATTTCTGTTTGTACGTAAGTATTATACCTATAGCCAAAATAAAACCAATTATGGAATTCCTCCTTGTGACTTAACCTCTACTGAGACAACATAATTAGGAATTATAAGAAAGAAATATGAATCCAAAAATTATACAAAACAAAAAAAATTATATACCTACTTAAAATGAAAAATTACAAAACAAAAAAAAAATTTCAATATATTGGTAGCAATGGAGAGAGGTTGTATATATAGTTATGCTGGAGACCAAATTTGTAGCACTCGCAAATTAAAATTACTGCCCCAAAAATGCTTTGATTATACGATGTTGTAGAGATTTTTTGTTTTAATAATAATTACTATTAACTAAAAAATTGCCATAGTTGCATCTGAATTCATGAAAAATTTAATTATTTAATATATACAAAGAAATAAAATAGCTTACATCCGTACCTTATTCGTTATACCTTTTGATAAAAAAAATATTATTCAGTTTGGTTGGGTATTTTGGCCTCAAAACCGAAATGAAAAAGGTCGCACAGTCAATCGCACGGCAATCAGATGTTGTCTACGAGTTTGTACATAATATTTAAACATCTGATCGCCACCGTGCACGGGATCGCGGACGCACATTGAACGCTTTGGTTTGGCCTTCGCTATGTAGGTACCTACTTGGCGCCGTCAAGTTGGGCTCCACATAGCCTTATTACCATTAAATGTGTTCTTGGTTCTGAAGTCGACTGTATTAAACCACTGAAGCGACAGCGCAATTTAAAACTTTTTTCTCCGATTGCTCGAGATTTTTTGGTGATCATTTTGAATATTTTCCAATAAAAAATCATACAGTCTTCGAATTTTAATATGGAGACATACAAACTGATTATAGTTCTATATATATAGCCAATGAATTCACCTATCTTTGGCGATTATCACACATTCGTAGGATTTATAAGAAAAATATGATGAAATCTTAAACTTAATTACTTACAAATAATACGATACGATACAATACGATTGTACCACCCCAGCCAGGAGCACTCCTGTCCCGGTGAGACCAGTACACCAGGGGGCACTGATTTATTAGGACTGGAACACATTCTCTGGGGATGGGAAGGAGGTTGGAGTTTAATCGGCCGGTATACATGGCAACTAATAAGGGGTCGTCCATTAGTCACGTGATGTTTTTTAGCAACTTTTTAACCCCCCCCCCCCCTTGGTGATATGTGGTGAGGTTTTAACTACCTACGCCACTGTGTACAATTGATCTGATAAAAGTTACTTACCACTCCCTCTGCACAGCGCCACCGGTAAGGGATGATAGTTGTGACAGCTATATTTCTCTTCCTTGCGAATAACTTGTGCAGAACTAACTCGTCCCACACTACTTTGATGGCGTGCTGATGTCTTCAGACATGTTGCACTTTTCAACGAGATTCTTGACAGCATTTCGAAGAAGCGTATCGAAATCTGTAACAAATACACACATTCTTTAAATCCATCATAAATATTACACAAATCAGTGGCGTAGCGTGGGTGGCCGCCCGGGGCGGAGGAAAATTTCGCCGCCCTTTTATTTAGGCACTTCAATTTAAAAGAATAAATAATAAATATATAGTAGGTAATTCTAAAGAACTTTTCGGCAAGAAAAATCATCATTATTGTGTATTGTACAGGTTACACAATTTTGAAAGCATATAGGTACATATATACGATTAAGGGAACGTACCCATACTACGTGACACGTTTAGGGGGGGGGGAGTCTTCAAAATGTCACGCTCGGTACAAATGAGCGGCGGGTTGCTTAGGTTTTTGGTCACCGGGGGGGGGGGGTTAAAAATTGCAAAAAGTTTGTCACGTAGTATGGGTACGTTCCTTAAGTTAAAATGAATTGGAACACAGACGGACGATCCATCCATGATCCATCGTTGAATGAAACCTTCTTAGAATTGTCAAAGCACCAGTCACGAACTTCCCTGACCCTGAAGTCGTTCTCACGTTCTCACTGAATATTCGTCAACAATCCAAGCACAAAATAATAAAGGGGAATTCCTGTGATTTGGTACAGACGGTGTTGCCAGTCGCTACAATGAGCAAGATGTCATTTTACATTAATTTAAAAAATGGGGGTTCCCCGGTTTCGTTACAGAATAAGTAATTAAAAATTCCGTGCTCATTTCAACCGGTCCGAATCATAGGTGCGACAAAATATTAAATGAGATGATTCAAATATTTACAAGATATTTTTGTTATTTATTGTGATTTTTGCCACCCCTTAAAAGCGCCCCTGCCGCTTCCCACTACCCTACACCACTGACTTCAGGGATTTAAGTAGAGAATTAAACTTTAATATATCTTTTCCACATCATAAGAATGCGGGGAATAAATTGCAGTGGAGGTTCCGATCCTCAGCAATGATGAATCGACTTAAGGTGATGCATCGAGTAGTTTAAAATTCGGAATCAGGCCGTTGACAATAATGGTAAGCCCACACTGCGGCCAACGTTCCAACTTCAAACGTTTGGACGATCGTGTGGAGGGGTGTTCGTGCGTTGGAAGTTCGAGTTGGAAGGTTGGAGTTCGAGTTGGCCCGGGATCGCCCTCGAGGCGATCCCGGGCCAACTCACACGAACCAGCCTGCCGCAGCTGTCCACACATCAGTCTGCGAACAGTGCGAACGGCAGGCGATCATGACGCGCGTGCCGCGTACTATTAAAATGACAATATTATTACGGAGAGTGGTATAATAATTGTTTAAAAACATTTCGTATATAAGTATATAATTATACGTGCGTAATAATTATATGCAACTAATATAAGATACAGCGTAGCTATAGTCTGTCAAAATAGAGTAGAAAATATAAAAACTGGAACTACTAAATTTGTAGACTGGCAACACCAATTTAACTGTCAAATATTTCTTTGAAGTGCAATGACACCCAATGTATAGAACACAGTAAACCACATTTAAAAAAAAAAATTCTTCATGACATAAATTTTATTAAAAGGTGATTAATAAAGCGATTTGCTTTAATTTAATTTAACATAAATTAGAATTTAACAATGGATAGAAAGGAAGAATCACTAATGGTGAGTTTAGTTAGACTACTTTTAGATCTGAATGAGTTAAATATATTCAGATCTAAAATTAGAGACATGATCTAAAGCCCAGGCAACGCTAAGTACTTTTTCTAGTATTAAATAAATGTGAGCAATTTCTAACCTGTGCTTTATATTTTATTACATTATAGTTATTCTTCATTATGTTAACACAAAATTGCAAAGGTATAATAATAATATACCTATATTCAATTCTAATTATGAGATCGGCGGGTATCACCATACTGCAATGAAAAAATATTTTTTCCACTATTATGCCTTTTTAATTTTTTATGAAAATGTAGGTTACACAGCTTTACTTTATATTGCCATTTGATCAACAGTGGCGCCCTCATATATTTTCTACTCTTTTTTGACAGACTATACAGCTGTTTGATGTCCACCATTTTGGAGTTCGGAATTCGGGGTTGGAGGGTTGGCCGCAGCCACCACACGATCGGCTAACCTTCCAACTCCAAACTAAGTTCGGAGTTGGAAGGTTGGCTTTGGTGTGGAAGTACCATACACTCCTCATGTAGATCCAAATTTTTTACAAAAATATCAAAAATTTGCGCAATTTTTTAACATTTTTTTAACACTTCGTTGCTCTTTATTATATTCGTAGGTAATTAGTACGTAAGAGTAAATTTGCATTGTTAACCTTGCAATGATTTTGACTTGAAGCTGATTAATTGGGGTGTATTTTTTTTAAATAAAAGTGTTGTTTTTTATGCTCAGCAAACGTCCAAAATAATAGTTATGGATGCTTAATAAACAACTTCTTCTACAATTTCTCAAGATATCAACAATACGGTAATTTATTTAATACCGCAGCCAATAAAGTAAAGGAATAATAATACATAATTACATTCGAAGATTTTTTGTGCTAAAGGCATTTGCCGTAATTATGTAAAGAGCTTCATACATTTGTTGTTCGAAGATTTTTTTTTTCATATCTTTCTTCTAACATGTAAATTATAAAACTAAATCTAATACCAGATGATGTTCAATATGCCAAATGATTTCGTGACTGCATTACAATAATTATTTCACCCAGTCTTCTGAAATTGGAGAACGTAATATAAAAAAATAAAAATAAAAATAAAAAAAGGTACTCGTAATTTCAATTAAATTCGTTATTAAACACGTTTTTGATAATAAATATTTTAACAACATACGAGGGTTGTCCAAGAATTAAAGAACTTTCTTCATTTTCGGCGATGTGGACATTATTTAATTTCTCAAAATATTGCGGCATTAGCGTGTAGCTCAGACTTTCCCCTAAAAAAAAGAGCCGTGGTCCGACTTCGAGATTGACGCTTCGCTGTCGAGCGCCGCGCGCGCCGCCCGCCTGCAAGGTGCGCTCTACTCAACAAAGAGGGAGTCCGCCCTGTTGAAGTTTGTAAGCTCGCAATTTTGAATCCAGACGACCCAGACGTCAGTAATACAAACGATTTTGAGGGGAAAATAGCGTACGCAAATTGCGTGCTCGTTGGGTTCCCAAAATGCTAAAAAGCAAAATCAGGTGGAAAGCGCTCCGGTCTCTTCGAACCATTTTTCCAACCAAGGTGAGACTTTTTAGGTTGAAACAAGGGTTCACCACCTAATCCCGGAATCAGAAAGGCAATCAATAGGCCACTTGCATCACATTTTTTTTTTTTTAATCCGGTAGGCAAATATTGTTTAGGCTAAAACATTCTGTATTTTTTTTAATCGTATTTTTGAAACCCTGGCGATTTTTGAAAATTTCAATCCGAAAAATCAGCCCATTTTTTATAAACCGGAAAGACCGGACATAATTTTATAGGTGCGAAAAAACGATAATTACATAGCCGAAAATCATTTAAAAAAAGAACATTTTCCACTCGAATAACGAGGAATAACAGGAGAATAACGAGGCATACCAAAAATATTAAATCTCATAAATATTTTTTTCCTTGATCCATCTTATTGATCATAAATCATTATAATGTTCAACGTCTGTATTACTAAATCAAATGTAATATACTTGTACTTGTAAATTATAGTAATAATAAGAATATTATAAAATTTTATTTTTTTAAAATCCGCACCATTATCAGTATAGTTCTAAAACACGTAAAATATACGGGGTTCTCTTCAAAACATCTGTCAAAAAATCAAACCAGATTCGTTCGCAGAGAACAAATAATAAATCATAAATATACAAACCACCCACTAATAAATCTAGTGAACGTTAAATGTCAAATTCAAAAATTCGCCTGAAATCAAAGTGATGCCATATAAAAAAAATAAATCAGTGTGGAATTTTATAAAATTAATAGGAACATTTTCGGAGACGGGACATTTTCATGAAGTGACGTCACGAGCCCAAATAATGGAATTATTTATTTAAAAATAAAAAAAACGGTACATTTCTAAAAAATTTTACTGTCATTTTCGTAATCTTAGTAAAAAAAATTATCCACACGATTTTTTCCAAGTCGTTATGAAGTCCATGCAAGTGGCCTAATAGGCCACATGATTTGCATCTTTTTCTTCACCTGAAGCAACATTTGACCGGAAAACCTTTAGTTTTCGCGGAGGGAGAGGTGATAACATTTTTGGCGGTGAAGTTCTACGACAAGAGAGTCAAGGACCTAGTGCCACGGCTCACCAAGTGCATCGATCGTAACGGGGACTATATCGAAAAATAGTGGGGATATGTATCTAAAATGTCATATGATTTTTTGTAAATATAAATATTTCCTGATTTTTTTTTTAATTAGAAAGGTTTTTCATTTTTGGAAAATCCTTTTATATTACAGATGAATGTAATCCTATAATACATTACACGTGAAATATTGTATCAATTTAGAAGTACATTCTTCTTTCGAAGAGAATAGGAAATTGTATTTTATTATTTCCTACCTATTGTATTTTTCATTTCAGTTTTATTAATTTTAGTTTTTCACTTTAAATAAGGTAATTGTTCTAAAAACGAAGTAAATAAATAAATAATTAAAAATAAATTAAATAAATATATAATTATATCATTGAAGAAATAATTATATGCTAATATTCAAGGGGTATTTCACTACTTCTGAGTTAAATGTTGAGTAACTACTCGTCGATTATCTTTAAACATTGGATTAACATCGTTGTTTTTAACAGACATTTTTTTAACATAAACTCCATCCAGGAGGCCCCGAGGAAAATAATTTCCTTCGGGGCTAGATAACAAAAAAAAACACATAGGTACATATTTTTAGGCAAATGTATTATAAACGTTATCTTCGACTCACTTTTTTGTCGTCTCAAGTAAAAATAATTTATAAAAAATTCTTAAAGATTCATTTTTTTTCAAATTGCGTACCTAATTATTTTGCGGTTAGCTTTTGGATTTGAATGTAAAGCGGAGTGTTTTCTCATTCTAATACCGGTTTGATCATATTTCTAACCATAAGAGCAAGAGAGACACCATGATTTCTACGAGACCTATATAGATTATTCCGAAAACCGAATAAATTAGCCTGAGATGTTAAGTACCTACCCCTTCAAATTAATTTGATTTTACGACCAGAATGGAAGGTGTGTAGGAAGGAAACTCGTTTTTTAAGAATCCTTTTGAAAAAGATGAAATTTGAAGGGTTTTTTATATTTAATTTTGATTTTGAGTTTTCGAAAAATAGTGCGAAACTATGTATAGTACGTAACTTAAAAAATGGTGCGTAACTACGAGTATCTAATGAAAATTTGCATTTTTCAAAGCCTATGTTCATTCTACATTTTTTGTAGCAAGATGACAACTCAAATTGACAATAATCACGACTTTAATGGCACGATAATTAATTGTTTCATAATTTAAAGATATGAAAGAATTCACAGGAGGTAATGTTTTATCGTGTCATGTTTAAACTCGAAAATAACGTAATATTATGATTATTATCAAAGTCCATAAAAGATGGTGACATTGGTCTTATCAATTTTATCATTTCATTAAAAAAAAGTTTTTTTTCTGTAAACAAAAACGTTGAAATGATTTATATGGTCGGTATAAATAGCAACTTTGTTATTAAAGGATATGGAAAATTCCTTCGCTATGTGATTATTGTTATCTTGGATAAAATGTTTTATCTATAATATTAGGTTTTTCCTCCATAATATGATTTTTGAAGTATGTTTTTGTTTTTGATCTATTCCAGTTATTTAATTAATCTTATTTTCACCGTAATGAATTTACAGCTTTATTAGGGTAACTAAAAATGCTAGGTTTTGTCATTTGCGCTGTCACAGTTTTGGTCATAACATCAAATAAAACAAATAGACACGGATTTTATAGTGGTAAACATAGCACAAAAGTTTTTAAAATAATAATTGATAAATAATCTTTATATACCTACCATAAAAAATAATGTTTCTTTGTTTGTTCCGTGTGCGTTCCTATACCATTCATCCGATTGCGACTAAGCTGTGATGAGTTGTTGTGCGCACACCCGCGAAGGTTTCTATATAATATAATAGTGAGCTCTGGCGTTATGAAATTATTTCCTATACAATTCATACGATTGGGATGAAACTTTGGTGATTCATTGTGCGCACGCCCGCGGAGGGATCTATAGTGAGCTCTGGCATTATGAAATTGAAGCACGCGAGCTGAAAACTGAATATACCGGGACTGAATGAATGTAACGCGGGAGGGGGGTTTGCCGGACGGGGGAAGCGGGAGAGGGGAGTGGGAACGCGTGAGGGGAAGGGGACACGGTAAAGGAAGGGGAGGCTGAAGGGGAACGCGAGGAATGGGAAATGACAGTCAGGGAGAAACAATTGTGAAGTGGTATTGCAACGCTTGCCAAGAAGTCGCTATTATACTACATATAGCAACTATAAATGTGACACATCTACCGGATCTGCTCTGGTGATGGACACTGCAACGCTGTCCGAAACGTTGGCTATAGAAGGAGGTAGCGCAACACGGCATAGCACCCCAAAAACAAATAACGAAAAAAACAGAAACACCTTATTTCTTTGAGTGACATTGCAATGTATGCCCAGTACCCGGTACTGCGGTTTCTCGCTACTGTTATACAGGGTCAGGGTATCCGGGGGTAAAGTGCATTAACTTCGGGAGGTGATTCTACATGATAGTATATAAGTAAAAAGGACAAAAAACTTTTTTCTAAATTCCAACTTATAGGGGTAGTTTTATAATAAAAAGATAAAATTAGACCGGCGTGCGCGGCCAGCTTTATTATTTTCCGCTGACGATACGCGCCAAACACTACCCTGCAATGTTGCCACGATCGTGCCCGGCAGGCTCCCGGCAAGTAAGTCGAACCTCACACTAAGGATTTTTAGTAGATCGATCTTTTTGTATGGGAATTTTTTTTTCGTTATTTGTTTTTGGGGTGTTATGCCGTGTTGCGCTAACTCCTTCTTTAGCCAACGTTTCGGACATCGTTGCAGTGTCCATCATCAGGGCAGATCCGGTAGATGTGTAGATCCGGATCTGCCCTGATGATGGACACTGCAACGATGTCCGAAACGTTGGCTAAAGAAGGAGGTAGCGCAACACGGCATAACACCCCAAAAACAAATAACGAAAATGCTTTTGGCCGTGAAAATCTTAAAACTTATCGGGAAAAAAATGTTGGAATTTCGAAAAAAGTTGTTAATCTTTTTTACTCCTACCATCATGTAGAATCACCTCCCGAAGTTAATGCACTTTACCCCCGGACACCCTGTATAAGCCTAGGGCACCCAGGAGCCCACGACACGACAAATTGTCTGAGGTTTTTATCCCGTAACGAATGTTTCCTCGTGATGACGTATATAACGCCTATCATTCCATGTTCCAAATCGCAACAGCAGACAGTCGCTTACTTTTAATTTCCCTCTTTGCAAGACCAACTCCAAACAGAACTCATTTATCTACAGATTCTAACATTCTACATTTATTTAACTTAAATTGTTACCCAGTGGCGTAGCGTGGGTTTCGGCCGCCCGGGGCGGAGGATAATTTTGCCCCCCCCCCCCCCCTAACTTCTACAGGTACTTCATCCGCAGATTTTCAAGCGCTGACAGGGGGGGGGGGGGTAGATATCCTATTTTTTTATGCCGATTTTTATAATCCCATGTGCCGAGTACTCATCCAATAAAATCATGCTTATAAATTCTACTAAAAATTTATACATAACTTATTGTTATATTGATAACACAAAACTGGTTTAAATTAAACTAAATATGCGGTGTATCAAAACTACACTCAGAACAAAAAATGGTTTTTCTTTGATTCTAGCGGCACTTACATTCTGAACACAAAACTGGTTTTAATAAAATCTGTACGCGGTGAATTGAAACTACACTCAGAATATGAATAGGGTTTTTCTTTGATTCTGCCGGCACTAACATTCTGAACATAAAACTGGTTTTAATTAAATTTGTATGTGGTGAATTAAAACTACGCTCAGAACATCGGGGCGGAGGAAAATTTAATTCAAATGTAAAACTTCACTCGATGCACTTTGATTCTGGCATTAAATAAATAGTCTGCATCTAGAATTTTATAACTGCACACCGAGTAACATAATGTTTTCCTTCGAAATGTGTCAGCAGATGAATACAACTGGAATTTTGCATTCTGTACTGGTTTAAAGTAAATCTGTACCTGGCGAATTAAAACTACACTCAGAACATGAAAATGGTTTTTCTTTGATTCTGGCAGCACATACATAGTATAGTCTGCAAATGGAATATTATAACTGTACCTCAAATAAGAAAATGTTTTCCTTTGACATGTGTCAACAGATGAATCCACAACTGGAAATTTACCTTAACACAAAATTTATTTGAATTAAGTCTGTATGCGGCGAATTAAAAGTACACTCAGAACATGATAATGGTTTTTCTTTAATTCTGGCAGCACATACAGGATACAGTCTGCAACTAGAATTTTATAACTGAACTTCGAATAAGATAATGTTTTCCTTTGAATTGTGTCGGCAGATGAATCCTCAAATGGAATTTTACATTCTGAAAACTGATGTAACCCTTCGAATAATAAGAAAAAATATCTATATATACTTTTGCCTGTCAACGTTTGCGCACAAAATTTCCGGTTCTTCCCATGCATTTAAATGTTCCTTTTTATTGTTTTTTTTTATCCTTTTGCAAAAGACAAAATTGTTCTAAAATCTAGATAGGTATAATTAATTTTCCGACGTTCTTATTAGAACATTATTTTTTCTCAATATTCAAATTTTGATTTTGGATATGTGGATTGGCTCAAAAATACACGCCTGCGAGTATTCGAATTAAAGTACCTAAAATAGAACAAACTTAAAATTTTAAATACAGATTCCTTTTCTTAAAAAAAAAAATTAATAAAACTGTATCTTAACTTTTTATCGCAATCATAAATTTATTAAATAAAATGTGTGGGACATAATTTCACAATTTTATTTTAAAATTAAATGTGTGGGACAATTTGCGTCTCCTATTATTAGACAGGTTAAATTAAATCTGTATTTGGCCAATTAAAACTACACTCAGAATATGAAAATGGTTTTTCTTTGATTCTGGCAGCACATACATAGTCTGCAAATAGAATATTATAACTGCATCTCGAATAAAATAATAGTTTCTTTCGAAATGTATCAGCAGATGAATACATAACTGAAATTCATTCGTTAATACGTTCTGAACTAAATTTTGGTTTTAATTAAGAGAGAATCTGTTTGCGAGTTATCAGCTTTAATTAGTATTACTCTCATAATATGCGTAGGGTTTTCCTACGAATTGCGAAATCTTCAGCTAAAAAAATATGATTATTGATATTTTTAATAAATAATAAAAAAGAGTTGGATTCGTAAACGAAAGTATCGTTGAACATTTTTAAATAATGATTTGAATTGGTTTGAATTTTTCCAAGATAATATTATTGTTTATTGTGAAAATTTGCCGCCCCCCTTAAAAGTGCCGCCCGGGCGCCCCCCCCCCCCCCCCCCCCACCCCCCCCCCCCCCTCCCCCACGCTACGCCACTGTTGTTACCACATTGACATTTTTAACTTAACTTTACATGACATAAAAAGAAAACTCACTAAGCAACATGACTCCAACTAGAAAGTTCAATCCCTATATATATATATATATTCCCGTCCTTTGACTCTTAATCCTAATCCTATGTTCCTCCTTTCCCCTCCCATTTTATATATTGTAACTGAAAAATAAATGAATTAAGAAAATACACTCACAATGTAACTCTTTATCATTCACTATCATCAGTGGAAAGTTCATAATTGGAATTATTAACATCTTAGTAGGAACCTATTGTATTATTGTATAATCTCAGATTTGCTGTCAACTTTCCATAAAATAAGTAAAATAAAAGGAAATAAATTCAGTCAATTAAATACAACCATCAGATGGTGATGGTAAAAAAGCCAAATGAGCCGCAGTACTAGTCAGTTAGAAACATGAAAGGGAACTGTTATAAGCCCTAGCTGGTTAGAGGATTACGAAGGAATCTGTAAAATAAATAAATAAAAATCAAATGACTTACGTGATGTATAAGTTGAAACACACACACTGTCTATATCGGTAAGACTGCAATAAATTCAAACAACGCCTTTAAATACACTTCTAATAACTGTTCATTAATTAGCAATGATTTAGATATTAGTCAATATTAGGGTTCACACAACATTGCTAAAATATTTCTACCTGTGAACAAAACAAAAAATATCGATATTTTATTAATTTCACATTTTTAATATTTAACTGCCTAATGCGCATGATAGTGATTACATCCGCTTCAGGAATAAAATTTCATAGAAAACATTAACCAGTATTTAAAATACATTTGATTTAATGAGCAGTTAATATGTTTGCAACAGCCGAGTACAATTTTTAAAATGACACTTAAATTCAAAGCCAAACCTAGTTCTTTATTCTTACTGGTATTTTTGATTACCTGTGTGGGTACACGAAGTTTACAAATATTCGTCTTTCAAAATAAACAATCGGCGTTTTCAGCTCAAATAAATAATTACATAATAAGGGAAAATATTTAATAGGTACACAAATTAAATGGATAATTATTTAAAGATGTAAAACTGACACATTTTCGAAAAGGATATTACTAGGTACTAACTAGTCTTTTGCCATTCAATAGAGGTGATTACATTTTATTATGTACTAGCGAGTTCCGGCATGCGTTGCAGTGCCACTTGAATAAAGAAATTGTTTCTCCCTGCGTGTCCTTTCCCATTCTTCCCCGTTTCCATTCCACTTACTCCACCTTCCCCCCTTAGCGAACCCACCCGCCCCTCCCGGATTCCCCTCCCCACCCTCCTTCCCTCCCTGCCGCTAAACTATATGAAATACACTCGTTTTTCAAATCACTCGCACACCACCTATTGTAATTTTTTCATACAATTTTCATAACATATCTGTATATATAGAAATCTTCGCGGACATGAGTACAACAACTCACCGAAGTTTAATCGTAATCAGTTGAATAGGATATAATTTGATTACGCCAGAGCTCACTATTATATATAGAAACCATCGTAGGCATGCGCACATCAAATCCTAAGCAAAAGTTTCATCGCAATCGGATGAAACAAAGAATCAAAGTATCGCCCTGGTGTAAGACCACCATTCAGAATTGAAACGTTGCCTGAAATGGCTTTAGCCGTGTTTGGTGACCAGATCTGAATAGCCAGGTACTTCCCCACCTTCCTCTTCCCTATCTCCTTCCCTCCCCATACCTTTAGCCTCACAACATACCCCAATTGGGGATGACATTTGTTGTTGTTCAAGTTGGGACTATTGTGCGGTATTCATGTAAAAAAAAAATCATTAATTTGTATAGGTATACTAAGATTATTTCGAAACGTGAATTCATACCTAATTTAATGCTTTTTATAGACATTATTATAAAATATTATATTTATTTTTCATGATTTTTCGGCTCATCTTTAAATCATGAGTTAGTAGTGTAAAGAAAAAGTAAAGTGATGAGTGATGAGTGATGAGTAGTGTAATAAAAAGTAGTTCAGTGTAGGTAATAGTTTGGTAAGGAGTAGTGTACTGAGGTTTTACATTTAATCATCGGAGATGATTAAACTCAAGAACGTGTCGTAGAAACCACCCTTTCTCATGAGATAAGTACCTAATCTCAACGAAGTATAAATGCTGGGCACGCGTTTGGCGTGTTTCCCGGCCATGCACCGGTGCCGAAGGAATAAATGACGCTAGTTCCTCGGAGAATCTTTCAATAAAATACCGGTAGAACAAGGACAGCATTCCCACCTAACGCATGTTCTCTAAAGAATGCAAGCTTTACTTATACAGTAAATACTTAGGTACCTAACTAGAAACTCATTATCTCATTATAAATAATTACATA
This sequence comes from Limnephilus marmoratus, assembly GCA_917880885.1. Classification (NCBI taxonomy): domain Eukaryota; kingdom Metazoa; phylum Arthropoda; class Insecta; order Trichoptera; family Limnephilidae; genus Limnephilus; species Limnephilus marmoratus. Next base: position 567,045 of record OU862921.1, read on the forward strand.
ATACATGTTTATGTAAGTATACATTGTATGTATGTGTGCTTGTATGTATGTATGTGTATTTATGTACATACATATCCATATCAGCTACCTTACTTATTTGTGTTTATTTTCAATTTGTGAGTTATTGGAAACATTTCTACCAATTTTCTATATTTTTTTTATAATTTTACTTAAATATGTTTACCTTCACTTACTAGACTTCATTTCAATATAACTATCCTCCATTGGTCACCATATGATACAGGCAGCTGCCTAGTATGGTGACCTAATGTATCTTCTCAAGTAAATGTATTAATCATGTAACATGTAGGTACTTATAAATAAATAAATAAATATGGTTTAAAAACAATATATTTTTAACGACTTGGCACCCTTGATTTAGTTTTATATTAGGTAGGTACATGTATTTTGTAATTTTCCTAATTTGATTCAGTTCCCACGAGAATTCTGTTCACATTTCATTAAAATACAATCATGTCCAATATAATCAATTAGATGTTATTGATTTTACAATAACGTAGGCATAATTATATCGTGTATTCATAATAGCTACTTTCTCAAAGGTAAACGCAAACGATTAGTTTGTAGGTACACACAACACATAAGTAGGTAGATACTAGTTGTATTATACGTAAATTTCCATTATATTCTATATTCGATTATACGAAAATTTCTATTATATATTCTCGATTATACGTAAATTTCTAATTTAAAACATATTTGTTTTAAAATCTTATATTTTTACAATTACCTTTTTTGAGAATGAGTCATTGTTTAGTTTTTAGCATCCATTGAAAAGCGATAAGTTGATAAAAAATATAGTCACTTTAAAACTTTTTTGTCAAGCGTGGTAAAAGTTTTTAAAATGATGGATTTTGAAGTGAAAACTTCTTTAGCACCGTTGTGATTTGAAACTCGGTGAAACTAAAAAGCGACACTAAATAGAGACAAACAAATATGTGCATCTACAGGATTTAGCCTGCGAGAGAATGAGAGAGCAATAAAATATTTATTTATTTCACGGGTTCTCGGTCCTACGCAAGCCTCCTTCGGTCTAGTGGTATAAAGCACCTGACGAACCATAGCGGCCAGACATTCAGCAGACCAAGGATCAAATCTTACGAAATAAAAATAATAAAAAAAACAAATGTTTTTATTTTTGTAAAATCTATATCCAATCTTCAAACCACTCCAAAATGAACAGGCAAAGAAAACACATAAGAAAGCAACATCTAGCGACTCCGAAGAAGAAAACAAAAATACTAATAAGATGACCAAAACCAAATGTGTAGGAAAAGGTGCAGTGGAATTCGACGACAAAAATATGGAAAAAAAATCATCCTTCATATTGATCAAAAAATTGCTTCGTAGTCTCCCCACTCTTGTCTACTTTGGTTTTCTGAAGGTTTTACTTCTACCACATGTGAATTGCACTCTGATTTTTTTAAATTTGTATTTTTTGAGATTTTTCGGAATAAAGAGCTTTAGGTTGGTGTTTTTATACCAGACAATATTTAATTTCGAAATTCAAACTATTGATATTATTAGCATGATAAAATTTTTGTAATCTTTCGTGTAGCTTGAATCCCACGATCTATCATGATATATTCTATGCAGTGGTGGACTAAGGGGAGCTAGACACTAAAAAAAAGTGTAATTTTCTAAAAGATGCAGATAAAATTCGAAAAATTGACGGAGATTCGGCATTTTATGTGAAACCATTTGAAACAGTTTGTATGTTGAATTATCCTTCAGCAAAAATTTTAATACGTTTTTCTCTTAACTTTTTCAACCTGGTTGACAACATATTAAACAAACTATGCATCCGATTTGCATGCACCAATTCTAAGGGTACGAACAGGTACAAAGCGGGTTTCGGTTTTCTGATTAGTCGGCGCATGGGCGGCCGACTGGCGCAGGCATGCTGACAAGAATGTTTGTATGTCAACGTATCAGACCGAACATAGTGAAGGCAGGTTCAGATTTGTGTCCGCGCGAGGCGGCGCCGATAAGCTTTACCGTAATGAATTCTTAATTCCTGCTCGCCGGTGACGCCGGTCAGAATCTGATATTAAAATGAGCGACCTGTTAATTGCCGCTGTTTTCAATCAATCGCCAATCTGGGATAAAATAAATACAATCCATAGCACCAAAAATGTTATTGACAAGTGATGGAATGAAATCAACAAGATAAAATTTTGAAATAACCTCAAATGTCACAAGTGAATTCCTTTCAGGTACGTACTTAACATATTATCATGTTCCCCTGAGGTTTTTTTTTCATATTTAAAGATACCAATTACCAAATACAATTGTTTTATTCCTTAATTTTAAGAAAGGATTCTCCAAGAGTAAATAATCATCGTCTACGAACTCGACATTTCGTAAAAACTGACAGCTGCTGTCAAGCTACCGCGCAGGTAGCGCAAGTTTTTATCCGCGTTCTGTTTGTCCACATCTCGGCGTCAACAGCCGCCGGTAGAACAGGGCACTGAACGCCGTTAATCTGAAAACCGAAACCCGCTTTGTACCTGATCGTACACTTAAACTGTTTGATAATCCAGTCTCTATGGCGCCAAGTAGGAAAGTGGGGGAATTTCGATATCTGAAAAAAAAATGGCGCACCAGCGAATTTTATTTTTTTATCAAAAATTTTCATCGTTCATAAAAAAAAATAGAAGGGGGCCCTTTATAAAAAAAATCCTACGTGGTGTCATAATGACAGGATTTAAGAACAGTGTAAGATTTGATATATGCAAATCGGATGTATAGTTTTTCTTATATGTTGTCAACCAGGTTGAAAAACGTAGTTTCGAGAAAGAAGCGTTCAAGGTTTTGCTATAGGATAATTCAACATAGGTACTCCTACAAACTGTTCAAACGGTTTCATATAAAATGCTGTATCTCCGTCAATTTTACAAATTTCCTTAAAATATTTGGTGAGAGCATTAAAAACAAATTCAGAAAATAAAATTTAAAAAATTATAAAAAATCTTTTTTTCAGTGTCCCGATACCTAGAATTGTTTAGGATTTGGATCGAGGGAACATGGCGGTGTTTGGAGGCCCTCCAGGACCGGAGGCCCGTGTGAACTGTATATAAAGCTTGTAAAATTACTTAAAATATGGGGGGAGGGGCATTCAGCTTTGCCGCCCCGGGCCTCTGACGGACTAGTCCGCCACTGATTCTATGGTCAATTAAATAAATCTATTTGAATCTTGCTTCACAAAATTTGTGGATGCACTTTTAATGGCCCGTTTCTATAGTAATTAATTAAGTACCTACCGACATAAATTATTTATTGATTTTTTTATTACGGTCAAAATAAATGTATTGAATTAAGAACCTAAAGCCCCAAATGACCGCGAAAATTTTGAAGGAGGATTGTCGCCACATTCATTTTATCTTAAAACTTTAATCCTCAACGTACATAATACGTGACACATAAGAATTAAAAAGTGCTGGAAAAATACAACTCTCAAATCAATAATACAACTCTCAAATCAATAATACCTACTGATAGCTCAACAGCATAATATTAAATGTTTTGAGAAATTTTCATCTCAAAACCGGCATCTCAGTTCTACCAATAACAAACTTCCGACTATTTGAAGAACACGCCTACACGTAAAAAATCTAATTTTATAAACATGTACCTCTGCATGTTATAAGTTATAACATAAACATACCTATTACTTTTTTAAAGATAATACTAGCATTTGTTAGTAGAGTAGAAGTTTAAAAGTAAATAATGCATATTATACCAGTGTTTTAAACTTACTTCAATCACTTTCATCTACTTTGTAGCGCGAGAGAACATTATAACACAACTAGCTTTCAAGGCCAATAACATTAGCACAAAAAATGACTCCTAGACGAATTTATTTTGTTAAATGTAAAGTAGATAGGTACCTACTCGCGCCGGCCGGTGAGAAAGGTGTCCAATTTAAAATAAATTCGCACAATTCGTATGCTTAATTTTTTTTTTATATTTGAAACATACGTTATTTAAGATTAAAAAAAGTGTTCGGTTGGGTAACCAAAAAATATCAACGAAAGTACCTATTTATAAATATCATCTATCATAATATTGAGATCACAATAAATCAGAAAGTCTGTGTCACTCTCGAGCTGTATAAGCTCTAGCGTCATGAAATTTGAAAAGCTATTTGAGCTTGAAATATATATTCTATGGCATGGGCGTAACCCCCCCCCCCCCCCCCCTCCCCCCGAAAAGTTAAGATATCAACATCAATAATATTAAAATAAGGAGAGTTAAGAGAATGTATTTTTTAACACTGACATCTCAAAATGATATTATGTACCTATCTAAAAAGATAAATGGGGACCTCTGAAAGAAAAAAAATAATTTAACTTGCAAGTTCCATTTTTTCGGTAATTGCGGTTAATTTTTATAAGTGATTTTTATTTGGAATTCCGTTTCTAATTTCCGTTTCTAATCAGTGGTAAGTGTACCTATAGGTATGTACTTTGAAATTATTATTTCACTTAGCAAAAAGTGTTTAATAAACATCGGACAACAGCAAAGATATTGAAATATAAGGACAACAGACATAACATAAACAACAGACCGGTCAGTGGTTGAGTGGGCATAGCGCCTGGGTCTCACCCGGGCGTCGCGTGTTCGATTCCTCGGCTGGCTAAGTCCTCCATCACAACACAGGCAACATTTTCGGCTTTCTGTTGTGGTAGTAGGAGATTTTAAAACATAGTTGGGTTAATCGTAATTCGAGAAAGTTTGTCTTTCTTTAAAAAATATATATATATATATAAAATATAAGAGGTGAATACGTACTTGCATATAAATGTGATTATTTGAAAAATTTGACGGCTTAATGTTATAACATGTACAACTAACGTTTATTATGTATTTTGTTTTGAAAAGTTTTATTTTCTATATACAAGTGTTACTTTAATTTTATTAAAAAAAAAAAGAAAAAAAAAGTAACCAATGTGCATAGAAAATATAAGTTTTCAACACAAATTGTTAGAAATATTAGGTCCTTACATATGAAATTGGCGTTTTGCCGTACTGGCAACTTTGATATCAAATATCTTCTCTTTGGTTAGGAATTCCAAATTCAAATTTATACAGCATGTATTTGTGTTTCGAAAATTATAATCCATTTGTTTTTTCCTGAATTGTTTTTTTTCTTTGCGTCACTTTAGTTTACAACATGGAAAACTTGAAATATCGGAACTATTGGGGCATGGTTTGGCTGGTTCGGCAGGGTTCAGCCATTGCAATGAGCGCTTCCGATTATTTTTATCACAGGTAATGATTTGATTTAAAATCCCTTCATAATAATGAAACCGGCAACTCAACACAAGCTCAACCGGCACAATAGTGCCGGTTGAGTAATTCAATGCAGCAGTCAACGCGCGTTTGTTGATTTGCTTCACTCAATTCGTGAGGTACCCACCTTTCAAGCTTTTTCACCTTTCCAATTTGCTTCAAGTGGATTAAAACAGTTTTATCACTAACACCGCAGCCTGCAGCTAACTCGGACATGGTTTGCGATGGATCAGCTTCCACAATAGCCTTCAATTCTTCATTATCAACTTTGGTCTCCGGCCGTCTACGGAGCTTGTTCTGCAGGTCGAAATTTCCAGAACGAAAACGTTGGAACCAAAAACGCACTGTGTTTTCTTTTGCGGTACCGTCGCCATACACATTATTAATCCTTCGAGCCGTTTCTGCAGCACTGGTGCCACGGTGGAACTCGTACTCGTAAATAACGCTATATTTCAAGTTTTCCATTTTGTAAACTAAGTAACGCAAAGAAAAAAAAAACAATTAAGGAAAAAACAAATGAATTATAATTTTCGAAACACAAATACAAGAGTAAATAGCTGTATACATTTGAATTTGGAATTCCTAACCAAAGAGAAGATATTTGATATCAAAGTTGCCAGTACGGCAAAACGCCAATTTCATATGTAAGGACCTAATACAAAGTCCGACAATACCCCCCCCCCCCCCCCCCCCTCCCCGACACGAGTTTTGAACCCCCCCCCCCCCCGAAACTAAAACCTGGCTACGCCCGTGCACTTCTGGCCTCCGCTCAGAAAAGTAAAGACCGAAAGTAAGGTAACGGTTTACAGCGCATTTCACTCATTTCACTGTGAGCAACTGTGAGCCTTTTCTGCGCGGCGGCCTGACGTGGCGCGCTCCGGAGTGTACGTGTAGCCGGAAGTTCTAATAAGAAATTGACAAGAATTTATCACGAGCAAAGCATTCACCGCATCTAAATAAATCGATAGAATGATTATAATATAAAATAGATTAATGTATCAAATAAAGTTTTTTTGTTAAAACTATCAATGGTGGGCACTAATAAATAAATCGAAAGTATGATTAACCGTGATTAATTTTCTGCAAAGTGTATAATGCCTTTTAGCAGCTTATAATGGGCGGGTATTAATAAGCTAATAGACCTTCCGATTTTATTTAAACAAGTTTGCTACTATTGCTTCATAATAAATAATATTATGAACATTTTTATAAGTAACTAGCTGGGGTACCCGGCTTCGCTCAGAGAGTTGATATGAGATCCAGCTTTGTAAACCCCTACCAATGGGCAGCCCCACCCATACAAAAAAGGCTTCGAATGGTCTACAATGTTCCAGAACATTCCACAACATTCGAGAGTGTTCTGGAATGATCCACAACAATCAGGGATGTTCCCAAACATTCCAGACTATTTCCGAACATTCCACAACATTCTGGAATATTGCGGAATGCTCTCAAAACTCTTAAATGTTCTGGACTGTTCTAGAAATTTCTAGAAGGCGAAATTTCCAGCCCTTATATCTTCAAAAGCACGCCCTTCAGGTAAAAACGGGAACCTTCTTCATGGATGGGGGATAGAGGGCTACCACACCATATGACTCCCTTGATCGTACCGGGATCGGTTCTAAATTTTAGCGGCACGCTCATTGTAGTACTTGTACTTTCTTTTATAATATATATTGATTAATTTCGATGACAATATTGGCGTCTTTAAAATATAAGGCAATGTATTGTATTTATTGCCAAAAGCACACAGCTATTTTCGTGTTGTATCTACATTCGCTTCTAAAATTGTGTATTTTCATCAGTCACGTAGAAAATTTAAATAAAATTACAATCATTTTAAATCCGCCCCGGCAAATGAAGAGGTCTATTATTATTTGACGATTACTGACATCTGTTTTTAAAAAGTGGAAATAAATATCATAATCTTTTATCTTGTCTCTGCTCTTTCGTTCTACTCGAAAGTGACACTTCAACTCAGGGGTTAGTATATTTATGCTTCAACTTCATAGACAGCAATTGACAGAAAGTAAATTATTGACAGTTCGTTCATGGTCCGTTCTGTTATGGTTCTGTTTATCATCGCACTTCTGTCAATCCCGATACAAGAAAAAGTTATGAATATCGATTGAATATTATTCCAGATGTCGGTACACATGTTCAACAAAAGTACCGGAGCCGCGAAAGTGAATTTTCTAGACGAACACGTCGACAATGTCATTTCGGAGGTAAACATACCTATCGCGATAAAGCCGACTATTATTGATTCATATTGATTGTCTTTAACAAAAAAATACTTTATTTTACACATTAATCTATTTTGTATTATAATCATTCGGTAATCTTTTGGGATTGGTGGCCACGGCTATTACGAATAATTTTTAGAAAAAAACTTTAGATTTGCCTTAATCACTATAAAAGGAAACTTATTGCATCACGGCTGGCGGAAAATAATGCATTTTAATTTTCAATGTCCTTAAATAAAATTTCACTTCCGAACTACGACAGCCCGCCCGCCATTTGTCACATACACAAGCCCGCTACACAAACCCTGCGTAGCCAAACAAACCGTTCAAAAACGTAGGCTGTTTTTTAAAGCAAAGATAACATACACAAGCCCGCTACACAAACTCTGCGTAGCCAAACAAACCATTCAAAAACGTATTTTGACAGCGAAAAATGGCGGGCGGGCTGTCATAGTTTCGGTTCGCGAAGTAATTTTAGTTAACGACATTGAAAATTAAAATGCATTATTTTCCGCCAGCCGTGATGCAATAAGTTTCCTTTTATAGTGATTAAAGAGAATCTAAAGTTTTTTTCTAAAAATTATTTGTAATAGCCGTGGCCACCAAGCCCAAAAATTTACCGAAGTTCCGGCAATAATATTGTTTTTCCGTCTAAATTCGTCATGTAGTATTTAATGTTATGCTGCTTTTATGTACGTTTTATTTCCAGCCAAGTAGAGGCATAAGGTACCGTGTCCCATCTGCTTGACTGCTCTTATAAAAACAGCTTAATTATAATGTGAAAACTATTTAAAAATATTTTAATATTATCGACAGGTGTATTTCAAGTAGGGAGGGATTGAAAAATAATATTTCGTTATTATATTTCTCTTTACTTTTCAATTTAAACTTCAATCTGATCGTCCATTGTCTTTTTTAACCTAACTTTTCAACCGTTGTAACAAATATTAAAGTATTTAAATTACTTGCATCTTTTTAGAATGCTGTTCTTCGCAGCAAGCTCCAAAGCAAGGTGGAAGCGCTTTCCATCATGAGCAAGCAGCTGGATAAATGCTCCACGGAAAAAGACCGATATAAGTTCCTGGCAGAACAGTTTCAAATGAGATTTCCATCGTCTCGAGGTCCGGAGGCAGACTACAAACAACCGTACAATGGCTCCAACGGAATTCACAACATATCTGGCGCACAGCTTCTGGCTAATACAAGAGAGCAAAACAAACTTCTTTCTGTTGAGGTAAAATCTAATTTTAACAAATGGCAGTCATAACAGAAGAGTATACGTTTAAGATATGTGAGTGTAAATGAACCAAGTATGCGCCAAATCAAAGTTCTGTGGTGGCCCATCCTACGGTGAAACAGAGTGATGGTTAGTCGTTAGTTAGGTTATATTCAATGGTTTAGGTTTACCGTAAACTAAACTTGGAGCCGGTGGATGAGTTTGCGTATTTGGGAAGCATGTTTACGAGAGATGGGAAGGCTGATATTGAAAGAAAGGTAAATGCAGGTAACTCTATTAATGGAGCACTGAACGCCGTTGGTGCCAACAAAAAACTGTCCAAAGAGAAGCTAGCCGTCCACAATCGAGTGCTGGTACCTACACTGATATATGGCAGTGAGGCATGGAGCTGGCAGTAGAAGGATGAAAGTAGACTGAATGCTGTAGAAATGAGATCCCTGAGGCGTATGTGTGGTAAAACCATGTATGATCGTGTGGGAAACGTGCAGATCCGGGCTGATGTAAGCGTAATGAGTAAGATTAAGAAAAGCATGCTCAGATGGTCTATGCATGTAGAGTGAAATAACGAGGAAAGGAGTGAAAGGCGATGTGGAAGTCGGGAACGCCCATGTGAACCAGATATGGCACGACCAAGTGAACCAGATACTTGAGTCGGGCCATGTCAAGAGTCGAAATAAAAGAAGAGTATGTATGAAATGATGTATGAATGTAATTGAGGCAGAGTTGTTTGGCTGTCCACCCTCTCTGCCTATCCCTACTAGACCGGGAGGGGAGACAGGTAAACCCTACGTCATCGACTACATGGATGAAACTACTTTTAAGTGATAATGAGCATCTAGAAAACCTTAAAAAAGCTGGTCTGCCGGTGCGCCTCTTGGCAGGAGCCGCGCAGTCATGGAAATAGTCAGCGATTTTTTTGGTCTAAATTACGTCATCGACTACACGAACGGGAATGGTCTCATATGATAAAGGTCGATTAGAAAATGAGAAAAAAGCAGGTCTGCCAACCGGCAGCCTGGCAAGTTCGGAGGCAGCCGGCGTCAAAGTGGGGAAAAAATTGGTCGATTTTACGTCATCGACTACACGAATGAAACCAATGAATAACTATAGTCCAGATTATTCCATATAAGAATTTCGCGGTCTGCCGACCAGCAGCCTGGCAAATTTTTGTGTACGATTTTTTAAAGTTTTTTTTTTATTTTTAAAATTTTTCGTTTATCTTTATTATTATTTTTATTTCACTATATTTTTAAAAACTTTGAATGACATATTTTAAAAAAATAATCTAAAAATATAAAAAAAAATAATTTAAGAGTTCCCAGTGTACCCATACGTCAGGCGAGCCTTTAGACGCCAAACCACTTACGAAACCTGCCGCGGTGCCCCTCACCGCTGTCGCGTGTTAATATTTTTGTACAAATTTATAATAATAATAGTCCTTTTAAGATTGCCTAATAGTCCATAGTAGTTGGAAGTTCGAACAACCAACCCACCGTCGCCGTGAGAGCTGCGTTCGTCCGAAAAACGACGGAAATTTCCGAACTCCGTCCGTTTCATATCGGTTTCGCTTGCCCTGCTGCATCGATTACATCGAATACAAGATCGAAACTAACGAAAACCTGTAGTCTAGATTATTTCATTTGTGAATTCCTTGGTCTGCCGACCAGCAGCCTGGCTGTTTTTGTGTAGGATCTTTTTATATATTTTTTTTTTTTTAAATTAAAAAAAAATATTTTCAATATCTTTATTATCATTTTTATTTGAATATGGTTTTAAAAACTTAGAATGCAAGATTTTAAATGAAATAAGTTGTAATCATAAAAAAATAAATTTTGAGTGTTCCGAGTGTACCCATCGGACGGGAGAGCCTTTCGACGCGAAACAGCTTACTGGAAACTGGCCACGGAGTCCTTCGCCGCCAACGCGTGCCCATATTATTAAACAAATTTATCATAATAATAGTCGTTTTAAGATAACCTAATAGTCTATGGTGATTGGAAGATTGAACAATCACCGCACCGTTGCCATAAGAGCTGCGTTCGTACGAAAAACGACGGAAATTTCCGAATCCCGTCCGTTTCATTTTGGTTTCGCTTGCCCTGCTGCATCGATTACATCGAATACAAGATCGAAACTAACGAAAACCTGTAGTCTAAATCATCTCATTTATTACTTCTTTCGTCTGCCGACCAGCAGCCTGTCAGTTTTTTGTGTACGATATTTTAAAGTTTTAAATTTTTTTTAATTAAAAAAAAATATTTTTAATATCTTTATTATTATTTTTATTTGAATATAGTTTTAAAATCTTAGAATGCGAGATTTTAAATAAAATAAGTTGTAATCATAAAAAAATAAATTTTGAGTGTTCTGATTGTACCCATCGGACGGGAGAGCCTTTCGACGCGAAACAACTTACTGGAAATTGGCCGCGGAGCCCTTCGCTGCCATTGCGTGCCCATATTATAGCCTGGTTGGTAGACTAGAAACACTTAAATTAATTTTTTTATCAATGCCACTTATTTTTATTTAATCTGGCATTCCAATTTTTTAAAACGATATTGAAATAAAAATAATAATAAATACAATGAAAATAATTTTAATAAAATTAAAAAACTTTAGAAATCGTACGTAAAAAACTGCCAGGCTGCTGGTCGGCAGACCAAGGAAGTCATGAATGCAATTGTCTAGACTACAGTTTTTCGTTAGTTTCGATCTTGAATTCGAAGTAATCGGTGCAACAGGGTAAGCGAAACCGATATGAAATGGACGGGGTTCGGAAATTTCAGTCGTTTTTCGGACGAACGCAGCTCTTACGACGACGGTGCGGTTGTTGTTCGAACTTCCAACCACTATGGATTATTAGGTTATCTTAAAAAGACTTATATTATTATAAATTGGTTTAATAATATGGGCACGCGTTGACGGCGAAGGGCTCCGCGGCCAGTTCCCAGTAAGTTGTTTCACGTCGAAAGGCTCTCCCGTCTGATGGGTACACTCGGAACACTCAAAATTTATTTTTTTATGATTACAACTTATTTTATTTAAAATATTGCATTCTAAGTTTTTCAAACAATATTCAAATAAAAATAATAATAAAGATATTGAAAAAAAAATAAAATTTAATTAAAAAAAAAATTAAAACTTTAAAAGATCGTACACAAAAAACTGACAGGCTGCTGGTCGGCAAACGAAAGAAGTCATAAATGGAATGATTTAGACTACAGATTTTCGTTAGTTCCGATCTTGTATTCGATGTAATCGATGCAGCAGGGCAAGCGAAACCGATATGAAACGGACGGGGTTCGGAAATTTCCGTCGTTTTTCGGACGAACGCAGCTCTTACGACGACGGTGGGTTGGTTGTTCGAACTTTTAACTACTATGGACTATTAGGCAATCTTAAAAGGACTATTATTATTATAAATTTGTACAAAAATATTAACACGCGACAGCGGTGAGGGGCACCGCGGCAGGTTTCGTAAGTGGTTTGGCGTCTAAAGGCTCGCCTCACGGATGGGTACACTGGGAACTCTTAAATTATTTTTTTTTTATATTTTTCGATTATTTTTTTAAAATATGGCATTCAAAGTTTTTAAAAATATAGTGAAATAAAAATAATAATAAAGATAAACGAAAAATTTTTAAAATAAAAAAAAAACTTTAAAAAATCGTACACAAAAATTTGCCAGGCTGCTGGTCGGCAGACCGCGAAATTCTTATATGGAATGATCTGGACTATAGTTATTCATTGGTTTCATTCGTGTAGTCGATGACGTAAAATCGACCAATTTTTTCCCCACTTTGACGCCGGCTGCCTCCGAACTTGCCAGGCTGCCGGTTGGCAGACCTGCTTTTTTCTCATTTTCTAATCGACCTTTATCATATGAGACCATTCCCGTTCATGTAGTCGATGACGTAATTTAGACCAAAAAAATCGCTGACTATTTCCATGACTGCGCGGCTCCTGCCAAGAGGCGCACCGGCAGACCAGCTTTTTTAAGGTTTTCTAGATGCCCATTATCACTTAAAAGTAGTTTCATCCGTGTAGTCGATGACGTAGGGTTAACCTATCTCCCCTCCCGGTCTATACGGAGAAACGGTGTGATGGTTAGTTAGTTAGACTTATGGCAAAATAACCAATGTAAACAACACAGACTTGTCCTAGTGAGGTGACAAATTGTATTGTAAACATTTTTACCTGCAGTGTAAAGAAACAATAAATAAATGACATACTAAACTTAGTATATATAATATGTAGTAACTTACGGGAGTGTGAGTTGTTGACTGGTCTAATTGTGTCCACGCGAACTTACAACCTTCTCACAGCTTAGAAATCAGCTTGATAAGTTGAGATGCTTACTAAAAGAAATGGTAAATAACACGCCGATGCAAGATGCAAAAAACTGAAAGGTTTTCATAGAAATTTTTTTATTACAAAAACTCGTGTTTTTATTATTTGAATTAAAATCTGATTAGGGTACTAAATTATCTCCCAAAAACAATATAAGAAATAACCCTAGGTAAAACTCAAATAAGCACTTACTAACCCAAGTTAGACGAACACGTAAACGCACTTGTGAATAACTTATCAAAAACATTAAGTCCTAAATTTAACTTTCGGGTGTAAAGCTAGCCACAGAATCTATTATTATTCCGAGATTATTTTAAATTTCTCCCACATAACAACCATGTTTAAAACGTAAATTTTCAATGTCACTCACGTAAAATTATTTTGTGCATGGATTATGTTAGATAAACAGCTATTCAAATAATTTGATTTATGTTATATGTCTTTGAATAATATTTACAAGTAAAGATGCTTAAAATACACTAAGATCAAATATTATTATGACCTCCTGGTAACAATCGGTTTTGTAAAAAATGCAGCGCTCTGAATCCATAATTCTACATTGTCCAATTTTATCTATGAAGGATGAAAGATGAACATGATTTATTTATTTATTTGTAGGTGGAAACGTTGAGACACAAGTTAGAAGAGGCTGAGGAGGACATAAGGGTGTTGAGGAAACAGAAGAAAAGTCCTCAGAGATCTGTTGACAAGTCCAATGGCGCAACAACTGTCAACGCTTTGAACTTTGAAAGGGAAGAATTAGTTCGCCAACTGGAAACGCTAAACAAAAAAGTTGGTATCTAACTACAAACATATTATTCTTAGGAAAAAATTCGGTTTAGGGGCGGCGTTCCTAGATAATTTTTTTTTATTTTTTATACTAATTATGGGCCGGAAAATCCGAATCTGAAAGAATTAGGCGTCGGCAAGCAATATTAACTGAATTACACGACTTTAAAATTTTCTATAAACACAAAGGAAAAGAAGCCATTTTACATGCATTGACACAACAAATCATAGAAAAACAAAAAAGATGTTACACCACATAAAATTAAGTGTTGCCATTGAGCAAAAATATCAATAACGTAAAACTTTCCGACACGATACTTCCTCACATGATAATTCATCACATAACACATTAACCTGATGAATTGTGAATTGTGACTATCTCAACGGCCGTATTCTTAGACCAAAAGTATGAAAATTCGTAGTCTTAAAAAGAAAGTGCCCCCTTCGTAGCGGCAAAAAAACATCCCAGTTTTCAAGTAGTTTAGCGGCTACGCTAGGTTTGTGTAACATGGTTTGTAATGGAAAAGAAAGTGCCCCCTTCGTAGCGCCTACTCGCGTCAAGGCAAGAAAACATCCCAGTTTTCAAATAGTTTAGCGGCTACGCTAGGTTTATGTAACATGGTTTGTGATACAAAAGTGAGTAAAATTTATAAAAAATAATTACTTAAATTAGTTATTGATATTATTGCTTAATGGCAACACTTAATTTTATGTGGTGTAACATCTTTCTTGTTTTTCTATGACTTGTAATGTCAATAATGGCTTCTTTTCCTTTGTGTTTATAGAAAATTTTAAAGTCGTGTAATTCAGTTAATATTGCTTGCCGACACCTAATTCTTTCAGATTCGGATTTTCCAGCCCATATTTAGTATAAAAATAACTAGTTTTATTATCTAGGAATGCCGCCCCTAAACCGAACTTTAGCCTATTCTTATCCCAAAGTAATCATATCTGTCAGAATAGGAATGTGTTATACGCCTTTACGGAAGATGAATATAATATTTGGACAATAAATTAGCCTGCCAAAAACTGGGTGTCCTGTACAGGGCCCGCAGATACTTTAATAGTACAAAACTGCTTACCCTGTACAAACTGCAAGTGCGCCCCTCGATTGAATTTGGCAGCCACTTCTGCTCTGGAGCTCCAAAATACCTGAAAAAACCCTCGATTGCAGAAATGGGCGGTCTGTTTGATAGATTCTCCCATCTTAACAAACGGATTGCAATCTTTAGAGCACAGGCGTCGGGTGGGGATGCTATCCTTGTTCTACCGGTATTTCAATGGAAGACGCTCCAAAGAACTAGCGTCATTGATCCCCTCGCCCTAAAGTTGGAAAACACGCCAAACATGCGCACAACATAAGTACACCGTTGACATTTATCACATGAGAACGGGTCGCTTTATTGACTCATTTTTGAGTTCAACAGCTCGGCTGTGGAACGATTGGCCGGCCTCTGTGTTTCCGCCTCCCTACAACATGGGTCTCTTCAAGACCAATGTTAATTCCTTCCTCTCCTCAAAAAGACCCTCCACACAGCATCTCAGATGACATAGGCCCTGAGAGAAATTATTTTCCTTAGGGCCTCCTGTGTGGAGTTAATGTAAAAAAAAATCAGTAAATTTATTCGTATGACGCACAAAATTTTGACCTAATAATCTAATTTGTGCGTTGTGAAATTTGAACCTCATTCTCTGCGTATGATTTCTAGGTTAACACAAGTGTGTTCAGTTCAGCTTACAAACTCATTTCCTTCATGACCTATAGAGCTTTACAACATATCTTTACAAAAAATAAGATAAGCAGTCAAATTCTTTATTATGTTTTTCAATTGTTTTGAAAATCATGTGAAACTGCATAGTAACATACCACAATAATTAAGTTCCTGAATATTATTTTGTGATTACAGGTTGAACAATTACAGTCAGATCTCAGATCAATGCTGGACGAGAAGGAAGACTTGATAAATGAGAGAGATTCTTACAAGTGCAAACTGCACCGACTAAATCACCAGCTCATGGTGGCGCTGTCCAAGAAGACCAAGACTAATGGAGTCGAGAGCGGGAAGCCAGGGCCCGTTCTGGATATAGACTCCCTCATCATGGAGAACAGATATCTTCAGGAGAGACTCACGCAGGCCATTGCTGAGAAAGAACTGGCCACTCATGCTCTTACTAAATACAAGGTAATCTAATATTTATTTATGGTACCGTAAAGAGATTAGAGTAGGCACTTTCTTTTAATATTTTATTTCATATTTAAAATTTATGTTCTATTTTTGTAGTGTAAACAAAAGCAAATAAGTTGTTTTGATAGGAGAAGTAATGGAGGGAAAAAAGTTTGAAATAATTTGGAGGTTAGCGTAATGGTTACGAAAATATTGTAATAATAAGGAAAATTATACGTAGGTGTAAATAGGTTCCATTCGTTTTCATCCCGCGACAAAATATCCTACGGACAAAACATTCCCCAACAAAATATCTACTAAAAATTCCCTAACCTAACAAAAATGGTGCAAAAATAATACAGACATCCTGTAAATTTGTTAAAAATAGTAAAATGGGACAAAATAATACAGACATCCTGTAAAGACAATAAATTATTGTTAGGTTAGGTTAGGTTTTAGTAGATATTTTTGCGTGGTGAAAACGTGCATTACCCTATAAGTATATGTTAACCACTCCGACCCTTAGGCATGTTAATACGACAAAATAACAATAGCAGTCAAGTACAATAAGCGTGTGTTCACACAGAAATGGTTCATTAAAAGTTATGAAAAAAAAATTAAAAATAGCCCATAACCTAACCTATTCCAATTTTTTCATTACTTTGAATGACCTTTCAAAGGAAGTGTTGAATTTTCATGATCTGAATTGTCCGGTCACCACTGGAATATGATGTTTATTAAATTATCAAATACCTCGTTAAATCATTAAAAACTTACCAAAAAATAGTTGAAATTCTATTATGTTCCGACCTTATTAATAAAAATTATAAAACTCGGTTACAAATAATATCAAACACCTTTTAGAAGAATGATTAAAAACACAACATTATTTCATTTAGCTGATAATATAATCAGTACTAATACTTAATTCACAATTGGATTAGTTATGTATGAAATTTTATTATTTTCAGAGCATTCTTGAAACCAAACATCGGAAGGGTGTAATTAAACTGGGCACAAACACTGCAAATGCAGTTGTGACACACAAACAAGGTTTGTTTAAACATTATTATTATTATTTAATCAATATTTAGGTCACACTTTAGTAGACACATCTTGCTTATCGAAAATCTTCAATGCTATTTATAATAACTTCAGTCAATCGTGAAATTTTACCCATTCATTTGCTATCATTGTTTTATAAACATGGATTTTTGAAACTAAAGAATCTACAGACTACAGAGAGTTAAAGCACCAAATCACTGTAAAAATTATGCATTGATGCATTTGGAATGCTCTCGCCAAATGTTTTAAAGAAATTCGTAAAATTGACGGAGATACAGCATTTTTTGTGAAACCGTTAATAATAATAATAATAATAACATAGTATTTATATAGCGCAGTTTTGTGATATTTCACTTCAAGTGCGCTTAATTATAATAAACTTAAAATTAACCTACAGTGTTCCTTACGAGTCCTTAAAAAATTAATTAAATAATGTGAAATAACGAATATACAAAAATATACAAAGCAATTCCTAAAGAACAATATTAACAACAATAGTGAGTACTGTTTTGGCACAGGACAATATATAATGATAAACCATCACGGTGCCATTCAACAAGAATCATTTAAACTAAATTATATACAACAGGAGGCAGTTAACATTTAGAAATAATACAAATTCAGAGTGTACATAAAAACTATAGTAAGTAGGTAATCGAAACCAAACAATTACCAGAAACTTGAGGAACATGGCTTATTATAGTAGATTGAAAAGGAGTTAAAATTCATAAAAGGTATGATTTTTTAAATAAGTTTGTTTTTAAAGCTCTTTTGAATTCAGCCAAGTTCTGGATATTAGTAAGAGCTGAGGGAAGTTTGTTCCAAATGAGCGGGCCAGTTACACGAAAAGATCGATCATAGTAAACGGCTCGATTTGACCTAGAAAGTTCGATTAAACGATTAGTAACATCTCGATCTGCTGACCTTAGAGTAAGCTGCCTATCGCTTAAGTTTTGTCGGACACATAGTTCCGATATATAGGCTGGCGCCATGGCGTTAACAGTTTGCATGTTGAATTATCCTTCAGCAAAACTTTGAACGTTTTTTTTTCGAAACTATGTTTATTAAAAAAACTCTACATCCGATTTGCACACACCAAGTCGTACATAAGAGTGGGAAGGCTATGAAATATCGCACAAAAAGGAGACAGATTATACTCTCTCATTCTCTCGCAGGCTAAATACTATAGTGTTTGTCTCTTTTTAGTGTCGCTATTTTTCGTTCCATCGAGTTTCAAATCACAACAGTGCTAATGAAGTTTTCACTTCAAAATAGGTGCATAGTCAGTGGACAGCGTTGCAATATGTTAAATAATTTTGACATGTAGGTATTATATTTAACTATCGAAGCTATTTTCCACCAGCTATATTATGATAGAGCACTAGACCTGCACAAAGGATTTTAGATATTATATTATGCGTATAAATACTTTTTACCTTTATAGTAAAACAACTCCTAGAGGCTCCGGAACTTCCTATCACAGCGGCCACTATAACTGATCTGCGGGCGCTAAGCTTTGGTTTGCTGGATGCTTTGAATGATAAATCACTTGCAATGTCGCATCAGAAGAAGGCCAATAGGTAAGTAAAGACTGCTTCATTCCTCTTATCATTTTTTGTGTTTCTCTCGACTCGAAATATGTAAATACTTATCTCTAATATCCTTCTTGTGTAAATATGGTACGATGCACAAATTATTTTATGATAAGCTAAAAATGGTTGGTAACTGAAATGCCAAATTTGTGACAAAATCTCTGTAATTTAAGTTTTTTCTGACATGATTGTTAAATAATAAAAAAAATATTTACACGAAATTACTAAATGATTAGGCAATACTAATCCATTTAAATGATGTGTTATGTTGGATCATAAAATGAGCGCTTTTAAAATTACTGTGACGTTTCCGTGACTGCGTAAAAAAGGATGAAGGAGCTGAAGGAACATATGCATAACATAGTAAAACTAAGTAAATCCATAGACTCTCTTCTCCCCATAGATTCCCACCATCCTCCCTTAAACATTACCATTATGAACAACTTTCTTAATACTCACTCTAACACTGTTCCCAATTGTTCTTATAATTTTGCCAAAGCAGATTATCCATTGATAATAAAATACTTAGAAAATGCAGATTGGTCCTTTTTAGACAGAAACACAAATGTTAATCATAACCTAGAATCTTTTTACTCCATCATCAACAAGGCTATCGTAAAATACGTACCCTCTATTCAAGTAATACCATCAAAGTTCCCTAAATGGTTTAATAATGACTTAAAGCAATTAACAAAAAACAAAAAAATCTGGCACAAAACCTTCAAAGAGAGCAACTCTATCTCAGACTACAAAATATTTCATAAATATAGAACTGACTGCAAAATACTCGCCAGAAAATTATATCAAACATACATACTTAACACAGAAAAGTCTATTTCTTCTGATACCAAAAACTTTTTTACACACATAAACTCACTAAGAAAAAATAAACCCAGCATACCTACTCACATGTATTTCGAAGGGAAAAGCAGCAATGATACAAACGACATCGTTAATTTCTTTGCTGACTTCTTCAAAAATGTGTACGATAAGGTTATCCCTAATGTTCAACTTCCATCCTTTCATCCGAAGAATTCGGTCCATATTCCCGCTTTACATATAAATGTTCCGGATGTAATACGCAAAATAAAATCACTCGACATAAAGAAAAAAGCGGGTCCTGACAAAGTTAGTCCTGCTTTTCTAATTAACTGTGTATCGATACTAGCCAAGCCACTATGTCAAATATTTAACCAATCACTTAATTCTGGCTGTTTCCCCGATTTATGGAAAAACTGTTATCTCACACCTGTATTTAAAAAGGGTGATATTCATGATGTCACTAATTACCGACCCATTTGCATGCTCTCAACTATCCCCAAACTGTTTGAAAAACTTATCCTTGACAGAATCTCCATACATATTAATAACATCATTGTAACTAACCAACATGGCTTTATGCCGGGCAGATCCACCCTAACAAATCTTTCCTTGTACGAACAGTTTATTGCATGCTCACTTGAAAATAAAACCCAAGTAGATTCAATATATACAGACTTTGTCAAAGCGTTTGACAAAGTTAACCATGAAATTCTTCTCAACAAACTTAGTAAAATGGGAATAGAGGGTAAACTATTGGAATGGATAAAGAGTTACTTAACCAATAGAATTCTCCAAGTAAAACATAACTCTTACCTATCACACAAATTCATGGCTACTAGCGGTGTACCTCAAGGGTCACATTTAGGCCCAATACTGTTCCTACTTTTTATAAATGATATCATCACTGTTTTTGATAATAATGTTGAAGTGTTGCTTTTCGCCGATGACTTAAAACTATTTAAACTTATAAAAACAATAAATGACTGTATTCACATTCAATCAAATTTAAATAAACTACAAGACTGGTGTAAAACTAATAAACTTTATCTGAATATAAGTAAATGCCAGATAATTAGGTTTTTCAGAACAAATCAACCCATTAACTATCAATATAAAATTAATAATGTTTCCCTCACCTCTGTCAGTGAGATTAATGATCTTGGCATTATTTTCGATTCCAAATTTAACTTTCTTCCACATATAACTACAGTAACCAATAAAGGATTAAAAATGCTAGGTTTCATTCTTCGAAATGGCAGAGATTTTAAAAATATTTCAACATTAAAAATCCTATATTCCTCTCTAGTTCGAAGTCAAGTCGAATATAATTCTTCTATTTGGTCCCCTCACTTCAAAATCCACTCCGATTCCATAGAAAAAATTCAGCATAAATTCTTAAGATTCATTAACTATAAACTTGGTCTACCAATAGAATCAATAAATTACAACCACTTGATGAAAGAATTAAACTTACTCAAACTTTCAGATAGAAGACTTATATTTCCGACTTGACTTTTATTTTTAAAATTGTTAATGGTATTATAGACAGTCCTGATTTATTAAACCTAATTACCTTCCACATACCTACTAGAACTACTCGATCCAAAATTCTTTTTAATTGCAACAAAAATATCAGGACTGAGTCATTTAGATACTCGCTTATACCTAGATTGCATGCAGTTGGAAATGCATTCTCAGAAGTAGTAGATGTGTTCAACTGCACCGAATATAGTTATAAGAAGGCTATAATATCATACCTCAATGACAATAATTAATGTTAGGTATATAGTGTTCGTCTGCACGGCGTCTATATCATACTCCTATTTTTTACCTGTATTTTGTTAACGCTTATATTTTATATAATCTGTATTTTGTTTTTAACATATGTTATGTTACTTATAATCTTTTCACTGTAATAAAAAAAAAATGTACTGCATTCTATGTTAAAAGCCCTATGGGCGTTTAAATAAATAAATAAACATATGTTCCTTCAGCTCTTTCAAAAGATGAGATGCACAATGTATCTCTCTCACACACGACACCGTGACGTCTCCCGTCTATTAGCCGTGACGAGATAATTTTGAAAGTATGAAATATAATTACAAGGATAATATTGAAGTGAGTGAATTCCAAATATTCAAAAACGTCAAATGTCAATGCGCTGATGGTTTTGTTTTTGTTCACATATAATGCTGCGGCTTTTTCTTACACACTAAATAACAGCTCTGTGTATGTCTGCACCCTCAATCATTTTCATACATCTCCCTCAAACGTATAAAGAAAATGAAATGAAAAAATTCCCATCACCATGGCAGAGCCGTAATAAGATATATTATCTGTTTCCTCCATAGAAAAAAGTAGTATGAAGGAAACAGTCACATGTATTTTGTGTATCTCATTTTTTGTCTCCATTGTTTAATATGTAAGAAAGAGCTGCGGCATTATAACGATAAGGAACATATATTTAATGTAATTATAAAAGCATCTAATGAGTGTATTTTTTAATAAATTTTAGAATCTTAGCTACCAGGATAACAGAATTGGAGAAGAGGCTCGAGGGCACATCTGACAATGAAGAAAGAGTCTCCTTATTTCCTTCCAAAGTCTTCCTCGAAACTTATTGTTCCTCAGAAGTTGATACTTACGATATCAACACCCAGGAGGCAGAAACACCCAACGGTGATGTTATTCCAGAAATCTCAGAGATTCCTCCGGAATCGTTGACTGAAGAAGTATCACGAGAAGTGGAAGTTGACCTTAAAGTGATAGAAACGAAAAGAAGCAAAAGAAGAAAAGAAACATCCGATGATCAGAAGAAAGTAACAAATAGGGAAGCAAAGAGGAAAGAACACACCGTTGAGAAAACAGAAGAAAAAGAATATGGAAATCTTCCACCGGAGTTGCAGAAGTTAGTTCAGGAAGCTCATGATGATATTGACATTGAAGAAAATCAAAATCAGTGAGCATTAGGGACGTAGTAACATATGAAATAATTGTACTTACAGCCCTAACCACCTGATTCAAGGCTCTCCAAGAAAGGTCTATAATACAAGGTGTTCGGTAGAAGAGTGAAATAGCTTCAGTGTTGGTAATACATGTGGGTAAAATGGTACCTGCAAATTTTATACATGAAATTTATAAATTTGTAGAAACGCCTCATGCATCATTACATATGTCTGGCAATGTTGTAGGTAGCTTGAAAACACGCTTATGGGTCCGAGCGGTTAAAATAAGAAATTAATTTAATTCATTCTAAATATTTCTTTATCTATGATTTTGACAAGCTTGAATAGTCATAAAATCGAGCAAAGCTAACCTAATTTCATTTCGAAAACGCCGCTTACTATCATTAAAAAAAAGAATGCCCCTTTTTTTGCTGCCAAACATCAATTTACATTGCCTTAGAATACCACCGTGGGTCTTGCTGAAAAAATGTTTCTCCCAAAAATTTCACAAAAACTAATGTCAATTTTGCTATAAAATCACTCTCATTTTATATGACTGCATAATGCACTTAAATGTAGGTGATAACTTTCCAACACAAGTAAAAATTATCTTTTTTACTTGTGTTATCATCTCTAATCACGTCCTGAAGTGTTTTCATTTAACGACTGAACACCTTGTAATTTTTATTATTTATACAATTTATAAAAAGTATATGCCATAATATAATTGTTTATTATATTGGAAGATGAAAGGTAAAGATTGTGCTTACTAGTTAATAGATGGTACCGCTAATTCTATGACTACAAAAATAGACAGATTACAAAAAAATATTAACTTTTTCCACGCGATCGTAACAACAGTTGATACGGCAAAAGCCATGCCTCACACGCGCCCGTATGAGCCCTTGTTACACTAACTTCGACTGCCGATATCACAGCACTACTATGTCACAGTATTTTTTCCCGCTCGCTAGGGTATTTGTGTAACTATCACGATGCTGACATCTTCAGGCATATTTCGAAAGTAAAATTGTATTTCGTAAAAAACATCTATAATCAAGTGAATGTATCCTCGTACCTTTGAATGCAAAGTTCTCAATTTATTCCGCAGATGGCGCTAGTAGTTTGCGCTAGTAGTTTGCGCAGGCGCTCCATGCGATTTCGACTGACCAAATTGGACAAGCGTCGATAACATTTATTATGGAGATCGCGCGTATTCGCACACGTTTGTTTATGTTGTGAAAGTGTGATTTTGAATTTACATAAAAATTTTATTAATTTTAGAGTCATCAGAAGTTTTAGAACTTGTTTATACGAATTAATTATGAGGTACCACTTGTGTCTATTAACGCAGTGTCCTGAGTACACGCACGCGGATAAATGGCGCCGTCTTTGAGATAATATGGGTACGTTTTTTACGTTTTTTGTTTTTTATAAACATCTAGGAGTGTTTACAGACGACGATTTGGTTTCAAATTGTAGATAATAATCTCATCTGTTTATATAGTATGATAAATCATGCCATAATATGCTGTAATTTGACATAAAATTGGATGGATAGGTATTTGAAATATGACATATACATGTACCGCGTATGGGTATTGAAAAAACGGAGTAGTTCAACGCGGGGAAAAGGTTAAAATATATTCAAACAACTAATCAGATATTCACATATCGTTGAAGATTTTGCACGCACAACTGTACAAAGTAAATAATAAATATCCATTATTATTATGTACCTATGACTTGTTTTATATTTTGATTTTAATTTTAATTTTGTTTTTGATTTTAATATTTTAAAAGTGATTGTAAATTGTGGATAAAGTGATAGTACAAAATTGAAATCCCATCTTGTTATCATTCGCTTATTGCATATTTTAATAATGACAAAAGTACTCTTACGAAATCTGTTTTGTTAGGCAACCACTGATAGCTCCCTTTTTCCGATATGTGAAAACTCAATAAATATTTAATCAATGTTATTTCTCTGGCCCACAAGGAGCTTAGCTTTCAGCTCTACCATGTCAAATTCTGTCTCTCTTTGTCTTCCTTTCTAAGTAAAATAAAATAGTACGTAATGGGTCAAATTTCTAGTCTAGATTTGAATACAATCACTATTATTAAAATACATATTTTAAAAGTGGATTTTTTTCCTTTCCAATCTAAATTCAGAGGATTCTGCTTAATTGGTACACTGGTTTATCTGGATAGTCGGTTATTTGGGAGAAAACCCAAGAAATAGAAACCAAATAAAAAAACTAATACTAATTTACTTTGGTGTTCTGGGACACGACTCCTTTTAATGGGGACAATTTCCCATCTGAAGTCGATGCAAAATATGTCTCATTAAAAAAAAATCACATTGGAGGTATTACGCGCCCAGCGATGATTTATGTACCTGTAATTAGTACATAATTATTTTTCTGTAATTAAATATTTTTTCCAAAAATTAAAGTTTAAAAACCCATTCGAAAGAACTTTTTTCATTTTTATATGAAACATGTTAGGTATGTATATAAAATAGAAAATATATCCATAGTCCCCCTCACTAGAGGAGATCCTGTGCTGAGGGGGACTATGCTTTGGATAAGTTTTCAGCGACTTCTATGGTTTAACTTCATTGTTTGGATAAGGTTTTCCAGAAACTTCTATGACGATGTTTTAAGTATACTAGTAAGTTCATTTTCCGATAGTTCCTTCAGCCAACATTTAATGTCCTTAATGAACATTAAATGTTGGCTGAAGGAACTTAACTAAAATGAATATTAACTTAACTTGAATTAATGTAAAATGTACGCATATAAAAAATCTCAATAAATATATTTTTTTACCTCCCTTAAACTCGGCTTATTTGGGTCAAAATGTTGGAGTCTCGAAGTGTCCCAATTAAGAGCAATCCACTGTATTATTATTACGTACTTCCTAAGGTAGGTTTTTGACATTCCATTAAAAATGGTAATATAAAAATTTGTACCAAAAATGTATTCTGCTTATTATTATAATCTCCATTATTATTATTTAGATTTAAGATAATATCAACAATTGTGCAATCTTAGATTAATAGTATTAATAAATTTATTTCCTACTTGTTAGTTTCACGTCTACCATCTCACCATATGTGAAAATAGCCCCGGTTTTATGACTTTTTCAAAAGCAGGGCAGAAACTTGATAGTGGTGCCCCCTTTCGATGAATGGTGCCCCCTCTCATGAGATTGGTGATCGTCGCTTCGCTTGACGTTCGACCGCTCGGGTTTATTAGCTTTCAAAAATTATAAATCGAAATTAAACATTTAATTTATAAACATCAAAAAGTTTTAAAAATGACTCACCATAGGTACGTTTTTTCTAACTAAAATTAAAAAATTTATTAGACGAATTGTGTTATAAACATTATCGTCGCCTCACTTTTCCGTGTAAAAATATTTCATAGAAATTTCCCAAAGTTTCATAATTGTTTTTTAAATTGCGATTCGAAACTTTTGTTACATGAAGGCATACATTTTACTTCTTTTGCGGTTAATTTTTGTATTTGAATATAAAGCGTGATGTTTTTTCTTTCTAACACCATTTGTACCGTATTTCTCACCATGATAATAAGGGAGACACAACAATTTCTATGAGACCTACATGAGTTGTTCCGAAAAGCGAACTAATTAGCTTGAGGGGTTAAAAATTATCTATGTAATATCAAAATAACAAAATTAATCAGATATTAAATAACAAAAATATAAATATATGTATTATTAAAACGAGGATTTCTACAACACCGCCGTTTGGTGGATATCCATACTCCTTTTTCACATATTTTTTTATGGACGTGTACAGTGCGGCCATACTATCCTAAATATTAAAAACCGAATTGAGACTGTATGACAGTTGTTTATGATAAGAATAATTCTGCACATGTTTTAATTTTTTGCATAAATTTCAGACTTTTGGTAGATGTGAAGCTAATGAGTATGTATTTCTATTTTATTAAAATTTATTAATTATCTTAAGTTTTGAATTGATTCAAATGAATAGATTCATCTATTATAAAGTATCAGAATTCAACTCTACTGAATTAAAAATCGCTATTTTTAAACAATTTGTGTTAATGTGTTTGTTTGTTAATTCATTGTACTTTTACAAATTACGCTTTAAACCAAAGCAGTGATAGAAAATCATTCCATTTGCAGATCGATATACTTGACTTTGCAGTCGGTGACGTCATTAGTATAAATTCGACAGCCTCTGTGGTGGAGGGGTAAGGTTCTTGACAATCCGAAGGTCGCGGTATTGAATCCTGGCATGTGCAAATAAATTTTATTTGACAAATTTGTGTTATTTCATAATAAATTCATATATAGTGTATTTGAGGCACGTTCGAGAGCAGAAGATACTCTCAGTATCGCCATGGTGTAAGACCACAACAGACAGAATTGAAACTTTGCTTGAAATAGCTTTAACCGTGTTTGGTGACCAGATCTGAATAGCCAGGTACATCCCCATCTTCCTCTTCCCCATTTCCTTCCCCTCCTCACTACCTTTAGCCTCACAACATACCCCAATTGGGGATGCCACAGTCTCACTGGCTCCAGACTGTGAGGAACGCTTGTGAGGTATTATCTCTACATATTATGAAGTAAAGTCCCCCGCGCCGTCTGTCTGTCTGTCTGTTCACGATAAACTCGAAAACTACTGAACGGATTTTCATCCGGTTTTCACCAATAGATAGTGTTTCGTGAGGAAGGTTTAGGTATGTAATTTGTCATGGATTTGTGTAAATTGATTGAAACATAACGATAATTTTTAGAAGTGTCGGAAAAAGTCAAGCAGCCTGGTAGCTTTCATCGAAAACGCTGCCTAATCCTTTTGGGATATGACAAAATAATATATAGTGGGATATTCCTCTTTTATAGATCTACAAAAAAGTCCGCGAAGGCATATATCTATCTTTTACGGATTGCTTACTATATCCATTCTATCTTCTTATCTTATTATTCTTATCAATTGCTGTTCGTTTATCTCGCTAAAACTAGAGAACGGCTGGGCCGATTTAGGTGATTTTGGTTTTGAAATGTTTTTCGTAGTCCAGGGAAGGTTTAAACGGTGAGATAATATGAAAAAATTGTGAGGAAAATAGTAAAAACAACAATTTCATTATCTCACATAAACAGTTCTACTGTTCTACCTACTTTAAGAAGCACAACGTAATTTAGAATTAAAATGCAAAAAAAAAAAATTCTGATTGTCATATTTGTCTTCTGTCAAACGTTACCTGTCATTCTGTTACCATTTAAAATTTTCATCATCAGTTTGTCAGAGCGTGAGAACTTTATTTACTGTTTTAATATGCCAAGGAAAAGACGAGCTGACATAGGTCGTCGAAGTCAATCTTATAATCTTTCACACCATCTCTATGTATTATAAATTAAAGTCCTCCGCGGCATCTGTCTATCTCTTCACGATAAATTCATAGACGGCGGTGGTTACAAAGGTTGGATTTTACAAAGTGTTTTATTAGACACAGCAACGCGTGACCGGGTCAGCTAGTCATTAAAAAAAAAGAAAATGTGACTACTAAAAAAAATCTACAGGTTTAAAAAATGGTATAAGTATTTGTTAGTTCCTTCTTTGGCTGCCTGCAAAGTTAAGTATGTCGAGCAGTAGCATAATTTATGAAAGGGTGTTTTGTTATGATGGTTGTAGTTTTAATGCTTACTACCATTAAAACACATAAATACTTTTCAGTTTTTTCTCATATTAAGTATTTTTATTTCATTTTAAAGTACTTAAAATAGATTTTGAATAGTTTCTAGTCAATATACTTTCTTTATAGTGTTAATAATTCTTCTTCAGAGTGTTATGTTTGTTTGTTATGTTGCCTGATTTATTTTTGTGTTATACATAGTAGTGTTACCATTAAAAAAACTATGATTTGAAAAATTATATTTACCAAATACATTAAAACCTGTTTGCTTCTAGTCTTTGGAGATTAAATACATCTCAAAATTATAAATCTCATTTATAAATGTACTTATTTTACAAAAATAACTAGTAATTAACTACCTGACTTCCACCACCTTCTTTTTTTTCTTTTTGGTTAATTGAAAAATGTGAAACGATTAATTTTTTCAATTAATATTAACAACTCTGTGAACAACTAAGAGTTGCATTGATCTAGAAATTCCAGCCATAAAAACGTGCAAAATTTAATAACAGAGCTCCCCATTTGCAAGCTTTTAGTGAGACTGTTAACATATTTTCTATTTTATTTGTAGTTAAGAGTATCGCCCAAGTCATTCCAAGTAAATAATTCAGTAATCAATATATAATATAAAAGAAAGTGCATACCGCTAAAACTCAGAAACGAGTCCCGGTATTATCAAGGGACTTGAGGGTGTGGTAGCCCTCTATCCCCCATCCATGAAGAAGGTTCCCGTTTTTACCTGAAGAGCGTGCTTTTGAAGATATAAGGGCTCGAAGTTTCGGCCTCTAGAAATTTCTAGAACAGTTCAGAACATTCGAGAGCATTCCACAACATTGCGGGACATTCTGGAATGTTTGGGAATAGTCTGGAATGTTCGGGAATATCTCGGAATATCCCGGATCATTGTGGAACATTCCAGAAAACACTTGAATGATGTGAAATGTTCTGAAACATTGTGGACCATTCGAAACCTTTTTTGTATGGGCGGAGGCTACCCATTGGTGGGGGTATGTAAAGCAAGATCCGTGGTGGGTTGGAATGTCAGTTCAATCTCATACTAACTCCCTGAGCAAAGCCGGATACCGGGTACCTCAGCTACTTTATCCATAAAACAAACCATGAATATTCTATAAATTAAAAAAATATATATATGTTTTGATATCTTTTACGGCATATTCCAAGGAACCCTAGAATTGTAATGAAATAAATAACAAGAAACTGTTTTACAAAACTTTATTTTGATTTGCAAATAACAAAATATAATGCATTTTAATATTTATTACATTTCATGATAAAGATACTAACAGATACACTAGTCCCAGCGTGAGATCATACGTGACATTATCGTTCTAGTATATAGTACCTTTAGACGCGTGAGAAGGAAGAGGATGAACGTCAATGATATCCGTAAGAGCTCTCGCTGGGACCAGTTTACAACAACTTGCAAGTAATTTATTACGAAAAGGTATTACAAATGAATTATTGAAAATATAGCTGTCAACAGGATGGTAAATGTTGCACTGGATTTTTGTTGAATAAATAATATTATATGAATATATAAAATGGTTTTTCATTACACAACCTAATAAAAAACAAAAATGGTTTTAAAAAAAGTTATTAGTAAAAATACATATTATTGGTAGTAATATAATCAGTCAATATAATTGGAAAAGAAATGCAGGTTATATTGTGATGATTTTAATTTTAAGTCAATGTTTTAACTTTCCTCAAAATTCATTTTTCAATGGAGCGATTTTAAAGAAAATTTATGGCAAATAATTCATTGCCAGTAAGTTTTACCTACTTTCAATATCACAGTTTTATTTAGGGACAATAATTTAAATATTCTCAAAAGTATTATTGCTTTTTAATGATTAAGTTAAATAATGTGAAAATGAATAGTTGAAAGGTACACAGAAAATCAGGTTAAATAATTAATAAATTCTTTAATGTCTTAAAAAATCTGATGGAAAACAATAATAAGTTTACCCAACTAAACATACAATAATTTTAAAAATCGATAAAGGTTCTGTTTTCTGTAAGGGTGCTGACAGCCTCAACAGCTTTAAAGGCCAGTTTACTAGGGCCGTTGTTGATTTGTAAGGCAATATATGGAAGGGGCATACTCAGCACCTTCAACTATGGGTACCGCTGCCTACCCACCCTCATACCCTTTTCCTCCAGGGAACTTTCTCTCCTTCCTTTCCTTAAAAAAACCTCTATACGGCATCCCCCAAAGATCACAGGTAATTTTTTTTCCTCGGGGACTCCTGTATGGAGCTAATGTTCACACGCGGTAAAAGTGAAACCTTCAAAAACTAAAGTAGACAAGAGAGGGGAGACTACGAAACACCACACAAAGAGGAGACCCATTATTCTATCTCATTCTCTCTTGCAGGCTAAATCCTGTAGAAGTATGTGTTAGTCTCTTTTTAGTGTCGCTTTTTTGTTTTAGAATTCAAATCACAACGGTGCTAAATAAGTTTTCACTTCAAAAATTTTCGCGTATTCATGTAATTTACTCTATTTAGGCTTGTTGAAAAAGTATCGATATATCGATATTTTTAATTCAATATATCGATATTTTTAGCCAATATATTTTGATCCGATATATCGAAACAAAATATCCAATATCGAAAATTGTATCAAAAACGATATTTTTTTTAAATTTATGTATAGTCACTAGAATCCAAAACCGTATAGGAACGAACGGAAAAAAGTAACTGTATTGAGTCATGACATCTGGCGGTTGAAATTTTAACTATTAATAGCTTACAAATCTATTGTCTTTGCATTAGTATTTGTGATCACCAATACTAGCTCATGTGTGTAGGTACATACATAGAAATGTAAGCAATTTTTCGCCATTTTTTCTAAGCCACTCCTATGTGTTGATTCCCAATTGTCTATGGTTATTGACTATACCTTGTTCCAAACACGAAGTCCTTTTTGTCAGATTAATACGCCAATAGAATGTTACTGAGACGCATACAAACTTTGTATGCGTCTCAGTTTACATATAAGTTAGAAGACAGCTTTTTAGTTTTTGATATTTTTGTAATTATTACGTAATAAAAATGAATGGTGATAAAAATACCTTCATTTTTATTGAGATTTTTGTACATTAAAAAAAGCAAATTGTGTACAAAAATTACTATTGATAATATTGAGCTGAATACACTATTATTTTAAAAACGCAAAATCTTGAAAATTTGACCGATATATTGATATTTTTTCCTCGATATATCGACGTCGATATTGATATTTTAATAAATATCGATACATTGATACTTTTTTTCACTTTTGACATCCCTAACTCTATTTACTGGAGCAATCTTTCTGAAAAGTGGGCAAAGTTTCTGTTATGTCGCAAAATATTTTTACCTTCAATAAATGCAAGACCTATTTTTTATTTGTCCTCTAAATAAATCATTAATTTCTGTATACCCTTGAAAGTTTTGTCTGAATATCAAATTCATTATTGATATCTACATATAGTTCACACTTTTGAATTCAATAAAATATATTGACTTTTGGAAAAAAATTACTACACATACTTAAAAAAAATATGACAATCTTAGCCTCCGAGCATGAATCTAGAAGGCCGGAAATAACTGCTTTAAATGAACAGCATCGTTAGTGTGTGATGATATGAAGTAATATTTTAAACAATGCGGGACTTATGAGAAGTAACGCGCAAAAAGCGTATTCCAATTATGTACATTTTATAATACATTATTTGTACTTTAAGCATTAAATTTGGAAATCATATTCATTCAAACATGCTTTATAGTGATATTATGTAGAATTTTTGGTAAAAACCCTGTAAAATTAAAGCCAACCCATCCTAATTTAAAACTAATCAGGCTTGATAAATAAAATAATATTATAAATAAAATGTACGGGAATCGAAAAAACAAACTCTTGTGAAAACCTTAAAAGAGAATATTTGACCAATAATTCAAATAATCATGAATTGAATGAAATTGTCACTACAAATCCATCACTCAGGGCCGTCTGTTTCAACAGAAAATTAAATCGTGTCGAAAAGTTAAATTTTAACTGTCAGTTAAAGTAATGAGGATGTTAAATAGGACCGCGCGCTGTTTCAAGTGTATTTTTGCTAAAGTAATAGTTGTCAGTGTGGCCAGTCTAAAAAGTAGAATATTCGTCAGAATTATGTGGAAAAACGCATCGAAATATTTTTTGGTACGGCAACACCGTAAACTAAATCAGAACAACTGTCAAAATAATATGAAAATATCCGGTTGTATTTTGTGTCGCGTCATAGGATCTGACAGCTTTGTTCCAATAAAAAAGTATTTGTATGAATATTTACAAATAAATGACGACCTATTAAAATACATGTAACAGTATGAAAGTAATTTACTTTCCAGTAGTTGTGATATCTCCTTGAATTTGAAGTGTCACATATTTTACGATATCTTCAATTCAATTTATTTATGGTATCGAAAACGTTAGAAAAACATACATTTTATACCTTTTTCAAAATCCGTTGGTAAGAGTAGTAAGTAGTAGGTGTACAAAATATACTAGCGTTAATAGAGCTTATCTTTTAAAGACAGCTTTACTCGCTAAATATGTCGATATCAGAAACGATTCTGTTCAGGCCCTACCTACTAATGTTATATTTTTGTAATGTTTATGAAAATTGATTTGAAGATCTTGTAAAACTTGCGATACATCCATTAAGCTTGACTTTTAAAAGGTAACGCTAAATATGTCGATATCAGAATTGATTCTGTTCAACAGCAAGATTTTTTCGACATGCGGTGCCGCGCTAAGAAATCGAGAGATAACCAAATTATTGACGCGGGGTCGAAATGTTTTTGGTTTTCGCTTCAAGACATATTGGACGAGGAATTCATTTTCAATCGTCACTATCATTGTCTTCTACAATATTTATCATGATTACTGATTAGTATATTAGTAATCAATGTTGAAGCACGCAATTTCGTAGTTTATCTCGAACAGAGCTGTCAAATATTCCAATATGGCGGAGTAACTCTAGAGTAACTATCGGTTTTCGGAAAGTAAATACAAAAGTTAAAAGTAACGTAAAACAAGCAGTCAAATTGATTGAAAAACGCATTTTGGTGAAGTTTAACTTTAGTAACTGCTTTTTGCTATACTTTTACTTTAGCGAGCGTTGAAACAGACGGCCCTCAGTGATTCATTCTTTAATCTGAAATTATTTTGACTCAAAATGACCATAGCAACTGATTTAATTTTGGTGCTAACTTGTCCTGGTTTATTGATTAATTTTACCCTACTCCAAAAAACTGTAAGATGTCATTGCCTTGCGTTGCCACTTAAATAAATAAGTTGTTTCTCCCTGCGTGTCCTTTCCCATTCCTCCCTGTTCTCCTTCTGCCTCCCCTCCCCCCCTTCCGGATTTCCCACCCCCTCCTGAATTCCCCTCCTTCGCCCTCCTGCCCTCCCTGATGCTAAACTATACTATATATCAATTTTTTCAAAGAATTTGTGTATTTCAATTTGTGTACAAATTTCATAACACCAGAGCCCACTATTATACATAGAAAATATTGCAGGCGTGCGCACATCAGATCCCCAAAGTTTCATTGCAATCGGATGAACGGTTTAGGAATACATAAGAGACAAACAAAGAAACTTTCATTTGTTATCTTACTAATATTATAAATGTGAAAGTTTGTATGGATGCATGTGTGTTTGTTACTCTTTCACGCAAACACTACTGAATGGAAACTTCACAATAATATAACTCATACATCAGAATAACAAATAGGCTATAATTTATGTTGCTAACTAGGAAGGGGACGCGGGAGGGGAACGGGGCCACACGGGAAAGGTGATTCAGGGAGAAACAACGTATTTCTTTGAATATGGCGGCAACCAGCTAGTATATTATATTAAGATTACAAAACATGCTTTCAGATGCCTTGAATTATGGCGGCTCGGACAGAATGGGTTAAGTAGTGACAATAATATTCAACTTCAGTAAAAATAAAGTTTTGAATGTAAATTCCACAGCAGACAGGTATATGTATTTGAATTAAACAGAGATGGATTTACATTGAAGATATTGTCAGTATATTCTTAATGTCGCCTAAATAGCAGGATATGAATTTGGCAGGAGGCTTTATATTGCTATTGCCATATTACATTAGAATTATACAAAATAAAAAAAGCAATCGATTTGCACAAAATATTAAATTTAAATTATTCATTCGTTAGCAAAAATATCGCCGAGGCAGTATCATAAATTAATTGACAATAATATTTGATAAAAAGTGTAGATAAAACAGATATGAAATGGAACTCAGGTCACCACGGCTCCTTCTATTAGAAGTGACAGTCCCTTGATGTCGGCGCCTGCGTAGTCAACGTGTGTTCTCGTATCGCGCACGGTCTGTGTTAAAGCTGCAGTCAGGAATGCGCTGTGTGCCGGTCTTTCTCCGTAGCGCTCGTACTTGTCCAGGGATTCTTGCAGTTTCAGCATCAGACTGTCATAGTTTTTGCGCACGACCTCCAATATCTGGTAATGAAATGTTCAAATAAATACACTATAAGGGAATATATATATAAGGGAAAGAACACGGAAGGGAAAGCTTTGCTCAGTAAAAAAGGTTTGTATCAAAGGGTTTAATCTTCTTTAAAAATAAAAAAGGTTGTTGTTTGGTATTATTTACATTCAAACCTATTAGTTCTGTGGAGGTACTTATCAATAACTTTAGGTTCTTGATAACAAACTGGTTTATTATGAGTTTACGAATTTATAATAATTATGCTACAAGTCACACGACCTGTCTGCACTAGTGGCTAATTGAATCTGGACGGTAGGCTGAACCAGTCTTGACGGCCACCGCCTACTCGGGTACCCCTGTCAGCCATCGATAGAAGCACTTTCCTTACTGGCATCTGTCGGCATCACTTAGAAGCTCTTCTAATACATTATAATTGTCACAGGTCGGCATCACAAGCAGCAGACGGATCGTATCAAATGTATTTTAGAATTCTTTCTTTAATTAGTCATACAAGGGCGTCCATTGATCCGCACCAGACGGACCACAAGCATCGGACCATCGATAATGGCAATGCAAAGTCTTGGAAGGCCAACTATTCCTATGCGTGTAGATGATGTTATACGGATCGCCGATCCAGTGGACGAACACATGCACTCGCCCACCATTCGCATTTGGCTCGCACACACAGTACATCTGCTCGCTAAGAAAATCCCAATGCTAATGTGGAAAATCTGCTTGCAAATGACCGTTGCATCGGCAATTCGAATACAGGGGACGTACTTTCATGCAATAAGCCTAATAAAGCTGTTAGATGCATACCTGTCATCGCTTACCTTTATTAGGAATTGACATCATTTAATTTATTGAAAATTAAATTCTTAATGATGTACTAATACAAAATTGGTAATATTTTGAGAGACCGAGAAGACTTCTGTATTTATATAAAGTTATATGTTTGATGTATATATAGAAACAAAAGCGGAGAGCCGCTGTGCATAGACTTGCAGTAGTATGGGTGAACGACATTGAAGACACTTTTGTGCATGCAGATTTCTTACTAATAGTGGTAGTGGCCTATCTCCCTTTCTACTATCTATGGTATTGACAGACTACAGTGGGTACCTACTTATATTGCTATATTGCACAGTAATGAATGTACAAATTGTACAGTGCACTGTCAAAAATAGTTATTAGAAATGTTCATAGCGAATTTTTAATGAAATTCATTGTGTGTATGTAATATCTGACCTGATCTTCATTAGGTGTGGACAAACTCTGGCTGGCCAGCCAGCTCTCAATCTTTGGTGTGAAGTGGTTGATAATAGCGCGGATGTTGATCAAGCAGTTGGCTAATTTTAGAGCCTTTTCTTTGTATTCGCTGTCACTCGTCGAGTAGCGGAGAGCTTAAATTAGAAACATTTTACATATTATGAGTACAAAAATAATTATAAGGAAAAAAATTCTACCAAAACCGTTCTTTTAATTTTTGACATCTCGCATCGGTGTATTTTGGTACTATTTCTTACAGAAAGCTCCTCAACTTATCGTCCTCATTTCAAAAACTGTGAGAAGGCTGTAAGTTCACACGGACGCGATTAGACCTGTCAAAAATTTACACCTCTTACAACTTCTGTAACTTGCTATAAATTACAATAAGAGACTTACAGTGTCGTTTACTTTGGTAATTTTGTCATAAGCTATTTGCGGAAAAAACTTACATATGAATCCTATAATTTCAATACCCGCTATAACCGATTTTTTGACAAAATAATGTGAGTATGACATCCTGTTCACATTTTTGTGAGGAACAAGAGAACCTAAAATTGAAATTCAAAACCTCCCTTATCATGACCAAAAACCATGTTAAAACTGCGAGTGAGAAATAAAATCCGCTATATCATTCAAGAAGTTACTATAAAAACCCACTATATCGGAATTCAACCAATCACAAGCAGTTATTTTGCCAAGATGGCGGGTGTAGAAACACGCCCCTCAGGACAGTTAAGTTTCAAAAACCTCTATATTCCATATAACTCACGAAACAAATATCAAAATTCATACAAATTACTTAAATATTTCTAGACATACATTGAAAAATCACTTTTCGAATGCATATTCTCCAATATTCATTAGATAAATAAATAAAAAATGCAATTTTTTATTTACGCTAGAGATGTGACAGTTTTTTGCTTTTTTCTCCGAATTGAACGATTCATATATAAAGGCAGCCATAAACTCAATTTCATAATGGGATATAGAGCTTTTAAATATTCATTTAATTGTCAAAATAAGAAAATACAATGAAATTTTCAATAAGAAATAGTGTTGAATTATGCTGGGCAGTTAAGCGACCTAAACAAAACAAACTAACAAAACAGGGAGAAAATAATAAAACTTAAGACTCACCCATTGAATATAAGTTATCAAAAACTTGGTGCATCCTAATCAACTCGTAATACAGCTGATCATAGCTTCCGGGAGTGGGCAGAAATGTATCTCCGTATGTGATGAACAGATTGAATATGTTCACCAGCTGCAGACAGAGGTGGAAGATGTCCATCTTTTTGGAGAGATTGGACTCGTTGTTAACCACAAACTTGAGGAGGCAAATCATGGCCGACCAGAGCTCCCGCCACTGGTAGTCCAGCCTCACTCGACACCGCTTCTGATAGCAGAGCAGACGGTGAATTACCCCGATGCAGTGAAGGTATAATTCCATCGGGAGCCTTTTCATCATGTGAGACATTATGAATTCCACTAAAAGATCTGTAAGTACAAAAAAAATGTAACCTTTACTCTACGTGTCCTTTGAACAACAAGGTTCTGCTTGAAATAGCAATGCCATCCTATACTGGGCTGTAGCAGAGAGGAGTTCAATATCGCACAGCATTACTAAGTCAGATAGAATCTTGTTGTTCCAAGGGAATGACTGGTCGTTTCATTGCAATCTATCTCACCACGCGGTACATTTCGACATAATGTATGTGCTGTAGTAAAACTTAACCGTTTTAGTGCTATGCTTAATTTTCAATCTATCTATTTATGTAAATAAAAATGGATCGCCGAAATGTATGTATAACTTCCGAACGACTGCACCAAGTTAGATAAGTCTTTTTTTGTGTTCGTTATTGTCAGGACAAGGTTTGTATAAAATTACTGGTGAGTGCTCGCGTTATGAAATTTGTATAAAAAAATTGCAATAGGTGGCACGCGAGCTGTTTGAAAACTGAATGTACTGGGAATGAATGTATGGAATGCGGGAGGGGAACTCGGATAGGGAGTTCGCGGGACGGGGAAGGGGGGGAGTGGAATGAGGAGAGGGAAGGTGGAGGAGATGGAACGGGAACGCGAGAGGGGAAGGGGACACAGGAAAGGAAAGGGAGGCAGAAGGGGAACGGGATGAATGGGAAAGGACACGCAGGGAGAAACAATTTCTTTATTAAATGGCATAGCAACGCATGCCAGGTAGCAGCTAGTATACATATTTATATTATTTAAATAAAAATGAATAGCCGAAATGTATGTACGCGCATAACTTCCGAACGACTGCACCAAATTAGGTAATTCTTTTTTTTTGTGTTCATTATTGTCAGAACAAGGTTTTGTATACAAGAAAATCTATATATACTGGTGAGCTCTGGCATTATAAAATTTGTATAAAAAAATTGCAATAGGTGGCACGTAAGCTGTTCGAAAACTGAATGTACCGGGACTGAATGTATGGATGGACGGGTGAGGGGGGAGGGGAACCCGTGAGGGGAATTCGGGTAGGGGGGGGAAACCGTGAGGGGGGTTCGCGTGATGGGGGAAGCCGGCGAGGGAAATGGGGAGAAGGAAGGTGGAGCGGGAACGTGAGAGGGGAAGGGGTCGCGGGAGAGGAAGGGGAGGCAGAAGGGGAACGGGACGAATGGGAAAGGACACGCAGGGAGAAACAATTTCTTTATTAAGTAGCATAGCAACGCATGCTGGGAACCAGCTAGTATATAGATTTTAAAAAAGCATGGTGTTAAAAAAATAATTTGGACAAATATCAATCAATTTCAACTATTCTTTCTGCAATTATACTAGTAAATGATGTTATTTTATGCTTCTAATAAAAAAAACTACACATTTACAACTTCAAAAGATATTAAAAAATATAAAAATGTAAGATTATGTCACTTCACAACTGTGTTTACCCGTGCGAAGTCCATATAATCAGTTTTTACAGCGAGGACATGTGAGGTTGGAACTGATGCATTGCAATGTGCAATAATGTCACTTCCGTCATCACTGCCTCCGTTTATCGGAACAAAGGTCTTGTCGTCCGTAGTGTCGCTGTTATTTGATAGATCCCGATCGTCAACAATAGATCTAACTTCCGACATGGTGAAAAATATTAAAGTAGTTATCAAGTGTATTAATTTAGTTATCAAGACACGCGCCAACTGCAAGCTGAAATTGAACACGCGCTCTCCCGAGGACCGTAAACGCTCGCTGAATATTGCAGCGAGTTTTCACTGGGCAGCACTATAACGGTTAATGGATCACATGAGTTACATCCATTTGCAGAGATACTGCTGATGGATCAGGTAAGTGACAGCCGCATAGATCTGGTTAATTAATACAAAGTGGTAGAAAAGTCTACATCATATTTAACTACCACAACATAAACATGAGACTTTTACCAATTTTAGTGTCATCTTTATGCAAGGATCTAATTTGGATAATGGACTAGTACTCGTACAGTCCAAAGTTCAAGCTGCCAAAGTTGGGTTTTTGAGAGTACGTAGTGTCAGGAGTTACAAAATGGGATCAAGCGAGAATATCGACGAACCGAGATTTACTTAGAATCTAATCTCTGCTACCCTTCATTGAAAATCATCCATTGAGTTGGCTTGGACGTACGTGTACTCAGAATGCCAACTTCCGCGTAAAATGGAAGACAATTACAGAAGGAAGACATCCATTTTGCCGCCACTTAAGTTAGCAAAGGCAAATCTGTGGAGACTGGACATGCAATTAACGCAGTTCACTGAGGAAGCACAGGACAGGGATGCCTGGAGGCGACTTGCCGAAGTAATGGGTCCGAATAGCACAAGATAGGAGAAGATGATGATGATCTTTATGAAAACCACCTAAAGGGTAGTTTACAGTAAATTAGTCAACTGAACCAAATAAAGGTTTGGCTATCGATGATTTATGTATGTATTATTTTGGTAATAAAATGTAATCAAACCTATTAATGTTGCTGCAAGAGTTTGGGAAGGAGCTTCTTTGTCTAACGTGACTTTCCGATGCCTCATTGGTAACCTATGTAATTGTACCTGAAAGTATAAAATACAAGTATAAAATTAGTTAACCCGTCAGGCTAATTTGTCCACTTTTCGGAACAACTCATGAAGGTCTCATAGAAATCGTTCTCCCCCTTATACTATCATAATAGTGAAAAATACGATACAAACAGTGTTAGAAAGAGAAAACACCACGTTTTATATTCAAATTTAAAAATTAACCACAAAAGAAGTAAAATGTACATCTTTATAAAACCAAAGTTTCAGATCGCAATTTGAAAAAAATTTTGAAACATTAGGAATTTTTTATTTTATTTTTACTCCAAACGACAAAAAAGTGAGATGACATGACAATAACGTCAATAATAATTTGTTGAATAAAATATGTATGTGTTTTATTTTTTTCATTTTCAGTAATTTTAATTAGAAAAACGAAAGGTGAGCAATTTTTAAAACTTTTTTTATTTTTGCATGCAAAATTTTCATATTTTTTTAAATTATATGTTTATTAATTTGAATTACAAAATTTGAAAGCATATTTTATCAACTTTCAAAAACAGTTTCAATTCAGAAATATTCCATTTATTTGGATTTTTAACCCCCGACGCAAGGGACAGTGTTATAAGTTTGACTTTCTGTGTATCTGTCTGTGTTTCTGCCTCTGTGTCTGTCTGCGGCATCGTATCTCCTAAACGAATGGACCGATTATAATGTTTTTTGTTGAAAAAAAAACTGTGACATAGGAGCGCTGTGATATCGGCAGTCGAAGTTAGCGTAACAAGGGCTGATACGGGCGCGTGTGAGGCATGGCTTTTGCCGTATCAACTGTTGTTACGATCGCGTGGAAAAAGTTAATTTAATTTAAATGTGCAAATTTCAGAATTATATGGAAGATTGGAGTCGAGTTCAGACTTAGAAGAGATGAAATGTTGAATGGAGGGGAGGCAATTTTAGATAACGCTTGATAGAAGAGAGGATATTTATTTAGAGAGGGACAACCAAAAAATATGTGATCTAAAGTTCCCACATCTAGACCACAGAACGTACAATCTGGGGAGTCAAGTACGTGAATTTTAAAAAGATGAGAAGGAACGGAACAATGTCCATTCGAATAAGTAAGAAAATTTCTTTTTCGGAAAAATGGGGGAATTTTTGAAACAACGGTTTTGATGGGATAGTCCTTTGGATTGACTAGCAATGTTCCAATACTATGTCCAAATATTGCGGGATCTTATATTGTAAAGCGGAAATATTTTGACCCTCTGACAAATTATGGCATTACTAGGGGTTAAATAATTAACCTATTCCTTGTAAAGAGTAAAGCGCTTATTAATCTTTGGATTTCATAGTTCAGCCCATTCTTAAAATGTACCAATCTGAAGATTCTAGTAGCGGGGTGAAACCAGTTCAATCTCAAATACATAAGTAGAGCAAAGTTAAAAAGTTTTAAAATTGTAATTATACATACCTACTGCTATCACAACATTCATGTGGAGTAGTTTTATTCTGATAAAATGTCTACATAATAAATAGTTTGTATCAACTTACCTTGAAAGTGAGATTACAGTCGTGCA
This sequence comes from Limnephilus marmoratus, assembly GCA_917880885.1. NCBI lineage: Eukaryota > Metazoa > Arthropoda > Insecta > Trichoptera > Limnephilidae > Limnephilus > Limnephilus marmoratus. The sequence continues at coordinate 608,639 of OU862921.1, forward strand.
TTATGGAATTAGCATATTGGTCTTCTGATATGCAGGTTAGGATGAGAAAACACAGCTTGCAGTTGTTGATACTGGGATCGCTTTTAGTGTCCTGCATTACTATTGAACTGTAACAAAATATTTGCAATATTTTTAAATAATACAAAAAAATAATAAACGTTTCAAATATTACATTATTAATACATTTTAGGCGGGCAAAAACAAGGAACCCGTATGAGAAAATGGTACTTGTTTTAAACCGATGCATCATTTATTTTAATGATTTTTTTTTATACGTATTACACTCACCACACCCCAAATATAAAAATATTGTTCAAAATTATAGCTTACTTTGTAATGGGACTCCATAAAACGAAGTTAAAGTCAGTGTTGAGACATTAATATGAAAAAAATTTAAGTATTTTATTACATTACAAATAATTGTAAAAATACAATTTGCACATCTCCAGTGCCGAAGTGTAAGTTTCCTTTTGATAAAATATTTTTCCACACAAAAGATAAGGAGATAAGAAGTTGGGAGCTTTACAAAGAAATTGGTGTATAGTATTCATATAAAAATATTTGACAGCAATACCTTTCCAGGCATTCAAGTGAGGCGGGATTGGGTAACCACCCCGGGAACCATTTATTAGATAACCAACATTTATTAGATGCCATAGGTCACCCCAAGTGGTTCGCTACGTTTGTTGACTTACCAGGGGTGCCCAGAATCATGGGGTGAGGTTTGTCTAGGTCTTGGCGGCCAATGCGTTTTCCCACCTACCGCGTGGTGGGCCGTATCGGGAGAGATTGGTTGAGGAAGTCCTAGCCTTGACCTCTCCAGCCTTTCTCTCTCGATGTTGCACCGCAGTGGAAGGGATGGACTCCTAGACACATTGATCCTCAGATTCTACCCACCCCTTATAACTTTTTCCTTGCCAGAATTACTTCTCCTTCCTTCCATAAAAAGACCCTCCACACAGCATCCCCAAAGATGACATAGGCCCAGAGGCCGAGATTTTTTTTTCCTCAGGGTCTCCTGTGTGGAGCTAAGTTAAATTTTTTTTTAAAAGGCGTAAAAGGTAGAATTATCCTTCCCACTCGAAGTGTGTTAACCGGTAACGTGCCGGGACCTCGGTTCTGCGGGCCTCATTTGCGCATGCGCAAGAAAATAATTAAAATATTTGAAAAATATTGTCGATGAAAAACTTTTGGTCTGCGATTTTGACCCTTATATGTACGAATTTGTATGAAAAACAGTGTCAAAATCGCTTGCGCCATCATTACTCTAGGTGGTGTTGAAAGTTTCACTCGACTTGGCACACTGGAATATTTTTAAAACGATTTCTTCTATGAGAATGCGCTGTCAGAATTTGCCGCGAAATTAACGGTCGCAATTACTGCATGTATCACAAATAAAACGTCGTAAAACCTATTAATTTACGTAATAAATGCAAATAATGTGGTTTTAGTGGATAGTTTATTGTGTTGTGAACGTCTTTCAGTCAATAAAATATACCATAGCTTAAAATTTATCAACAAAACATTCAATTCAAAATTCAAAATGGTGGTTTTTTGGTGTAATTCCGCGAATTTCCGCGAAATGTCCCGGCATCTGACCGGTTAATAAAGGGGTGAATTTTGGTGTAAAAGACATGGCGCCATGTGGAACAGCTGTTTCTGTTAAGACTTCTGTCTGTCAGTACCTAAGTAATTGCTCAGAATATTAATGTGTTATTATTATGGTAACACTTGTGAATGAAATTTTCACATAAAGGTATGTTAACATTAACACACATCATCACAATTCAGGCAAAAGTCACCAAACCGCAACACAAAAATACATTTTTGAGATATATACTGCAAATTTGAATGTCACATAAACTTTAAACTAAGGTTGTAAAGCTTATGTAATGGAAATATTAAAGTTTTATCTACACCCGCGCAATACTAGAAAAAAAATTTAAAACATTGAAGTAAATAAGATTATTTCTCCAACAATCAAATTCAGTATCATAACAGTTTTAATGTTTTGAATCCGGGATTGTGTTTTTTTTTAATAATAATATTGTCATATGATGTGAAATTACAGATAAACTCTCTTAAGAAGTTTACCAAGGGATTGAAAAAAAAATGAATGTGTAATAAATTGGGCCATTCATTCTTCAAGGGACCGAAAAAAAAATCTTCTTAAGCATAAAAACTTATTAAGAGGGAACTTCTTAAGCGAGTTTCACTTTCACTGTATATTATTAGACTTACCAATATTGGAAAAATGTAACGAGAAGATTGGTCGGTTGTGCTATGTCTAATTCTAATTGGTCGGTTGCATTTGGTGGAGTCTGTAAATAACCAAGCATAGAAAGATTGAGTACAAAAAAATTTCAACATATTTTATTTTTTCTAAATAATGAAGTAAAAAAAGTCCATCACCATTTGGGCATGCAGTTTTTTTTAAATTGAAATGGGTTTTTAGCTAAATATCTATGTAATCCCAGTGGTTTAAGCAACAATAAAATAGGATTGACCTGGTTATGTGAGAGAGTATTAACAGGTGAAGGGGGAGCACTGGGCCTGTCGCTCTGTGTGTGTGCGAGGGTGGTCATGAAATTCCTGTTGAGATGGGCCGCCTCATACAGAGCCAACAATACTGCATTATTTGCCCTAAAATAAACAATAAAAAATAATTACTGTTATGTGCTTGTGCGCAGACGGGGCCCTTCGGCAATATAAAATTTTATCTGCAATGCCTGTACATCCATGTCAAAACATACTTTCTTTTCTTGGGATTTTTTACCTAAAAAAAATCATCTCATCCTGAATCAATGTTTCAAATATTACTTAACCCTTTCCACTCCAAGCCTTTTTTATTTTTATTCCACCAGCTCCACGCTAAAATTGTCTTTTTTTAAGTTTTAGTTTTTTTTTGTAAATAAAATTGAAATTATAAAATAATTGAAAAAATTTAAGTGGCGTAGTCCAAAATAATGATTCGTTTTCATTATTTATATTTTGGGCTTTTGGCCTTTACGACACATCTCGCTTTATTTTTTGGACATGACGGGATCGAGGATTATTACACAATCAAGCTATAGAAAATATAAATCAGAAATAATCCATTCAACGAGTATTTGCATAAAAACAAACACGATAATGCGCAGTTGATAAGATGTTGACGACAGCATGGTGCGATAATTACTAGGGTACTTTTGTAACATTGATACCTGCAGTGAGGCGTAGCACTAAACAAAATTCAACCATCCAACTTCCATTGACCTTCAAAACTTTCATCCCTCGACCGTAGTACTAAAATATTGTGCGATTCTAGAATGTGTCTTTCAAGAGTGATTCAAAAATTTTAGTCAAAAAAAAAAATCTCCTATCCTAAAATTGTCCGCAAAAAGAAGTATTACACCATGTTGAGTGTCACTCGAAATTGGAGCTGGTGGAACAAAATCAATGCTGAATGACACTCGACATTGGAGTGCAAAAGGTTAAGCATACTAAAATATATTTTGTTGACTTTGTAGCAGGTAGCTACCGGTTGCGTCCTAAGTAATGTTACGTTACGGAATTGATTCCCGTGCGAGCTAATAGCGAATTGACCCCTTGCACAGGCCCTCCGCCCCCCTCTCCCCGCACCGCGCGGCGCCGGTAGCCAAGCGCCGAGCGGCTCCCAGGATTCATTCTGGGATTCATAACTTCACTATATACGCGTAGAGAGTTGATAGAACGATAGCATTTTAGTTAGCCAAATAACCATGTGTTCAGTGCCGAGGCTGGCTTGTGTATAATCCTGTTCACCTTTAAATGAATAAACCCTTTTACGTGCATAACAACTGTGTTCTGATTGAGGAAGGAGACCTGGAGATTTTGAGGAAAGGAAGGGAAGTAGGAATTTACAAGCGAACCACAAACACTCGCCCTGGGTTTAAGAGGAACCTTGCTTGTGCCGGCTCTGAGCTAGTTCCGCTGGTCTGTTTATTGCATGTCCTTTCCAGGTTTTGGGTTTGGCGTTGGCCGCAAGTAGCGCCAGTGCTAGCAGTAATAACAACAACGCATTTTTGGTTCCCGAGGTTGACACATCTGAGTTCCAGAGTTCGCTAGTTCAAGTTTTATCCGCAAGCGTCAGTTGTGTGGAGGAACCGTGCTGACAGGTGGGTTCGCGACCAGCGCTCGTGGTTTGGTGGGAATTCGACTTATCTTTAATCACGTGTAAGGCAAATGAATATTATTGTTATTATCTTAGTTTAATAGGTTCACTGATTGTAAAATATGTCAGGTTGTTTTTCCCTGGCTGGCGCCCGATTAAATTAAATTCTCCATGGCCTTGACGGCACGGATTTCTTACGTTAGCAATTCAAATCCTTTATCTCTATCAGGTCTTTACCTGACATGCCCTGTAGATTAACTGTCCTGCTCTACCAATTTCATTCAAATTGCAATCAATAAATGTCCTTGATCTATTTCAGACTTATTGTTTTATTTGATTAATATTGTGCCACAATCCCTCCTTGCCGCGTGGGCGGTAGGTAGTCGATCATGTCTTATCAGTAATAATGTTACAAAATGGCGTCCCAACTGCTTCGGGAATCTAGAGATAAAGGGTTTTTATGATTGCTTACTAGATTTGTGCCGTTTGGGTTATGGTGAATTTATCATATATAATTTTTTTTGATATTCATTTGCCTGATGCGTGTGTGGTTTCTCGAATTGCTGCGGCGCGGGTCGCGATCTCCTCATGTCGGCCGGGTTTTAATTTAGCTTGTAGTTTTATGCAGTTTTGAATCTCCCCAACTCATTAGCGTGGAAGCGCTCTTAAAATTTTTACTTTTATTTTATTCGATTTTGCATGGCGAGTGCATGTCGCAAATTGGTGTGGATTGGTGTTGTCGCATGTGACTAATAATTTTTTTTTCTTACCTTGCTATAAGTTAGATGGATTATGCTATTATAACAAGAAGCAAAGCTGAGGCACTGTTCACAATGGCGAAACAAGGGGAATCGCCGTCTACTTCCGTTCCGGTTTCTCTTCCTTCTTCTTCACCAGCCGTTCCGGTGCACAAATGGAACATCACGTATGATGGGTCGACGAGTGTTCGTGACTTCATTGAAAGGATCGAGGAACTTGCTCAAGCAAGAAATGTATGTACCTCTTCACTTTTTTCGTCAGCTGTGGAGTTATTTGCAGGTGATGCGCTCTTGTGGTTCAGAGTGAATCGCTCGTCTTTCTCGTCCTGGTCAGATATTGTTGTTGCGTTGAAGGATGAATATGAGCTTCTCGATCATGAGAGACGCCTGTTGGCTCAACTCAGATCTACTCTCCAATTACAAAAAGAAAATCTTAGTGCATTCATAACTCGCATTCTTGTGCTAAACAATCGTTTATCTACTAAGTTATCGGAGGTAGAATTACTTGAAATTTTGCAATGTAACATGTTACCTAGGTATATACAAAAATTATCTCTTTCAGTAATTCCTGACATTGTTACGCTCAAGAAACTTGGGAAGATGATTGAGCTGGCTGATAGCCGTTCAGGTGACAGAAATCCTCCGGGCACATCGCAACCTAGGAATTCTAAAGATTCTATGAATAATAATGTTGCAAGACGGAATGATAATTCAAATTCTGCGAATGTAAATCCCAATTTCAGGAAGAATCAACGTTATTCTAACAATGATAATTATAGATATTCTGGAAATGTAAATCCCAATTTCAAAAAGAATCATTATGGTAACTTTGATAATCTTAGCCCATCAAGGTCTCATTACAGAGAAGTGCACTGCTTCCGTTGCGGCAGACCAGGGGTGAAGGCTCCAGCCTGCAGCTGTCGAGGTCAGCCAAAAAACTGATTTCCCGGGAGATTCTGTCAGCGGACGTCGGGACGCCGTCGTTTGCCGAGATTGCTTCCGGAGAATGGTCTTCCTGGCTCGAGGTTGTAAGAAAATTTTATGTTAATCTTAGAACTGCGAAGGAGATGCGAGCGCCTGACAGGGACGGGCGACCTTACATCTCTTTTCAGGTTAAAAATTCTGTTTACTCCGGTCTGTTGGATTCAGGCTCGCATGTTTCAATTCTAGGTAACAATTTTCACAAAAAATTCTTAGATTCAGGTTTTGAACTTTCAAAGTTAGATGTCAATTTCTCTTTAGTATCTGCTACAGGGCATTCTGTGATTTGTTCGTACAAGATTTCGCTTCCGGTTTGTGTTAATGGGGTGGTAAAAGCTTTTAACTTTGTTGTCATGCCACAGATAAAAGCTAATATTATATTAGGCTGTGACTTCTGGAAGATATTTAATATTTGTCCAAAGATTTCTAAGTTAATGTCTTGTAAGGAGACGGGGAACAGACAGCGCGTTGCTGATGCTGTTGGGTTGGAAAATGCTCGTAACTTATCAATTTCTCAACGTTCTGCTATGGATAAGGTGTTAGGGCCGGAATTCGACGGGAAAGTTTTCTGTTACCTAGATGATATTATTGTAATCAGTTCCTCGTTTGAAGAACACATTCATCTTTTAAGACAGGTTAAACAGAGATTGCAAGCTGCCGGCCTTACAATTAATGTCCAAAAATCGGTTTTCTGCAGGGATTCCTTGAAATACTTGGGTTACGTAATTGACAGTAAAGGGCTCCGTACAGACCCTGATAAAGTTAAAGCCATCGTTGATTTTCCCACTCCTACGACTCAAAAGAGTCTGCGTAGATTCATAGGTGTTCTTTCTTAGTATAAAAGGTTCATACTTAACTTTTCCATAATTGCGTCACCCTTATATAATCTCACAAAGAAGGAGTTCGCGGGGAAAAAGTTTAAATGGAATGAGCAGGCGGAGGCTGCTTTTCTGAAGTTAAAGAACATCCTGGTGAACGCGCCAGTTCTTGCATGTCCGAACTTTGATAAACCTTTTACCATAAGTTGTGACGCGTCGAGTATAGGCCTCGGGGCAGTTTTAACGCAGACGGATGATAATCAGATTGAACATCCTATTTCATTTATTTCAAGAACGCTTTCAGCTCAGGAGAGAAATCACTCTACAACCGAGAGAGAGTTGAATGCCATGATTTTCGCGTTAGAGAAGTTTAGAGGGTATATCGAAGGCTCTCCCATTCCGGTAAAAGTTATCACGGATCATTATAGTCTTAAATGGCTCACGAGACTAAAGTCGCCATCAGGAAGGCTGGCCCGCTGGGCAGTCAGACTGCAACAGTTCAATTTTGAGATTATACATAGAAATGGCAAAGATAACGTCATTCCCGATGCTTTATCCCGTGACCCCTTGCTTGTAGAATCTTTAGTTCAGAACTTTGTAACTTCTGATGAGTGGTATGTCAAATTGTGGGAGAAAATCGTAACACATCCCGAGAAATATCCAGCGTGGAAGGTTTCTAATGGCAAGATTTTTAAACACATTCAAAGTATGGAAGCGCTTCACAGGTCATATGACTGGAAGGAAGTACTCCCTAAAGAGTTCAGAATTAGTGTCATAAAAGAGCACCATATTCCGCCGGTTTGCGCTCATTTCGGTATTTTAAAAACCAATGAAAATGTTTAATAAGTGATGTATTTTTAAAATAAATAACTGTTACCTAATGTGATGTGTCCTGCCCCCGGGCGCATCCTCCCCACTGAGAAACATCCCTCCCACCATAGAGGTCAGGGAGGAGAGCCAACCTCCCCCGCCACCTCCACCCCCCTCCCCCTCGTGACCATAGCGGGAACAGAAGCCACCAAGTGCAGAAGTAATCACTTGCCCGTATCTGGAATAACAACAAAAAATATTGATTTATTTTACTGGCAACACTCATTTAAAATTAAACCTGAAAACCGAAGGTAAGATTTTTTTCCACAGACCACACTGCTATACAGAATAGTTCTTTCTTCTTCTTCAATGGCACTACAGTCCATTTCGAGCATTGGCTTCCTTCAAAATAAGCCTCCACCGCCCTCTATCCTCGGCCGTCGTCTTCCAATCTGCAACGTGGAGTCGACATCTTGCATCCTTCCTGACATCATCCTCCCATCTCAGCCTAGGTCTGCCCGCCTTTCGTTTACCTCCCGGGTATCCTGTTAAAACCTTCTTCGTTACTCGTGTGCTTGGAATACCGTGCACGTGTCCGGCACATCTTAGTCTTTGGAGCCTTAAATGGGTAGAGAGTCTGAGAGCTTGGTAGATATCATAGAGCTCATTATTGTGGCGGATTCTCCATGCCTCTTCCTCTCGCACCGCTCCTAAGATTCTTCGAAGATGTCCAGCTGTTCCGCAGACTTTGCTGTCAGTGTTCTCGCCTCACATCCATACGCCAAGACCCTTCTAATAATTGTTTTGTATAAGGTTAATTTGGTTTTCCTATGGACGTTTCGGGATTTGAACACTGGCAGCAACGTGAAGTAAGTGTTGTTAGCGACTATGCGCTTTCTTACTACAACTGGGTCTTTGTTGTTCTGCGTTATGATGGAGCCCAGATAGGTAAACCCTTCGAGAATAGTTCTTTATCTTCTTTAAAAATTATCTACTATATTTTTAAGTTTATAGCCAAAACCTTTTTTCAGATTTAATTTACAGATAGCTGCGTGAAAAATGATGTCATTGGAGGGCATTTCAAACAAAACCTTCTCATTTCAATGATAAAAGTATCAATGTGTACCCGCATGCTGTTTTATCTCTATCCCATTAAATTTAACCTTAATTAATAGTATTCAATATTATGACATCAAGCCAATATGAGGAACACTAGTGAAAAATATTATGGCTTAAAACAAACATATTCATATAGATTAACCCATCTGCTTGGTTCAATATATTCTCACCTCACAATCCGGAAGCTTCAGTTTCGCACGTAAATTCTGAAACCGTCACTTTGATTGTAAAATATCTATGCAAGATAACTTTCAGGTTTCAAAGACAATAAGAAGCATTATTTCGTTCTCTTTCTGGTTAAAAGAAAAATACATATTTTTGCAAGAGAGGAAGAGAGATATATAGCTTTTAAAATGTAAGGTCGCTCGGTACGCATTTGGTCTTATGAAAGTATAACGCGATTACGTGTTTTGGGATGTATTTATTCCTAAACAAGCAGACGGGTTAACAAACACTGATTCTGAAAATATAAGTTTTATTATATGTAAATCATTATAATAGCCCTAAACCTAACCTATTTTTTTCTCATCCCATCAACTCACTTTTTTGTCGTTACATGTAAAAATAATTAATACAAAATTTTCAAAGTTTCATAATTTTCTTTCAAATTGCGGTAGGAAACTTTGGATTCATAAAGGTGTACATATTAAATATATTGAGGTTAATTTTTAAATTTGAATATATAGCGTGGTATTTTCATGTTCACTTTTACACCATTTAGATCATCTTTCTAATCGCAATAGTAAAGCAGACACAATGATTTCTAAGAGACCTATATGAGTTGTTTCAAAAACCGAACAAATAGAGCTGACGGGTTGACTGTTAAAACTAGCTATAACAATAAAATATGTTGGTATCAGACATATGAATATATATAGACCTGCCCTAAGTGATAAAAGCGTATTATTTCCCCCTCCCCATACCGGTTCTATGGAACCGGCTGGGCTTACGAGAGCCTCGCTTGAATCTAAAAAATGTGACGTCATCATTCTTGTCCGGACCAGCGCCGAGCTCTCATTGTACATTTAACGAAATAACATGGCAAAAATGGTAGCTTGTGCTATACATTATACCCTAAAATATGTTTATAACGAATGTGGGCGGTTCTCCAGTGTGCTCGTCGCTGGTTACAGGGGTAAGTAAATTATGAAACATTTGTAAAAGTGTCTTAACTAAATACAGCAACAAAATATTTGTCTGTGAAAAGTGGCGAACTTTACTTTGCCGTATTTGGACTTCGCAAATATGTTAACCCATTGGCCACAAACCCCGACAGCCTGCCGGGTGTGCAACTCAGGTACTTAACCACAAACCCCGGCGCGCTGACGGGCTAAAGTAGGTCCGCCAAAAAAACAGAAAACAAGCACGACAGTGACATTTTTGAAGAAAATTTTAAATGCTGAACGCTCTATAGGTAATAATAATTTATTTCGTAGAATTGGCTATAATATGTTTCTTATGTTTTTTCCCTGATAATTGTGTTCCGAGTTTTATATGCAGTCAGACGCTATTTAATTTCTTCAAAATTGCGAGTGGTTCTAGGATTTGGTAGTGACCCTGAACGTTCCTGATTGCTTTGAGGACTATCATACCAAATTATTTTATTAGTTATTAGTATACATGTATGTAAAAAGCAAAAATTATAATTGTTCGATTTATGAATATTATGTTTTTTGAAACTTTTTGAATAAAAATGTGGAAAAAAACTTACGAAAAAAAAGAAGGTTATATTTGTATCCTTATTTACATATATTTTAATATTTTTAAAAACTTTATTTGTATACATATTTTCCTGTACCTTAATCCAACGTGTAAACAAATTTAAAGAAATTAATTAATTTGAACATACGGTTCAAAAGTTACAATAGATTTAGTACACCAATGTAGGTTTTCAATTTTTGGTACAAAATTAATTCAATGGTGAAGGCCTATTTTTTAGCTCATTAATTCTGTGGCCAATGGGTTAATAACGTGTAAAAAGGTCTATTCATTCAAAAGCAGATTTTGCTTTTAAGAACTAAATAGTGATATTATAATGCGAGATGCCTATATACTGTCAGATTGATTTTTTAACGAATCACAGTCATCTTTCCCCTCTTCGTCCCCCCATAGTTTGGTTTTACCCCTCATCTGTATCTTCTAGTCTATTAAATTTGGATGTCTATAACCGCCGCGGTCGGTCCTATATTCGAAGTATTAAAATACTATATTTTTTCGAGTAAACCGAAATTTCAGATATTCGACTGAAAATTGTAAAAATATGATCTATTTCCGCGTAAATTATCATCTTTTAGTTTGTTGGTTTCCACAAAATAAACAATAAATAAAACAAAAAGTATTTATGTTTGTTGTCTGTAGGTTGCGTTGGGGTTACTTCATAATTTCCTCATATTCATGTTTACTTAGCCATAATTTGACGTCTTTTTTAAACTTTTATATCTCCATGGTGTTTTTAATATCAATTGGAAGGGCATTACATAATTTTGAAGCATGGAAATTATGGTTTTTCTGACCAATAGATGTATTTAATTTTGGGATGTTCAGTAGATTTGAGGATTTCGTCCCTATATTGTAGGCGCTTTGGTCAACAAGGTACTCATATTATTCTTTAAATTTGTGTAGTGCATTTTTTTAGTACAGTTTAATAACACTGAACACATCTGCTTTTAGATTTTTCCAATGTTTGGATTTACAGTTGAGAATTTGACATTCAATTGTTATGCCTTGTGCGACCTTCATTCCACCTAATATAATAAATCTTGTTGATTTTTGACAATCATATTACAAACAACTGAAACCACAAACACATGTGTATTCAAGTGTGACTGTGACAAATCCTGGCACATAAATCATCCTAGTAAACAACATCTTATTGCGTTCTTCATTAACCACTCAGGCTAATTTGTCCACTTTTGGGAACAGCTCACATAGGTCTCATACAAATTGTTGTATATCCCTTAAGTATACTGTCATAGTCACAAATATGATCTTAACATTGTTAGAAAGACAAAACACCACACTTTATATTCAAATACAGAAGTTAACCACAAAAAAATTTTAATATAAAAATTGGGCGTACTGTAGAGGGCCCGCAGATACTTTAATAGTACACAACTGCTAACCCTGTACAAATCACAAATGCGCCCCACAGTTGAATTTGGTAGCCACCTCTGGTCTGGAGCCCCAAAATACCTGAAAAAACCCTCGACTCTGTGCAGAAACGAGCAGTCCGTTTGATAGATTCTCCTAATTTAACAGACGGATGGCAATCTTTAGAGCACAGGCGTCGGGTGGGAATGCTATCCTTGTTCTACCAGTATTTCAATGGAAGATGTTCCGAGGAACTAGCGTCATTGATCCCTTCGGCACTGGTGCATAGTAGGAAACACGCCAAACGCGTGCCCAACATGTGTACACGGTTGACATTGATCAGAACGATGAGAACGGGTCGCTTCTTCGACTCGTTCTTGTGTTCAACAGCTCGGCTATGGAATGATTTGCCGGCCTTTGTGTTTCCTCCTTCCTACAACATGGGTCTCTTCAAGACCAATGTTCATTCCTTCCTCTCCTTAAAAAGACCCTCCACACAGCATCTCAGATGACATAAGCCCTGAGGGAAATTATTTTCCCCACGGCCTCCTGTGTCGAGTTAATGTAAAAAAAAAAATCAGTAATTTCAATTAGAAAAAACCAATTACTAAACAAAACACCTGAGAGAAGGGCTTGGCATATCTATAAAACATTCTGTTCAAATTATACAAAAATGGTGGCCAAGATGGAACCAATATTTATTACTTATCATTTAAATTGAATAACCATGGAAACCGTCGCCATTCTTGTATAACCGTTTGGACAGAATGTTCCGTATGTATTTGGATTGGTATGCCTCTCTTAAGCCTGTTACAGTGCTCGACCGACGGTCAGTGCGTACGTCGGTTGCGCTTGTCATTTGTATGAAAATTCATAAATCGTTCAGTGCAGGACCGACCGTACGCATGCGTATATCGCTACGCAGTGTGTATGAGAATCGTCGGTCGACCGACGAGCTAGAAATGCTCTCTTAGAGTATTTTATGTAGTCATTAGAAAAAACCTAAGGTGAGCCATTTTTAAAACAGTTTTTATGTTTGCATTCAAAATTAGAATATTTAAAAAAAATTATATTTTTATTTCTAATAATAACATGATAGTGTATTTCATCATCTTTCAGATTTTAGATTTCAGATATGTTCGAAAATGTTCTATTTATATGGGTTTTATTGTAAAGTGGAAATTTTCAAACCTTCTGACAGAATATGCACGGATTAAAATTAAGAAAAAAAAAAGTAAGTAAGAAGTCACACAATAATTTTGGAACCAAACAGAACTGCTCTACAGACGAATGGTCTGCCAGGTAATTTATCTATGGTTTTTAAGAAAACGCGTGGGAAAGGATTGAACAAGAGGCTTGACTTAAGGAAAGGCTAGTATGACGGCCGAGCCTTTCGATGGAGGGGGTTTCAGTTAGTAGTTGGTCAAAGCAGGCGTTTGTAGACGCCATTACGCAGACTGGAGTAAGTAAGGATGGGATGGAAGGAAGAGAAAGGGAAGAGGGGAAATAGAACTCTCAGTGCTCTTGTTCAGATATGAAAAATTCCTTGAAACTGCATTAGCTTCATTTAGTAACTAAAACTCAATAATCCAGTAGTCTTACATTTCCCTCATATCTCTCTTTCCCATTTTCTACCCTCATTACATTCCCTGGTAGGGTTGCCAAAGCCACCCTGACTTTGGACAGCAGGACTCTTGAGTCACGTTAAGAGACAATTACTTACCCATTTAAAGATAATTCGTCATCCAAAATTGACAGCTTCACGATGTATGGATTTGCAGCTTCATCCTTCTTATAATTTACTAATAACGTCAATAACAGAACTGCATCGTGACCTAAAAAACAAAAATTAAATCTATTTCACAAATAAGATTTCTCATAACCAGTAGTACAGTGAAACTCTCTTAAGAAGTTTGGTTTTTCGTCCCTCGGCCCAAAATTGACCCATTTTTTTCCCAAATATAAGGATTTCCTGCCAAGTTTGTTTTTTCCGGTCCCTTGGAAAACTTCTTAAGAGGGTTGTTGGTCATACAAACTGGCTTTAAATTTTAGATGATAATGATTATGAAGTGATATTTCTGTTCCCTCCAAAGGAAAAGTCATAATCTTCTTGCATCTCTCTCACACACCGCACCGTGACGTCTACGTAGTAGACCCCTACAATACTATTTGCCGTGACAATAATTTTGAAAGTGCGGAATATAGTTACAAGGATAATATTGTGTGAGTGAATACCAAAAAACGCAAATCCACGCGCAGTTTGTGCGCATGCGCGCAGAAATTATTTCAAAAAAAATATGTTTGTTTGTGATTTTGACCCTTCTATGTACAGAATTTGTATGAAAGACAAGGTCAGAATCGCTTGCCAACATTTACCCATAAGATGGGCAAAAATTTCATTCACCTTGTTGCAACCCCAGAATATTTTTAAATGATTTTATCTGTGGCATCAAAATGTCAAATTTGCCGCGATTCTTTCTATCAAAGTCGATGCGTGTTACTTGACGAAAACATCGTAAAACCTATCAATTTACGTAATTAACGCAAGTAATGTTGTTTTGGTACATAGTTTATTGTTCTAGGAATATGTTTTGGTCAATAAAATATACGATAACTCAAAATTAATCCACAAAACAAACAATCCAAAATTCAAAGTGGTGCTTTGTTAGAGAATTTCCGTGTTTTTCCTGGCTTGTGACAGGTTAACATATAATGCTGCTGCTCTTTCTTACACACTAAATGACAACAGTCGAAAATGAGACAAACGGTGAACGTATGTCTGCACCCCCCCAAAGGAAACGTACCATCATTTTCATACATCTCCCTCACACGTATAAAGAAAATGAAACGCAATTCCCGTCGCAAAAAAGTAGTACTTCGGAGGAAACAGTTACACTTATTATGTGTGTCTCACCATTATTTAATTGTAAGAAAGATCTGCAGCATTATAGCAATAAAAAATGTTTGTTTATTGCCATTTTTGCCTTCACGGTACGTCATAGTAAATATAAAAGCGTCCATTGCCTTGCTTCCAACATTCGTAATAAACACATTAACCTATAAATGAACTTCAAATAAGTACATACTACGCAAGATCATAAATTTTTTATCAACGCGTTTGATTTCACTGAAGGTATTTAACACTTATTCAGATCTTATCACAATACTTAAAAATAATAAACATTAGAATTATAATTATTTACACTGCAATATAAAATAGGAAAACACTTATTATAAAGCAATATAATTGTTTAAAGAATGTATTATTTACCATGGACTTGTCTTTCAGCCGTAGTGGAGAGGAGTTTAATTAAAGACTCGAATAAGGAAGTAATCATAAAGAATTCCAGGAGTGGGTTGTCGCTGACGTCTTCTTTTCCCGTTGCTATAACTAGTAACAATTTCATGACATGTGTTTTTAAACTGTCCGGTGCATCGCCTGAAAGGAAAATAACAGTATTTGGAAATAAGATATCTAGAAAGTGTTACGGACGTCTTTATCGGAGAAATAGAAGACGAGGAGTGCTGGTTCAACTTCCTCGTTTTCTTTTTTCCCGTGGCTCTGCGGGCACCCTCCCCTGCAGCTGGCATTAATGAATGTTAGCGGAAACGGCCGGGGTAGCTATTTACGCTAAAGCACCGTACCGTTTTCCCCTCCGCTCTGCCGACCAATTAGAATAATAATAATAATAATAATTGGATGACTTCTATAGCGCCATTTTCGTGAGAAAATCACCTCAAGGGCGCAAAATCACCTCAAGGTGGAGATAAACATTTGGTCAGTAGCTTATGATTTGATATTTTTTTTTTTTTCATAAGTTTTTATTCCAGTAAAAAAAAATAACATTTTCACTTACTTAACTAGAATATTGAATTATGTACTTTTTACATTATATATTGATTTGTGTAATGTTTTTGTTTTGATTTACAGGAGTTCGACCTATCATTTGACGAATAAATGATAATGGGAGGTAGGCCGAACTCTACTTCACATAATTAGATAATAAGTAATGTTGTAAATGTTAGTTTTAAGTCACATATTTTGAATTCCCCTGAAAATTGTTGGGCCGGGGACCCACGGATATTTTTGTATTTTGTATTATTTGAAATAATAAATACGCTAGAGAGAGATGGTTTTGGTTGGCAGAGAGAACATAGATGAAAGGGTAGTTCCAGAGGTCGCAACGCCCGTCACGCGAATCGTGGCGGAGGTTACGACCCTCCAAACATCCGAATGAACGAATATTTAGAATAAATAGCGGTGCGGCCCCGGTAACCAGGCACTCTAGTAATGACTACTGAACGTGAAACCCTCCCCTCCTCTCTGCCAACCGGACCATTTCTCGACGGAAATATACTCATATTGGATTTTAATTTCACGAGACCCAGCGGCTGTTAAAGATTTACCGGCACCCTATGTTACAGTCCGTGTAAGTAGCGGACACGTCACTTACAGAAAAAAAAAGCAAAGGAAAAACAAACAAATATTTTGATTACACAATATAGTATGAATTATGGTAATGATTTTGTATAAAATATAATTCAAGATATCTCGGGGTGAAGTACAAGCTCTGGGAGATGATTCTTTTATTTATTTATTTTAAGGAAATTAACAGATTATTGCAAAAAAACTTAACCCTTCAGGCCTCGACCGTATTATTTCAGAGGGTCAAAATATTTCCCTTTACAATAAAATCCAAATAAATCGAGGGTAAATATTTTTGTCAACTACGCGACTGACAGCTGATTCCTGTTATGTATTTCCATAGACAACTTGATAGGGATGTGCAGCTTGATCTACCATCGGCCTTTTACTTTTTGGTTTAGGGATTTAACTAAAACAATAACGGAGTTAGAAATTTTTTATGGAAACACACGCGCTGACGTATAAACACGCTTATTGTACTTGACTGCTGTCCTATTTCTAACGCTTATATCTGCTTACGTTGCGGAGGGGTTAAGATTATAACTTAAAAAACTAAGGGTCCTGTTCTAGAAATTATGTATAAAAACATTATATGAACCGCATGTAAAATATCACATGTTAAAACCATAAGTTCACCACTCATGAAAAAAAATATGGCATGCGCAGTAGGTGGGCAGACGCATCCGCAGTCAAGACTTATAAAAAAGTCATTCCATGAACTCGGGCACCGCTTGGGGTGACCTATGGCAGGGGTGTTGGTTATCCAATAGATGGTTCCAGGGCTGGTGGTACCCATACCCATCTCCCAAACTGAAATAATTAATACTGTTTAAAACTAGCGCAGATTTCAGTGAGTTTGCACTTTATATTTACATCATAATGTTTCCATCTAACTTGACCGTCCACTTGGATGTCTTGCTACGACGTATTTACCTGACCTTGTGCCTTGTCAGGGAGAACAATGGCATAATATCTGTATTCATCATAATATCTGTTGATTGTTCTGGAACCTGTGACAAATCCTAGAAACGGGGCACAGTGATGTTTGAATGATCCATCCCTTGTTGGATGACTTCTATTAATTTATTGTGGTCAAGTCTGTCACGTAACATGATGTTTGACATTTTATTCAACGTAAGCCATTAAATAATATTACGTACTAACCAAACATTTGATTTATTGTTTCATTAAATGGTAGGTATTATTGTTCAAATTCAATATTTAACTAAACTAGGACAAGCCTTAAATAGTTCCACGCAGGAGGCCCTAGAAGAAAATATTTTCCCTCAGGGCCTGTGTGATCTTTGGGGATGCTGTATGGAGGGCCTTTTAAAGGAAAGAAAAGAGAAAAAGTTCTGAGAGGGATAAGGTCTAATGGTAGGTTAGTGGGTTAAGGAATGATGGACGTATGAATCCATCCCTCCCACCGAGGTGCAAAGCGATGTTCCAAAAGAGTTCTGCTTTAGAGGTAACAAGGTCTCCCTCTACCAGTCTCTCCCAATCCGGCTTGTCACGCAGCTGGTGGGCAGAAGCATCCACCGCCAAGACCCATACAAACCTCACCCCATGAACCGGGCACCCCTGCTAAGTCATCAAATGTAGCGAGCCACTTGGGGTGACCTATCTCCGAGGTGTTGGTTATCTAATAAATGGTTCCCAGCGCTGCGGTACCCATATCCGCCATAGGTCACCCCAAGTGGTTCGCAACGTTTGGTGACTTTAACAGGGTTCGGTTTGTCGGGATCTTGACGGCAGATGTGTCTGCCTACCAAGAGGGTGGCAGGCCGGATCGGGAGAGACTGGTTGAGGGAGATCTTTTGACTGCTTCAGCGGGACTCTCTGGGAACATTGCCTTGCACCGCAGTGGAAAGGATGGATTCGTCCGTCACTCCTGAACTGAACACACTGACCCCCAGATTCCTACCCACCCTTCACACCTTTTTCCTTCCCAAAAGTTCCTCTCTTTCCTTCCCCTAAAAAGACCCTCCACACAGCATCCCCAAAGATGACATGGGCTCTGAGTGGAATTATTTTCCTTAGGGCCTCCCGTGTGGAGCTAATGTAAAAAAATTACCAATTTATACAGTTACTAACTACATATTCAGTCTATACATTTTTTCAATGGTTTGGAAAACATACCCATACTACGTGACCTGTTCAGGGGGGGGGGGGGGGGGGTCATCAAAATACCATGCTTGGTCACAACGGGGGGGGGGCTTAGGTTTTTATCACATAGTCAATCTAGAAATCTCGCATTTTTTTTCGAGCTACGAGGGGAGGTTTTTAAGTTCGCGGAATGGGAAGGTAAGTAATTAATGGGGGTACCGCTGAATTAGGTACTAATTGAACAACTCATTTTTAGGATAAACACCGGGTTTTATCGTAATTAGGTCATTAGTCTTTGAGCTATCGTCGACCAAACACTTCAATCAGGAAGAAATTGTGAAATGTGGAGAAAATTGAGTTCCGCACTGTTATAAAGTTCCTTTAAGTTAATTTAAAGATCGGAAAAATGTATTAGGGTAGTAAGTGAATATGTTGAAAAGGAAAAATAATTTCGGTTTTTATTTCCACTCCTTACCCAATCCGCAAACTTAAAAACCCACCCTCGTACATTCAAATAAGTGAAAAAGTTCAGGGAACGTGTATGTTGAAGATGATTGAGATGAAAAATGTTTATAAAAATAACAAGACTTTCGTTTCCATAAATTACATTCCGGTTTCCATATATTTTGACATAAGTTTTATCTTGATAATATTTTTTCCACTTGTAATGCATGCACTCTTGCTGTCACACAGCAAGCGCCGTATTAATAAAGACAAATATAAGCCAAATAATGCATTTTTTATTTTTTGTTAGCAAAAAATGATTCGAAACCATATTTATGAAATAAATACTATGTGAAAACTGTAGGGGGGGGTCTTGGAATATACTACACATAGTCACCGGGAGGGGGGGGGGGGGGGGGGGGTAAAAAATTGCAAAAAGTGTGTCACGTAGTATGGGTACGTTCCCTAAGGTCACTTACAAGGTGATGGTAGAATGTAATAATTTCAAACATTCATTCTGCAAGACGGAATGATCAAAAAATTAAAAATATATTTTGAATCCAAAAATTATTTAGACATTTTGCAATAACTTATCATTCTGTATTTTTCCTTTAAATACCCTTTTGGTCCTGCTCAATACAACGTGTCCGAAAACTCGTAGTACAAGCGGGAAACTGGTGAATCTACATCACGTAGAGAACCCAAAAAACTTATTTTTTTCGATCTAAGCATTTCGATTTTAATATTATTTTTTTTCTATTTTCCATTTTTTCGGCAACTAAAGGGTTAAAAAAAAATTTGAGCTCGGTTTACCCTTCGATGCATTTTATAAGACATTACACAGCTGAAATCAACCCTCTAGTGAATTTTTTTTTCAAATTTAACCTAAAAAAATCCAACTTCGGACCCGATTTACTCGAAAACGAAAGCTCAAATCAAAAAAAGTTAAACCACAAAATCGACTCCAAATGTGATGTGGATTATCCAGTTTCCCGCTTGTACTACGAGTTTCCGGACACCTTGTATATTAGCGCAGGATCCCTAACCTTGTTCAAAGAGGTGGTAAGTGAATAATGATTTTGACCCGGATCAGAGAGACACTCTTGTTTTTAAAGAGGATATCAGCAAACCGGAAAGTGGGCAGACATGATTTATCTATGGAGGAAGCAAATTGCACCAAGATAGAAAGGGAACAGTTAATAAAGTCCGTGGTGTGTAATCATTTGGATATTACTAATTGAACATCGCATACAAACAGGATGAAAAATTAACTTCAAAATCGCATCATATATAGATATTATTTTTAATGAATAAATTGTCAAATAAAATTTACTTGTGCACGCTGGGGTTTGTACCCGCAACTCCTGAGTCTAGAGCACTAACCCTCGACCACGGAGGTCGTCACTGGCAAATTAAGTTAGTAGGTATTAGGCGGCGGAAGCTTGGCATTCCAAGGGTCAACGGATATTACAAAGTCATTATGTATACTATTGTAGGAAGTCCCCGTACGTGAATACTTCAGCTTTTTATTACAGTTGCATTTTGCACTGGAACATATGTCTTTGATAAGAATGTTTGTTAGGAAAATACTTAAGCCTATATAAATCGATTAAACCTCTTATGTTCTCTTTATGTGGTAAAGAAATTTTTGTAAGATCCGTCATATTTAAGTGTAACGGCTGCACAACCCGTTTCATACAAATTTTAATTTTGGATCTGAGACCAAAATGGTCAACCAAATTGTAAAATTAATTCACATTCACTCAAAAGGTATATTAAATATCTAGTATGGATATGTGCTACATTATTAAATTGTGCTTTAAAACCAGTCAGCAACGTAAGCAAGTATACACGTTAAAATAACGATAGCAGTCAAGTACAATTAGCGTGTTTACACGTCAACGCGTGTGTCTCCATAGAAACAGTTATAACTCCGTTATTGTTTTAGTTACATCCCTAAAATAAAAAGCGAAAGGTCGATAGTGAATCATGCTGCACATCTCTATTCAAGTTGTCCATAGAAATACATAATAATAACATTCTGTCAGACGCGCAGTCTGACACAAAATTTATCCCGCCAAATTTCCTACGGGCGCCCGACATTGTTAATTTTTATTAAATATTTTTATATGAAATGATAAAAAAGTGAAGTGACAAAAGTGTTTATTACACATTTATACAATAGAATAAGTATTGTTGTTTACATAATCTGTGATTTTAGTACTGTTTTCACATAAAAACATCATGTGAGTCATTTTTACCTATTTTTAATGTTTGCGTTCTAAATTTTAATATTTACAAATGCTAATATTTATTTGTAATATAATAATTTGAAAGCCTATTTTGTAACCTTTCTAAAACAGTTTTTACTATTCGGCTACGTTCAGAAATGTTGCATTTATAGAGCTTTAATTGTGAAGCGGTAAATTTAAAAAGTTTTCGTAAAATGTCATTTCGTTTAAGACACCAAAAGCGAATATTCTCGAAAATTCGGAGGGGTTAAATTCTAAAATACTAAGGCCATTAAAGATTTCGATTCATAATTTCATAATTTTAGAGGCAACTTATATGCAATTATTTGTGAGTCAATGATAAATATTTAATTATAAATATACACATTTTTTTACATGAATATCTCACAAGAGTTTCCGCTGCTCCCGCCTGGAGCTAGTGAGACTATGGTATCCCCAATTGTGGTATGTTGGGAGGCTGAAAGTAGTGGGGAGGGAAAGGAGATGGGGAAGAGGAAGGTGGGGAAGAACCTGCCTATTCAGACCTGGTCACCAAACAATTTCAGCTGTTTCAAGCATCGTTTCAATTCTGAATGGTGGTTTTACACCAGGGCGATACTGAGAGTATCTTCCACTCTGGAACGTGCCGCAAATATATGTACTATATATTATTTTAACCCAGCGTTCGCACAGTTGGGTCAATTTGACCCGCGCCATTTTAAAATTATCTTAATTCTTAGAAATTTTTGTGCAACGTTGCCTTAATTCTCAGTAGCTGGTGCTAACAATCTCCCCTCCCCGCGGGCTATCGCTGTTCAGTGGTGAAGTGGCCGCAACGGTGGATAGACGTGGCTAAACACCAAAAAGGTAAATAGGACCCCACCATACATTTCGTTATTGATTTGTTTTGTTATTTTCAGAACCTTTACAATGATGGATCATGAAAATTGTACATCAGAAGCTCTGCAGTCAGCATGCAATGTATGTAATATATAAGATTAACTCATGGGACTGACGTATTATTCATATGTATGATATTAGTTCACATTTTGAGAAAAAAGTTTATGTTTTATTTAAATTTTATAACTTTAAGACAGAGGTTGTCTATTTGTTAAAATTTTATTATACTTTTATAAAAATTTCATTAAAAGATAGTTTTATATGAAGTTGTTTTATTTTATATGTTATTAATATTTATATATAATATGTTATTAAAATTCTTTTAAATATTCAAATCATAGCGAGTTTTTTATTCGGGTCTCTTAGACCCAACCCTACTATCGTTGTTACATATTTTGACTGTGCTGACGCCAGGTTAAATGAATTTATTGTGAAAATAACAAAAATTAACCAAATACAATTTATTTGCGCATGCCGTGGTTTGATCCAGCGACCTTTATCGACCGCCATAGCTTTAATGTTGCAAAAGATTTGCCCAAAGTTTGTGAATTTTTTAATAATTATATTTATATGAAACATAAATAAGTGAAATGACAATTACCTTTATAATTCCTTTATGTAATTAAACACGTTTTTTTTAGTTTCGTATTAGGTGGTATTTTTACACTTTACAAAAAAACAACATTTGTAAATCACAAAACAATCATTAAAAAAATCATCTATTTTTTAAACCAAATTTTAATATTTTTAATTGCTTAAGCCTGGATTACATTGAACGAGTTTACAAGCTACTAGCCAGTAAGTTTAAAAGCGGGTGAATCGGCGAGTGAGATTGTCTTGATGACACACAAAACTATCTACTCGCCCAGTAGCGAGAGCAGCAGCTAAAATTAACGACTCCCGCGTGAACCAATTCGGTCGACATTTTTTAAAAAAACTTGAGCTTGCAGCTAGCGCCACATCTGCTAGACAGTAGCGAGAATTACGGCTAAAATTGGCCACTTTTCAACTTTTTTTGTAGATTATCCACAATCTGCTAGTTAGCTAGAAATACGATTACACTGAGCGAGTTTACTAACAGACAGTGAATTTCCCAGATAGTAGCTTATAAACTCGCTCAACGTCATCAAGGCTTTACATACTTTTGAAATATTATAATCCGAAAAAGTCTTTCATCTGCTTTTAAACACAGTATTTAATTTTGGGATGTCCAAAAATAAACAATTTGAAAATTAATGTCAAACGGGAATATTTCTAAATAGATCTGACTGATCTTCCAAAGAGTAACTTGACGGCAAAATCTCAAAAGACTTCAGGGTTAAACAGCTCTGAACAAATAGAATGAAATTCTGCTAATACGTAATTAGCAGAAAGAAAAAAATCGGTGCATTTAAATGCATTACAATAGGAATCAAACCTACAACCACCAGTCAGCCACTACACTATAGTGTCTGTCAGGTTGCAGCAAAATGCAATACAAGCTGATGAAGATGCTGATTTTTGAAGAATAGAATGATTATTGTAATACCAAATATTTCAAACTAGCTGGGATACCCGGCTTCGGTCAGGGAGTTGATATGAGATTGAACTCACGTTCAAACCCACCACGGATCTTTATATACCCCCTACCAACGGGTAGCCCCACCTATACAACAAAAGAAACATACAACAATACTCTTTAGCAGTGCAAACGTCAAATATTCGTCTCCAGTCTAAATAATAAACAAAAACTTAATTACAGCAAATCTGAACCTAAAACTTATACGCAATATTGTGTAGTGCAAATATTAGTGAAATAAAGTGTTAAAACCTCCAAGTTTAGTGTACCAGCAAAGGAAAAACACAATAATTAAACACAAGCTCTGACAGTTAAAGTAACTATACGAACTACATACTTGAAACTTGGGACAGTGAAGGTCAACCAGTGGTTCTAAAATATAGCTTAATAATTTATTCAACAAAAAATTATATAAACTGAAAAACGTATCTTTAATACCACAATGGATATCCAGTCATTCATATCAAACGCAGAAAAGGCAGTCAATGCTATCAACAAAGTGCTTCTTGACCCTGGCAACAAATTTAATAAGGACCAAATAGCAAAAATTACTCCGATAGCATGTGAAATATTAGCGTCAATCGGCAGCATGTCGGCAGCGGTAGCCACCAAAACTGGCACCTTGGAAGGTGAACTGAGGGCCTATAAAGAAATTCAAAAAAACATACCACCCCAAAACAATTTCAATATTTGTGAGGCTATCAATGAAATTAACGAAATTAATGAGAGGTCAAAAAACATAAATTTGTGCAACGTGCCCGAAAGCACGAAGGTAGCAGTTACAGACAAAATTATGGAAGATCAAACTGCAGTAACAGAAATAATTTCCAAAATTGACACACCTGCAATAAACAACATTGTAAAAATGTATCGATTTGGTAAATATAACAGTAATAAACCAAGACCTATAAAAATCCATTTCGATAATTCCCAGACAGCAAGAACACTACAAGGAAAAAAACATAACTTAAAGGACAACCTACGCATTTACTCTGACTCGACCCCAGCACAGCAAAAGCATCTAACGGACCTACGAGTAGAACTAGAAAAACGAAAAGCTAATGGTGAGACAGACATAACAATTAAATACGTAAATTCGTCTCCCAAAATCGTCAACATTCATCCAAAAAACTGAGTACTATGAAAATATATTATCAAAACGTCCGTGGATTACGAACTAAATTAAACGAACTACGTTCTACCATATCTACACACCACTATGACGTATATGTACTGACAGAAACTTGGCTCGACTCAGAAATAAAATCAACAGAACTAGGACTTAACAACTACAAAATCTTTCGCTGCGATAGAAACTCTAAATCCAGTTCCAAAACAAGGGGCGGCGGAGTGCTAATTGCAATTAAAAAAAAATTGTTATCAAGAAAACTCAAAACAAAAAATAATACACTCGAACAACTATTTATACAAATTGATACCACCGTAGAAAAGATAATAATTGCAACTGTGTACACACCGCCACTATCTGATGCTCTAATCTACCGAAGCCACAGCGAAGACGTTGAAGATCTACTATACAAATACCCTAACTCTAAAATTATTATTCTTGGGGATTACAACCTCCCTAACCTGAAGTGGAAATCAAGTGATAGTGGCTTCATTGTAAATGAGGGCGAAAATGATCGTGCACGTGAGATTTTGGATATGACAAATTTTTTAAATCTTTTCCAACATAACTTTATATACAATGCAAATAATCGCTTACTAGATCTAGCAATATCAAATTATCCTAAATTGGTCATTGACAAATGTAATGATCCTCTCTTACCTGTTGATAACCACCACCCCCTCTTTATATTAAGCTAAATGTGTGTAGCGTCAAACCAAAACACGTTGAAGAGACTCTCAACTACAAACGTGCAGATTTTGAATCTATAAATTATCATCTTTCCCGTATCGACTGGTCTTTTTTATCAGACGTGAATACTGACAAATCCTTAGATAATTTATATTCAATATTGTCTAGCACCATAAAATCATATGTACCACTATATACTCCTAAAAAACATACATATCCAACTTATTTCTCACCAGAACTAAAAGCCTCACTTCAACAAAAAAAAAAACTTCATAAAAAATTCAAAGAAACTCGATCGTTGATCGACTATGCAATTTTCAGTGAAACTAGAAAACAATGCAAAGATCTTTCTAAAATCTGTTATAAAACATATATAAACTCTATCGAAAACACAGCTTTGCACTCAAGCAATCTCTGGAAATTTATCAAAACACTAAACAACGACAGCACAGACTATCCACCACAAATGCATATGAACGACAAATGTGCTAACAGCACACAAGATATCGTAAATCTTTTCTCAGATTTCTTTAAAAATGTTTATGATGAGGAAACACCAGAGGAAAAAATTCCTTCATACACATTTAACAAAACCATACATTTAACAGACTGCTACATAACAGAAGAATCTTGCAAAAAAAAACTATGTTCCTCAGACATTAACATATCTGCAGGCCCAGACTCCATCCCGCCAATTTTCCTAAAACATTCCTCGTCTGTATTGCCTAAACCACTAACCATTCTATTTAACCAGCTACTATCTTCTGGACATTTTCCTGTCTACTGGAAATCCAGCTATATTATCCCAATACTTAAAAAAGGCGATGAGACTGACATTTCAAACTATCGACCTATATGCATACAATCTGTATTACCCAAAATCTTTGAATCTCTAGTTCTTGATGAAATATATCCCACGTTAACAGAGATAATAAATGACAAACAACATGGCTTCATTAGAGGTAGATCAACTTCAACAAACTTATTACTCTTTCAAAACTATATATTGGAGTCTTTTTCTAAAAACAAACAAGTTGACTGTATATATACTGATTTCTCGAAGGCTTTTGATAAAGTGTCCCACAAAATACTGATCCGAAAACTTCATGCTCTGGGAATCAGAGCAAATATGTTGAGCTGGCTAAGTAGTTATGTATCAGGTAGAACTTTATTTGTAAAAATAAAATCTTTTATATCTAAACCATTTTCCGCCACTAGTGGAGTACCGCAAGGTAGTCATCTTGGCCCAATTCTATTTCTTGTTTTTATAAACGACATAGTCAACTGCTTTAAAGACGTCAAAGTATTGCTTTTCGCTGATGACATTAAATTATATAAAGAGATAACTATCCTTAATCACTGTGAAATTCTTCAATCCAATATAGACATGCTAAAAATTTGGTGCTCACAAAACAATCTATATTTAAATGTAGAAAAATGCAAAACTTTGACCTTTTCCAGAAAAAAAACATCACTGTTTTTCGAATATTCAATAAATAAAATAAAATTAGAAAGAGTATCGGAAATGAGGGATCTTGGCATAATAATGGATGAGAAACTAGACTTCACGGTTCACATTCAACAAACTGCAAATAAGGGTATGAAAACATTAGGATTTGTATTAAGAACAATTAAAAACTTTGAATCGTTACAAATCATTAAACTACTGTACACATCCCTTGTTAGAAGCCTAATAGAATATAACTGCATAGTCTGGTCGCCCTTCTACAAAATTCATATTCATACTATTGAAAGAATTCAAAGAAAATTTCTACGTTTTGTAAATTTTAAACTTAACATCCCTTTAGAGCACATAAATTACCCGTCGTTAATGAATACTTTAAATATTCCAACATTAGAAAACAGACGAAAAATAAACGACCTAACCTTTTTATTAAAAATTATTAAACTCTAAATTCGACAGTTGTGAACTCCTGCAATTAATAAATTTACATGTACCTACACGAACAACTAGACAAACATTTACATTTTATACACGTACATCTCATTCGAACTATGATTTACATTCTCCAATACAACGTTTGCATAGTCTTGGTAACAAATACTTAAACAATCTGGATGTATTTGACAATAATTTGAACTTAGCAAACTTCAAACGCCATATGTGCCAACTATTTATTTCTACCTATCCCATAAACTAATGTGAACAACAATTTTAAACATTACCTGCTTTATGTCAACTCATATATTTTATGGACTATATTTTGTTTCTTATATTTTATGATACCTGTATTTTGTTAACGCTAATATTTTATGTAACCTAAATTTTTATATTTTTTTAACCCTTACATTTTATGTAATCTATATTTTGTTTTTAACAAATATTATGTTACTTGTATTGTGTATTGTATTTTGTAAACACATTCTTTTCACTGTAATTAAAAAAAATGTACTGCATTCATATTATGTAAAAGCCCTATGGGCGTTTAAATAAATAAATAAAATAAAAATAAATAAAATAAAAGGTTTCAAATGGTCTATAATGATCCAGAACATTCCACAACATTCGAGAGTGTTCTGGAATGTTCCACAATGCTATTCCTGATTCCTGAACATTCCAGAATGTTTCAGGATATTCCGGAATGCTGTGGTATTCTCTCGAATGTTCTGGACTGCTTTAGAAATTTCTAGTGGGCGAAACTTCCAGCCCTTAAATCTTCAAAAGCACACCTTTCAGGTAAAAACAGGAACCTTCTTCATGTATGTGGGATAGAGGGCTATCACACCAAATAACTCCCTTGACCGTACCGGGAATCGTTTCTGAGTTTTAGCGAAACGCACATTTTTGTACATTTTTTTTTAATAATATAAATATAACTGATTAATTTGTTTACCTGACAAGAATCCATTGCAGTAGTCGAGAAACTTGTGCATGGTTTCTTTGGAGGTGTCCGTTCCGATCATGACACTGACGATATCATTGCCTGCGTCATTTGACAGCTTCCTGTACATGGCATTCACCAGGGCGCTGAGGGTTTGCAGGGAATACACAATTCTGAAAAATCAAAAACTTTAATTCAAACACACTTTTAGCTGCTCTAAAGACTTAGACCAAACGAGTGAACGTTCGTTCTTTCTCCAATTGGCGAAATTCTCTTGACGTAAATGCTTTTCGCCGTCCGAGCGACCATTCTTTTGGGTTCTATGGAGTGTTGTTGCATTTCTACATACTGTAGTACCTAGAATGTTTTAAGAATGCGCATTCTTTAGATGTAAATTCTTTCGCTTTTGGAGTGCTCGCTGGCAGAGCGATTATATTAAAATATTCTACCGGACATACCTTAAATGTATTTACTACTTGCATTTTAGTGCAAGCTTATGGAAGAAAAATGTTTATATTATGATTGACTGAGATTTACCGAGAGCAAAAATGTACATTTGTGGGTTCCCACTATTGATACTTTTTGTAATAACAATACCAAATTCACCGACGTCTTCATCTTCTTTTCTTTTTTGTTTAATTGGCATACAACAATAAAAGCGGCACATTTAATTACTTAGTCTTCATCGTTAGATATATTGCATGACAATAAAATTGAACAAGGTAATATTAAAAGCATCAAAATAAAATATTGCCATTTTTAATTACGATGTATATTGATTCCTTTGATCCCTGAATGTAGATTAAGAGAATACATTTATTGTGAATTATTTGTTATTTTGTAGCTCGAAATTCATCCCGAATTTTTTTGGGAATTTTCTGAAAACTCTCTACACGGAAAATTCCTCTGTTACATTTTTATACCATCAGGTAATAAGTAACAATTTAATTGTTTTCATTTTATTTAAATTATAATTTAATATGTTTAATTGTTTACTTCTAAACACCTAACATTTTTGATAGGACATTATTGGTTTACAATATGAAAAAATGTTTCTTCTCATTCTAACTTCTTGAAAAATAACAGATTAACTATGAGATGTAAAACAATTTCTCCTGGTGTCCATTTACGTAACTAAGCTTTAAAAAATTATCAACCTATTAAATAATGTCCAATAATGAACTGACAGAAATAATATGTGAAAAATTGTTTTTGGTATAAATGTAAATGGATTTTTATAGGCGAATACAAATTTGTCTCACGGAGCAAAAGGTTAATATGCACATTGAAAATTAACCTTCACAATATTCTCTATTATTTAATAACTTAACTTGTTGTTTTTTTGCTAATTACGTTTATAAAAAAATTGTACCGTATTTAGGGTTGCCATATTCTAAAATAAAAAAGCCTGACTCTGCGCTCTGTAAGGCCGGAAATTTTGCCCTAAAAGCCGGACGCACGTACATAATTTTGAACATAACTTTTATACATAATAATAAAAAATCTGTTGCAAGTTACAGTTGTTTATTAATAACGCATTAACCAATTTAATAACAACAATCATTAATCAGTCTTATCCTTGTCATCTGATCAGTTGACATTTGTATAGAATATAATGTCAATAACAAAATAAAAAATATTGAGTCTTCTGTCTGTAGACATACTAAACTTATAAAACAAACAAACAAAACATAACTTTTTTTCTTTGAGTTGACTAAAATTTTTCGTTAAATAGATATAAAATGAAACATATTTATCTTTGTGGACAAAAAACGAAAAACATAAATTAAAATGAAATCTCGACTTCTCCAAATTATTTAAAAATCTACCATTTTGTATATTTGGCGTTTTCACCTACTTTATCCAAAACGTCGTTTTCTTTGGAAATCATTTAATAAAATCCTTGACATGTCATTTTTAAATTATACAATGTGTACACCATCTTAGCAATTGTTTGCAATTTATTGCGTTCCTTGGTCCACTGGGTGTTTATTAAAGAGAAAACTCTTTGAAAGTAATATTCCGCCAATTTCAGAAGTTCGGAAACAAAACCCGTGCGAACCAAAAAAGCCAAACAAAAGCCGGACAGGCTGGACATATAAATATTTAGCCGGACACAACTTAAAAAAGCCAAACATGTCCGGCTAAAGCCGGACAGATGGCAACCCTAACCGTATTACCAGGTATTGTGGTTGAACATTTATGAAAATTGTATACATCTAACCTATAATATATAGTTTCCCCGGGATAGCTACTTACATTCAGAAAAATGTTTTTTATATGAGATTGAACTGATGTTCCAACCCACAACGGATCTTGCTTTATATACCCCACCAATACCAATGGCCCAGCCATACAAAAATAGGCTTTGAATGATCTACAATTCTACAATGTTCCATGATAATCTGGGATGTTCCGGTATTTCAAAATATTCCGGGGTGTCCAGAACATTCCGGAACATTCTGTAATGCTCGAAATTACAATTATGTAAATCCAATATGAACTGGTTCCAAAACTAGCCCGTTCCTCGTACCCACTGTCAATGTGTCCAACCAGTGATGGCAAGTCACCACGAACAAGTATCCGGGATGGACGATGACGTCACATGTAATATACAGCCGCTTGATACTACTGAGTATTACCGTCAATCTTTCGAAATCCGGGAGACACTCCAGGTTCACAAATTCGTAGAACTTGTACCTAAGAAGAGAACGTCCCTTTGCGTCTTGCTGACGAAAGTTGCGTCTTCTTGAGACGAATTCTTGAATTAGAAACCGAACTACAAAGATAGCTTTTTTGGTGAAGTCGGATTCTTAAATTCAACCATGCTGACGCAAACCTATTAATACTGTTTGATGATATGTTTTACTACGTGTTATAAATATACACTCATGAATAAGTTGAGTAAATTAATTTATTTACGTCATTTGACTATAATTGTTTGCGGACTTATTGTTAATCTAAAGTTTAACATGGCCGAAGCAACCTGTTTATTTGGTTGATAGACAGCTTTAATAATATAAACATATTCCGTCGCATTGTGCCGTCTATTTGTTGCCGAAGCCTTATTGACTCAATTGCAAAACTGTTGACTCTAATCTATTGAAATCAGTATGTCAAGTTATAATATATCTGTGGAAGAAGCCGTGGAATGTAAACGAAATGAACTATAATTAAAATAAGCAAATGACTGACCTTAACTGGTGTTCTTGTCCGAGTGTGTCGACACATTTTGCAAACAGGACATTAATATTTTCTTTCAAGCTGTTGATCTGTTCCGGTGTCAGTTTTTGAATCTCCGCTTCAAGTTGTGCAACTTTTGGCTTCAACAAAAACAATTCGTCCCAAAATGTCGCATTGTTGGCTGTCAAATCTTCACCACGAAAATAAGATTCGTATATTTGAACAACTTTTTCCTTCAACTGCCGCTTCGAGCCAGACCCACTTCTTTTTCGAGTGGCCATTATACTCCTGGTAATAAAACAATAATTATGATGATAATATAATAATCAAAAAAATCCCTTATAGGTTATTCCAGACACCGCTAATTTATGCCTATTGACGTTTTGAAAGGGCTCAGCAATAAATTTTCAAATATGGACACAATTTTTAAATCACACACACACAAAAATTAACACAGTAGTGAAATAAACAGAGATATCTTTGTTGAATGTTGATTATTTTTAATATCATAATTATTTTGGTAAACAAATAAAAATTCTCACCCATCAACTGTCAAAATTTCCAAGTCGCAAGAAGTACGTGTTCGGTCAGGGTTGGAAACTTGAAAATTAGTATTATGAATATTGTTATTATTTTCGCCCGTTATGAGCAGCAAGCACCGGTGCGTTCTCATTTTGTCGCCTGTCTCGAATGGCGGTAATAATAAATTAATATAAACTATAAACCAGCTGTTCTCGGCGCGGTCGAAATAATTATAAATTTGCTTGCTCTTGTATTACTGTATTGCTCGAACTGCTGCTACTTTACACACACGCTCCGAAACAAGTAAATACCAGGAGTTGTTAACCTCGATCCGAAAGATCGAGGGGTATTTTTTTAAAGGTTACCTAAGTAGGAAGTCTTTTGTAAAGTAAAATCAAAGGAATTAATTAATGATAATGTATGAGCCAAGCCCTTTTTGACAATGTGCTATCAATACTAAACTTGTACTTATGTATTAAAATGTACGTATATAGGTACAAGAAGGTACCTACTTCCTAGGCCCTAGGTAGGTATCCCTTTATTATTTTTTTATGAATTAATAAAACTATTGGTGAAATTTCAGAACCACTGAACATGCTTTATGTTTTTTTTTTTCAATAACATTTCGATTGATCTTAAATTACTATAAAATACAACTATTACTTCGGGGGAGAGGAGAATACTGCACTTTTTTTCAATGTTTATGCTTATTGGTGACTTTGTAATATAAATTTATTTAGATACCTACTTAAACCTGGTCAGGGATGCTGTTTACATTCAAAACTACTCCCACGGTTCTGCTTATATGTCTGGTTTCCTATTTTACAACTTAAATAGGTACATCTCCTCAAATACATTCGTCAAACCATTCGTTAAGTAGTGTAAACAATTTAATTGTGGATAACATTGAGAACCTAAACATCTTTATACAATACACACTCTATTTCTAAAACATAGATCATAATAGTTATCGGTCAAATGAAACCGCTCTTCGTACTTATGAGTGTATTAGTCATATTTTTTTTAAAAGTAGTATCAAGGGCCTCCAGAAAAATGCGAGAGCTCGGAAAAGATTGGTAAACTTGATCTACATAACCAAGGTTTTACTTTCACTTAGTAGGTACCTACTTATTTGCCCAAGTGCGGCCGAGGCACCTGGGGCGATATTATCACATAAGTACCTATGAGAATTTCTGTTTCTGTAATCTGTAACCTACCTCACATTGTATTCAATAACATAATATAGTTGAAACAATTATAATTTTAGTTAAGTATCTTTATCTTATACGTTTGTTAGCCCTGCTTTTTTCAATCAATTCGATCGGTTGCATAATAAATACATCAGTGCAATTGATTATCGCAGGGCGTTGATCGATAATCAAAAAGCACCGATAATTACTTAGTTCGTCGAGCGTCCAAAGTGTCTGGTTTCCACTCAGGTGTTGCTGGTTCATTCCTCTGTTTTTAAAAATAATTATAAAAAATTTAGTAACGAAAACTGGTCATTTATAAAACGAAAATAAGATGTTGTATCCTATGGTTGTGATTGTGAATCATGATGCCTATAAATAATTACAAAATGATGAACCCAAGTTAGCAGCCTTTCAGGGTAAATTGTGCCCAAAATCATTAGATGTACACCCGATTATGAATATTATAGGATATAAATTAATCATTTACTCGACAATCTTGAACAGATAGAGCATGAGATCATTGTAAGATTATGTTGCCAAAGATTGCGATGGGCTGGACATGTTCCAAGTGGGTGTCCCAGAGTAAGCGACCCAGAGAAAGGAGGAGGAGGTTGACCGCGCGGATAGACCGCGTGGTAGGGGATGGAGCAGGGCGAAAAGGAGGCATAAGGCATAAGCGGCCCACTAAACGGGCGAGGAGTATGTACGCTGCGAGCAGTCCGAGCAGTACGTGTGGATTGATTTATCCGGCGGACACACATACAAAACGTGTCCAGCCTGTGGCGTAATGCTCTCCCGTCAGTGGGCCACTATACACTATACAATAGCTACCTACCACTCACAGACGACTCCAGATACCATGATGACTGGTTAATTTATGCCAGATACTAATATCTACAGCCTGTATGTCTGACGAATATCTACAGCTCATATGTTGAACTAATATCTACGAACTTCAGAGTGTTGACTAATATCTACAGAGCGTAGGTTGAACTAATATCTACAGAGCGTAGGTTGGACTAATCAGCTATAAGTGTCCAATAGTCCGATATTAGGGATTTTTACGTAGGGTGAGTTGGGGTAAATCCGGATTTGGGGGAAGATCGAAAAACTCGATTTTCGCGGTACCCTGTTAACCTATAAAATGCCCCTATACCTCTAGAGGAGCGCTATTTCATTACGCATAGAACCCCCTTAGGTCGGCTCTAAGAAGCTAAAGCGTTATGGTAAGCCCACACTGCGGCCAACGTTCCAACTTCAAACGTTTGGACGATCGTGTGGAGGGGTGTTCGTGCGTTGGAAGTTCGAGTTGGAAGGTTGGAGTTCGCGTTGGCCCGGGATCGCCTTCGAGGCGATCCCGACGGCCAACTCACACGAACCAGCCTGCCGCAGCTGTCCACACCGTGCCGGGTACTATTAAAATGACTATATTATTACGGAGAGTGGTATAACAATTGTTTGAAAACATGTCGAGTATATAAGTATATGATTATACCTACGCACGTAATAATTGTAGGCAACTGAAAAAGATACAGCTTAGCTACAGCTGTTTCATGTCCGCCATTTTGGAGTACGGAATTCGGGGTTGGAGGGTTGGCCGCAGCGACTACACGATCGGCCAACCTTCCAACTCCGAACTAAGTTCGGAGTTGGAAGGTTGGCTTCAGTCTGGACGTAGCATTAGGTTGTGAGTTGCGTTTTTTGAACGGTTAAATTTTGCGGAAAATTGTGAGATAATCGATCTTACCCCCATCATAAATATCTACGGATCCAGGTAGGCTATTGAATTGATTTCAAATCCATTGTGTATTATTTTTAGATAAAAAATAGTTTAGGAAGGTTCCAGTGTCTAATCTGCTTCGGTTTCGGCTGTAGTTTTCTTTTCGATCTTACCCCTTGACATATTTCCCGGGGAAAGATCGGAATATGACCCTTCCGACCTTACCCCTTTTGCGGTTTCCATACAAATAGCCACGTATTCTCAAACTAAGAGGTTCGTGAGGGCGCATTTGTGGTGGCGGTGGTGGTGGTGGTGGTGCTAGTGCAGGAACGAGCTAAAGTCACAGCGCTGTACCGGGCGGACGCCGCTATTCCCGTAGATCATTCATATTAGAACGTTTATATAAATGATATATAATAGTTTAAAAAAAATTAAAATGTGTAGCTTTTCATTTTTTCAAGGTTGTTATGCCGCGGAACTACTACAGAAAGACTGCTTTTATTTACTAATGAAGACATAAATAAAGAAGATCACAAAGTGTGGAATATCAGTTTCTACTCTACATGACCGCGTTAAAGGGAAAATAGCTTCAAAGAGTGATACTCTTGGAAGACCAAATTATTTATGTTGTTCTGATAAAAAAAAAATATGCACAAGCTACATAGCTATATCATATTTTTACGAAATAAATTCGTAAAAATATGATATATTTCGCGTAAATCGAAATTTCGCGACCAAATCCCGTCGCGGCCGGCCCTCTAAATTCATATACCACCTATTCGAAATAAATTCACAAAAATACCGTAAGTAGGTAAGTTCCGGAATAAACGAAATTTGGCGGCCGAAACCCGTCGCAGGTCGCAGGCAACCATTCAGATACCCATTCAAAATAATTACCTAAGAAAACCGCATAACTTCCGCGTAAATAATATTTTTGCGGCTTATTATCGCCGCGGCCGGCTCTTCAAATTTAGATATTTGAAGTAAATTCGTGAAAATACCATATATTTTGCGTAAATCGATATTTCGCGAACGAATCCCATCGCAGCCGGCCCTCTAAATTGAGATAGATACCTACCTATTGGAAATAAATTGATCAAATTCGATATATTTCCGCGTAAATCGAAATTTCGCGGCCGATTTCTATCGCAGCCGGTCACTCTAATTCAAATATTCGAAGTAAATTCGTAAAAATACTGTTAATTTCCGTGTAAATCAAATTTTGGCGGCTAATTACCGCCACGGCGCAAGCCCTTCAAAATTCGAATATTCAAAGTAAATTTATAAAAATACTATAAATATCTTTGTAAATCGAAATTTCGCAGCCAATTTCCACCGTAACCGTCCCATTAAATTAATATTTCGAAGAAAATTCGTAAAAATACGACATCCCAATGTTAACCAATTCAGATTTAGAAGATAATAATACGAATTAGGACGATGTTAACCGCGTAAATCGACATTTTACGGCGTTTTACCACCACTGTCTGTCAAATTCAGATTAACGAAATTATTGTATATATTTTTTGTTGGAGTGATTTATAATTTTCCACTAAGTGGGCATTTAAAAAATATGTTTTTTCAGATCTTGTTTCCAAAACATTTTGAGAACACTTTGCCGATCTTACCCCGCAAGGGGGAAGACCGGTATACCAATATTATAAATGGCCTATTTTTGTTGTATAGGTAAACAATTAAAATGTTACACATGCTAATTTGGCAACAAAAGGTAAGATGAAGTGTCGTTATTAGCAAATCTTACGTCTAATATGCTTAATTGCAATTTTAGAATGAATGCCGGTCTTGCCCCAAAAAATCCGGATATTACCCCACGTCGAAAAATAATTTACAGGAAGTTTTGATTGGCAGTTTTTGGGTGTTTTACTGTGGATAACTCGATTAATAAAAATTTACTCACATAGTTAAGAGCTAAAGGTAACATAATAAAATTAAAAACTTTGCGGGATCACCATGAATTCTTCATTAAAAAATTCCAAAGTGGACCAATGATCAAAAAAATTCATCTCATCAAAAAAGCACACGGATTTCCCCAACTCACCCTACATACTTACATAAATTAAGTTTTTTAAACTGCATACGCAATATTACGTTATTCCAATATGCTATACATAATTGCAAATCCAACCTCTGCCAGTGCTGTAGATATTCGTCAACACTTTGGTTCCCATAGATATTAGTCAACAGTTTGAGCTGTAGATATTCGTCAACACTTTGATTCTCATAGATATTAGTTAGATTTTTTCAGTTTTTGGAATTCCTGTAGATATTAGTAGACGCCTCCCTCACAGACTCACATCGCAATCAGTTGAGTGGAGAATATTAATTGTGGAGGAGGTCAAATCCCATCGGATGTACCTATAATCCCAAAACATGTCAAAAGTTTGTCATGCAAGATGGCTGCTTGCAATTTCCCCTCATCCTAGATTTGCCTTCAATACCATTCATACAAAATAGAACCAATGCTCTTCCAGGGCTTTTTAGGTTCATGCCTTTTCTCATCCTAATGAAGCATGGGCAAAGTCGCGACGCCGACGTTGCCCATGCTTCGGCCATTTTTTTCTTCATTTTTCTTTGTTCAGCGCATTGTTTTACAGTAAAGTTATTGAGAAAATTTCGAACACTATGACGTGCCCGCGTAGAGTTCATAATAACAGAATATAAATATTGAATTATTGAAAAATAATAAAATTAATTGGGGGGCGTTCAAGTATTACGTAACGCACTTGGGGGGGGGGAGGGGGGGTCTTGCGAAACGTTACTGTGCGTTACAGGGGGGGAGGGGGGGTTCGAATAACGCGTTACGTAACGTTATTTATTTAGATAAAAAAACTAGGGAATTAAAATCTTCCAAGTTGGCATCCCTTTTCGTTCTCGAAATCTCTTTATTTATTTACTACCGCAAACGCAATTAAAACATGAAAAATGTATTTAAGCGACTTTACAGCACTTTGCGCAACTTAATTGGGGGGGGGGGGCTATGGAAAAAAGTTACGGCGCGTTACATGGGGGGGAGGGGGGGGTCAAAAATCTTAAAAAATTGCGTTACGTAAAACTTGAACGCCCCCTTGGAACTATTTAAAACTAGCAAAGTCACCCATTACCGTAAGCTTTACACTCGTAAGTAACGACTCGTAAGTTTACGACTTAACGTAAGTTTTTGTCATGTTACTCACGGAAGCGTTTACATACGTATCCGACGTGTGGTATTTTTTAATGCTCACGAACTGGTTTATTTATGCTGCGCATTTTGGTACTATTTCTTGCGCCAAGAAGGCTGCCGACGTGCCGGCATCAAACTGATTTTATAAGCTGTAAGAAGGCTGGAAATTCGGACGCGATTAGACAGCTTACGTGAGCGATTTGCGGAAAAACTTACAAGTGTAAGCTAGCCCGAAACTCGTTGTTCATGAAGGATTCATAAGTTAGATTTTATTAATTTCACTTAGGTATTTCATTTGATTTTGGAAAACGTTATGTTTGGTTAGACATTTATCTTTTTGAATTTGCTGTTTAAAGTTTAGATGATATTTTTCAAATTGGGAAATTTTGGATCCCGAAAAATTCTATTTTTCGGAAAAAATTGGCATATAGTCTGTCAAAAAAGAGTAGAAAATATATGAGGGCGCCACTGTTGATCAAATGGCAATACTAAACACATAACTCATGGTGTTAAAGTAAAGCTGTGTAACCTACATTTTCATAAAAAATTAAAAAGGCATAATAGTGGAAAAAATATTTTTTCATTGCAGTAAAGTGATACCCGCCGATCTCAAAATTAGAATTGAATATAGGTATATTATTATTATACCTTTGCAATTTTGTGTTAACATAATGAAGAAGA
The DNA here is from genome assembly GCA_917880885.1 of Limnephilus marmoratus. NCBI lineage: Eukaryota > Metazoa > Arthropoda > Insecta > Trichoptera > Limnephilidae > Limnephilus > Limnephilus marmoratus. Next base: position 647,154 of record OU862921.1, read on the forward strand.
ACCATAATGTAATAAAATATAAAGCACAGGTTAGAAATTGCTCACATTTATTTAATACTAGCTAAAGTACTTAGCGTTGCCTGGGCTTTAGATCATGTCTCTAATTTTAGATCTGAATATATTTAACTCATTCAGATCTAAAAGTAGTCTAACTAAACTCACCATTAGTGATTCTTCCTTTCTATCTATTGTTAAATTCAAATTTATGTTAAATTAAATTAAAGCAAATCGCTTTATTAATCACCTTTTAATAAAATTTATGTCATTAAGAAAAAATGTTTTTTAAAATGTGGTTTACTGTGTTCTATAAATTCAGTGTCATTGCACTTCAAAGAAATATTTGACAGTTAAATTGGTGTTGCCAGTCTACAAATTTAGTAGTTCCAGTTTTTATATTTTCTATTCTATTTTGACAGATTAAACATCAGGATTTTTTTTTTAAATATACCTATTTATCTTGATGATCTTATGTAAAGTTTGGTTCCGAAAAAAATTTCAGGGAGAACTGGAAAGTCGGAAAATGGGTCTGGAATTTTTTTATACTTTTTAGTTTTGTTATCTGAAGTTTGGAAACTTTTCACGTTGGAAGTTTTTTGATTCCAGAAAAAAAAATTGTCGTGGAAATCAAAAAATAATCGGAATTTTAAAAACATTTGAAATTTTTCTGTTTTTCACACCAAGTTTGGAAATTTTTCTGTGTTGGGAATTTTTTTTCTAAAAAAATTCTTATAGGAAAATTGGAAATTTTAGATGGCCTAGCAGCAGAAACAAATATTTATGGGCTAGTAATAATAATATTATTTCACTATTTCCAGGATTAAAATATCATCTTGGAACCAAACCAAACCAATCAAAGAAAATAGTTCTTGTAGGAATATACAGATGGTATCGTGCTATGCAAAATTTGAAAAAAAATTGGGTTTCGGTAGATTTTATTTCGATGTTCGTTTCAGAATGCACGCGACTCAGCAATTTTTCTTTGATTCTTGTAGTTTGGTATAAATTTAATAAACTAGTAAATTTATTTGCCATCTTTATTTCTATATATTTCATTAATTTCTCCCCGATTGTTTTTTTTGGTGTGCTAGGACTGCTAGGGTTGCTCAAATTAATAATTTAAGCACCTATGAAAAATTTACCTATTCTACTCCCGTTGTTTTAGAACTAAATTAAAATTCGCCAAAATCCCCTGAAAGGAAAAATCCTTCCCAGTATGAGTACACGCAAAATAGTTAATGAAAAGTATAACATTTTTAAATAATGTGCGAGGAACTAGCGGAGCATTTACTGGTAGTGGGCCGGATCGGGAGACTCTGCCATCATGGAAGGGGTTGATTCATACCAACCCCCAGATATGATTTCAAGATTGGAAACTGTATCTAATTAACATGTAGGTATTCTGACAAATTTTTAGGACTCCAGATCAAGGGCGGATCAAGGGGGGGGGGGCATGGGGGTCATGACCCCCCCCTGGGCAGGGTCCAGGACCTAGGTGGACCTACTTTTTACTTGTATCTATTATAATTAAAATTAAATTATAACTGCTTGTGACTTGACCACGACTGTGTGACCCCCCCCTGGTACTATTTGACCCCCCCCTGGCGCCAAAGCTGGATCCGCCCTTGCTCCAGATACTAATATCTACAGCCTGTATGTCTGACGAATATCTACAGCTCATATGTTGAACTAATATCTACGAACTTCAGAGTGTTGATTAATATCTACAAAGCTTAGGTTGAACTAATATCTACAGAGCATAGGTTGGACTAATCAGCTAAATGTGTCCAATAGTCCGATATTAGGGATTTTTTACATACATTTTACATAAATTAAGTTTTTTAAACTGCATACGCAATATTACGTTATTCCAATATGCTATACACAATTGCAAATCCAACCTCTGCTAGTGCTGTAGATATTCGTCAACACTTTGGTTCTCATAGATATTAATCAACAGTTTGAGCTGTAGATATTCGTCAACACTTTGATTCTCATAGATATTAGTTCGATTTTTTCAGTTTTTGGAATTCCTGTAGATATTAGTAGACGCCTCCATTTTTAGCCCGATTGAACGTACCTAGTCTAAAACAGTAATTTATACGAAAAAAATCAAAGAGGCTGACAAAACACACAGGTCAAGCTGTGATTGTGACCCGGCGCTTCTCTTGGAAATGTTGTGTTTGGTTAGACATTTATCTTTTCGATTTTGTTATTTGAAGTTTGGAAATTTTTCATGTTGGGAAATTTTTTTCCCGGATAACATTAGGTATGTTTCTGAAAAAAATTCTTTGGGAAAAAATCGGTTAATTTATCGATAAGCCGCCGTATGGCAGATGCACAGATTACGGAAATTATACTTCATTTCAACAATTATTAGGTATAAGAAACAACTATTTACGAACACAAAATAGGTTATTAGGTTCTTAGTTTAGGTAAATTAATTAATTCATGCGTTTTTAGTTTGAAACGAAACTTCGCAAATGTCAAATCCATACAAAAAAAAACATGGCCGTAATGGAGATGGTAATTTTTAAACTTTGAATGAAAATCGTATTTTAATGCATATTTTCCCGTCTATCTCGACTGAAACCGATAAGTTTAAAAGTACCTAGTTTAATTTTCAAATTGTATGCCTATTTATAGTCTGTCAAAATAGAGTAGAAAATATAAAAACTGGAACTACTAAATTTGTAGACTAGTAACACCAATTTAACTGTCAAATATTTTTTTTGAAGTGCAATGACACTGAATGAATAGAACACAGTAAACCACATTTTAAAAAACATTTTTTCTTCATGACATAAATTTGTTAAAAGGTGATTTATAAAGCGATTTGCTTTAATTTAATTTAACATAAATTTGAATTTAACAATATATAGAAAGGAAGAATCACTAATGGAGAATTTAGTTACACTACTTTTAGATCTGAATGGGTTAAATATATTCAGATCTAAAATTAAAGACATGATGCAACGCTAAGTACTTTAGCTAGTATTAAATAAATGTGAGCAATTTCTAACCTGTGCTTTATATTTTATTACATAATAGTTATTCTTCATTATGTTAACACAAAATTGCAAAAGTATAATAATAATATACTATATATAAACTATATATAATAATATAGTGGGTATACTATATTATTATCTATACTGCAATGAAAAAATATTTTTTCCACTATTATGTCTTTTTAATTTTTTATAAAAATGTAGGTTACACAGCTTTACTTTAACACCATGTGTTTAGTATTGCCATTTGATCAACAGTGGCGCCCTCATACAAAATATAAAGTGAACTTCGTGAAATATCTAAATGGTTATGCATAAATAAACTCAAATTAAATGTAACTAAAAGTAAATTCATGGTATTAGGGAAAAAACAAAATGGACTTATCACCCTAAATATAGACAATCAAACTATTGAAGAGGTAGAAGAAACTAAATATTTGGGAATCATAATCGATAATAAGTTAAAACTTAACTCTAACTTTGAAATGCTAACTAAAAAAATTGCCAAAAAGATTAATTTCTTAAGTAGGATAAAGGGAAAATTAGACATTAAAACTAGGAAATTGGTCTATAACACAACTGTAGCATCCCATCTGAATTATTGCTCAAGTGTAATCTTTCTGAGCAATAAAACACAAATTAAAAGAATGGAAATAATTCAGAACAGAGGCATGAGATCTATATTGTGCTGTAGCAGGTATACCAGGATAAAAACCATGCAACGCCAACTCAATATTTTTAGTGTGTGGCAAAGATTAGTTTTCAATACCCTAGTTTTTATTTATAAGTTAAAAAATAAAATGTTACCTGATTATATGTTGAATAATGTTAGAATCAACAGTAAAGTTCATTGTTATCCTACGAGAAACTACAACGATTTTAGGCTTCCTAAAACAAATTTATCGGGAACACAAAATAATATTTATTATAAAGGTTTTAAAATGTTCAATGAACTCCCTGTAAATGTTAAGGAGGCTAAAAGTCTTGCAGTTTTTCGTGGATTATGTCTTAATGTTGTAAAGTCCAAATTTTAGTCAGTAGGTAGTAAATAATATTGTAGTAGTCATAGAAAAGAAAACATTAGATATAAGATGTCAAATTTTATATCTAAATAAAATACACAATAAAAAATAATAAAAATATATATTTTCTACTCTTATTTGACAAACTGTAAAGTGTAGCGGCATGCGGCGGCTTGTCGATAATTTACCAAAAATCGAAAATCAACAAAATTAAATCTCGGAAAATCTGTTGGGAAATTATATAAAAGATTTTGAAACCGAAAAGTTTTTTTAGAATTTATACTTTTTTGGACATTCTCTCATCTGTATTGCAAGGCATCTACTAGTCGCTTATCATCAGGTAACTCGAGATGCACAGTTTTAGGCCTTACCACGATTTTCTGTCGCACGATAATTTTGTCGCAGAAATGCAACGTATGAGTTAGTTAGTATATGCGCGCATATGCGACAAATAAATAGTTGTGATTTTAAAATTGTGATTTGTCACATTTTTCCGCGACAGCGCGCGACGCGATTGTCGCAAAATAAAATTATAGCATTTGAAGTTATATGGACACGCGCGCACTGCGATTTAAAATCGCTACCTGGCTCAGCTTCAGCTGAGATTGCATTCCGCCATCTAGTATTATTGTAAGCAATTTGAGGTCCAACAATTCTTAATAGTTTGTCAAATGTCTGAATCGTCATGCTATAATAGCCAAAGAATTTTTTTGGATATTGTCGAAGATCATTGTATTTCAGATAAAAGAAACCTTTAACATATCTTTCTGCTGTAAAAGGATGAGTCCAGTATTTATTCCTTCTTTTATTCCTCCTCTTCCGAAGAAGCAAAACAATACAAGCAATTTGGACTCCAGATACTAATATCTACAGCCTGTATGTCTGACGAATATCTACAGCTCATATGTTGAACTAATATCTACGAACTTCAGAGTGTTGACTAATATCTACAGAGCGTAGGTTGAATTAATATCTACAGAGCACTTATCAGCTAAATGTGTCCAACAGTCCGATATTAGGGATTTTTACGCACATACTTACATAAATTAAGTTTTTTAAACTGCATACGCAATATTACGTTATTCCAATATGCTATACATAATTGCAAATCCAACTTCTGCCAGTGCTGTAGATATTCGTCAACACTTTGGTTCTCATAGATATTAATTCGATTTTTTCAGTTTTTGGAATTCCTGTAGATATTAGTTGACGCCTCCGCAATTTGTACGGAATCCGTGTTGAGAATGAACAATTCATCGCGATTTTTCATCGCGATGCGCGCAATATTATTTTTGCGATTTCTTATCGCGCGATTTTAAAATCGTGTCGCAAAAAATAAAATCGTGGTGCGCGCTAGGCCTAAGCCCCAACACTCTAAAAAAAGGCCAGGAACTTTACTACCCGATTTTAGCACACCTGCCACTGAGCCACTTCGATCATCTCGGAGTCGGTGCTTGTCGGTGGTTGTTGCGTGATTGTAAGAATGTGTCTTGAATTCGACCAAAGTATGAAAACTTCAATGGTTCTTTTTGATTCGGTATTAAAAAATTAAATAAATATATTGTGGTTTATGTAATTGTTTTATTTAATTTCATTGTAGGGGTTAAGTTACATACAAAATTTTATAACGATAAAAACATATTAGAATTTCTATTAGTAGTGAAACAGGATTTCAGGCCACGTTTTGTTTCTGCTGCAACTGACGTTGAACCTCTTCAAATTTCATCTTTTTAACCCTTCGCTTGACCAATCTTTCAAGTTCTTCTTCAGTCATTTCTATAGTTTTACCCTTTAGTATTGGCGTTAATTTTGTTGTAACTTCCACAACACCCTGGGGAGTACTTTAAGGTCTTGTTTGTTGATTTTGGTTCAGTCTTGCAGATTCTGCGTTTTGTTTTGGCACAGCAAAAAATCCTAAGATGTCTCCAATGGCACTGGTTATAATAGAAGTTGTGTTACTGACTGTTAAGACAACTTGTTCAGCAACCTTTGCTTTGTCCTCATCTGTTTGCGAGGTGACACAAGAAAATAGAACACCAAAGCACACCAATACAATAATCTTCATTGTGCTATATCCAAACAGCTTATACCACGGTTGATAATATAATACTGAAGATGGTCTCACAAAGCATGACTTCTTTACTATCTGTATTTGAGATGAGTGTTTTTAATTATTTATTTTAATGTCACGATAAACAGGATAAATTTAAAACTTTTACTCAAATCAACATATTGTACCCAGTGGCGTAGCTAGGGGGGGCGGAGGGGGCAGCTCGCACCGGATGCCACCCCATGGAGGGTGACACCCAATCGTAAAAAAAAACTTACGAAGGTAGAATATTTCCACACATAATCACTGGTTTGTCATCTGTGTCATTCTCATTTCTTTCGTACATTGTGATTGATGTGAACTCGTGAAGTGGATTATTACCTATTGATTGACATGAATTAGTGAAAAAGTTGTTATTCTATTAGTACAGTGGAGCGTCGATTATCCGAACGTCGATCATCCGAACGACCGCTTATCCGAACTACTACGCCCGCCCGACCCGCACGTACCTACTCTCAAAAACATCTACAATGGGCTCAATTTGAAACCTTTGCCACGAAAAACCCTTGCTTTGGTTAACAGCATTTAGCTTTGGTTACAACTTAGCCATTAGCATTGGTCCTAAAATAAGCAAGGATCATATCACTGCCTACACATGTGCTAATGCTACTGGCAGCCACCGATTGCCCGTGCTTGTAATTGGTAAAAGCATTGAGGCTTTCAAACGGTATTATAGAAAGTAAGTTTTACGTAAGTTACTTATAGAAAAAGGAAAGGAGGGAGAATAAAACCTGATAATAAATCATAAAAAGATTGATTTGGAAGACGCATCCTACATGATTGGAGAAGCAAACAGTATCAAATATCTGTCCTTAAAAAAGTACGTGACCTAGCCGCTCGTAAGCGGGTGGGCTTGCTTCGACAGACGAACATTGATGGTTTTTTTAAGCGTTAATTTTGCACTTTTTTTCGTTTAATTCCTATTTGTCATTAAAGATATAAATTTAAATATAGTATTCATTCATCGCTTCCTAATATTGAAGTACGTAATATATGTATGGTTCGATTATCCGAAAATACCGGTTATCCGAACACCCATGTCCCCCAATTAGTTCGGATAATCGGCGCTCTACTGTATTTTAAAAATGTTGAAAGACATCTGTCAAAAAACAAGATAAGTGGATTGGATCAGTGGCGTAGCTAGCATGGGCGGCACCCGGGGGACGTCACCCCCCCGGGGCGTGGTGTCACCCCCTCCCCCCCTATTATCCATCCAGGGGCTAGAGAATTTCAGATTTCTCCACAAATATAGGTTATGTTCGCCTATAAAAAGACCTAGACACAAAATTCGGGGCACTCCACGGGGAACATATGAAAGAAAATAACAGACCGTGTTCATGTATACAATACTTTGGTGACAATATTTTTTTCCACGGTCGAGTGTCTCCCCACTTTCGGGTGGCACCCGGGGCGGTCCGCCCCCCCCCCCCCCTCGCTACGCCACTGGATTGGATAGTTATTTTTTTGTAATAAACAATAAATAATAAACGCAAAACCTAAATACAATTATAGCAGAATCGATCGATAACTGTCTAAAAAATATGATCAATCATCTGTATTTCATTGTTGTGTGTACATAAATAAATAATTAAGGCGCAATAAAAAAGTAATTTGGAGGATTTCAAAGAACATTTTTACACATTTGACTGGGGTAATTTCGTCATTAATTCGTCGACCAAATGT